>JAKEPQ010000739.1:4060937-4730625 GCA_024500445.1 Entomyzon cyanotis
GCAAATACAGGCTGGAAAGTACAACAACTTGATCTACAAAGGTAAGCAATTTAAAATTTCAGAGTGTATATTGCATGCTTGACACTAGGGATCATATCTAGAGAAACTGGGGTTTTACAGTTTGAAACAAGAATCCCAGACAAAAAAATACTTTTAAATGCAGATAGATATTCTTCTTTCCAACTGGAACACGCTTTGTTCTTCTTTTGGTGATCTTTACCAAAGTAAAGTCAGAAAACTCCTTTTACTTGTTTAAAAAAAAATAGCCATTTGTTTGATAAGAGCATCTATTACAAGTCTTACAGAATTTTGGCAGAATTAATTTGACTATTGATTCAAAAATATAGACTCTTTCTTCTGCTGGTACTCACAACTATAAACCCATGAAGAATACCATAGCGGATAGGAACCTGGTAAAGTAGTGACAGAAACAGCCAGTGACTCAAACTGAAAAGGATTTTAGGCTTTTGTCACATGAAAAACACATAGTGCTAAAAACAAGACCTTGATGTGGCCAGGCTCACACACCCCCTTTTCCATAGCTGGAGCAAGCACATTCCCCACAAACAGCCAACCTCTGGATCCACAAGATTCAATAAATAGCAACTCAATCCCCATGGCTACAATCTAGGGTACTAATCTGAAGTACTTTTTATGGCTCAATTTGGAAGACAAAAACATACTTACAACTACCTCATTGGTGTGGTGTTTTCACACGTGCAACTATTTTCAGAGCCATTTCTAATGGCACAAGTGGGAGCCAGGATATACTTTTATATTCAGATGTAGGATAAGAACAATCTTCAGAGACTGTGCAGTTAGTCTGGGAAATAGGAGAGATTTGTTTGGTTCAGGCTATCCCTCAATTTTCCAATACTTTTGTCATCCCTTACATGCTCTGAGGGCCTCTACGGCATACACACTACCTTTCCTTTTCTCTTCTGGGCTTTTGCAGGAGTGCAGTACAGAAATTCTTCTGTTGGGGCAGCTGGGAAGAGGCTGAGCAAGATTTACACAGAAAAGAGTGGAGATGGAATTAGAGGAGGGATAAATCAGACTCTTCATCCCTGCTGCTGTTACAGAGCTACTCCAAACCCTTCGAATAGCCCAGGCTACCCATATTTTAGCACTTCCTTCCAGCCAGAGGCAGCATAACCAAATTTTGTTATTAACAAGGATGTCTAGATCCACACAAATTGGGCTGGCACAATGTGCCAAGTGAGATGGTTATCATGATCCTAAGTGGAAAAGCACATATGTGGAAGAAAAGGCTCTAAAGGCCTTCCAGTTTCTCAGCAAGACAAGCTGTGAAAAGACGGCCTTAGCAAAAGGAACACCTAACATTTCCACTCACCAAAACCTTAAATCTCCTGTTCTTCCCTTTGCCCTTCTTCTCTCAGTTTAGGGTGACCTAGGGATTTTGAAAGAGAGGAAAAAACTGATAAAAGGGCTCAACTTACCACAAGAACACTCAAACCTTTCTTCTGTTCATTTGCTGGAACATGATTAGGGTTTCCGTTAATTAATTTGTCTCGATTTTGCAATGACTTGTCACCTCAGCTGCCAATTTTCTCTTCCATATTTTCGTGGGCATAAGAATGGCTTGTTAATGTGGGAAAAAAGCCAAAGCTTCTTTGGTGAAGTCTGAAGTATCCTGAGGCTGGTGGGGAGACAGGAATTAAAATGTAATGAAGCACTGAGGTGCAACAGGGTAAACACTGCTTGGTTCCAGGCATGCTTTCTTTCAGCCAAGAAGTGCATGAGCTAGGAAATGAACTTTTAAAAATCCTGCTGGTTTTAGCAGACAATGCTTGAAGCATTCATACTAGGTAACTTCCTCACTAACTAAAACTAATTCACTGTGGAGATGGTTTAATAACACCTACTTTAGAGAAAGAGTTTTCCTCTCTGAGGATGGAGAGAAGTAAATAGGAAGGTATTTATTTCCCTTCACTTCTCCATATTGATTGAATGGCCCAGCACAGGCTGTGGCACACAAAAGGCCATCAGTGCTGACCTCAGAAGTTTGTGTCTCATATACTGACCAAGACTGGCAGAACCATGATTGTTTAGGAATTGCCCGAATGGAGTCAGTAATGTTCGCTGTTGGTGTCCTATGCTAACATTAGTTAAAGCAAGTCAGATAAGCAGAGGCTAGGGGAATCACCTGATCAATCCCAGGGGCTGGCAGTAGTTCTGGTACCACAGCTAGTGGCCTTTTGTTTGGCTTTGCTGGGTAGGGGTGAATGTCAGGTTACGAGTGACAGATCAGATGACACTAAGTAAATAGCTTGCTGATGGGATGTAAACCACACACTGCCAGCCCCTCTCTTCCTTATCCCATAACCCTAACATGTCTTTAAAGAGGGACATAAGCTAAAGAGCCAAGACATGCTAGTTATAGTTTACCAAACCTGAGCGTTCTCCAATTGAAAGAAATCTTTTTTCCTTAGAAAGCCAGAGACATCTGCCCCAAATCTCTGCAATCAACACTACAGCTTTACCTTAAAGTCCATTTTGAGGGTAAGGAGCCTTTGGCTCCAAAGGCACCTTACAGGGGACAGTACTAGAGCCAGCAGGAGAAGTACTCTCTTCCCAGTGGAGCAGTGCTTTGCAGGATTTACATCAGTTTGGCCTTCCCCTTGAAGTGCTTTCATTGCTGGTCCAGGTGGCCACACGGCATCTCTGGGCTCACAGCAGGCCAGCAGGATGTGGCAGCTGAGCTGCAGCAGGCAGGGTGAGCTGTGCATCGCCAAGACTGCCGAGGCTGTAGCGCAGTGACCTGCGAAAGTGCCAGGAAGCTTCAGTCCCTCTAGCTGCAAAGCCCCAGCTTCTGTGCATTAGCTGCTATGCTGCCACACAGATGAAGCATCTCTGGCATTTTAAACTAGCCAGGCTTTAGTTAAATTTGATAGAATTTACCTTGCTCTGTGGCTACAACAGCTGCCAAGATACACCCTTTACATCAAATTCTTAGGTACCTGCAGGAGAGGAGCACACTGTGTATCATGTGCAGCTTTAGACACAGGAATTACATTCAGTTAATACTCTAATTCAAGATTGCAGCCCTGAAAACATACTGACCCTGTTAGGATCTGAAATTTCAGCCATATTCCCCCCAAAAAATCTAAAAGCCTCCCCCATTTTCTCATACACTCAGAGATTCTGCTGTGTGAGGTACAGTAGGGTGGAACTTAGGTGCTTGTTAGTGCTGGAGTGAGCAGAGAACTATTCTGCATTTAAGTTTCTACCTCTAAAACACAGATGCTTGCTCTTCTCTGTACAGTAAGAACATTATGCCCATATATGCACTTTAACCCCTGGATACTGCAGTGAAAACAGATCAAAGACAGACTTTGTTACATGTAAAACTGTAGAACTTGGGAGGTAACTTGCTTCCTGCATGTGCAGTCTGTCCTTTTTACTCAATCTGAATAGCAGCTCCTGGCACATCTCTGAACCATCTCCATCAGCATGGAACACCCGAGGCTTCTCCTGAGCAGCTTGGCTGTCTGCTGTAGGAAGGCAGTGCTCTAAAGTCTGTACCAGATTGCTCCTTCATCTCCCTGATTTAGTGAAATGTGGGATGTATTAATCTTCAGCTGAATATGTCTCACTTGCTCCTACCTCCTCCTCTTCCCCTCAAATTGTCTTTCTACTTAATATGCATACAAAATTACAGAAAATTGATTTCATCTGAATTTGAAATAATCTCTGCATTAGCCTTACTTTCTTAAAACCCTTCATTTTCAACCACACCTTTTATGACCCAAATCTTAGTCTGAGACTGATTTTTAAAAAATTTTGTAATAGTAAAGACTGGCATTTCTTCGTAAAAACAGCTGCAATAATGATACATTTATATTCTGAGGATGAGGCACATTTAAACTTTCAGAATTCCTAGGCACCTGTATTTGCCCCATTTATGCAAAAAGCTGATGTCTTAACCAGACAATCAGTTTTGTAATAGAAACCTCTAATTTGCAACCCTTCCATAGCTTCACATGCCAAAACAGGACTTCTTGTTGCCTTTGGAGTCCATTTAATCAGCTTGGCTTTTGGTCTGTCTGTCTCTGAAGTTGAGTGTAAGAGTGTCTCAGGTCAGAGCTTGTGGTTCTGCTTAGCGAACCTCCAGCTATCTCAAAAAGTCTTAACATCTTTTAAGAATTTTAGTAATTTTCATACATGTTTTATAGACTGTTGAACTGCTACCCCTTCCCATCTGCTATTTACTCTTCTCTAGTTCAGGAGAGCATTGTTATTCCATGTAGGACTAATTCAGTGCAATGGAGGAATCCAAACGCCAGACGTAATCAAAATAAATGGTTACTGATTACCAGTGGGATGCAGATTCCTTCTCACCATCTGGGAAAATAAGTAGTGGCCTTTTTTTTTTTTTTTTCCCCTCAGGATGTCTGCAAGGTAAGAGAAAATGCACAGTTTTATGGGTCACAGGAAATGTTAATCAGCCCTCGGAACATCAAATATTGGCTGCCTTCAGACACAGCACTTCAGTAATTAAAAACTTAATTAATCAGTTCAAAAGGCAAGGTAGCATCACAAGCAACTTCTACTGTATAACTGCATACTGTATCCCTGCTGCTATGACAGGCTATACTTTTTCTGGGAAGCCATTTTAGAGCTGGACCAAATAAAACTAGTTTACCTCTATCTGAATTCTTTGTCTCAAGTATTTTAAAAATTCCATTTACACAGTGTTTTGTTGGTGGTGCTTGTGGTTTTTTCCCTAATATTAAGAACAAAACACATTCTGACTTAATCGTGAGAGTCCAGGTGCTGGGTGGGATTCTTGGTCTAGATCTGGAATTCCAATGCTTCAAGCCATTCCGTGGCAGCAAGGCAATTTCTATAAGCTTCAAGTACTCACCAAGTGTATTGTTCCTAGGCCATTAATTCAGTTCTATCACAAGTAAAATTATAGTTACAAACTATTTTCCAAATATCATATGTGTGAGCTTTTAATTTATGCTGAATGCTTGACTCCATTTCACCAGCTTGTTTTTCAGAAAGAGAAACAGAAGCAGAACCTTCTACAGCACTCCTCCTCATTCATCCATGAAGTGATTTGCAGACATCCCTAACAAGGGAGCATGGAAATTAAAACAAATTAGTTGGAAAGTAATTGAAAAGTCATTAAAGCAATCTTCACAACCTTGTAAATGAAAGGTGATTATAAAATGGAAGTATGACATATGTAATTAAATGTAGCAATGTGGTTCTTTAGGATTCCATGTGGCTCTCCTTTGTTTCCCTGCTTTGTATGCTATTGGCTGTTTTTGAAATATGCATCCTGCTGTATTCGAAACCTATTGGTGTGTACCCCTTGCCAGTCTCCCCTTCAGACTTCCTGGGACTGGCTCCAGGGGAGACAGTCCCGCCCCCTTCCTTTCCCTTATAAGCCGATGTCTGCATCAGTTCGCGGTCTCATCTCTGAGCTGTTCGCTCCTACTCCCATCCTCGCTTTCCACCCCACCTCCTTTCCCTGCAACCCTCTTCCCTTACCCCAAATAAACCTCCCTGGCAGAGAAGAGATGGGTCCAGTTCTTTCCTTTGTCTTACTTTGTTTCCTGCTGAATTTCTGTGACTCGGAGACTCAAGCCATGCTGAGCAGACCCCGGACTCAGTGGAGATATGCACCCCAGGGACCTTGGTTTGGGGGGCTGCCGGCTCCTGCAGCCCCCCTGCAGCCCAGTACATCAATGAAATATAATATGATAAAAGTTTATATTTGTTATTCCATAAATCTTTCAAACTAATTTATATGCCAAATTTGAGAGAATTGTACTGATGAAAAAGGGAAAATGAAATAAATAATGTTTTCCTCATAGAAAAGATACCTGTCTTGACTACAAAAGGAAGAGTTTACTCTAAAACCCCAGTTCTCATGAGTTAGCTGAAATGCTGTATCTCCACTGGATTCCTCTTCCATGCCTCTTGCACAAGAAATGTGGTGATTGTTCTGGCTATGAACATTAAAAGGGAAAATTGGATTGTATCTGTTCTGCAGAAGTATGTTCTTAGGTCTGTTCTACATGCAGCCAGGTGATTCCCATTGTCCAGACCTAAAAATCACCTTTCACTCATTGCAGTGATTATTACACGTAAACTTGCAAAGAGAATTATTTTCATCATTTCCCTTAGTTGTGTGTCCCCCCAGGATCCATGATTAGTCACCCCTCAGACAGTTCTGAAGGCTCTCAGCTTTTAGTGAAGACATCTTAGCTATTTTTTTACTAAAATACATGCAGAAAAAGGTAAATTTTTTTTTGTTTTTTTAAATCAAGAACCTAATGTGGATAGGGCTATTTCTGGCTATAACACTTGAGGCACTGAATCTGTATTTAACATTTTCAGAAATACTCTGTGGCTAGCACAGGTCTTTCCCATGAGAACATTCTCCTGTGTTTTATAAACAAAGATAAAGTTTGGATGTTGTTGAAACAGTGTCTCGAGATTTGGACAGTTCAGGCCTGGCCAATCAGGCCTAGGGGGAGGTTTCTGACTGACCAATCTGGGTGACCTCTGAAAAGTCTATATATGTTGGATTCAAAATAATAAAGCGCTTTTTCTATGCCACGCTGAGAATCCAGGATCTCTTCTCTGCTAGCGGCTCAACAGCGACATCACTCCAGAGCCTTAGGAGCACAAAGGTGTGCTGACTTCTGTGGGCATTTTGCTGCTGTAAAGTATTTCACAGTTCATGTAGCACAAGCACTGTGTGGTATGTAGCAGTATTCTTTGCAGCTCCACCTTAAACTAAGCACAGCTTAGTTTTTTTAATTTGCTTTGAAATATTTCGCTTTGAAATCTCTAAGCCCTTGAATAGCTTAGAAAAATGCAATACCTCTCTCACCCTCTGAAGAAACCAAGAACCACTCAAAGGACTTTCCCACAAAGATGCTCCAGCTTGGTGTTAGGGTTCTCCAGTGCTTTGACAGGTACCAAAACTGAGCAGGGATTCATAGTTTCGTTATCTCAGTGTAATGTGCACATGCCAAAGTCTCTCAAAGCAAGTACCTCCTGCTTTGTCCCCAGTGGCCAGTGCTAGTGGAAATGCTCCAAATGACAATGAGCCCTACTGCACTTGGCTCTGTAGAAATGCAGATCACACAAACTTTCTTCAGTGGATGATGGATAGAACAGGACTTTGGGTATCTGGCTCTAGTGCTTAATCAAAGCCAGACCATTTTTAGATGTGAGAGGTTTAGTTTATGTAGGTTCCCCTAAAAAACTCTTTTTACAGAATAAATTTTGTGAATTACAAAATAAACAGGATTCTCCCACTGACCTGCACACAAAGCAGTGATGTTAAACAAGTTGTTGTAGGACAACAGTCGGGCATCTCCCCACTCCAAGGTTGTGTAGTTGACAAATGCTATACAATATTAACAGTGCTGCTTCCACAATCCTAACAGGGGTTTCAGGCTTAGAAGAGAGGCTATTTTTAAGTACAGTAATGCCAGTAAATGATTACACCAGGATGCAAATTATTCGTTAAACTACCATGATAGCCTAGGACTAATTTTGAAACATTAACTGAAGAGCAAGAAAAGGAGCAGAACAACACAGACAAATCTTTTAAGGTTGATTTCCCTGCACAGCCTATGTTGAATCTGGCACATCAGTACTGCTTGATTTATATTCAATTTCAAGACTCTGTCTGATGCTGTGTTTGAAGTCTACTGGAACAGGCAGCTTCTAAACAGCACCCAGAAGAAAGTAACCCTGTATTCTGAACATGCACAGGCTGAAACTAAAGAAATCTCTGAACATGATGGGAAAAACAAAACTGAAGACAATCTTCTGAGTGGAGGCTTTGGTAAGTGAAGACTATCCAGCAAAAAAAAAAGAAAAACCCCCACAACTATCTGGCATCCAATAAAAGAATGTTAAATTCACAATAATCTTAAAGCCTCAAATCTAAAACAGCAGTCATAGACACTGAAATCCTGTGCTTATACACATGCTGAGAGCCAGTATGACTATGAATAATTCCCAAGTTTCCTTACAGTCCTACACATCACTCCTATTTTGGCATAAAGATGTGCTCTAGTCGTGGGCCTGGAGCAAGTCAGAGTTCTGTGGCTGCTAGAAATCCTGGTAGTAGCAAGGTGGTGGACAAATCATGTGTTTCACATGTCAGTTCACTCAAAGTGACTTCTCATTTATCAAAGTAGCAAAAGCTTACATCCTGGATATGAAATCCTATATTCCTTGCCACAGTTATGCCATGCAATCAGCAAACAATGATGGCATATGTATGGATTTTGGCTTAAAGCTTGAAGAGATGTCAATCTCTGCCATTTACTAATACTCAGCTTTAACAAAGTGCAGTCAAGCAAAAAGGACCTCTAAAGAAAATGTGTGTACATTGGCTATTTAGGCACACTTATTTTTTTAAAACATTCCTGTCACAGGTGTGTGTTTTCACCTCCTTTCTAATCTGTGGATCTGGTTTTTGACAATGAAACCTTTTCACCTGTCCTTCCCTTTCCCTCCCTTGTTCCTGAATCTGGGCTCTGCTTGTAGCTGGGAGGCATACTTTGATCTAATTTTATGAAAGTGTGCAAAAACTTACCAGGACTGGATCTCAATCTAGAAGTTGTGCGACTTCCTGTTTAGAAGTAAAGACAGCACAAGCCTCTTCTGGGACATCAGGTGCTGAGTTTCTTCTCTGCATTACAATTGTGGCAATTTGTGCATCTGGCCTAGTCACAGCCATGGGTGGTTTGTAATGGATAACTGTTTCACTTTAAAAACATATATGTCCTAAGTGGCGTGGAAAAAACCCAACCACCTCATCCAAGGGCTTAATTCACCTTAAAAAGGGACCCTGTTAAGAAATTTTTAATACAGCAGCTTTTCTCCATATTGCCATAGTGGAATAAGGATGTAGGAGATCTTCAGTTACACCTGACTTTTCAAAAGCTCAGTTACATTACAAATTAGCTAAATTTTAGAAAATCTATGTTGGTACAGATCTCATTTACAATTATAGGTTCACTGGCTTGGAGTTAGATACTTGGGAAGCTTTCTACAGTTTGCATCTGAAAGGAACATTGTATGGCCTCAACACTTTCCTCTGTTAGGTAGTGAATGACCCTACTGTGTTGGTGAATGTGACACAAGAACAAATCACCAGAGAAAACACAGGGACTAAAACCTAAACTGTATTTATGAATTAACTTAACATATGCAGTATGTCTCCTTGAGTGCAATTAATTTCTCTCTTCTCTGCCTCAATTTCCTCTTTTGAATGAGAGGCAGAAATCGCAGCTGTGTAAATACTTTGAACTTCATGATGGAGAGGCATCAGACTAAAAAGACCCAAAACCCCAGCAAATATCAGGAGACTCACCAGAGCATTCTGCTGCAGAGTTTTTGAAGGAACAGGGGCACCTGGTATCAGCAGTACCTCACCACCTCCTCATTCTTGCTCAGTGACAGGACACATTGAGAAATAGAGATAGGCACTCAGGTGATCACATTCCTTGAAAACATTTTCAAACTGCAGAGCTCACAAAAATACTTCTCTTCATTTAGCTGAGAAAGAAATATCATCAAACTACTGAAAGGAAGGAGAAATTAATGAAAACTTTTGTGAAAGATGATACCCAGATCAAAAAGTCTCCAGTGGAATGAATACCTTCCCAAGTCTAAACTAGACACATTTGAGTGACAGCCATTATGCACAAGACTAGGGGACGAATACTCTCAGATTCTTGTCATGCTTCCAGTGCTTTTTGTCCATCTCAGGTTTTTGCTCATACTTTCAAGCACTTCAAAATCTTTTATTTGTCATTTTTTATTGTGCCAGCTGCTTATTGCTGGTGTTATCAACAGGATTAGGGAGATACAGAAGGTGGGGATGTGGTGGCCCTTTATTACTTTGGGAGATTAAATGTTTTCTTTGTAACATTTTAAAGCCTAATTTCATTTTGCACCAATTTAAAATGGAATTATTTCTCCCCTCCCCTTCTTCCCTACCTCCTCCAGTGTTTGAAGAGCAGTGTGTTGCCTTGAAAAACAGCATGTGGGATCAAGATGAGAGAGGAAGAGAGAAAAGCTTTCAGGAGCAGATCTGTAGTCCTGTGGGAATCAAAAGTGTAAATCTGAAAAGCACAGGATTAACTATAATCTGAGGTTTCAGTGTGAGAAGTAATGAAACTGCATGCTCTTGTATATTCTTGTTAAAAGTAAAAGCAGCTTTCTCCTTAGAAAGAGAGTGGCATAAAACATCAGGTAAGATTTATCATTGCATCTCAGAAGCAATTCAAAAGGAGCCTGATCCATTTGCAAGAATTCTGCAGTTTATATAGCTACTTCCCTCTTTTTCTACAAATAAATAATTTCTAACAAGTGGAATGGTGAGATAATAAGAAACCCCACTGCCCAGTAGTTAATTAGAAGTATACCAGCACAGGAGCCCACAGATCTGTCTAGACAACCTATGGAAATTAAGATACATTACCTGACATGCTGTTACAGCTGTGCTGATGTTCCTGTGTCTGAATGCATTGTGAATGGTGACAGATACAAGATATTGTACTAGGTAAGGATATATTGCTGTAATGGACACCTCATCCCTTCCATGAGCAGAGCACTTGGAGGGAAGAAAGATCCTCTCCAAATTAGAATATTTAAAGATAAATAAAGGCAAGGGCAGGTATGCTTCACAGGAGGCCTTGCTTATTTTAATTTGGTGCCAGCTGCTTTCAGATACACAGCAGAGTACATTTACTGAGGAAAGTGGCCAGGCTGCAGTTGGCTTTCACCCTGACTAGCAAATTCTATGGGCTTGACCTCCCATCCATGAGTCTCTCTCATCATATTTAACTGCTCCCACATGACACAAGTCAGTGCTATCACGAAGCAGCCTTATTCCCCTGCTGCAGACACATGCCAAGAGCTCTTAAGGAAATGAAATTAAATCTCTGGGGCGTGGTCGGAGGAGTTCCAGATCCAGGTTGCAGTCAAGGCTTAACTCTTTACTCTCTAAGTCACTGACTGTTAATTCACACATGAATGGTGCATAAGAGGAAAAAAAAACACCCCAGCTTTCAGTTATATGGGTTCTTTATATTTCAGCTTTAAATTTATCCTTAGACTTTCCTGAATCCTATCTCTTTCACCCTTTCTTTCCTACCCTGTTCTCTACCCCATTTGACCTTTCCCACAAATCTGCATTCTGCTGGATTTTAAGTCTTACATTTCCCTGTGATTTTGATCTACACGTAGGGAAACTTAATGTTCAAAACCAGCAACTAGTGTTATGTCAAAGCTGCTGGAATGAGCTGAGTTATGCAAGCTGACAGTTAGGTGAGAACCCTGCCTTTTATGTATTTACTTCTTCCACAGCAGATTGATCAATTTGCTATCAGTAAGAAGATGCTCAGCATAATTCTAAAGCAGAGATTCCCATCCATCTTCCTCCACTAATCTTCATGAGCATTTGGCTTGAAGGAGTCATTACAGCCCAAATTCATCTCATTCAACCTCTCTATTAGGCCATTTTATTAACATCTGTGATGTGAGTGAAGCATTCCAGGTTTCATTTGTAACCTGTACAAAACCCAGCTACAGGCGTTGGTGATAAATGAAGCACCAGGTTCTACGTGAAACATTATTACACAATACATCAGTTTTATGCCAGAATTACTGATGTTTTCATGGTCTCTCTATTCAGAGAAATGGGCCTGTACTCACAGGGGCTTCATAATTTGAATAGCAAGCATCTTTTAGATTGACAAAGTCATTTATAAAACCTGTATCATGACTCAAGGCTAGTTATGTAAATCAGAAATTTTTCTTGAAGTGAGAGTTGCTGTTGCTTTCTGTGGATGAATGTGGTCTGCATGTTCTCTGGAGAAATTCTTAATTCCTACCAGTATCCTGAAAAAAACCCATTATGCTAATAAAGGCCATTTTTCACTTGTAATCCTACCCAATTAAATTTGAGCAATGGCTTTTTGCATATGGACCTATGTAACTTGATTTCCTGAGCAATTCCTTTCTCATGACATAATCAGAGTAAGATCCCACAGATTCTGAGGCACAACACCTGCAACAGCTGTTCTGAGTCATGACAAAATGCATGTTTCCTACTTTGGCCCAACATAATCTGAAAAATGAAGGTTGAGATAAAGCAAATAGCCTTCAAGAAAGTATTTCTGAACCCTCTCGGTAAACCTGAGTTGGGCTGGTAGACCCTTTGCTGAGCTGAAGGAAATAAATCAAATATTACCAAGTAGCAGCTGCTTTTATTTGTTTTTATTTTCCCCCCTAAATATGCTTTAAAATATCTCTTAAATGTATCTCCCAGCTGTAAATTAAGGAAAATTGGATTTAATGCATGGAGGTGACCAGTTGCCAGCAATACCAGACTTGATGAATTAGCTCAAACTCTTTATTGCTCCAGTTCTTGCTATGAGTCCCTTCTTTTTTTCTGAATTCCCAGTCCTGTTGCTTTGCCAAAATCCTGATAATCTGAACAAAGAGACACCCCAGCAATGCTATTGCTGGACATCATGCTGTGTTCTCACTTGCTGTCCTCGTTACCCAAACGCAAATGAAATATGTGTTTCATATGAAACAAAATGAAATTAAAGGTGGATCTTGAAACTTCAGCGTGACAAAGCTGTTCTGCAGTGTTACTCTCATGTGGAAAACAGGGAAACTGGAGGAAAGTTCAAGGAGTTTATCATTATAAACCAGACAACCCTAAGCTGTTGAACAATACATTGCCTCATGTTTGTCTATGACTCAACTTTCTCTTGTTAATCCTGTTATTCTAATGTTCTACTAAGATGTGAAACAGTATTTTAAAACAGTTTTAGGGAAATGGTTGAAAAGTTCTGAGTCCATCTCAAATCCTAAAATATCCAAATGTGAATGTTTTCTATTGACTTCTGATGATAAAAATAAGGGAACAAATTCCCTTTTGGTGTGAGGCTAAGAAGAATGGCTCTGAATCACCCTTTCCTTCCTACCAGTGAAGCAGTGAGGGTCTCACTGGCAGCTACAAAACTCAGCTCGCTTCCCTCCGAGCCTGTTGCAATCTGTGGTTTATTCAGGGGAGGCAGGAACTTTCCATAATTTAAGATTTTACTGTGTTCCCATGAAATACTCTGTTTTGATCACCTTTTGCATTCAAAAGGAAGAAAGATGAGCTTTCAAAAGGCTCAGTTTCATTATCAGATAATATTATCTAAGAAAAGCAGCTGTAAGATTTAAATAACTTCAAGTGGCCATTTAGAGATCTGCAAAGCATTCAGTCTTTTCATATTCTTTAACTATTGTAGGACTCATTCAATAGCCATGAGAGACTAGAAAATGTATTTCTAAATTAATGAGAAAGTTATTAGGAAAAAATCTGTAGGTTGATGCAGATAACCTACCTACACTCACTTCATTTTAGTGCTTCATGTTGAGCTAATTAGCACTTTCTAATGCAACACTATTTCACAGCATTTGCATTCTAAGTGCTGGAGAGGGAAAAAGATTTAGATGAACAGGTTTGGAAATCAGTATATTGAAACTTTGGGATATGTTTAAACATGAGGGTAATAAAAGGTACCATTTATAGGCTGGGTAGCTGTGCTGCTGAAGAAGACAAAAGCAAGTAAAAGATAGTCCAGCTTAATGCTTTCTCAAAAGAAGATCACTTGAAAATAGCTGAACAGATATTGCCTATGAGGTACAGGAGGTCCAAACCTTTATTTAGTGCCAGGACAGAAGACAAAGGACTTACCTGTTATCAGTTCATTTTTAGTCCCACTTAGTATGTGTCTGACACTTTGCAGCCACAGATAAATATAGTCCCTCCTCCAGGATCCTTTCTGCCCTCAAAGGAAGGAATCTACTGGGCAAAAAAAAGCTATAAATTGTAACAATGACAAGATTTTCCATAAATATTATAGTAATTATGCATGTAAACTACTGAGTTACTCTGGGGGCCTCTCAGTGAGAGCTGGGACTTGAAGCAATCTATGAATACACATATACATGTGAGCATATATGCAAATGGGTATTAGTCCAGAACAGTAAGTACAAAGCAATCACATGGGTAGGTTGTGCAATATTTAGAATATATTAAAAATCTGTCCTTTATTCCTATTTTTATGTTTTTGCAGTAATGTTTGGCAAGCAATGTAATGCTGATAGTTACTTATGTAGACATCTAGTTTTTGAAACAGCATTAGTCTTTCTGGCATCTCAGGAACTTTAACATCGTTGCCTAAAACATACACATAATAATTTAATTACAAGGAAATCTAACTGCAGTCTTTTAATGTATAACTTTACCAATGCAACTATAAAATAATGCATGGAATAACTGCAGGTTTCCTTCATGTCATTTCCAACTTCAAAGAAAATCATCTGCTAGATCACATTTACAGCCACCAAGAGATTCCTTATTATATATGGCTATGAATATTAGAAGACTGACTACCAAGAGTGAAAGATGAATGACCCTGAACAAAAAAAAAAAAATTATGTTCTCCTCCTATTCTTCCTGTACCTTGTCAGAAAAGTTAGACATAGTGCATTTTACATTGAAAAGCCTACTGGTTCAGCACAGTATGCAAGTAGCACAAACCCTGCTTGGTTTTCTTTTCTTGAGAGCCTTAAAATTTAATTTTGTGTTGCCAGTACTGAACAAATGATGAGATATCATAATGGCTGAGTTCAACTTAAATTATACCACCTGCCCTGAATTGAATATAGAGTATTTCAGAGGATCACATCCCACCTTTCCTGAATTCGAAATAGCTCACTGAAGGGGACAATTGTTTCCTCTGCTATACCCAGCTCTAGCCATTTGGGCAAAGGATATCCTGTCACCAGACTTCCTGGAGCCTGCTCTCTTCACCACAAGCCACTTTACTCCTTCGTTACAAATTGTCATTCAAAATGAAAGTGTGGCTGAAGGAGGAAGCAGGATTCACATGTTCATAGAACCCCAGTAGCAAAGGATTTGTGAATTAGATCCCTTTTTTAGCCGAGAATTTCATTTATAACCCTTCTCTAGATGGTTGTTGCTGGTATTAGCTCCAGCAGTTAGTTTATAAACCCACTGAGCAACTCCCTAAATATTTTGTGTAGCTGCTGCTAAATGAGTTTGATCTGGCTTTACTTGGAGCTCTTGCAGCTGTTCTCTTCCTGACCCTCAGAAGGGAGCTGATTTCTCACTGTCTTCCTTGACCTAAATTACTCAGGAATTAAAAGGAGAAAGACTAAGGTCCAGGACACTGGATGAGAGATATTAATATGGAGCCTGGAACCCTGCTGCCAAGACACTCAGGAGGAAATTAGTTTTCCAGGACACCACATCTTCAGCCACACACTGCTTTCACTATCAAAAGTACAGCTCACCTACTACTACAAGGAGTCTGCACAGTATAGTTATCTAGCTTTTAATTTGTACAGGAAAATTAAATATAGGCTTTAGCCTTGCTTAATTCTTACAGAGCTGAAATAGGGGGTAGAAGTGGTGGATGGAATTAAGATTTGAAGAGGGTTTGTTGAATAGTATGGGGTTGGATTGCAAAGGTTCAGACAGGCTTCTCAGCCAGTCAGGCAAGCGACATGGAGATTATTCACAGTGCAGCAGTGCTGCTAACAAGGGCTGCATATCACAAAAGGTCAATGACCTTATGTCATACCCTCGGCATTCTTCTTCTAAACCATTGTCTAATTCCTTTGATTTGCTTAGTCGTGTTCAGCAATCCCTTTGTGATTTTCAAGACACTGTTCTTGCCCACTGAGAGTCCCAGGGCTGTTCTCTGGGAGCTGACTGCTATGACTGCTACTTAATGCCCCCATAACAGCATTTCCCATCAGGCTGCCCTCGGGCTTGGTGAGATGTATTCGCATGCAGAGGTGGGCAGCATTTTGAACAGGCGAGAGACAGCAGACACCAGCTGACTGAAGTCCTCAGCAAGTCATTTAACATCTCATGGGTGCTCACCAGCTACCCTACATGCTTGCTGCTTGCTGCAGTAAGGGATGGAAATGTTCCATCCCCTGGGGATTTGGCTTGAACCTGCTTAAAGCATAAACAGAAGATTTTCCCTTTCTTCCTCCACTCACCTTCCTGTCCTTATGAATTCACCACACTTCTGTCTCTACATCTCTCCATGTCTCATTTCAAAAGTGATAAAATACTCTTCTTGCCTTTTGCTTTGGGGTCTTCTTTTCTATGAAAGTGTCCCCTTTCATTCAGGTGTGTTTGGTTCTATTAATTGTTTGGCTAGCTGTCTTTTGTTGCCCTTATTACTGCTCCTTGCCACCTATTTTTCCACTTCCCATACATCTATGTATTATTTTGGTTTCACAGCTTCCTGTCTCTTCAGTCCTTGTTCCATTCAGTGGTCTCATTTCCCTCTGCAGACCCACTCGAAGTAATAAAAGTTGTTTTGATAATAAACTCAGAAGAACATGTTACACTGTACTGGCACAATAGTCTGACTAGTCATAGCTACAATACACTTTGTCCTTTGAAGGAGTCCAAGGTTTCAAAAAGCTTTGACCCCAAAGGAGAAAAAAAGTCAACATTTTAAAATGAGTTTCTGAAAAGTAAGTACTATATGTCCACAATTTTTAAGGGAAATAATATATGGTTCTGAAAGAGGGGATTCAGGAATGTGTTCAAGAAATACTTGCTCGAGCTTTTCCAAAATGAAACATCAAAACAATTTTTAATAAAAATTTTAGATCTCATTTAAGGCGACATTTTGGTGGAAAACTCATACCTCCAATTGTGAGCTTTCTAGGGAAGTTACTCAAACAGAAAAAGGTGCATATTGCCTTTCATATAGTCGCTGGGTAAATATAAAATTGCCTAATATCAATTTTGAAACCACAAAAGAATGGCGTTATCATGGGTACACACATTTATAAAGGTCATCAGTGCTGGACATGAGAAGCAAAAGGCATCAATGACTCACCTGTGGCAGAGCCCCACTGTGTCCCCTGCAGCACCTGTGCTTCCAGCCTGCCCTGGGCTGGGCTCTGACTGGGGCTGGGGAGTTCAGGCCCCTGTGGGAAGGTCAAGCTGTCCCCACAGTGGCACAGAAAGAGCTGGCAGTGTTTGACTGCTCAGTGGATTATATGGACTGAATAAGGTACCAGTGTTGATGCAAACCATGGGCAGGCACTGGGGATGTGTCCCCCGTGCTGTTGGTGATCAGCAGTTAGATCAATTACTGACACTGAAAAGAGATTTCATCTCTGCCTCACCTGCCAGAGCCCCCACTGTTCCCCCTGCTACCTTTGTGCCTGCACAGGCAGTGCAGGAATTCTTCCACAAACTTCATGTATGGCAGCAACTAGGAATTCCTTGAGAAAGGACTCTTTATCTCAATGGTTTTTTGGCCTTAGATACAAAGGAAGAACATCGTCAGAAGTATTAGAATTACTACTAAACAAGCGACATCAAAACCAAGATGACACGTAAGGTGTCACTATCCTACTTGCTCCCCAAACTTCCCAGGAATAGATGATAATAAAAGTAATTCCTAGAGAAAACTCAAGTTTCAAGACAAAATTTTAAGTTTTGCAAGCCATTGGCATGGAGCAAATGACAAATACACAGCTAGAACACTTTTGTGTTTCTGTTTAGCTTTACTTTTTTGGAGTGTTATATCTTACAGGTAAAACCTTTCCTTGCAGTTTAAGACCAAACCCTCAAATTCTACAGAAGTGTCATGAATTATTTCACATTGCTGTGCCTAAAACATAATCTTTGCTGCAAGATCTGTCTGAGCTTCAAATCTGAAGAGATACAAAGTTCAAAAGCCCCCAAATGAATGTGCTTTTTTTTTCTTTATACACGCACATTTTTTTGTAGGATAATGAAACAGTTTTTAAAATTGAGCTATATAATTAATTCCTGCTAGTCAATATGCAAAGATACAATAGCTGCACTACTCATTGTAAAAAACAATGTAGATAACAAACTCCTCTATCCAATCTGGAGATCTGTTTCTGGTCCTAAATATATTTTGTTGTGAAATATTTAATTCTCCTAGCTATGGAATCTCTCACCAATTGTCCATTTGATTTTCTTTACTAGACAAATCAGTTACTACTGCCAAATTATTTAATACAGAAAAAAGAAGCAACAAAGTCTCCTTTCAGTTCACCTGCTGAGTGAACAGGAATCTGCAATGCAGTCTGACAATAAAATAAGAAAATGGCCTAAATAAAGTACAGAGCAAGCAAATGATGCTTTTGTCTGGCAGGTTTTGCCAGATAAGTGTGACAAACTTAGAAACTCTACCCAGTTGTATCTCCACACTTCCCCATTCTTGTATGAAAACCAGAGTGTATTATGATAGTGAAAACCAGGTGTAAATAAAAAATTATATAAACATAAGGGCTGTTCCATAGTAAGCTATTCTGTATTTTTGAACATTTTTCCCTCCACACTGAAATAAAAAGAGCCAGTGCTTTCCTCAGCTGGATGTATTTTCACACTAGCTGAAGGTATTTGGGCCCTAGTCCCTCACCGAGGCACGGCTGCTGGGCATGTTAAATGAGAGGAGTCTCCATTTCCCATGTCCTGATCCCAAAGATCTTGCTGTCCTTCTGCACCTGTCACCTCTGTACTTTGCTATTTTCTACTACACAGGGGTACCAGGCCATGGAGGGTTTTGGAGAGGACAATGGAGACTACTGGTACTCACAAAACTGCGATCAATACATCTGGATATTGCCCAAACATTTAGAACCTGGTGTGCCACAAATAACAATTTCTGCAGCCTGTGTTGGGGAGCTCTGCTTGGGTGTTCTGTGCTCAGGCCCCCAGCTTGCTTTAGGCACTACTGCTTACAAACAAGCATTAGCTGGTCTTTGCTTGGTCAGAAAGTGACCACCAAGTGCTCCCTGTGACCATGAAAGAAATAATTTGCTATGAAACATCTCAAGCCTGTATTCAAAGTGTCACATTTAAATAGGTAAGGTGCCAGAAGTATCATTTGGTATAAGCCTATGATGCATAAAAGCCTTATATATTTCTTTTTGCTCATGTTTGTTTGTATTTTGGAGCAAGGTAAGGCAGCAGCAGCTTCATCCAAGTCTTACATTCCTCTGACATTAGGAAGAAAATGTTCAGAAGAGTTGAATGGTTCAATGGTTTACTTGTCCCTCTCCCTGCCAGGAAACAAGATGCTACTGTGGTTCCAGATATGTTTTTGTATTCGGTTCAGAGTAATGGACATAAGCAGGTAAAAACGTCCTTGCTCCTCTCTGTTGGAAACTGAGTTTGAAACTAAACAAACTCAGAAGATTGTTCAGTTTCTGGTAAAACAAGGTTTGTAAGAAGAAAATCCCTCTACTAAATCAGCTGATTAATGGAGGGGAAAAAACCAAACTAAAACCAATTCCACTGGTAGCACTTCACTATCCTGAAGATCACTTTTTAAGTTTTTTCACCAAACAGAGTAATCAGTTCTAAGACTCTCTCTCCCCCTTGTTAATATTCTGACTTTATTCAATCTGTTCATATCTACTAGATTTTACAGAAATTTAGAAATGCAGAACAACCAGAATCTTTAAATTTGTAGCAACAGTTGCTGGATCTGTATTTTTAGAATTGACTGGCTGATGGCTGGCAAGGTGGGGCCCAAGGCATGAATTGTACCCTAGATTCCAGTGAATAAGCTGTGTACTTGCAAATACACTGCTCCAGCAGGAAAAGGTGTTGTAATTTCTATTAAATGGAGGTAGGCAGGGAAAAAATAGCAAAGGAAGAACAAAAAATAGTTATGTGCTAATACAAAGCCTCACAAACTTGGTCTTCGCTTAGAAATTAAGTATTATCATATATAAACATTTTTCTATTAGTGACCTCTGGAACATCTGAGCACTAAGTGGTGCTGGTGTATAACAAAAGAGGGAGCCTTGTGCTTCTGTAAAATAGGAAGCAAGACCATGCACCCCCTTCATACATCATCAGGCAGT
This sequence comes from Entomyzon cyanotis, assembly GCA_024500445.1. NCBI lineage: Eukaryota > Metazoa > Chordata > Aves > Passeriformes > Meliphagidae > Entomyzon > Entomyzon cyanotis. The sequence goes on from JAKEPQ010000739.1 coordinate 4,080,924, forward strand.
AACAAGATAGAAAGATTGCAACATCTGAGACACAGATATCTGTGCAGGTCTGATTGCTCCTGTCAGAGCTCCCTTAAGGCAAACTTAAATTAACTAATTTGAGATTCTAAATCATGAAACTTCATGCCCAATCTAACACTGAAAAAGAGGCCCTGATTATGTAGCACTAGTCAGTGATGGGGAAAAAAGATTGAATATAGAGTTGGTCCACCCTAGCAGGAGGGGGTAAGCCAGGCTGACCAAGATCCAGAGGGACAGAAAGTGCACTTTCATTTTAAGATTATTCCAGATTTCCCAGATGAACACAGCACTGTCTGCCTAAGAGCTAACAGCAAGAGGACCTTCATGACCCACTCCCATCCACAACAAACTATAACAGTGCCAAGCCCCTGAAGGTTGTGGAGTGTTCCAAGCATGGAGCACATAAAGCTGTGAGGCAAGGCTGTCACAAATCAGTCAGCTCTCAGCTAGGAAGCTGGTGCTGCAAAGAGATCATGACAGTCTGTGGAAGTTCAACAAGCTTTTCTAAGCTGACACTGAAAGCAACTGCCATGACAATAAGGATTAGGCAGGCAGCTGATATATTTGGCGCGTGTGTCTATGCATATCAAGGGTGCTAATGAGGCCCCTTCTTTGCTGGGATTGCTGAGGGTCAGAACAGACCATGTGCAAACACATCTTCTTCTCTATCATCACCATTAGGAAGGTGAGTCAATAGTTCAAATATCTTCCTACTGACAATCAAAATCCAGATTAAAGTCTGCATTCAGAAAGCCACCAATCACTTGACTAAGGTGAAGGTAAAGGAAAAAAGGCTTTATATACAAATGGTTCATTTTCTTCTGCATCAGTAGATGGTGCTCTTCATATTCCCTCGCAGGTTACTTCTAAGCACAGCACTTTCATGCCTGGGGGTGAAATCTCTAAGTGCTTTTTCCACACACCCTTCTTCATCTCCTTAAGTTGCCAGACCTTCTTCCCTCTAAAGTGGCTGGACAATAATCATATCAGTGCTCAATGGGCTCAGTCGGGAACTTTAGATTAATCTGTCATGGTAAATAACCAAAGGAGGCAGAGAACATGTAGGATTTCTATGCCTTTCTGGAAGGCTACCACTCAGTAAATACTAATGGGATCCTCTTTTTGTAAGTGTTTCTGAAGGTTTCTCACCATGCTTCTGTCCATGGCTGTCCTGGCAGGAGTGTGCTGAGCAGCAGAGTGACACTGCTCTGTGTCACTTGTGGGTGGGTGCTTGTAAGTGCTTGTGGGTGCACAGTGTTTACAGCCAGCATATAAAATTGCATCACACACTGAAGGTGCATGAAAACCACCCTGCACACTTCTGTAACACCACTTACTACTATTAGTTGTCTCCGAATCCTAAACACCCCAAAAAGTGACATTCAGATAAAGTTTCCAAGTGCAGAATGAGGGAGGACACCTCCTAGGAAAGCAACACAAATACCATCCCATTTTCTGATACCCAAAACAGAGACATCCATGATCTATCCAGCAGCAAAACAGCTGTCCTCATCCCCACAGGCAGGCACAAATGCCCTTTCCTTGCTCTGGAAATGGAGTATCTGAGCATTTGTTCCACTGTATTCACAGTGGAACTCAGGCAGGTGATGGAATATCACGCAGTCTGTAAATAGGCTCAGAGGCATGACGAAAGAGAATCAATTTCTGGGATAATATACATACACATAAATCCAAATATACATACACATAAATCAAGGAAGCTGGCACACTTACATAAAAGTGCTATAAATGATGCAGTACTGAGCAGAGCTCTGTCCTTTCTGAGTTTCTACTTTTAAGTCGATAGCCTTCTTTAAACAGCCTTCTTTTTTTTCATGGCTTCCTTCTGAGTCTGGCTCTAGAAGTTGCTCTAAAGCCAACGTGTTGTATGAAATGACCTGAATTTATTAAGAATACTGCAAAATGCAGCCAGCCCACGACAACAGTGGTAAGACCACAAACCACAAAAAGTGTCACTGACACCACTGAGGTAGCAATACACTGCAGTACTTGTCCAGCAGCTTTCGCACCAGAGGGAAAACAAACAAACAAACAAAATGAGCCAAAAATTTCACCCCCACCCAGAACCTCCCCAAACTCCAATGGAGTGCCTGTAATGATTACTGCTGCTTTAATTCCAAAGCACACCTGGTCAGGGCGTCATTCCTCAGAGGCCTGAGATTGAGTCCTTAAATCTCTGGCACTGAAGGTAACCCACAGCAAACCAATGGAGAGAATCTAGACTTCTTCAGGAATTAGCTCGTCCACAACTGCTCCCTTTTTAAACCCAGAAAAGCCTCTCTGGTTTTTCTTTTTGTTTGTTGTTAGTCTTTTACCTTTGTATAGAGCCTGCTCTGTGTCCTTGGCAGGAAGCATAGTATTTCTCCAGAGCAGGTGAGGGGTAGAAGCATGTACTTGTAACATGAGTCTCTTTCTAAAGTGGCATGATTCAACACTTCCACAGATTTTTTTCACATAAATGGATAAGGTTTATATGTCCATTTATATGTCCATTACCAGTTGCCCCTGCCCTGGCACAATGCTTATGAAAGGGCTCAGTTTTGTTCTTGCAGCAGGGTTCTCAGAGATTTCAAGAAGGATGTAGTCTCCACTGCATAGCTTAGCACCATCATGTGAGGCTCAGTGGCTCTGGCTACTTTAATGAACCATGGCTCACATCATGGGGCCTTTGTTATCTATCCGTTAAGGAAACGGTTAGAGTTCTGCTCCGTGTCTTTCACCCACATATCTTTCTTTATTTGTTACCACTTTCTCATCTTAAATCTTACCTCTCTTCTCCCTGCAGTATTGCCCACTTGTCCTTTCTAGTAAGACTCATGATTCCATTCAACCTTTGATGTAACAGGGTCATCATTAAACCCAAGTGTCCATAACCCGAGGAATTTGCTCTCAACAACTTCCTGAGAGCAAAGGAATTCAGCTTCAAAATGTGCTGCTGAAAAGCATGCACAGAGACTCTGGAACTCACTGTCTCAGCTTGCATTTTCATGATTTCTTTCTGAGCTAGAACATTTGCCTTGAGAAAGTGCTGAATATGGCATGAAGATAAACATAGCTTTGGCACACAGTGCACTCTGCTTTTTCCTTTGTTATTCTAATGAAGCAACACAAACCCCAGTATTTTTCTCCTGACAGAAGCCATGTATCTTATAGCCCAGAAAATCCCTTTCTGTACCTTAAATACCTCAGAAATGCCACCCTGCTGTGGTAAACTGCATTACGTATCTTCACCTGATGCTTACTGAACACGTGTATTCATTTGTTTTCACTCCGTGCTCTGCTCTCTCAAGATAAGACATGCTTTGAACAGAGAAGGGGAGATGGTAACAAGAGTATGAGAATTTACTTGCACTGGGAAGACTCTAGCTCCTGCTGAGGGCATGGGACAGGTTCTACTCTTAAAGGTATAAAGATAAGTACAGAACAGAGCTGACCTGAAAGAAAGGAGCTTGAAAAGCTCTCAAATTAACACAGGTGTCTGCTGGAAGGATCTGATGTTCTGGCTGCTCATCTTATCATCATAAGAAAGTCTTTGCACAGGAGAGATGGATGTATTTACCATTTTTTAAATCCTCTAATTAGATCTTAGTTAGGGTTAAGATAGCAGAAAAGTCCTTATGCTTGCCAGAAGTCACAGACATTGAATATAAAACAACACAGCTATTGATTCCCCTCCAGGATAACAAACATCTTCATCTCTGAGCTACAGCAAGGCAGCTGCCAATTAATTGGCAGCCTCAGTGAGCTGATAAGGGAAGGCGAGGATAAAGCTGATCTGTACAAACTAACCCTGAAGTGAAATAGGATCTCTTTTGACCACTAAAGAAACTAGTTGGCTCTAAGAAATGCTAGTTTCATAGGTAACACCTCACTACCTGGTCAGCATTTTCTAAGTTTAAAATATTTGCAGGCACTCCCCTCCACCCTCTATTAGGAGACACCACTGACATGCTGCTAAAGGCTCAAGCATGCAGCCAAGGCTCTTTTCTTTTTCCTATTAGGGCTGTCAGGTCTCTCATCTGAGATAAGACAATCTTGCCCAATTGTCTCTCATCACATGCTTCACTGTCATCAGGGCTTCCCTTTGTGAATCAGCACAGGAGAGACACTCCAGCTCTGCTCTACAGCAAGGAAGCAGGTCAGGAAGGACAATGCTGAAAATGTAGCCTGCCCATAGCAAACTACCAGCTATTCAGCCCAGGGTGGGTCCCTCACCCACCTCAGGACCAGGAGGCTCAAAGCAGCAGGTGTCACATCAGAATAGCAGGGACATAAAAGGATGGTTCAGTAAGTACTGTCAGCTGCACGTTGGCCAAGTGCCTAACAGTGCTCTGCTCCCTCATTTGCTTCTCCAAACCTGAAATGTAACCATCTAAATCATCTATATGACATTTTTAAAAACACTGGCATCAAAGGGAGAAGTACAGGTAGTATTTCATAGTTACTTTGTCAGGCTCTCTACAGCCGCAGGGAAATATTACTGAGTTGATACATAAGTCATGTTATAAACCACAAGCCTGTTAGGTAGGGTAGAAACTGCCTCACTCCAGGAATTGTAGAAGTACTAGTGCAATACTCTTCCTGAAAACCTGAACACATTTATCTTTAAATGCATTAAATCTTCTGATTTCTTCAGTGCTAAATTAGACATGAATTAATGCTCTCAGCAAGTCATTGGAGACCTGAACTTGCAAATACAGAAATGCTCAACAGAAACGCAGAGCCAATACTGTGCATCTATACCACAGATCTGATTGCACAAAGAGAAGAAAGTTACGCCAATGTGTGAAGGAAACTGTGTGTTACTACTTGCACTCAGCAGAAGCCAACCTGCATTCCTCATTGGATATCACCCTTCCATAATGGCTTTAAACAGCCTTTCAGAGCTGCTGCTGGGTAAGGTGTGTATTCTAATTCAAGGCTGGGTGTATGATCATGCTCTGTATCGTGCATGGTATTTATTGATTTCACTTTATGAAGATACATTTCAAAGACAGACGGTCCTGTAATAACACCAGGCTTTAAAAAGCATTTCAGTACAGATTCTTTTTTGTGTAGCTTGTCTCTGGATTTCATTGCCTAAGATAAGCAGGCACATTAAAATACAGAGCTCCATTATAAGATGGCAGGGAAAAAAAATTAGCTTCAAGTCACAGCATTAGTGTATGAATCATGCATCCAATTATGCATTGAACCAGTGACATAGAAAACGTAGTGGGGCCTTGGAGCTTTTCTCCTCCAAACTGAAAGGAAAAAAGCTATCAACTCTTTTTTTAAAAGAACCTCCTTAGCCTCCAATTATGGAGAAAGAAACTCTGGGTTTTGATGTCAACATTGCATGTTTGTTCAAGTGTTTTCAGTGCTAACTTTTGATGTATACTGGAAGTTAATAATGGTTAAAAGAAAACCAGTCATGTACATAAGGAGAATATTCCAGCTTTTCTTTGCATGCTACAGTTTTGCTATTGCTACTGAGTGAGCACAGCTCCAGGAAAACTGGTGCAAAGCATATCAGAACCTGTCATTCCTGTGTGATCCAGTGACCCTCTGTGAACTGTCCCATGAGGTTAAGTCATGATGTGCACGTTTTCAAACACGGAATAAAAGCATTCAGTAGGAGAAAGCCACAAACCAGAATGGTCAGCCTTTACCACATTTTTTTTCTCCCCAAGTAGCTGCAATACCCAGGCTGTGACTGTTCAGTGACCATTTTATCTGAAATGGATAATTGTTTTCAAAACTGACAGAAAATTATTTACACTTTTCTCTCAATTTTAGCAGGGTGCTCTAACTCCTAAAAAAATGTTTCATTTCAAGTAAAGGGTAGAGCAAAGTATGAAACTGGTGCTTTATCCAGGATGCTTGAGTCACAGCAAAGATGAACAGTTTCAAGCATGCATTTAGTTATGTACTGAGAAGAAAATAAAGCTCTGTGCACAAAGACCAAATCCTGACACTAACACTATTCTCTTACTTGTTTCACTTCACTTTTAAGCTCGAGACATGCTAGTACATTTTTGTTCCCTCACTGAGCGTGGGTACAGCATTTAATCCACCTCCCTTTTCCTCTCCACCCCCGCATACTACTTAATAACATGCTACTTTGTTAGGGAGGTGTAGGTAAGGTTGGAAAATGGCTTGATCTCCCTGTCTCCTCTGCTGAAGGGAATGCCATCTAGTTCCTGAGCTCCATTGAGAAGGATCTTTATTTTCAGCAGCTGGAGACTGTGACCGAAGGAGTGTTCTATGAACTATGTAGCTATGGCACACTTTCTGCCAAAATGACAGCCAGTTTTAAAGGTGGAAATGACATCTATTTCTGCAGTGCTCACACAGAGGGATAGCTTTGCTGGCTATTTTGGAGTCATTCAACTCCCATCTTAGTCACAATGTCTTTGCTCTCACTGGCCATATCTGACATAGAGAACTGATTTGACACACACATGTACATCAGTGGTGATGGAGAAGGATGTGCATTTTTTTTTTTATGCATCAGTTACATCAGTGTCTGAACAGAAATCTCTAAATAGCAACCAAATCACACAATTGCCTATTACCTTTAAATATTAAGTAATTTTGTTCTTTAGTTTATAAAAAGAGAAAAGCCACTCATGCAAATATTTCTTCATCCCTGGACAGTGTGGCAAATAAAGCAATGACTAAGCAACCCAGCAAAAATTTATTGGCACCAGTAATAACACACAGAGTAACTCTTTCCTAGTCATCAGCTATGGTAGTGGGAGCTGCACACACACAATAAACAAGACAGAAAATGCTCTTAAGGAGCACATTTCTTAAAAGAGAAAAACACCTTTCTTAACCAGTCAGACTCAAAATAAGAGTTATTAAGGGCAGAACAGGAATAGAAAGAACTTTAGTACCCAAGATTAGAACCAAAGCAAAAGCTGAAGTCATGAGATTATTCTGCTAGTTCAGGGTAACCATAGCAGAGCTTGCTAAGAGCCTATCAGTGTTTCAGCAATGCCAAACTACTGAAAGAATATGGTCTTGTTAACCAGGAAGCTTAGTGAAATGTGTCATGACATTTCTTTTGGGAAAATTCTCTTGGAAAAATTTGTCATAGAATCATGGAATGGTTTGGAAGGAGCATTAAAGATCATCTATTTCCAAACCAATTTTCTCCCTTTGCAGCTGCTGCATTTGCACATGAGAGAGAGTAAGGCCACCCACAACACCTAAGGAGGGCTCTGACTGCATTTTTCAGCTCTCACATGGAGACAGAACTTCTGTCCATGCCCTGCCTCCTTCACACAGACACTTTAATCCAAGACTCTCATGCCCAAAGAAAACACCTTAACCATGTATAGTACCGAGTTTGGCCTCTGAGAAATGCCAAAATATACATGCCAATGTAGGACAGTCACTTCTTAGGTTTTCAACATTTTGTGGGACAAGACAGCCATTTTCCATGCACCTGGGCTCTTAGTTTCCACAAATGCTAGCAAGTCTCTGACAGTTTAAACTACAAGAGAAGCAGCACACGCTTTGCTGTGCCCAAATGTGCTGCTCAACAGGAAGTAGTAAGAAAACAATGTTTTAACAGCCGTGAATGTGGCAAGATGAGCACTTTTATCTGCTTACCAGAAACTGCTTTAAATAGAGATGCAACCACAACACTGTTAAGCTGAAAGGTTCAGTAGTTGAGTGATTCAGTTCAAATTCACTGCTCCAATGCATCACTGACCACTTTTCAAGGCTTAGCTTCACAGTTATTATTTCAAATCTTCCTCTTAATCTACATGCACCCTAATTAGATCTAAGTGGTCATTAAGCTGCACTGCAGAGATACCTTGGCTTACTGGTAAATATTTGCAATCACAGCTTAAGTTGAGTCAGGCTCATGCATTGTTTTCATTTCCTTGTCACTGTTTTGACTTGGCAGACATGTGCATGACCTGCACTTGACTCCCAGTTCAGTGGTTGTCCTACTGCCCTTGGGCAGCTGTGCCATGTGAGGGAAACTGTGTCCCTCTGGATAAAATGCAGGAAGGATTTTAGAAGAGAAAACCATGTAGTTGAAATGCTTTTTCCTGCAATGTCATGTCAAAGAGAGGTGGGAGCATTCACATATACACCAGAGTTTGTCTTCTAACAAGAACCCTCAACAAGACAGCTTAGACTAGGTCTCCATCAGATTTTAAAGAGCTCAGAACTTTGCTTGTGCCCAGGAGGACAGGCCAGAATGAACCATGCTGTGATAATACAGGCTTCAAAAAGTGGTAGACGAGACAGAGTTCAAATGCACAGACAGCATCCTGAGTTACAACAATTCATTAGCTGCAATACCAGTCACTCAGTAGAGCGCAGGGAGTTGCTTTGTTCAAGCAAGGGCTGGTTTCATTCAGAATTTTAGCTGGGAACACATCAGTCAAGGTAGAACAAGTTTAACTCATTGCAACACAGAGGACAAACTTCTGACATTCCCTTAGCCGTGATGAGAAAATCCTCTATGAAGGCTAAGCTGGTTAAAGACACACTGCAGAACAACTTAATCACTTCAGCAATGAGGACAGGTGGGGAGTCAGTTTATTAGCTCAGCCTTAGGGCCATAGCAAGGGACTTAGACTGTTCAGGGTGATTCTCCATTCTCCACAATGCTTCAGGCCAGAAACACAAGTTTGGGGTTTCTACACTAGCTCCAACAGAGCCACATGGACATGCTCGTGGTAGCCCCAAGAAACTTTTAAAAGAACAAGCTCAGTATTTTAGGGTCACTAACTCTTCTTGTACTTCGGTCAAAGTTGATAGAGTTGTAAGCTTGCTACCAAGCACAGAGTGGAGCCTGCTGGCTCACACAAGGAACAGTTGCAGGGTCAGGTCTTCGGCTGCTCAGCAGAAACTATTTGACCACACTCTTTGTATAAATATGACAAGAGGGAGCCAGGTGATCCTAAAACCAGGTAAATGGATTATACCACTTTAATAGGAAATTCGTTCTTGTGCTTATTGACAGAAAAATCACTAGAGATTACATCTCTCTCAGGATACAGCGTCTACCTGAACAGAAAATAAAATCTAATTAAGTCAATGGAAAAGCCACACTTTATTTCTGCAGGTTTTGGATGAAGTCGTATCTGTTCTGTTTTCTCTCTGCTAAGCACACAGGGACTGCTCTGCTACCTCACAGCATGCAACACAGAAAACCCCACCCAAAGCTGCACAAGCATGCAGTGTTAGCCTTCAATGGAAAATTTTCAGTGCAGAATTACCAAGATAAGAAATTTTCTCTTTAGAGTCTTTGATAATAGGGTTTTGTAACATTCAGACAAAACCTACCCAGTGGTTTCCCCACAGGAAACCCATGATACTGCTTTTCATAGGAGCCATAATTTCAGGGGCAGTTAATGAGATAGCATTGTGCTTAACATTAGTTTTAAGTAAAGCAGTGATTAAAGACTGACTTTGTCTACAATGCACAAATGACTCTGATTAATTTCCTAATTTCATCATTAAGTACAAAATTCACTGTAAGAGATAGGAGAGCTCTCTGTAGCATTTGAAGCTCACTTGAAAAGCCTCACTCTTTCTGACAGCTATTTTAAACCAACCTATCTCCTGCAGCATTGTTGCTCATTTGTGTTCACTGCACAAGGAGCACCAGGTCTGCACCTGCCAGCTAAGCACAGAGTCACATGCTCAGCTTAAAAGAACAGTTCTACTTCTCTGATATGTTTGTGAGACTAGAACCAGAGCAGGCTCTACTTCAGCATAAACTCTACTCAAAACACTTCTGCTGTAGTTACTTTGCCCAGCAAATTCTGAAATTTCATTATTCAAAATATATTCCCACTTCAAACAGAAATATAATTTACATCTTGCAGGAATACCTATTCTTTTCAAGACTTCTACTACAGTCTCTTACATTCTTTGCAAGGGGATTTCCACTACAACACTGAGCATAGAAAATGACAGGATCCTTCAAAGAAAGGTTGTAATTTGAGTAATAACAGAGAAAGTAGGCATTTGAGGCCTGATGGTGTTGTCAGCTGTGCAACTTATTTCACCTTCAGAAAGCCAGAATAAATATGTGTTCTGTAGTCTTAGAAAAGCACAGCTTGGTGGCAACATACATACACTACGAAAATATACTTATACACTGGTTTTTTGACTCCATTTCAGCACAGACTTACTCCTTCACCTATATCTGTGCACATCAATATTTAATAATGCTCCATTTACCTTCTCCAAGATCATTATTGGCAAAGCTATTTCCAGCCAAGTCAGATGTTCACTTGAGGCAGACCCTTATCTTGGAGGTACCAACAGCATATATTTACCAAAGATCACATAAGTAGTTAAGCAGGGAGAGATACTTTCCCAGAATATGCACCCAGGAATTTATAGCTTGGGGACTTGCAAAAGAGGAGGAAATGCCTTTGTATGCAATAGATAGGGATGAAGTAGCATTACCTTATGTCCTGTCATTATAAATATAGCCATGATTTGTCCTTGTCTCTATTATCTGGAATAACAGCACTTTAAGCAGACTACTGGATCCTAAGTTTTTTAACATAGCACTGATACAAAGGAAAGGAAAAAAAGAAGCTTTATATTCACAATGGATTTGCTGCCTGCAGCGAATATTTTTTTGCTATCTAGCAGAGCTTTCAGTCTCTTGCACGTTGCCCAAAATAGCATACCAAGCTCATGTTCAATCCAAGAGACTTTGCTTTTGCAGCCACTCAAAGCTGATACAGTACAGCAATGATTTTTTCTTGGAGAGCAGATTTATTAATGCACCAGCAGGACACAACCCCAGAAATCCCCTGCTTCATTCTCAGTATTCACCTTTCCATTGTGCTCCTAAATAGCTCCAAAGGAGTTTATTTCTTGTAAGCTTCTTCTTCAGGCTGATAAGCATTTTACCTGAATCCTCTGCAGATCTCAGATTTACTCCTCGTGCTCTTAGCTGAGAAACTAAGCAACTGTCCTCATTTTCACAATGCACATCTCCCACCCTCCAGTTTCTCTCTCAGTTCAGTATCCTTCGATAAGGATTCCCACCATTTTGAGTACTTTCATATTAATTCCTCCTGCTCTGTTCACTTCATTATGATAAAGCTTTGAGTAGTAGAGTCTACATCACCCTTAGACTTGAATGGAAGGATATATTATATTAATCAAGACTAATCTGTACGTTCATGTTCAAATAAGACGTTAATCCAGTAAATTATTTCTTGAGCACTGACCTAAGGCAGTTAATATAAAAATAATATTCCAGAGTAATAGCATCCCAAGGAAACACAGATTGCAGAGGACATTTTCTCACATTAGAGTCTTTCTTGAAGAGCAGAGTTTTATGCTTCTCCTTAGACTACACTGAGGGATATTTCAGTTTATGTGTTCCAAAAAGACAAACACAGTCATATGATTCACTTTTTTTCTTAAGAAATCCTTTCTACTTCTACATTATATATCATAGGAAATAAAATAATTTGCTCTGAAGAAAAACCCAAAACCCAAACTGTATCTAAAATATCAGAAGTTAACAGAAGGTTTCTTTGACAGTACTCAGCCTGCAAGCTTCCTCTGGAAGAAGCTACTCCAATTCTGAGAATAAAATGGCTTCTCTACCTAAACATAGACATATTTCATTAAATTTTAAAGACAAATACACACAGTAAGCCACATGCTGATTTACCTTTTCTTTCCACAACTGTACTGCACTTTGGCCCCAGAGTCACAAACTCTAAAGAATGGAGGAAACACATTATGTTATTCTAACCTGACCTGCAAACACTGGCAGTGTTGTAATTCCTTCATCATGCCTCTGAATCCTGTTGTTCCTAAACTGTAGGCTCTCAGCAATGGATTTTCAGACTTGGTTCAGAAACTTCAAGAGAGGAAGAGTCGTGTAGCACATGTAGGTAAAGTAGTTCTGTAATTTAGTTGAAGAGGTATCTAAATAGTTTTGTTGAATTCAACGTAACATTGAAACCAAGAAGACTTGAGGTCTCATATGAATATTACAAAATAAAGTTTGTATCACATAAATGAAACTAGGTAGTCCTGTACATGTTATTCTGTGGCAACACAGGTGGATAATAAATACAAGGGCACTCATAAATACTGTAGTTCTCTCTTGGAGGCAAACACTGAAGGAGACTGTGAGTTTGCTTGTAAAAGCCTGAACCACATTTCCTGTTTGTAAGAAAGGAGGTGAAAAAAAAGACTGGAGGGATTTGAGATTGACGGCAACTCTAAAGACAGGTTCATGCTGCGAGGTCCAAAACCAAAGGGCTTCCAACATCTGCCAACATAACTTGGTTTCCTGTTGGAAGAAGGGGAGGGGAGAATTCCTAGAGACAGCAAAACCAGGTAAGCCTTATCTTTTAAATGTGCAAACATAGGAGCAGTAGAATCACACTATGGTAGATTAACAGTCTTGCAAGAAGGTTGCTCAGGGTGCTAAACCTTCATTAATTAAGGTTTGGTAATGAAGACTAAGCATTGGCATTAGTTTTATGCTGAAAATACTGTGCTAGGGGCCTTCTTATTTTACAACGCACTGTTTCCCTTCTGAAGTATGAAGTTGATATCTTACAAAGCAATTAGTTGTGCACTAATTAATTGCAGTTTAAGGAATCTTTTTCAGAGAATTAATCTTGTATTAAAACTCACACAGGTGGAAGCATTTTTAATGCTAATTTAACATTCATCAGTCTCTTAATGGGTTTCTTTTTCTAAGGGCCATTAGTACCAAAATATTATTTATATCAACATTTAATTGGAAGGGGGAGGAAAGACAGTTTTATCTTATCTTTGACAAATTTGTAGACAAAAACAAGACGAAAGAAACCATTTTGGGCTCCAGATCATCCCCTTTAAAAAAATATCTGGTAGCAATTAAACTGCCTCTGTGGATAGCGAGTTGAATACCACAGATGGCATGTCCAGCTAGATGGTATCTGTATTTCTCACCTCACGTTCCTTTTCAGTACAAAAACCTGGTAGAAATATACTATCTTCCTGTTATCCTTTATGATAGATTCTCTAAACAAAATATGTTAGAGCAAGGAGGAATGAAACACAGCACTTCTGCTACATATTCTTATGTTGGTAAGAGGACAAATATCACAATTTGTTACATGGATTGTTAAACCTGGCCTCTCTCCCTTTAGGTAAGTACATTATTATGTCCACTCCTTTGAGTTGCAATAAATTGAATTGCAGAAATTCATCCAGGAAAGATTAGAATGTTTTGGAGGCTTTTGTTTTTTGGTGCTATTTGGTTTTTGTTTTTTGGGTTTTTTGCATCTTTTCCCTCACAGCCCTTCAGTGACAGTATAATGAATGCTGTAAAGAGAAAAACTATGAACAAATAACCAAAACTCTATTTATTCCCATGTCTTCTCTCTGTTGGTGGAGAAATTTGTCGATAGATTTTGAAAAAGAGAAAAAGCACAAATTACTACATATTTAGAAAGTCCTTTGTTTGCCTGTGTTTTGTGGTATGAATGTGGTACCTTCAGTTTATAGCAGTATAAAATATACTAAGAAGTGGAGAGTAACCCCATCCCTAAAGTCAGAAGAGTAAAAACATAATCCAAATGAAGTAAACTACGTAAGATAGGTGTTCTACTTGTATGCTACCCCAAGTTTAACCTGATTTTGAAATAGCAATGGAAGAACATCAGTGCAAGCATGTATCCTTAATACGAGAGAGATTCTGATATAAGTTTTTCAAAATACTGTCATCTTTATAATGATTAAACATACTGCTTTCCCACTCACACGTCCCAAATTCTTCTAACAATAAAACAAGAATTTTTGTCCCTCTCATGAAACCTCTGGGTATATAATGAACTTTTTTCTTTCACAGAGGAGGACATTGTTTTAAGAAAACTTCAGTATTATTTGTTGTAACAAATTACAATCACCCTTAAGTTTTCCCATTACAGATAGACTATCACGGAAAACCCTGATGGAATTTGAGTTTATCCTCTTAGAATCATGGTGTACTATTCCCAAGGGGCCTAATTTTTCCATATGACTTTTTTCCAAAGAAATAACAAGTTTTTAAAAAAATATTTAATTTGATGGCTTGAATGAGAATGCCCCTAAATACAGTGTCATGGGTTCTTTGGACTAACTATATAATACATAAAAAAGAGTAACATGGTTTTGCTCCGTTTGCAAATAGGTTACTTGAATGAGAATTAAAATTAGAGAATAGAATAAAAGACACTGTTTCAAAATGGTATATAATTAGTCTAATAGATTTCTCTGTCTGTTTATTTCTCACTCACCATCTACAGTCTCATTTTTGTTTTTAGCATAACCTGTTCACTGTGAGAGGCTGCATCTGCTATTGTGCATTTAGAGACAGCAGTGTAGTTATCTGTGGAGGCAAATTGTTCTTCACACAGTTAGTTGGCTTTCCTTCTAATGCTGCTGTTGTCAAAGTAGTTAACCTTGAAATAATGCAGTAATAAATGTAAGTAGCATATCAGAAACACCTATAAGAACAAGAAGATCTGGGAAAGATCTGGGAGTTGCATATCTGTAAAGCTAGGATATAAAATCAAAATTTCTCATATTTTATGTCTGGGTAATAAGATTAACTTGAAACTGACATTGGAACGGCACGGAGCTCTCAGAACAGCACCATTATGTCTCTAAACAAGGTGCTTATTATGGTTTTATGGGCTAAGTGAAAACCGCTGTTGCTTCTCCAGTACAAGTAGTGTTGCCTGACAAACAAATATCTTGTGTGAAAAAAGAAAAAGATATTGAAGTCACCCATATGTTTGTATACATTCTACTGAAACACAAACAGATGTTTAAGTCAGAGTTGCAGAAAATATATTTAAAAATAAACTAAGTCATGCTCATCCAGGAGGAAATTTAAATGTTCTTTTCTTAATCTATCCACACCCATGAAATTTCCTAAATCATGTTTAAGAAAGAACTACAGATTGTGTGATTTAAAACATTGGTATGTTTTATTAGAAATCCAAGCTTCATATCCTTTTTTGTAGAACTTTTTAAAAATTCTACAGAAGTGAGATTGCTCAAATGTGGTAGAATTTAAACTTGAAAACAAAAAAATTTATCCAACTTTTACTATTTTCAGATAATAATTCCAATTAAAATCAGAAGCTGAAACAGGAAAATTATATGTGTTATCGAAAAGGGGGTCAGTTAAGGGCTGAAAATATTAAAATTGAAACTAAGAGTTTTTCTTCTGCTCTGGAAACACCAAGGAAAAAAATCGGACTCCTGAATCAAAGAGTTAAATTACAACACTTTCCATCAAGGAAAAGAAATACCCTTAGATTGTGACTGTATTTTAAGTACCAGCTCACTCTTTTTATTCTAATGAATCACAGACTTGTGGCTTGTGGAATGGGCTGCCCCAGGAGGTGGTGGAGTCACTGTCCCTGGAGGTGATTAAGGAAAGCCTGGATGTGATGGTGCAGTTCAGTCACAGGTTGGACTCGATGATCTCAGAGGACTTTTCCAACATAACTGACTCTGTGATTCCATCACAGTTACAAGTGCTTCCCTTCTCGTGGGCCACAATACTGCTTTTGCTCCCTGGAAAAAGTGTTCCTACGAAATGAAATACGAAATGAACATGAGGAGAATGGAAAACAATCACATAGGAAAAGATAAAAAGACAAGACACAAATGAAAGAGGATTCTCATTATTTAGACTCAACAGCGAGACTTGAAATTTCTTGCCCTGAACAGCCTTGTAGTTTTTTACAGGTTGCATAAGATGCAACGTTGAGTGACTAATTGCAGAGTAGCCAGATTCCAAAGACTGATTCTTCATGTAGCCTTATAATATCTTCTCAGTCTAGGATCTCTCATTCTTTTAATTCCTTCCCTGAAAAATTGGAATGATGTATAGCTGCTTCATGGGGGTGTTGTCTCTCCTGACGAATGTCTGTGTCTTATGGCAAAATGTGCCTCTCAACATGAAAAGAAGCATTGCAGTGATAGAGAACCCTCAAATGCCTTTGGGAGAGCTCAAGTGGTAGAAAGGAACGGAAACAGGACGTTTAATTTAAAAAGAAGGATAAATGGCCACTGAAAGCGCCATGTGCAAAAAAAATTTAAAAGCCTATCAGAAAGTTACAGCTTATTTGCTTTGCTTTGTTCCTTTTAAAAGAGAGCTCTGATCAGGAAAGAAGCCTGCATCCCAGAATCCCAGGTGGTTTGTAATTTTTAACTAGCAAGATTTATCTTGTTTCATCTTTATTAAAATATCTGGGACTTGGAGTACAACAAAACAAAAAGACCAACACCAGCACGACAAGGGAACAAAACCTGTAAGAAGGTTTTCAGCTGGTCAGTCAAGGAAAAAAGCTCTGTCTTCTCAGCAGAAGGAAATGCATTGCCACCCTCCCCCGGCCAGCAAGGTGGAAATATGGATTCCTGTACTCCTTTACCTCAGCTTTACTTAAGAAGCAAACAAAATGTCAGCTTCCTGAAGGATTCCAGATTTGTCAAAAACAACGAAGTGCATTACGGATCAGTGTCATCCAATCCAGCCCCTTGACTGCTCTGCTCCAGCTACACTTTCTTTACGCACTATTAAAGGAGCTCATTCATTTTGGGCACCAGGCTTTATTTCAAACACTCCAAGTCTCAGAGAACATGAAACATGCCTCTGGGGAAAGGGAAGAATCAAGCTGCAAACTTCTTTCACTCACGTGTTTGGCTCAGTGTTTCCTCTGTCAAGGAAGGGTTTTACAGGCCATTTGCAGCAACGCTGATCATTTTGGCCACTAGACTGTCACAAATAAGCTTTTCTCTTCAGCATGGTTTGTGATGGAAAATTTGTATGAGCTGGGTTAATCAAAGAATTAATCACATGAAAAAAAGAAGATTTCATGCAGGGGCATTCTTATTTGTCTTTCTGACAGGACTCCAAGGACAGGCAAGTTTAGTGCAAAAGAAGACCTTGTTCAAATAAGTGGACCTACCTTTTAAAAAGTGATTTTCCAGGAGCTGTTTGAGCTTTTCTCTGCAGTAGTACAGGGGGCTTCACTGGTTCACAGCTGATGTTTATCCTTTATCATCACTTCCTCTGGTTTCTCAGGCAAGAAAATGAGTACAAGCAAGTGGTTTTAATAGCAGGAAAACAACAGAAGAAAACATAACCAAATCTTGAAATTTTTTGCAGGAATTGTTGAAATGTTACAGTCTTAGCTATTTTTCAGAGACATTTCCAGTGAATTAGTTTTGACTGAATGCAAAACTGCTTTAATGAACTCTAAAATTAAGCCAATAATTAACTGCAAATACTGAATTAAAGACAATTTTAGAAATAATTTCAAAGCTATTCAGTAAAATTACTTTTTGTTTTTTAATTTCTGATTGTTACTGCATCTCACAGTCACACCAATAGCCTAATCTTTGGCTGAATTCCTATGAAACAGTATTTCTGCTAACAGTTTATTAAACTTGCTTTCTTATTATTTAGCATCTGGTTTTGATATTAATTATTTATCTTGTATAGCAATAGTTGTCAGAGAGTAAACAACAAAACAGCAGCTTCAATTACAGAAAGCAAAAATCAACCAAGCACAAAGAACACAGTAAAACTGTTAGACAACACAAACCATAAAATATTTTTCTTTCAGTTACAGAAATGGACTGCCCTTTCTTTGTCTGGGGATTTTTGGCATTCCTAAGTTTGGCTCTGCTTGTTTCATTGGCACTGAATATTTCACACTGTATGAAAAAGAAGCAAGGTAAGTAGTGTCTCAGCGTAAGGAATGGAGTTTCAATCTTTAAAGCCGTCACTGCTCAGAGATACAAAGTTGACAGATTGATTCTTCTGAATCTTAAAATTATCTTTTGGCAAGAGTGATTGTACTAGAGAGGATTTAGCTTTTAAAAATTTTTAGGAGATTCAGGTATGGTTACAGAATGATCACTAACTTCCCAATGCACTGCAAAAAACAGCTACCCAAACCCATTCTCTGAAGGGAAACCAAGAGAACGAGAATTTAGTTCTGACCAAATTTTATTTTTAAAGCATATTTTTAATACCTGCAATTTCCTTTTAAGTGTACTTTTCCTATAATTAGTTATTATTTATACTTCCATTTAAAAGTTATTTTAAGTAGATGCCCTGATACAAAATTCATTTGAGAAAATTTTCTCCTCTCCAAATTCCTGAATGCCCATTTGAATTTCAGATTTCATACACATTTTATGCCTAAGCAGTGTATTTTGGAAAAACATTCTAATTGTTTTTCATCATAGGATTGTACTGTATTTTTTAAACCAATGTGTCAGCCACATGGCTACAGTCATACTCTGGTTTTGGTTGAAATGAACTATTCCTTTTTGGACAGAATGGATTATGCCAGTGCAACCTCTCTTACGCATGCAATTCTATGGTTAGGAAGTTGTACAATCCTCACCATTCCCTTTCCACAGGGAAAACTGCACCTGTGCAGTACGTGTAGGGGTGGGCAGGCCAACATGGGTGACTTCAACCATGCTGAACACACTGTGGTATATAATCTACATAAACAGAAGACCTGTGCTTGTAAACTGTACTCACCAAGAATCAGATCAACACAGGATATTAAGAGAGTTGCTGGCGTGTTTTGGGATGCGTGTGGGTTGAGCTTTTTGGTTTATTCTGTGTTTTAGGGCTACTAGGCAGAAATTTCTATGAGGAAGAATTGCAGTCATTTACAAAACAAACCTGACCAAGGTTTGGATCAGATTGT
Organism: Entomyzon cyanotis; assembly: GCA_024500445.1. Lineage (NCBI taxonomy): Eukaryota > Metazoa > Chordata > Aves > Passeriformes > Meliphagidae > Entomyzon > Entomyzon cyanotis. The sequence continues at coordinate 4,099,688 of JAKEPQ010000739.1, forward strand.
CTGATGCTGCATTGCATCAGACAATCTGATGCATTGCATCAGACAATCTGATGGAATTGGAGCTTACTGTGGTAAATTCTGGAGTCCTGGTGCAGAGTTGAGAAAGTCAGGCATTCCTGAATTATTAATAAAGCTCTAGCAAGAAATCTCTTTGTAGCCATTTGCCTCTCTGCTTTGGTTTCTTCATCTGTGTGGATGACAGGATCTCTTTTTCAGATATACAAGCAGAACTAGTAAAATAAATAAACCTGTTGCTTTGTTAAACACATGAAGCACCTCCCCAGACTGAAAAAAATCTGAAGAGAGAAAAAGATGAGGCAGAAGGTGGAGGAGATGAGGAATGAACCATGTGTTATATTTTTTGGGTACTGTAAACTAACGTAGACTTTGCAGCCACAGCACAGGGTCACAAGACAAACATTTCTTGTATTAGACAAAAGTATTTGAGAAAAGTAGAGGGATAACTGAATGTCCTGAGAGCCAGAGAGCTTTCAACTGTGTTTCCTAAAATGAAATCAAACCCATGTCTTTTGAGACAATTATCTGAAGTGTTTTAAAAAGCATGGTTCATTTTCTCTGTTCTTTTTTTTTCAACAAATTTTCCAGCTAAAATGCATAAAGCCTACGAAGAGAACAATCCAAGGTAAGTTGTATTAAAAAGTTTCTAGCATGGGTATAAGCAATAAATAATGACAGATGGCTTTGGAGAGATGGCACAGAGAAAAATTCAGTATCTCATGCAATCTGCCTGGAAAACTTGGTTGTTGGAAAAAAAGTTTTCAAAAAAACCCAGGAAAAAAATTCATGCGGCAGATACATCCTCCATTCATTTAATCAACAATGAAATAATTGCATGCTAATACCATAATTTTATCTGAAAGTGCAAGATATTGAGATGAACCACCATGTACTATCACTTAAACTCAATAATTACATAATAATTTACAAGAACTCTCAGCTCTCACAAAACAGTGATAAATTATAGTCTGATAGTTAATACTTGTGGAGCAATAATTTATGTGCATTTACATTTCATAACCATCTTTTACACATGACATCCAAAAGCAATAAAACAGTCTGTTTACAGCTGCAGGGTACCTCATGATCTGTTACACAAATCTGTTTCAAGTCTCTCTCTCTTATGCCATAAAGAAAAAAGCAAAAACAAACCCAAACTTCAGAAAACAGAGATGGAGTCTCATCTCAACCCAAATATAAAAGGCCCTTGAAATAAAAATACAAAAGCCTTCACCTGTTCTCCAAAACCAATTCTCAAATTACTAATTTTCTTGAAGTTAGGAAGTCTCTGTTTGCCTATTACTACCTGTTCAGCTGAAAAATACCATTGAATGGGGTGTTAGAGCACAACTTCAACCTTGACGAGAGGCTGTATAGGTATGGACTAGAAAGGTTACACAGGGCTTCCCACTAACAATTCCCATTTTACAAACACCAGGTTACTTGAAATGAAACACAACATACCACTAAACATCCAAAGCTGAACTTGGCTTTGGTCTTCTCTGTTTGTGTTGACATAAATACTTTAGTTGAGTCAAGAGGGAACCTTTTAAGAAGACACCAGAAAACACCTATAGTGCTTTGGTTAGTATTTCAGAGTGGTCTCAGAGGGCATGAATTGGGTACCTTTCAGTGATCATTAATATTTTTTAACCTACATCAAACTTTAGCTTAATAGTCTTGAGATTAGCTTTATAGTTAAGTAAATTACAGGAAAGAAATGTTCAATCCTGGGCTAGATAACAAATCTCTCCTGAGAATCCCCACATTGCCATTTCTGCTCCCGCCAATATTTTTGATCTTGTTTATAAGATCACATACAACTTGCTATTGCTATATATATAGATATACACACACAATCTGCTTGCTGCTACACTTGCATAAAACATTCACTAAAGTAGAATATTGGGGCATAAAATAAAGCACATTCTATGAATTAAAAGTATTTTCCCTTCCCCCTTGTAGCTATGATGAATATCCCACAGAAGATTATCCAGTTTATGGCAATCTCAATCAAGGCATTTTAGGTAAGCTTTGTTTTAGGAACATGTGTCTATTCAGTGCCTATAAAAATGTATGATTGAAACCTGACTGACTGACATATTTTGCATTTCTCCAATGACAAAATTGAGAATCTACATCTTTTCAACTAGTGACAAAATTAAAATTATTAAAAGATACTTGAGATAGAAATGCAAACCTTCATACGGCACCACTATTTATAAGAACAGATCTCATACCAAATTTGATTTTTTACAGTCCATATGGTCCTTTACAGCCAAGTATCTCAAAACAAAGAGCTTGTCTAGATGTAAAGCTGCACTAATTGAAGTAACAGCTTGATCCATGCCTATTAAAGCAACCTAAAACACTTATTACTCACGGTCCAAAGTCAGTGCTCCCACAGAAGCAGGCTGAAAAAAACACATACCAGTTCTCTGCTTTGGCTATCCACAGATCATCAGCAGCAATGACAAATATGCTGAAGCCCAGCAGCTGAATGGTGGGCAGACAGCTTTGCTTTGCTTTACTGTGCTCAAGTTAATAATCCTTGGCAGAGAGACACCACATTAAACATCATATAACTGCAGCTAGAGCTAGATGTGCTGAGGATTTGCCTCTTGAAGCCCTTATGCTGTTATGCAGCATTTAAGTAATGTGAACACAACTTTCTCTGCAAGCCTTATTGGGGTTAAGCAAAACTAAAGCACTTGAACTGCAGGAAGAAAAAGGAAACCAAACCAAACAAATCCAACTTTTTCATACACAGTTTGCATAAATTTAATCAAGTCAACACTTAAATGCATTGACATTGTAAAAGTCTGAAAACTGTGGGGAAGAAATCTGTTTTACTGGTGGCTAAAATGAGATTAAATAGAGAAAATAACTAGGACCAAATTTACAGAAAACTGAGGTAGACTCAGGAATAGAATTTAATCACCAGCTGCTGCAACTCACAGCCTCTTTCTCAGCCAAAGAAAAGGCTGCCTATGCTGAAAAATACATCAGTATGTGGCTACCTCTTAATTCCAAGAAGGCCCCCCAGCATGCTAAAATGATGCCCACTTAGGTAATAACGAGAAACCTCCCCTCCTTTTAAACAGAAAATGGTTTTAATTTTCACAGTACGTGTGTCTGAATTTCTTAGCTATTTGCCTCTCTATAATTAGAGGGAGAGATCTGTGTGGGATTTCAAAACAAAACAGGCATCCTACCAAAGAAAACTGGGGGGAGTGCATTCTCTGACAGAGAGGATCTGTTCGTCTGATCTTTTAAGGCTCAATAGCATGTCTTAATAAAAATATTTTTCTATTTTTATTAATTACAGATGAATGTTGTTACGAGCAGATGAAGTCTCAGCCTCAAAGACCAGTTAACCAGCTACAGGTATCTTTAATTTTGGTTATGGATTTCTGAATTAGGGTAGTGTGGTCTGTCTCAGAGTTCCTTTGTTTATCCTATGACAATATATCACACTCTCACAAAAATTAACATGCATTAGTGCCTCAGTTCATCAAGGTATTTCAGTACAAACTTGACTCTCCATTCAATGAGTCATTAATAAGGAAGCAGAATTATAAAGTTCCATGCATATGGCATGATAAAGCTCAGCCACAGGCATGCCAATCACATGGAATTAAATCTGCATCCATGACCATGGCTTATGTAAAGAATTAATTTTATTTGGTTTAGTTATCAACCAAGTGAAAACACAAGCTGCTTCACATGATACTCGTGAGTTTGACAGTCTCTCTCTTGCCCAGTGCAAAATCTATATGCCTTAACAAGTGAAAGATTGTTTTCTATTTATTTGTATTTTGTTGAGATACCTGTATGCCTAAAAGCATGCAAGCTTAAAATGAAAATTGCCTGTAATTGAAGCATTCCTACCATCAATTTCTTGAGCTGATTGCCATGTATTTCATAAGGATCGATTTTCAGCTTCTGCCTCAGGGTTTTTCCAGCAGGTAAAGAATACATTTTTTAATCTAGACATTTCAATGTCAAGTCATTGATGGTATGATTTGAAAATCATGGAGAAGGAGGGAAAGACACAAAAAAGCATACACTTTGCACTGCATTTATAACGAGATCATATATACAGACAAGAATCATCCATCTCTGGTTTTCTGCACAGACAAAACCTGTTAATAATGTTGTTAATAACTGGATTCTAACTAAAAAAAAAAAATTGAGAAGAAAACCAGATCAAATAATGTCTTGCATCCCAAAGAACCCAGACTGATTACATAAGCATCCCTCCTTGCCACAGAGAGTAGCTCCAATGATACCTTGATGAATTTTTCCACACTGCCACTATTCGTTATTTACCATTAGGTTAATCTGTTTTCCATTCTCCCAGTTTAACCATTTGTACTTTTAATGAGTTGTTTTGCAGCTATTTTAGGCAAACTTGAGGCAGAATTATGATTCCAGTATAGACATACTCAAAGTTTTAGATATAATTTTAAAGCAAAGATAAATTCTGAACATTAAAGTGGATTTCCTTTTAGGTGGAGTCTGCCAATCAGATGTGTTATGCCTCACTTGATCACAGTGTCAAGAGAAAACGCAGAAAACCAAGGAGACAGAAAGATCCTTCATTAGAGGAAGATGAAGAAGAAAGATCATCTAACCCTATGGTGGCTTCCAAAGTTAGCATTTACCTCAATAGTGAGCAGCTGGCTGCTGAAAACACGGCAAAAGTAGAAGCCATTCATGATGATCCCATCAGATTAATGGGCTTGATTCATAATGCCAAAGGAGAGAACCAGTTATGTAATGAACCAAATATGTAAACATAAAGTGAGATTTGCTTTTTCATTCTGGAGGAACAATGAATGATTAGAGATAATATCCTGGAAAGCTGACATACTAAACAGTGGTACAAAACAGGTAAGTTAAGTGTTCTGAAACTGTCTTCCAACCATATTTATAGACTAAGCAAGACATAAGTATTGGTCCAGACTGCCATTGAGATGGATCTGCCCTTCTGAAGACAATTTGAAAGAGTTGCAGAACCTGGTATCTCAGCACTTACATGGAAGTGATTCCAGTAAAAACTGATCCTGTTTTAAACAATCAGCAGCTTTCAAGCAGTACGAAAAGACCTCTAGCAGAGTACAACTATTCTATATGAATTTCAACAATACTTTTGAAATGAGATTGTGTTTTATACTTGCACACTTGGTGATTAGTAGTTTTACCATTTAAGAACTGGTCTGCTGTTCCACACTGTGAACTTTCCCCAGTCACTGGTCTATGGTAATGACTGTAGAATAATTTAAGAGCTGATTTAAAGTACTAATTGTACATATCACAAGACTTAGCAGTGTCTATATATATATATATATCTTTAGTTTCTATCCTTTAGCAATACTAGAATACATCTCAACTTGCAATTCTTCTACTAGTGTAACATTCTATCCAGCTGCATTCAAGAGTCCACAAAGATATTATCAAACCATCTGTAACAATAAATCTCGGAGGGAGGATTTGTTCCTAATACTCTATATTATATTTACATTCTTACTGGGTTTTACATTGCCATCCTTACTATTTTACCAAAAAAAGAGCTTTTTATTACCCCATACCTTTCCCTTACTATGTACACATTCATCTGAAGACTAAACTGTTTAAATGTTAAGATTTGTAGGGCAGGTATCTATTTTTATATTCTGGGAGTCATTAAGTAGTTGCAGCAGGAAACACTAAAGCAAGTTGATGTAATATGCCTGCCTCTGGGTGTTTCCTAGACACTTCTGCCTTCTCAAAAACAAAGGATTTGTTAAAGAGCCTGTTAAATCCATACTGAGCAGTGCCAAGGAGCTTGAAGCTCTGAAGCACACAGAGCCCTACAGTTGTTTCAGGTCCTGAAGGAGATAGACCTGGAAACAAAAGGCCCATAGTACAGAGAGCCAACACCACTCCAAACAGCAGAAATGGATGGACTCATCAAGGGATGAGACAAATTTATGAAAAACAAAATCAATATAAAGGAATTTGATAGCCTGGTTAGTGTTTGGTCCACAGTTAATGATCTTATGCTATAACTTCCATGCTGGACCAAAATGGGGCAAGCCCTGCAGCCAAAGCCACCCAGTGCCACTGCCTATCCTGTGCTAGCACTTGCTTTTGGGTGCAGAACTCAAGTCAGTGTGCTTGGCTGTTACACCCCAGAAACAAGGCAGACATGGAATGAAAGTCATTGTGTTATCATGGTCTGAGCCCAGCTACCACGAGATTGGCAAAAATAAACACTGCTGAAGAACCTCTAAAAACCACTTTAATGAAGAGCCATAATTAAATTATGACCCTGACTAAGGCCCTACATGGGGAAAGGAGGTAGACAAATCAAAAACCAAATATCCAAGGTTAAACATCAAGAGACCAGTGCATGAAACACTAACTTAATTTGATTAGACTGGAAGGAGCTGTATTTTGTTCTGTAGTAGGAACCAAGTAATAAAATACATATCCACATACTCTTTCTTTGACATACATATCAAAACTGTTTGAATAGAATGAATATGCAAAATATTTACATAAAATATTTTTATTGAGCTGGTATCAATCAGATGCAATATTCAGACCTCTGAGAAAGAGAAAGCTTTCTTAATCTCTAAACCAAATAAGCACAGGCCCAAGAGTCTATTATTTTCCAACATATACATGAACCAATGGATACTGTATTTTTAATGACTTCTATACATTTTGTACAGAAGTTACTATTTTCTGATTTTCTCACATTATTTGCACTCGATTGTTCCTTTCTTATAAGAATTTAAAAGCCAAAGAACTTGCATGAGATGTCTAAATTCAACCTGTCATTTCAATGTCATTAATTTAATGAAAATGAAGTACCCACATCTCTCATTGAGTGTACATATAACAGTAAATTCACTTAATGGGATTTTGGTACATTTATTTTCCTCTCTACTCTCAATCTTCATTGTTTAGTCCACCTGCGTGTTTAAGCTAATCTTCATCAGCTGCTTTCCCTTGCAACATAGCTTGTTAGAAGAGCAGGGCATTTTTGTAAATATTCTCCATATATATAAAAATATATATATACACTTCCTTTCCACATTTAATCACTGCCTCCAATCAATTACTGATTGTGGCTTTCAGACAGGATGATTTTTAATGGCCTATCAACTATTTCCAAGGCATTTCTAATGCTACCACATTCAAATTTAATTTTATTCTTTTGGCTCTTTATCCCCCATCTGCTTGAATAAGCAACTGAATGATCTAATTTTTTTTTTATTAGTTTTAGGGTAGTTTTTAAATGATTGTTGAATCCTTTCATGAAAAAGCATGTTAAGCACTGTTCCCTCTTCAAGCCATTAGAGAAAGACCTACACAAACTATCATATACTAAATTCTTTATATATAAAGCAAGTTTCAACTAATTACAACATAAGAGGAGGTTCTAGATTTTAGGTTTATACTGTTTCAGTAACTTCATCTTTTTTTCTCAATGTTCCTTAAAATTTTTTTTCAAGTAAAGAGAAGCAGTGTAAAGCTGTTTTTACTAACAGTAAGCTCAGCATTCAAGCATCAGTTCAATGGAACAGTAAAGAATAAGTAAACAAGAGGAAATATGATGGAAAAAGCAAAACTGTTTGGAAGGGAAGAAGAATGGAACTCAAAGCACAAGAGAGATGAAAGAGTTTGTAAGTTGAGACAGATATACTCCAGTGGTAATAATAGCATTCGATAATCACTGCAGTTGTACCTGCCTAAACAGTATTGTTAGGAAAAACAACACAGACTTTTGCTTATATCATCCTTTAAAGTGGTCTGTTGACTCACATGGTATTAGAGTATCAACTCTAAAAATACTTGTCTAATTTTCTCCCTTTTTTGGGAGAAAATGGCATTGGCATGATCTTACTTCCAACACTTCAAGGTTTTCCAAGAATGTCCTCTTTAAATTATTTCAAAGTAATTTTCATGGAGACAATTTTGTGATGTTGTATAAACAAAATTACCTTCCTACCTGGGTGAGCTGCATTAAAGTTGCTGTGTAGAAGTCTTAACTAGAGTCAGAACAGATCCAAAACCCAATTCCAATTGACTTCTAAGTTACTTTAGAACTGAAAACATTAATGAATTACAAAATCTCTCAGTCCTGGTGTATCAGGAAATACGGGGAAAGAATTACTTCAACAAATCCAAGAGGAAGATAGTTCATAAAACATATTCCCTACATTGCATCCATGTCTGGAAAAGGAAGAAAATTGAGCCATAAAAGCATTTCTAAAAGACAATCTTTTGTTGCTGTCATTGAAATTACAAATGACAGAATGTGTGTGCAGAAATTCTTACTGCAGAGAAAACCTCACTAGAAGCTCAACAGGCTTCTTGTCCTATTCAAGAACAATACTTAAGACAACAAGATTTTGATTTTAAAAGCTAAAATAACATAAAACACTCCTGTGTGTCTGGAAATAAAGTAAAGGCAAAGAAAACCAATGTTTTCCTCTTCTGAAACTCGAAAAGCTAAGAAGGAGCAGTGCTGATAAAACAGCAAATACTTGACCTGACACCACTAACACAAGCCCCTTGACAAGAAAGGCCACAGCAGTGAAAACCTGTGGGACCCTCACACCTCGTTCTCATGTATTTGCTCACGTAGTTATACAAACTCCTCCTGAGAATTCTCATAGCTGAAATAAAAATCTTGAAAGCAGGTATTTGTTCAGAACAGTTTTTTATTTAGAATATATATTGTGTCAGGTAGAACTTTGTCAGAACACAGAACATAACTATTAAAACCACTATAAAGAGTAAAATTTTATTGAACCATCAACTTTGCTGATGAACTTAGAAAATTTTAACATTAAAACTGCATAACAGACAAAAGTCATACCATATAACAGAATTTGGGTCTGAACTGATACATCCAGAAAGCATGAACAGGAGGAATTTAGGTAAATGAGCTTGTTCCTTTTTATTAATAGAGTAAGAGTCTAAGCTTACTAGGAAATAAAAAGAATGTAGATCACCTTCTGCTATTATAAACACAGTCAAATACGTAATTCCAACTTAGCAATTAACTGAGTAACAAGTGCCCTGTCAGAAGGGACAAACTCTTCCCTGAAGATTTGTATTCCAAAGAAGTACAAATCAGAACTAGTTGTGTATTACCAACATATGATTATACATCCTTGACTCTTGGAAGAAGAAACAACAATAAAATCCAACCTATAAAAAACAATGTTTTATCTGTAGCAGTCATGAATGCTTCTCGGTGAGCTTTAACCAGGGAGTCATGCAAGGGATTACTACGATTAGTCTTTCCCATCAGTGTAGCTTAATTTTCTGTATACCCTAGGGAAAAAAACCAAAACAAAACTCCGGTTTAGATGATGAAGTAAAATACACAAAAATGCTATATTTTTCTGAAACTCCAATGAACAGAATGAAATTGAAACAAATTGTCAAAGCAAGGCACCTGAACATCTTGACTATGAACAGCAGTAGGCCTCCTTGTCTGCATTCCTATGTGCTTTCAGATAGGAGAGGAAGCTTTTCATGCTGTGTCGTTTTAATGTCTCAGTAGGGCTACTACATCAACTTAAGTTATGCATATCTATTAAACTTTGAGATGCAATCATTGAATGTATTCACAAATAGTTAAAAGTTAAAGACACAAGTGAGAACACAATTATTTCTCTGCATATTACTTAAGAAATTGCATAAATTTTCTCTCATTTATTTTAAACTAATTTGGTTTACATCTGACAATTAAGTATAGCAGTACAGCTGTAGGACAGCATTCCCACAGTGCTGAAGAAAAGTTCATTAGTTAGTTCATTAGTTATGAACATTTCCTTTTCAGAAATCTCTTTCATAATCATCTTCTAGATAAAGGCAATCTGGGTCCAGATAGAAAGACAATATTCCTTTTTCTTCCCAACCATTCATTACAGCATATAGCATTTTGCCACATGGCTTAGGCCTAAAATTTGAGGGATCTGAAGCCATTAAGGAGCTTTACTGCTGGGAACCATAGAAAGCTAAAAATATCACACCACAGGCCTAAGGAAGCTTTCCAGCTGACATTCCATTTTGGCTACAAATCAGTAAACATGTCTTTGTGTAATTAAAGAAAAAAGAAATAGATTTTATTCCAGATAGCTTGGAAGCAAACTCTGAAATCTTGATTTCTCTACTTATATGCATTGAAGAAAGAAAAACCTTTTCCTTTAGAAAAGTAACTAAACTTATAGGAATGGCTATTTTGTATGGGGAGCCAGGACAATGAAGCAAGGAAAAATAAAAGGAAATCCAACAACTGAGGAGGACTTTGCTCAGCTAAGTGAGCATACTCAACATCACAGAAATGTCCTTGCATACTCATCAGCTTGTCACCAATCTACCATTATATACAAAATAATCCAAATATAATCTGTATCAATATTGTATGTATTTGTAATACAAGCCTCTCAATTTCAATTGCACCGTTGCTTAAACAGAAACGTTTTTCTTTACATCATTAAGCCTCTTTTCTAGCTAAATTCTCCACACAAGTAATTTAAAAATGCTTTCAGCCTTCCTTTGAAGTTCTAATTCAAACATTATCAGAAAATGTTGATATCAGCTGTATGATCATCTCAAGCATAGTGAAAGTATTTCGTGACTGAGTTTGAGAAGCCAGCATAACTTGTGGTGACAAATTAGGCTTTATGGCAAAAAAGCATGTCAAAAATGTTTTGGTAAATAAAATTAGGAATTGTTTAGAGAGCTTTTAATGCTTTTCAAATCCTGTTGAATATTAAATGTTTGTAATTAAAAACCCAAGAGATCTGAAACTTGATAATCCTTTAAGAGTTACATATTTTCTGAGAAAAAAAGACACAGTAGGCCAGCCAGTATTCAGGGAACTGGAAAGAGTGTCCTGCTTCCAGAGAGCTAAATACACTGCTGGTAGTGACAACAGCAGAAAGAGAGAATCTCTGGTATCTTCCAAGCAGGGCCACTGTTTGTGTACACAGAGCCAAAATGCAGGTAATGAGGTCCAACTGCACAGAGGCCAACTTTTGGAAGTCCTTTTAAATGGTAATACACTGCACCCTCCACACTCTACAGATCTGAGAGGACTTGTCAGCTCAAACACACAGCCACAATCAAAACAATTCTGTAGCATATCTAAAATAAAAAATGCCTCTATAATGAACACCAAATAAGGACTACAGCAGCTATTCAGTTAGGTCAACTTGTACTCAGCAGCTCTCCTTGCTGGACTCTGGCTAGTTTTGACCATAAACATTTGCCTCTCGGTCTTCAAATCTGCAGGTGTGATTATCTTGGGCTCTCCCATGCTCATTTGCATTCTACAAGTATGCATGTAACTGTCACAGCTTTAATACAGGCATAGAGAAGTAAGAATTAATTTTGAAATCTCTTTTCAAGAGGCTATTACCTTCGGTGACCCTTCCTCACGTTTCTGGGAGAGCTGCAATTCTCCATTGCCCCAGGCCAACAAGAGCGTGCACCTGCAGTCCCAGATTCTGGTGATGAGAAATAGTGTGAAAAGGGCAAGAACAATATTGAGTAGCATGAACATCACAGAATGTTGTTAAAATATTAGCCTATTTAAACATTAGAAATACTTTACTGGGCAAATTTCCTTATGAAATTTGCACAGTATTAATACAGTGTCCTCACACAAATTAATACAGTGTCTGAAACTAACCTTGCAGGGAAGTGTCAGGAATACCAAGAAAAGTTTTATCTGAAGAATCATGAAATTCAGAGTCCTGAAAATAAAGCATCAACATATAACATTGATTTAAAAAAACATACTATATATCTCAGCTTGCCTCAGAAGAAATGACTGTGAACCTGGAAATAAGTCTCTGATTTAAATCAACAAGTCTAATGATTCCAGAGAAACCCAGTAAAGCTTCATTTGCTTCACCTTGTCCATCCATAAAATTAATGTCGTCATTTCAGAAGGACAACCCCATAACTGAGTTACTATTTGAGACCATTTTAACCAGTGACATTGTCTATTAAAATGGAATAAAGTCTTTAATTTATAACCATTTCAAAGTTATTAAAAATAGAGAGCTTCCTCACATGATCCAGGAGATCTGATACAACTTATATTTTATCAAATAAATAACCCCAAGCCCCCAGAGCTGTAAAACATCCCTACTGACCAAAAAGCACTGGAAGTATGCTATCAGTAGTTCAAACAGCTTGCAGCTCCAATCCATTTTTAAGCCCTTATCCAAATATCTAAAAGTGGATTATATTTTTTTATTTTCACAAGGTCCTTAAATACCTGACAATGATGGCTGTGATTTGCAAACAAGTGGGGGTGGCTGCAGTTGTATGTCCTCAAAAAACCCATGCCAGCTACCTGAAGATTAACCTTTTCAATGTGGGAAATCTCTTGACATTTCCTTGAAGAAAAATAATGTTCTGGTATAAGTTTCAGTCGCTTTTCTGGTGAACAAGGAAGAGAGTTTTGAAAATTTCCTTCTCTTTTAACTCTGGAAATTGCAGAATAAGCTCGAACAGGAGAGTTCACAAGAGCATTTACAGTTTGAGGCATCTGTATGTTTTCATATTTCCTTAAATTTGAAGCTCTCTGAAACCCAGGAAATTTTGGAACAGCTTCCCTACACACTTCCTCATAGATCCGGTCAAATTCCATATCACACTGTTTAGGGGACAGCGCAAAATCCCTTAAACTGCTCTTTACTAATCTTCCCTTCTCATCAAATTTCTGTGAATTTAAAAGCGGTCTTGTCAATGTCAAAGGCTTTTGGAATTCTTCGGAACACACATTGTAGTAGAGTTCCTGAAATGCATCTTTGTATTTATGGGGCATCTTTGAAGGACTCTGCTTCATAAACCGTGAGGAAAATGAGTGTTCGTGCTGGAAAGAAGCTCGTCTTTCAGAAATGTTCTTTTCAGGATTTATGAGCACTGTATTTGATGATCTTGCAGGAGAATAGTTAGTGATAGGCATACAATTGTTACTATTGCCATGGGAACTGCAAACAGATGAACAAAATTCTGAGGTACCAACACAAGAAAAGTCAGTTTTCTGAGTGTTACTCTTAGTCTCTTTTACAAGACAAGGCACTCTTGAATCTGAAGTGACAGTAGATGTTATAAAACTGTATTCTGAGGAACGTTTGTAAGCCAATTTTTCACTTTCTGCGTACTCTGAATTCTTTGGTGAGGCAGTAGGCTGTAATTCGTTTTCAACTAGAAACATGTCTCCCATTCTAGCCATAACATCAGGAAAAGCAGTGTATTTGGAGACTTTTTGGCCCTTTCCAGATGCCAAATGTTGTTCTAAACTTGAATCAGAGTAGTCCATCTTGATTTCATTTGTATCAGTATAAGCATAAGGTACCAGAGCAGATGAATTACTAATGAGGCAATTGTCATCACAAAACTCACTGCTCTCATTTCTGAAAGCTGGATTCTGCTTGTCTTCACTTGCACAGCTCCATATGCTGTGAAATGCTTTCTTTGGTTTACAGGGTCTGAACCCTCTCATTTTGTCTGCAGTGACACTGAACTTTGGCCTTCTAGAATGCCATCTTTTGGACCTTAATTGTCTAAATATGTATTTTAACACTTTTGCCCGGGACTGCTTTGTCATGAGCCTTGAAAGCATCTCTACCATTGCAGGATACAAGTCTGCAAGAGTTGTGTCATTCCAGGAGCATTCCTCATCTGCAGACTGGTATTCTCCATGGATACTATCACAAAAAGTTTTACTCAGTTCTGGACAAGGTCGATGCCTGGTTACAGTTATTGCATTTGATGAAATGGGAACACCTGAATGTTGTAACTGCAGATATTTGGATGAAGAACATTCATTTGACAACTCTGGTTTCTTTCTGCAACCAGCAGCTTGATTGCCTATTAAAAAAAAACCAAAGAACAACCAAAACCACAATCACTGAGTCAAAAAACAAAAACAGAAGACAGAGAGAAAGCCAAAACTATTAAGGCACTTCCAGTAATATATAATATAACTTAAAACTAAGTGCATATGATACAGATAGCCTTACTGTAATAAATATCATGTTTCATTAAGCTTTAATGCCAGGCTAAATGGATGATTAACATGCAATCAATTAGGGAAAAATTAGTACACTTCCTAACCATATGAAATTCACAGATTATAGAGGACAGAAATTAAATGTATTGGGGAAAAACCCCACTATATAAAGGAGCGTAATATACAGATATTCATTGCAGAGTAAGACTTCTTTGCCCTTTGTGACTTCTGGTCAGAAGTAACAGACTTATCCAAAAGGTTTTGTTAGTTTTTTTCCATGCTCCTTGAAAGCTTTGTACTTGGCTAGTACAAATGCAGCTTTTACCTTCACAAACCATGATGAAAATAATGCATTTTGCAGTTGTTAAAGTTAAAATATTTGTTCTTAGGTTTGCATCAAGTCTGGAAAGCTTCTGAAGAAAGTTTACTAGCAAAGTACCACTTCGACTACCAGTTAGCAACAGCCCCAAAGCCAGTCTATTACATTCCTTGAATTTAAAATAGGCAGAACAAAAAAAATATTGCTTTCAGTGAGCTAAATGCGGCTGAATTTTGTAACCATGCATATTTTTTTCCTGAGGATATGTAAGAAAAGCTGAGTTAACATACACATTATTATTTCTCTGTTTTACAAATACATTTTCCCATAAGCAGAATCATGACTAACCTCCCTTTGAAATCCAGCCTAGTGAACATTTCAGCTGGATAAATAATGCCTTAGCGTTTACAAGTAAGTACATTTCTTTTTCTAATATATTTTAATAAAATCACATTTTTAAACTAATATATTTGAGCAACAGACAAAAGATTTAATCGTACCAGTCAGTTCTTGCACTGGTAAAGTTGAACGATGACTATTTGAAGAACCCCGAACTGGTATCTGAAAAACAAATAAAGAAAAAAAGTCTAATATTCTGAGGTTTTTTCATGTTAAAGATAACATCAAAACCTTCCTTGTGACTCCCCCTGCATGCAGTTCAAGGACATGTACAGTTATGGGGCTCTTTAGGGGCTCAGCCAAGTTCATGCAAAGTGGAAGACATCTAGCCTAAGACTTCAGTAAGAAGTTTTAGGAGTTACTAGTTTAATCTTGGAAAGCTATTCATCATTTTTCTCAATTTATGCATTATGTATCATGTATTAATCACTTTCTCCAAATATAAGAATGTATACACGGATATATATGTGTGTATATATATAAACACACATCCACACCCTGCCCCTGGATAATCTATACATCTCTGGCAGCTCCAGCAGAAAACAAAAGCTGTACCATGTATAACATAGCACTTCACCCCCAATCTTACTCACCCTCCAAATCAAAATTCTTATTTTCTCTACAAAGCTCAAATTTGGACTTTTTTGAAAACTTATTGATCAAAGACCAAACTTGCACGTCAGGGTTCAAAGAACAAAATAGAAAAGTAAAAAGAAGAGTAAAAATAAATTTGTAAATCATTTGCTGTGTTTCTTACAAATAATTGCTGACAAAAACCCGAGATACTGTAACATTTAGACAAGCATTAAGCAGGAAAAAACAATGGTCGAACCACAGAGAATGGTGTTAAAATTCAGTGTGCTAACCAGTTAGAGAGTTCCTACTTTATTCTAACTAGCTCATAACTTAGAATAGCAGAAATATGTTACCGTCATCCATTTGGGAATTCCTCTCTCATCATCTTGTACTATCAAATCCACTTGTACTCTTTCATACTTTTGGATTTTTCCATCATCTACATCCATATTCTTAGAGGAAAATGAAATTATTAAAACACGTGGAAATTATTGGCACAAACCCAAACTTATTATTCAGATTTATTGCAAACTAGTATTATTCAGATGAGTATATGCAACCAGCATAAGCTTACTTTTAATGTATACATTTTACACAAAAAAACCAAACCAAAAAACCAAACCAATCAAAACGAAACCAAACCAATCAACCAACAAAAAACCCCCAAAACAAACTAACAAGAAAAAGCACACAAAAAACACACCCCAAATAACAAACCAAAAACCCCTACCAAATCCCAAAACCAACTATATGCGAAAACATTTGAAAAGGAACAATTAACTAGTTTATTCAGGGAAAAGCATACATGGCCTTGAAGATCCACTGATAAAAACAAACTAACACAACACCCAAATAAAGGAAAGGGAAAAAAAAGGAAAATAGTTACAAAGCTCTGATAAATACAGCTGAAAATCTTAACATCCTGTGAGAACTCCTATACTAATTAAGGTCTTATCTGCAATGCCTCTCCATGCAAAATCCAAGAGAATTTAGTAAGAAATGGCAATTCATTAGTTAACGTCACCTTCTGAAGCAGATTGCATTTGCTGTTGTTAGAGAGAAGACACTAGTACTATGCTAAACACGTAAGGGAAGGAAATCACATTTTTGGTAATGGTATTTGAGCAAGCAGAACACAGGATTAAAATGTCTGCACACACAAATCTGAGTTGTATTTTTTTTCAGCAGTGTAAGTACTCCAGATAGTCCTGTCAACTATTACATAATCTTAGACACCTGAAATTTTTACCTGGAGGTGAAAGTCTTCTGATCTTTTTCTTACCGAAACTCTATTATGTGCTCCACCTGCAATTTGAAGGTAAATAATACATAAAATCTAACTGAATTCAAAACCAAAACAGAGATGCTTAAAAGCACACACTGTAAGTTAATGATTACACTGTTTCAATTCTAGAAAATACTTTTCTACTATAAATTTTATGTGTATTACATTTCCATTTCAATTCCAATTGAAAAGCATGGTCGGTGGGTTCCTAAATGACTTGAGTGGAACAAAGAAGGGCGAAGGTAACTTGTTCACAACCAGTGCCTCAAGATTTATGTTAAACATTTCAGACAGTAAAGTATTTTTAAAGCTCTTTCTCTTCTTGCCCTGTAAGATTCGTTTTTCATTAATGCATAATTCGCACTACATTCCTAACTATCCCAACAAAGACAGCAAGGACCTTCTATCACACTCTTTCTGAGTCGCTTCCTACTGTCAAGACCCCCTTAGAGCTCACAAAGTGAGAAATAAGGCACACTTGAGAATATGAAAAAACAAGTCCAAATATTTTAACTCAAATTTTAGGTATTCTATGGGTATTTGTGTGAATGAAATGCAACAAAATGGTTTTTTGCTAGATGTAGCCAAAAGATTAAATTGTACCAGTCAGTTTTTGCACTGGTAAAGTTGAACGATGACTGTTCGACGAACCCCGAACTGGTATCTGAAAAACAAAGAAAAGAAAAAAGTCTAATATTCTGAGGTTTTTTCATGTTAAAGATAACATCAAAACCTTCCTTGTGACTCCCCCTGCATGCAGTTCAAGGACATGTACAGTTATGGGGCTCTTTAGGGGCTCAGCCAAGTTCATGCAAAGTGGAAGACATCTAGCCTAAGACTTCAGTAAGAAGTTTTAGGAGTTACTAGTTTAATCTTGGAAAGCTATTCATCATTTTTCTCAATTTATGCATTATGTATCATGTATTAATCACTTTCTCCAAATATAAGAATGTATACACGGATATATATGTGTGTATATATATAAACACACATCCACACCCTGCCCCTGGATAATCTATACATCTCTGGCAGCTCCAGCAGAAAACAAAAGCTGTACCATGTATAACATAGCACTTCACCCCCAATCTTACTCACCCTCCAAATCAAAATTCTTATTTTCTCTACAAAGCTCAAATTTGGACTTTTTTGAAAACTTATTGATCAAAGACCAAACTTGCACGTCAGGGTTCAAAGAACAAAATAGAAAAGTAAAAAGAAGAGTAAAAATAAATTTGTAAATCATTTGCTGTGTTCCTTACAAATAATTGCTGACAAAAACCCGAGATACTGTAACATTTAGACAAGCATTAAGCAGGAAAAAACAATGGTCGAACCACAGAGAATGGTGTTAAAATTCAGTGTGCTAACCAGTTAGAGAGTTCCTACTTTATTCTAACTAGCTCATAACTTAGAATAGCAGAAATATGTTACCGTCATCCATTTGGGAATTCCTCTCTCATCATCTTGTACTATCAAATCCACTTGTACTCTTTCATACTTTTGGATTTTTCCATCATCTACATCCATATTCTTAGAGGAAAATGAAATTATTAAAACACGCGGAAATTATTGGCACAGACAAACCCAAACTTATTATTCAGATTTATTGCAAACTAGTATTATTCAGATGAGCATATGCAACCAGCATAAGCTTACTTTTAATGTATACATTTTACACAAAAAAACCCCACCAAAAACCAAACCATCAAAAAAAACCCCAACCCAAACAACCAATGAAAAAAAAACACCAAAAAACCCCCAACACAAGAAAAACCAACCCCCAAATAACAAACCAAAAACCCCTACCAAATCCCAAAACCAACTATATGCGAAAACATTTGAAAAGGAACAATTAACTAGTTTATTCAGGGAAAAGCATACATGGCCTTGAAGATCCACTGATAAAAACAAACTAACACAACACCCAAATAAAGAAAAAGGAAAAAAAAAAGGAAAATGGTTACAAAGCTCTGATAATTACAGCTGAAAATCTTGAGATGTATTCTTAACATCCCATGAGAACTCCTATACTAATTAAGGTCTTATCTGCAATGCCTCTCCATGCAAAATCTAAGAGAATTTAGTAAGAAATGGCAATTCATTAGTTAACTGTCACCTTCTGAAGCAGATTGTATTTGCTGCTCTCAGAGAAGGGACACTAGCACTACGTTAAACAAGTAAGGGAAGTAAATCAAATTTTTGGTAATGGTATTTGTGCAAGCAGAACACAGGATTAAAATGTCTGCACACACAAGGCGTGAGTTGTATTTTTCTTCAGCAGTGTAAATACTCTAAGTAGTCCTGTCAACTATTACATTATCTGAGACACCTGAAATTTTTACCTGGAGGTGAAAGTCTTCAGATCTTTTTCTTACTGAAACTACATCACGTGCTTCACCTGCAATTTGAAGGTAAATAATACATAAAATCTAACTGAATTCAAAACCAAAACAGAGATGCTTAAAAGCACACAATGTTTTCATTTTAGAAAATACTTTTCTACTATAAATTTTAGGTGTATTACATTTCCATTTCAATTCCAATTGAAAAGCATGGTCGGTGGGTTCCTAAATGACTTGAGTGGAACAAAGAAGGGCGAAGGTAACTTGTTCACAACCAGTGCCTCAAGATTTATGTTAAACATTTCAGACAGTAAAGTATTTTTAAAGCTCTTTCTCTTCTTGCCCTGTAAGATTCGTTTTTCATTAATGCATAATTCCCACTACATTCCTAACTATCCCAACAAAGACAGCAAGGACCTTCTATCACACTCTTTCTGAGTCGCTTCCTACTGTCAAGACCCCCTTAGAGCTCACAAAGTGAGAAATAAGGCACACTTGAGAATATGAAAAAACAAGTCCAAATATTTTAACTCAAATTTTTAGGTATTTTATGGGTATTTGTGTGAATGAAATGCAACAAAATGGTTTTTTGCTAGATGTAGCCAAAAGATTAAATTGTACCAGTCAGTTCTTGCACTGGTAAAGTTGAACGATGACTGTTCGATGAACCCCGAACTGGTATCTGAAAAAGAAATAAAGAACAAAATAAATAATTGCTGACAAAAACCCGAGATACTGTAACATTTAGACGGGCACTAAGCAGGAAAAAACAATGGTAGAACCACCAAGAAATTGCATTAAATTTCAGTGTGCTACCCAGTTAGAGAGTTCCTACTTTATTCTAACTAGCTAATAACTTAGAATAGCAGAAATATGTTACCGTCATCCATTTGGGAATTCCTCTCTCATCATCTTGTACTATCAAATCCACTTGTACTCTTTCATACTTTTGGATTTTTCCATCATCTACATCCATATTCTTAGAGGAAAATGAAATTATTAAAACACGTGGAAATTATTGGCACAGACAAACCCAAACTTATTATTCAGATTTATTGCAAACTAGTATTATTCAGATGAGCATATGCAACCAGCATAAGCTTACTTTTAATGTACACATTTTACACAAAAAAAACCAAACCAAAAAACCAAACCAAAACATACACCCCCCCAAAACAACAACAAAAAAAACCCCAAACCCACTCTCCCGAAAAAAACAAACAAAAAACCCAACCAAAAAAAGAACAAACCTATAAACCAAACCCCTACCAAATCCCAAAAAGGAACTATACATGAAAATATTTAAAAAGGAATAATTAACTAGTTTATTCAGGGAAAAGCACAGATAGCCTTGAAGATCCAATGATATAAACAAACATATACAACACCCAAATAAAGAGGAAAAAAAAAAAAAAAAGGAAAATGGTTACAAAGCTCTTATCTGCAATGCCTCTCCATGCAAAATCCAAGAGAATTTAGTAAGAAATGGCAATTCATTAATTAACTGTCACCTTCTGAAGCAGATTGCATTTGCTGCACTCAGAGAGGGGCACTAGCACTATAGTAAACAAGTAAGGGAAGGAAATCACATTTTTGGTAATGGTATTTGAGCAACCAGAACACAGGATTAAAATGTCTGCACACACAAAGTGTGAGTTGTATTTTTTTTCAGCAGTGTAAATACTCCAGATAGTCCTGTCAACCACAGTCCAGTTTGGGAAGCAGCAGCAGAAGATTCCAGTCTGATTTTGTTAAAGCAGCCACTATTTCACATTTATCTTTTGTTTTAAATTATTTTGCCTATTCATGCAAGATTCTCAGGTGAATGACCATATTCTTTATAAGTGTTCTCACTTTATGATCCCTCTGGTTACTCTTTACCTTACATAGAAAAGTCCTTCTCAGGGTTGCCTGCTAATGGAGTACATTGTCTGGCTTTCTCTGGCCTACTGGTATTACCAAGACAATAATATAATTTGTTACTGGTCTTTGTGACATTATTTATTGAACCTCTTGCTGTAAATGCTAAAAATGTGCATTAATATGTAGACTATACTCAGTCTTCTGCTGACTGCATCAACTCATTTGGCATGTGTGAACTATTCAAATAGTTAATAATTTCTATTGAACACAAAATCATTACATATTATTAGACACCTGAAATTTTTACCTGGAGGTGAATGTCTTCAAATTTTTTTCTTACTGAAACTACATCACGTGCTTCACCTGCAATTTGAAGGTAAATAATACATAAAATCTAACTGAATTCAAAACCAAAACAGAGATGCTTAAAAGCACACAATGTTTTCATTTTAGAAAATACTTTTCTACTATAAATTTTAGGTGTATTACATTTCCATTTCAATTCCAATTGAAAAGCATGGTCGGTGGGTTCCTAAATGACTTGAGTGGAACAAAGAAGGGCGAAGGTAACTTGTTCACAACCAGTGCCTCAAGATTTATGTTAAACATTTCAGACAGTAAAGTATTTTTAAAGCTCTTTCTCTTCTTGCCCTGTAAGATTCGTTTTTCATTAATGCATAATTCCCACTACATTCCTAACTATCCCAACAAAGACAGCAAGGACCTTCTATCACACTCTTTCTGAGTCGCTTCCTACTGTCAAGACCCCCTTAGAGCTCACAAAGTGAGAAATAAGGCACACTTGAGAATATGAAAAAACAAGTCCAAATATTTTAACTCAAATTTTTAGGTATTCTATGGGTATTTGTGTGAATGAAATGCTACAAAATATTTTTTTGCTATATGCAGCCAGACCTTCTAATTCATTATTAGCTAAAGTCACAGTCATCCATGATCGTAAAATATGTGACTGCATTGTAAGGTCTTATTTCTGAATTTCCCTGGACATACCACAGGGAAAGAAAAAGCAGGAGAATAACCCTGAAAATGGTGAGTGAAAAAAAATCTTGGTTATGATATTTACCACATCATGGCCTCGTCATAGTAGTCTTAAATTGCTATTACTCTTTCTGCCATACAACCTTATTCCTCCAGTAGAATTGGGCACAAACCTGTCAGATTGCTTCTTAAATGTTCATCAGGATGAACAGACTAGACTGCTATAAAAATGGGAAGTTCTTGAGATAAAGAGAACAACTCCTGTGTCCAGAAATGGTCCACTCCATAATGCTAATTATAAAGTATTAGAAAACAGCTTGTATCATAGAATGGATTGATTTGTGTTCAAGTTGAATATTCTTCTAGGCATGAATCCTCAAGAAACAAATTTTAGTACATCTTCAATGTACTGTCAATCACACTTTCAAATCACTCGAACTTCAATTATTAGCAGAGGGCCATGGCACAGAATGGAAAAAACAAAGTATTTTCTCCAGAGAATCTGAAGGTGTTTTTAAAGGCCAAAAGGGAAATTCAGTAACACCTTTGTGCCTCAAAGGTAAAAGAGAGAGAAAAGAAGAAAACTTCCACTTTTCTCTCTCAAATGTTTGTCCTATAATACAGAAAGGTATTTCACTGGACATGCACCCAAACACTATTATTACCTTAGTTATATCTTATAAATCTCTTTCTCCAAATAAATTCAATTTTCTGTGATAGCATCCTGCTAGATACAAGAAATTGTTCAGATATACTCTGCCATGCTACTTCCTGTGAAAGTAAAGAGGGTAACCCTAAAAACTTTCCTTACTAAAGACAGACTAATACTTGTGGGTCCAGGTGAGAGCTGTTCCACTTTACTTTTACCTGCTGTAGACAGGCTTTGCATACTTTCAACACAAAAATAGTGTATAATACCTTGAAGAAACACTATTTTCACTGTGATGTGTGAAGTATTCTGTATGAATACTAAAAATGGAAAACATCTGCGAAAACTAAAATTTTAGCTAAAACAGCAAAAGACAAATTTTTCTTACGTTAGTATGCCCTACTGGTAGCCTTTTGTATTTAAAAAACCCACCAAAACCGAACCAATAAAAAAAGCGTCCAAAAAACCCCAAGCACCAATTTTTTATGTGAGGAATCCAATCCCACACCTCTAAGAATCTAATTTGTACATCTTACAGTATTTGGAGATAGCTGGGACACATGGAAGTTTCTATAAATCCTCTCCAGTCTCTTTGTAGACCATTCATAAGAGGAGGAGGAGAAGTGGATAATCATATTATTGTATACTGCTGTGCAGGTATCAGAGTCAGAACCCCTTCACTTATTTATCCCACGAGTGCAAAAGACAAAGGACACTTACAGAAGCCAAGCTACCGGTGCCTCTGAAATTTCTTTCCTATGTTTCATTGAGCAGGTTGAAAAAGAAGTCATGTCTTCTAAATTGGCAGAAATTATTCTATCATTCAAGTAGTTATTTGAAATTATCTTCTCAAATGATAGGAGGAAACATTTCAGATTGCTATTTTCTATTTACCCTCAACAGATAAGTAATTGTCTGCTTTACAGGCAGCTATGTAGATGAACAACCCAAAGTTATACCAGAGTACTTAAAGCCCAGCTAAGCATATTTTACTGCAACTGCTCGTTCAGCCATTAACTGCTGGTTACCATCTAGCCATAGTTTAAGTTATTAAAAATAGTAACTTTTTATTTGCTAAAGAATCAAAAATGTTGAGTAATACCATTTTAAAATATCTTTAAAAACCAGCCAAAGAATGTTGCCGCTAATTAATACAATCAAATAATTACTTGGGAATACAAGGTCAAAACCTCCCCAAAAAACTTTGCAGACAGGCCACAAAACTGATGCCAAAACCTTTACAAACACTACTGAAGAATTGTTGCAACTGACCGCAAACCTCCATTTACTACTCCCCTAATATTCAGTGTATCTATTTAAACAATTATTAACATTTCTATTGACACCTAGGCCAAGGTTTTTATTTCATTGTTCCTTTCTTTATTAAGAAAGGACAGTTGAACATATTCCACATCGACTTTCCAATGTATCAGGGAATCAGGACTGAAATTTCAAAGAGAAATATGAATATTGAATTCATAGAACTACCAGTACCTCAGACTCTTGCTATTCCTATTTGCTACTTTCTGAAAAGGTCAGAATATGTATAAAAACTAATTTTACTATATTAGAAAGTGGTGAACAACTTATTTGCAATTTTCTCAAAAAGTTACAAAAAGGGTAGCTAAGTAGTAAATTAAAAACCTCACCTGTATCAGATGTATCCTCAGAGTTCTCAGAAGATTCCTTAAAAGCACATGAAAGGAATTGTAATACCTGGTAGCTTAAGCTATAATAATTAGTCTGTAAAATTTTTTGCTTTCACTACTTACTCAATTTTTTTTGGGGGGGGTGATAGTGTTGGTGAAACAAGTGCAGTTGTATTCCACAAATTCTGTCCAAATCACACCATCTTTATTAACAAATCTATACACAAACTTACTGTGCATCAAAAGAAGCTATTCTACATTACACAGATTTTACAAATAATAATTAAAGTTAGACCCACATATTGTATAACTAAAAAGGCACTTGATGGTTAAAAGCCTATATTCAACTGCTCTCTCATTTCCCCAAAGAGCCTGTCAAAGAATCATACAATGCTATGAGTTGGAAGGGACCCTGAAGATCACCTAGTACCAACCCCTCTATGATGGTCAGGGACAC
Source organism: Entomyzon cyanotis (assembly GCA_024500445.1). Classification (NCBI taxonomy): domain Eukaryota; kingdom Metazoa; phylum Chordata; class Aves; order Passeriformes; family Meliphagidae; genus Entomyzon; species Entomyzon cyanotis. The sequence goes on from JAKEPQ010000739.1 coordinate 4,124,288, forward strand.
CTTCCAATAGACTAGATTGCCCAAAGCCTCATCCAGCCTGGCCTGGAACACTATATAAAAGCAGATGCAATGTGGTGTCCATACCTGATGTACTGTTGAGTGTTGATCTTCAAAATCACTGCTCTGTTGCTTTGATATTTCTTAGCATGAATGGGAATGGAAAAAAACTATTACTTTTATAATATTTAACCTCTCTTGGGGTTTTTTTTTAATATTTATTTTATTTTTCCCTTCATTTTTGTCCTATCACCAGTGGCTCTAGCAATTGCTTTCTTTTTCTGACTCACTCCAGCCAGTCACACTACTACGTAACACAAGCCAAAGTACTCCAGCACACATTTTATCACTGTTGAACAGTGCAAAAACCTGTTTTGTGTGCTTTACACTGGGAGCACCTGTGCATATCTTCTAGCACAGCGTGCACTATTTTTACAGAGGAGTGTGACATCCTTGGTAGGCTCAACCAGCTTTCAAAATTGTCTCTTTCTGCATTTGATTATTCCCAGATAAGCCTATTACTTTGAACTTCTTTCTACAAAATTACCCAAATGGTACTTCAAATTTTAGCCCAAATTTGTCAGACATCTTTCTCAGTGGTCAACCCTACTTAGAATCATCTGAGATTTAATTAAGGGTATTCCCTTTTGTACTGTTTACTGAAATAAAATATAAACGAATCATGTTCACAGGACAAATCCTGTAAAAAAATCCCCCATGTTTCCCTCAGGTTTGGACGCAGACCATTCATAATTATTCTAAGCACAGTTTTCCAACCAGTGGGCTACAAAACCACTCTCTCATATAAAATTCATCAAGCGTATTATATAACTAGAAGGCTCTGGTTTAAGGCTGTACCCTTCTTTGGAAATTTATCTTCATTATTTTGCAAAATACTACAGTAATACTCCCTTTAGAATATTTTTTTAGAAGCTGAATAATGCAGTTTCCAAACATATCTGGATTGGGAACACATGAAATTAGAATAACACAGTAGTGTCCAGTTTAAATCCCTTTAACTGAGAAGAGTCTATAAAACACCACACAGGATGTTTTGTTTCAAAAAAAACTTATTGAGGAAAGAAAGCTTTCTAAGTGGCTAATATATGACAGAAACATCACTTCTCTTGGTGGCTGAAATTTAACATACCCGGTCCTCCCTTATTGAGAGTTGCCATATATAAAAAAAAGCCCACCACTCAAAGGTTTGTCATTTTAATCAGTAAAACTCGATGAGGGTGCTGGACATTCTATCCAAATAGTAAAACTTGAGTCTAGCAAAATTCAGAACTGTGAGTTGGAAAAAACAACACAAGTTATATTCCAAAGGAAGAGGTTAATTTATAAGTATTTGGCTTAATGTTTAATTCTTACACTTCATAGCACAAAACTTTATGTATCTTAATTGAAAACACTTAGTAGGCCCACATGAGCATAAAACATGAAAAAAGTAAAATTTGTACTTAGCTTTAATAATCCATAATCAGAAGTGTGGGGGCATTTTTTGGTTGGTTGGTTGGTTGAGGGTTTTAGGTATGTATGTTGGTTTTTTTTGTTTGTTTGTTTTTAAGGCTAACAGCAACCACAACCAGACACTTCAGACGTTTAGTCATGTGCCTTTGTGCTCCAAATAAAAAAAGTCAGTGCAAGATAATGGTTTTCTTAAACTGAGTAAAATCTATGAGATTGTATTTTTTTATGGAATATGTAAATATACATGTATAAATACATATCTAGGCAGGTGTGTTTTCTTATAAGAAAAGCTGTTCACCCAACTTTAATATTTAGTTAAGTATTTCTTCTCTAGGATAACTTAAAATTAAATAAAGACTTTTTCCAAGTTATATTAGAAGTTGGAAAAATACATATTATCCATCTTTTTGCTTCTCTATGTCATCTGTAATGCAGTACGCTTAATTTAAAATTAATTAGATGACTCCATGGCATTAAAGAACTCCAAGTAAACTCCTTTCTTTTAAGAGCTTCTAAATTAGATTAGCAAAGATTAGCAAAATATTTCTTCTAAAAGACTTCAAATACCATATTTTTGAAAAAACTCATTTTCTTTCCAAGTTTTACCACAGACTCTAGCCAAATTTTTTGTACTCCTTGGCCCCATCAGCTGAATAAAGCAATTAGAGGTAAAGATCTGAACCATCCGAAACTTTTTGTATCAGAACCTTATTTGCCAGCTGTACATTTAAATTTCTTAGGCTGATTCAAAGTCTGTACCTTTCCACTGTATGGACAAATTTTTTGTGTTGTAGAAGAGGAGTGGTGCTAGGCAGTGTTTTGTCCTCTGGTGTTCCATATAAAAGTTTCTCAGATGAATGTCATAAAACGGCAAAAAACCCTCACTTCCACCCCATCATTTATCCCAGTAGAAATATATATTTTATTGGAACATATAGCTCCTTTTCAGAAAAATTTTCCAATGTCACACCCCTCCCCCTAGTAGTATCATATTTACACTCTAGTGTGCAGACTTATTTTGATTTCAGTCCTGAAGCTTGATTTCTAGTGAAGTAACTGCATGTTATTTTTTCCTGGAGGCAGCCTGATTCATTGAGTATACTGAATAATCTGCTAAATTTTTGATAGTTCATTATGCAACTTCATGAGATAGATTCTTTTAGTACGTATTTTTAAATATGTCTAGTTATCTAGATATTTTCAAAAAGCTAACAACATTCATAATTTTCTACTACAACCACGTAAGTCAGGGTTGGAATTTTTACATTCATTGATCATCTGACAAAACTGACAAATACAACAAAATCCTCTTTGATTAATTTATAAGGGGAGCTTATTTTAATCAACTTGTTATGATGGCACCATCAATTATAATGTATTTACCCATCTCAAAATTTTAAACTATATTTCTGAATCCTAATGAACATAAGTATTGCTGATTTATTAGATGGTTCCTCACACAAAACCCAGTGAACATCCTAAAGAGTTTAGTATCAACCTGAATATCTTTATTAAGTCAAGACTCTTTGGATAAGATAATTTATAGCAGGGTGTTTTTTAACACTTTACCTGTACTCCTTTGTCTTTGTCTATTATGCTGCAATTAAAAAAAAAAATCTTAGAACAGCAAAATTATTTGAACCATTGCCTTTACTTACTTTGGTATAGCCCACAACTACCTGACCAGTCAATTTACTCAGGTTTCCCAAGGCCTGACCACAAAATCCACAAGTATTTTGTAAACCTTACCTGATCATTCACTTTTTCTCATACTGATGCTGCTAAAATCACTACAAGAACATACCTTGGCCCACATAAGAAGCTAAGAGGGAGAATTTCCCTAACAGTTCTTAAGGGATTTAGTTGGGAAACTTGTGCAGCAATGCTTAGTAGATTGTGCACAAGGTATTTCCAAGAGTGGAAAGGAAAGGGAATCATAAATACAGACTCTTTTTTGTCTCCATTAAATCCACTCTTGTTCCCTCAGACTGAATTTCATTCCTCATCCCTTCACTCTGTGGGGTTCAGAACAGCTTGTTAACTACCAAGGCACACTATATGGGCAATGACTTTACCCAACACATTGAGTGGTGAGACTGCAAAGATTCTTTAATTAATTTAGCATTATTTTACAGGGAAATAAAAAAGAAACTAAAGATGAAACCAGGAAGCCCTGTTGTATTGAAGAACTGATTACCTGAACCAAGATAAATTGATTCAATGCCTTAATTTCACTGAAAATATTCTGATGAGTTCCAAAAATACACATTCTCAAAAGACAGCAATTGAAAAAGAAACACATTCTCCTGATTTAGAAGTGGTGCTAACCACTGATAAATGGTCATCTGTTTTAGTCTATTGCGTCTGAAAATCTTAAACTATCCTAAAACCCTACTTTAAAGCAGATGCTGACCTCATTAATACTTCTTTAAACAAATGGCACAGGTAGATTAGAATATAATCTTATCTATGCATATAATAAAGAAATATTGTTACATTTTCACTGCATAGTAGGACTCTATTATTAAATACCTTAAATATTTTTTTCTTCCATTTTTTAACATCCTTCCTTGACACATCTCCCCATCGTTTTGGTCCTAGAAATAAAAAGTAATAATATTAACACAGCTTTTCTTATAACACCATCTACATGGCATATCATTTTAACAAACATAAATATTTAGGAAGAACATATTACAGAATAACAAAGCATTACCAAATCTGAACAGTCTCTATCACAATTGCTGAATTAAAACTTAGAGGAAAACAAACCAAGAGAATATGGTAATTCAAGTTAATTGAGAAGTCAGGCAAGGAAAAAAAAAAAAAAAAAAAAAAAAAAATCACATGCTGAGTCTAACAAGACTGAACTAAAATCTAAAGAGCATTACAGCCCCATACACAACCAAGAGGGGGGAAAAAAGGCAAATACTTTCAGTTTTTAAATTTTATTTAATGAATGCAGACTACATGGTATCTGAGGTTAGTTAAAGCCATAATCAAGGCTCTACAGGATTGAGATCCATATTCATTCTATACTGAATAGAGGTTACTAAACCAAAAGCATAACTAAGCCTTACAAACCTGATGCTGTCTATTACAGTATTGTGTGAATGTTTCCTCCCTCTCCCAGTGTGAAATGTGTATCAAATGCAAGCTTGCCAGTCTGTAAAAACCTTTGGTGCCCAGCTGGTACTTCCTGTGTATGTCCAGTAAGTTACAAAAACTGATATGGCAGTAATCCTCACTTCAGTGATAATAAAACCTGGCAGAAAATTCATTTCCCAGTAAAGCCACCAAGATACTAAGTCATAAGTCCCACTAAAACCCTGGGCAATACATTTTAAACCAATAGCTCTTTTTCCTCAATAAGCTTTCCATAAGCATTATTGCTCTAAAATGAATCAACCACTACAACGAAAGACTGGGTAAGTATTGCCACAGGCCCACATGGCTTAGATCTATGCTAACCACGTAGGAACATGCAAAGAAAAGTTAAAGAGACTATCTCCCTACTCCACCCTGAAGTTTGGCATAACAGAATTTTATCAGAGTAGTATTCAGAATATCAAGTGGAGATGAAAATACACAATCCATTCATGCATAGCAACTCCTGCTAATATCTCCATTCCTTTGCTTCCTCTCAGTCATCTCCATTTTGATTCTTCTTACAAGTCATTCAATCATTACCCATTTTTACCCTCAACTTTGCTAATAGCTCTCGTCTTGTCTAAAATGGAGCACCCAAGAGACTAAAACTGCACATAGGAGTAAGCTCTTGATATAATACCAAAGTCTACATATGAACTGTCATACCTAAGTGAACAAAACTCATTATCTGTTGCACTTAAATGTTCTATAGCTGTCAACACTGCATGCTTTACTAAGTCTAAATATACAGGTTGTAAACATTATAGCTTTAAAAAGTTCTTACCTTGAGGTGTATTGTAAGTGAGAGTATCCATGGAAACAAGAAAGTCATCTTCAAAAGGATGATTATACTAAATAAAAAGAACCATTAAATATTAAACTATCAAAGCAACGTTTTCAACGTGTTTTACGTATTGTTTTTAGGACAACTTTGTTTTATCTGAAACATGAAGTTATCAGTATGTTGTTCTATTGGCTAAAGCTAGAAGTCAGCAATCTGAAAATATTAACTTCTACAGGAAAACGGTGTGTTTTAAGCATGTGCGCAAGCCATTCAGTCTCAAAGCATAAACCAGCCAGAGCCAAAACAGGGCTTCAGAGAGCTTTCAAAAGCAATTAAACTGCTCTCTTACAGTTTCATCCAAACTTCTTCCGTAGTAACTAAAAGCAGCCCCCACCAAAGACCAACAGCTCATGACATGTAAAAATACCCAATCTGACAGCAGACGAGAAAACCCTGGAGCCAGTCTGAGCCAGATGGCAGCACAAAAACATCTCCTGAGCAGGAAAGCCTGCCTCCCGGAATAAACACATGCATCTCTGCGCGGAGGAGACAATCCCCACACCTTGAACACAAAGCGGCCCTCAAGGCAGGAGGATTCGCCCAGGGAGTCTCCCACTTTCTCTAGAGGAAAAGCCCCGGCTAACGCAAGCTAATCGGGGTTAGGGACACTATCGAGCCAGCTCGCGTTTGCGATGAAGTCGCTTATCCGACACTGGCAGTCCCAGTTTTCCGTTTTGTGGATGTACCCGGGAGCTGGCTCTTTGCTAGCTCGCTCCTGCAAAGGCACACAGCGCTCAGCTGCTTCAAGGCCCCGCTTCCCCCCCACCCCTCCGGACGGGCCCGGAGCCCGCGGCCAGCCGGCCCAAGAGCTTACCCGCTCCAGGATGCGGTTCATGGTGGCCACGAAGCGGGCGTTGCTCCGCCGCAGCCCCTCCTGCAGCTCTGCATCCTGCTCCATGGCGGAGCCGCTCCCGCCGCCGGCGGACACTCCGCGCTCGCCCCGCGCTCCCCTCACCCAGGCCGGCCGCTCCGCCCCGCGCCAATTCAAACCGCGCGCCTCTGCCCCCATCGCCGCCTCCCATTGGCTCCTGCTCACATCAGTTCCGGCTTTGTAGCCAATCGTAGCGCGCGGTGGGCGGGCTTTATATTCTGATTGGCTGCTGGGGCTACTGAGTGCCCGATCCCCCCCGCCTCTAAGTCCTGGCTTTGGGCGCCAAACCAGGCACGGCGCGAGGTCGCTGTTCTACCTGGCAACAGCGGCCGGCCGGGGACTCCCATTGGCTGCGGTGCCGGCTGCAGCGGCCGGCCGGGGACTCCCATTGGCTGCGGTGCGCGGCGCCGCGTGGGCACAAGGCCCTAGTTCCACAGGCAGGACGAGGCAGCGCTGGGGACAGAGTGCCTGGGTGCTCTCTCCGGCCAGGGCAGCTGCAGGCAGCGCTTCACAGAGCGCTGTCTTTCTGTGCGGTTCGGCCAGACGGTCAGAGTACTCGGGGCTGGGGAATTTGGCGCTCGATGGCTGCCCTCCCCAGTCCCTCTCCATCTGGCCCCGCAGGGCTGCAGGCTGGAGGCCTCTGGGGAGGAGCAGAACTGGCAAAGCCAAAGCACTACCTGCCCACTGGCACTGATGTTTTGGATACCATTCCGTTCCTTCCCAATGGTCTTCAAGTAATAATTCATTTTCTGTAAGATTTTTAAAAAGCAAAATGCCATCAGCGCATCAAGTTCCCTAGAACCTCCCATTACCAAAACGGTTGCGTTTTGGGAGTGTCAAGACATGCATTTCTCATAATGTGTTCTTTTTAAAGCTGATTTGTCTTTACTTAGTGTTTGTTCACTTGTAATAAATGTTTTTTAAATGGCAGGACTTCAGAAAAATACATAATTTTACTAATTTTAAGCATTCTTACTAGTATGTGATTGTGAAGTTTTCACAGCTGACAGGTTAAGGCACTAAGGCCTTACCCTGTTTCTGACAGATGTTACCCTTTTTCTGTGGTTGTTCTGTGCTGAGGCATTATCCTTTTTCAAGGTACGATTTTTCTACCACCACTGCATGAAACTCTCTGCTCAGTGGTTAAATCATGCGTGTGGTGAGCAAGCCAGGTAGAAGAGTGCTGAAGTGTTGATTTCAGCTTGCAGGAAGAGAAAAGATGAATATGGCAATTCCAAGGAGAGAAACTAGATCCCAGTCCTACATTTATCACTCTTCTCCCACCAGGATGATTGTAGGACAGATTGTCTAAAAAACCCCAGAAACTCACTGATGATCGACTAACTTCATATTTATTTTCTTGATAAACACGTGGGAGTAGATGTGCAGAAGCTCTCAATGCTTTCTCTTTACATTCACTTTGATGGAAGCTGTGTTTTGAATATATCAAAGCTTATATAAACTTCCTGAGATGTAAAAAAAGGAAAAAAAAATATAACTGCCCTGAATAAATTAGAATCGCTCTGTCACAGATTGGCAAAACTGGTGGGCACTCAGTAGTTTGAAGCAAGTCCCTATAATCTTTCCTTTCCCATAAGTAAAATATACTACTAATTTTACTCCCCTGAATAGGTGAAAAATAATCACTGTGATACTTTCAACATGGTCAAATATTGGGATAGTTTGAAATAGTAGTAGGGATTTTTTTAGTAGACAAGTAAATTTATACATATTCAGGGCAAGCTTTACGTGATGTGTAGAAAATAAGACCTAGAATCCCTCACTTAAAGAAGGATAAAAGGAAGCAACAGGTCAATAATCAATACTTTCAACAAAGTGCCAATCATATTGAAAAAATGCATCACTAAGTCACTTGTGGGGGAAAAAATGGCATCAGAATATCTCTGGCTTTTCACCAGAGGGGTTAGGGCCATCATGGTCTTCATTGTGGTGTTCTGTGATCTCCTTCCACAGCTTTGATTACTAAAGACTGAAATACAGTGCACACATAGGATGACATTAATTACTTTCCTCTGACATTTCCTAACTTAGGACTCACTCAACTAATGTCTTTTAATTCCTTAATATGTAATTTTATATTAGAAATAATAGAAGTAGTCCCTGACTTACTTTATATTTGAGGTAATTGCCAGCCTAGGAAAACAAGGGTATGATCTCATTATTTCAGTTTTACCCAGTAGTTACTTTTGTCTGTTTTGAATTTATGATACACCTCAGTAGAGTGACAGGAGCACTCAAGTGCAAAAAATTCCTGCTATCACCTGTAGGAGAAAATGAGTGTGATATTCAGCAGTTCTGCATGAAAACTACCCTAAACCAGCAGTAACTGGTATATTTGATAAGGTGTAACCAAAAAATTTCAAACTGCATGACCTTAGGAACTACAAAGTCAACAAAGATTAGCTAATGCTTGGGCGAATTTATGTAGACTGCAAAGCAAGGTTGTGGATCAAACTGTTGAAAAGCTAAAGAAAGAAAACAAGGAAGAACTATAGTATAAAAGCTGATGTAAGATCTCTATAGGAGGTAGCAGCTGTTAATTTGTCTTGTGTGAGTAGAATGGCCTCATCTAATAATCCTCTGTAGTCCTTTTTGTGTCTGCTGCTTGTCATCCCTTTGTTCAATTGTTAAGGTCATAAATTAACAGAGACTTCCCATTTGTCATTCGTTTATGCAGTACCAGGCTCAACAAAATCCTTGTCTCAGGTTCTGCTCCAGTAAAGATACTTAATAAATCATTAAACTATTTCTGAAGCCATGAATAAGCTGAGTCCTGAGAGCAGTGTTTTGCAGCCCTCATTTGGGTTGGGATGCCTGGGTTGTAAAGGTGTAGCTGTGCTGTGTGCCATGAGGAAGCAGGGGCCTTGGGCCCTCCCAGTGGGGAGATGGAAATGTCCTGGTCCCACAGGCAGAACACAGCCAGACTTCCTGAGTCTTGGCTTGTGGGTTCTCACTCTTGCTCTGCCACTGGGAAAGGGCACACTATTGTCAGCAGGAAATTTCCTATGGTGTGGAGACAGCCAGCACCTTTTTAATCTTATGACTAAGTAAATAATGAACATTGTGCCTTTTTTTTTTTTTTTTTTTTGCTATAAAAGAGAATATATTAATATGGTGCAGAAACAAAACTTCAAAAAGAAAACTTCTTTGGTTTTTGTTGCACCAGATGCTCATTCTCTGTTCTGACAGAACCTTCTCTGTCCTGTCCAAGCTCTACATCCTGCCGTTCTGTTGAGTAGGTCTTTGCAGAAATGTTTGACAAAAGATTTAGCTTCAACCAGTCTTTGGTTAGTTTGACTTGTAGAAGAATAATTTGTGGCTCTGAGTAGTGTGTGTTATTCTTTACCCTATGGTTTACTGCCATGTGTAATTGTTTTCTTCATGGTGTTTACTCGTATTTGGAGAGGCCTGTGTCCTCCCCAGCTCATAACTTTGTCCAGCCTCAAGCTGTATTTTATCCCTTTAATCTTTTTATCACTTTCTAACAAATAAATCAGAACATTTGCACTAAGTGATCATTTTTCCTATTCTGCTCTGAATTCTCTCCAGTCAGTCAGTATCCTTGACTATCTGGGCATCTGGAATAATAAATAATTTTCTGAAAGCAACCTCTGAAGAACCATATAAAAGCAATTTACACATCTATTTTCTGTAAATGTTGATCTTCAGATACAGCCAAAACATCACATTGACTATTGAAATGACACACTCCTCTCTCTTCACTGTATTTCTTCCGGATTGCATGCTGCTCTCCCTCTTTCATACTCTCTCTCACAAGGGAATATGAAAGCATAAAATAACTGCTCTTTTCCAAAAAGCCTCGCACAGCTCAGCTTGTGTCAAGCCAGTGAATATAATTAGAAATTCAGAGACTGTAAAAACACACTGAGGAGTGTGGAGGGGGGAGTAGCTGTGGGCATGCTGGAAAGCTGTGGAAAAGGGAAGCATGAGCATCCCAGGAAAACAGCACAGTAAAAGTGAGCGTGGACCAGGTGCTGCAGCACGTGCTGTGGACCATTCCCTCTGCAAGGAGCCTTGCCTTTCCTGCTCTGCAAGAGGTAGGAGGGAAAGCACTATTTTACTCCTTACGACTCCATCCAAAGTCATAAATTAGTTTCTTCACATAAGGCAGTCCCTGCATGAGTGTCTGTTAAACAGACAAATGTTTCCAAACCTTATAATAATTAAACACACCCCACTAGTCCATAATTCTGCTTATATAAAGCATAAAGGAAATGAAAACAAAAAAAACCAACCACACTTGCCCATCAGGAAGGCATCAAAAATCTTGCTTGTCAAGTCAAAAACTTTGCTGAGCTCCCAAACACAGCCTTGGGCTGAGTAATGTTATATAGCTCCCTGTTTCTGAAAACTGTGTGCAGGCCTGCTGGAAGCACATTCAGAGCAAGCTTTAAGGCTGCACTTGCTGGGTTGCTTGTTTTCTGAAGGCTTTGTACTGCCCCCAGTTGTCAAGAGCATGTGTAATTTTCTTTGGGAGTAATTTAATTAATTCCAGTCTAATCATTCCTCTGCCAGAATGGGACTTTACTATTTTCATTTTTTGGTCCTGATGTACTGGCTCTGGCTGGGATGAAGCTAACTCTGCATAGCAGCCCTTTGGTGCTTGAAGTTTTGGGTTTGTGGCTAAAGTGGTGTTGGTAAGGCCTTAATTGTGTGGTTATTGCCACAAGGCTTTTGCTTTTTTCCCCCCTGTGCTGCTCTTCCCCCACTCCAGTGAGTATGAGTAGGCTGGACCTGTTCAAGGCTGGGAGAAGACCCAATAGGACAGCTGACATGAATTGACCAAAGGGATGTTCCATGCTGTACAACGTTATGCTCAGCAATAAAAACTGGGGTACAGGAAGAAGAAAAAATAAATTTTTTTCTTTCATGTTGGCCATTGCTTGGAGACTTCTCTTGTGGGAAATAATCATTCTCTTGTGGCACAGTAGTGAGTGTCTTTGCATCACTTAGTTTTCATAAGATTATTTTCCCGCTTCCTTTACTTACTCAACTGTCTTTATCTTGATGACTCAGTTTTCTTTCATTTTCTCTTCCTATTCTCTCCCCTGTCCTGGGGTGCATGTGGGTGCTTGGCTGCTGGCAGGACTCAACCTACAGCACCTGGTTATTTCTGAAGCCTTCTGATCACTGAAATATGTCTGACTGCCAGCTCATTTATAAAGGCAGGTCCCAACTTCAACCACCATGTCTATGAATAGAGGAACAAGCAATTACTAGGACAACAATCACCATGCAATGGTCAATCTTTTTTCCATCACATGTGGGAATGGAGAACTCAGAACAAAAGGAAGTTTTAATCATGTAGGACTCAGGGCACAAAGCTCAGGAATCTGACCTAATAGGATTGTATTACCAGTGAAGCAAAGGGTGAGAATTTTCTTGAAAAGGAGTGAGTGATTCTTGTCCCATTTACTAATCACCACTGTCCTCAGTTTTCAGCATCTGTTAAAATTGTCTGGATTGACTTTTGCTCCAAACTCTTCACTCTCTGGCATTTTGTAGAAGTAGCTCTGTAGCTCCGGCTTGGGTTGGTCACCAATGCGCCGAACAAATGCCATGAGTCAACAGTCACATCATGCCTCTCTTGCACAGATATCAAACTGCTTCACAAAACAAGGCAAGAATTATTAACCTTGCCTTGACAGACAGAAAACCCTAGGCACAGAGCTAAGTGGTTTGCCCAAGGTTGTGCACATGCTGTTGGCACATCGGTGAATAGGCTGTAAGCGCACCCTAAATTCTGGTCTAGCATCCCCCTGCTTGACAGTATTAACATCTAACTAATCATAGCCAATTCCCCTGGGTGCTCCCACACACATCAGTAGGGAAGGCTCAGGATCTCCCCCCTGGATGTTAGTCCTCCTGAGGCACACACTGCTGCCTGTCATGTCCCTTTCGATCTGCCTTTGAAGGAAAGGATGCAACCACTGTGTGTGACCCCATCCATTCCTGCCAGCTTGCACAAATGGATGACTGCGGTCAGATACCTTGGAGGTGATATCAAAGCACATTCATCTGTAACAGAGGCCACTAAAAGATGTGCTGTAATCATCACTGCTACCTAACCTCTGCCCTGCATGAGCAGATTAAATTGTTTTAAAATGTTTGAACAGAGCACTCATGATGATCAATGTCATTCTGTTGATCAGATCAGTGGGATTGAAGAATAAAACCACATTTAGTGAACAACAAATACTGGCAGTGTTTCCGAAACAGGCCAAGGGCTTATTGAAAAGAATATTGATTGAGCCAAGAAAACATCAAGCAGTTATAAAAGTTTAATCATATTCTCATTCAAGCCTGCCTTCAGTGCCAGGAATTAAAATTCTCCCATCTCCTGAGGACGGAAGATACATTTCCATAATGTTCTGTAAACTTCCAATGCTTAGCATCTGTACTGAATGGTGGAATTATTCGTTGCAAGTGGTTTAGCTAAGATACACGGCGCTTTCTGCACCAAGTGTACAAATTACACACAAACAAGCTGCGATTTCTTCAATGTTTCTCATTTGCAATTGTTTAACAAAGAGCTGGGCAAGCCAATGCTAGCCCATAACGTATTTTTTAAGTGGTCAGAATAAATATTTGGTCTTCATGATTGAACAATATATGCCTGGTCCCTCAAATCAGATGGAATTATAATGATTATTCAGCTAGAAAATATTGGCTTCACTATGAGGATGTGTCTGTGTCTTTATTAGAAAACTGCTTATGCACATTTACAGTTGCCTGAGAGAACTACTGTATGTAGGGAATGAAAGGCCATGTTCAGAATGGCACAACTGCTGTAGCAGTGTTTAGTTATAGACTCTGGATGGGCTTAAAGAGCAAAAGAAATTACTGTTTGCCAGGGGAAAACAGGAAATAGTTTTTGTGGGCTGTGGTTGTGAAGACTCACACCCTTCTAAACTAAGCTCATGGCTGTAGAGAACAAATAGTAGAGCTATGTCTGATCTAGTATTTCCCTTCCCTTTCAATCCTCTGCTTCTCTTATGTCTGTGGCAATCTTTATGGAAGGCAAGTGTTGCTGGGTCTGTCCTGCAAAGGAGATGTGAACATAGCTGGGGCAGCAGTATCTCAGTGGCTTCCAAATAAGTGAGATTGCAGCATTAGCAAGGACAGTGGGGTTACACAGGGCATGGACACCATCTCTGCACACCTGGGTGTCCTCAGCCAGGCTGCAGTGTTGTCAGGGATTTTTGTATACCAGGTATGAGAGAGGCCAATCTGATTTTTATTTATGCCTCAACATACATTATACATGAGGTGAAAAATTACCTTAGGGTCTGTGTATGTGCTGGGAGCTCTGTCTCCAGACAGGCTTCACCTGGCAGCCGATCAGGAGAGACAAAGCTTCCACTGCTGGCCTGCAAGTGACACCCTTGCTGGTGGGACAGATCCCTGGATGCCCGGGGAAAAATGCGTGGAAAAAGTGCGTGGGACATCATGCTATAGGAGAGCCAAGCATATAAAAGCAGTTAACTGCGAAACAACCCCGGGCCATTTTCTTTGGGATTCCTGGAGGGAGCGGGGGGCTCGCCTGGAGGGTCAGCTCTGCCCCCCTGCCCACTCTCGCATTTTCCTCCCTGCGGTCCTGCTTCTTCCCTGGCTGTCTGTCCTGTCTGCCCCTGTCCTGCCCTGCTCTGCTTCGCCGTTTCCCCGAGGCAGTTCCATCGCCGCGACAACCTCGTGCTGCACTGTTGTTATAAGTTGGGTCTCAAAAACCAATCAGAGACGTAGATCCAATTAAAGAATTTGTTAATTAAAAAGCAAGCAGGTATCAGCCAAGACAGCGCTAGACGGGGGAGACCAGTCCCTTGCTAGTCTACCGCACCGCACTCAAAGATTGCAAACCATCATTTTTTAGAGTCATTTTTACCCCCTCCCTTGAGTCCCTCGTGGGTCTTGACTGACGTTCTCTTGGGTGTCTCGATTGGCCGTGGAGTCGTCGGTCTCTGCGCTGGTTGGTTGTGGTTTGAGGCCTGCAGGTTCTTGGGGGTGTTCTTTCTTGCATAGCAGTGAAGACTGTGTCCCGTGAGAATTATACAAAGCTGCTGAGTGGCCTTGCGAAAAGAGTTACAATTGTTGCAAACCTTCGGCAGAACGGTTTGGCTCTAAAACAGGAACTCTTTCTGTTAAAGCAAAACTAAAAAGCAGAGCTTAGCAAAAGTAAAGAATTAAAACTTTTTGATTTTCTAAACGATTTCGTGAACTATACCTTCTGTGATTTATCACACTGTATCCCCGACGGAGTCGCCGCCAACTGCACCCTGCCTGCACCTTGCCTGCACCTTGCCTGCACCCTGCCTGCACCCTGCCTGCACCTTGCCTGCACCTTGCCTGCACCCTGCCTGCACCTTGCCTGCACCCTGCCTGCACCTTGCCTGCACCTTGCCTGCACCCTGCCTGCACCCTGCCTGCACCTTGCCTGCACCCTGCCTGCACCCTGCCTGCACCCTGCCTGCACCTCTGCCTGCACCCTGCCTGCACCCTGCCTGCACCTTGCCTGCACCTTGCCTGCACCTTGCCTGCACCCTGCCTGCACCCTGCCTGCACCTTGCCTGCACCCTGCCTGCACCCTGCCTGCACCTTGCCTGCACCCTGCCTGCACCCTGCCTGCACCTTGCCTGCACCCTGCCTGCACCCTGCCTGCACCTTGCCTGCACCCTGCCTGCACTCAGCCCGAACCACCACCGCCTGCACCCTGCCTGCACTCAGCCCGGAACACACCGCCTGCACCCTGCCTGCACCCTGCCTGCACTCAGCCCGGAACCACCGCCGCCTGCACCTTGCCTGCACCCTGCCTGCACCCTGCCTGCACCTTGCCTGCACCCTGCCTGCACTCAGCCCGGAACCGCCGCCCCTGCCTGCACCCTGCCTGCACTCAGCCCGGAACACCGCCGCCTGCACCCTGCCTGCACTCAGCCCGGAGCCGCCGTGTGTTCCGCAGCAGCTCCGCAGCCGTCGCCGCCTGCAGCCACCGTGCTCTGACCCTCCAGCTACTCCTCGAGTGCGCCTGTAGCCATGGCAGCCTGTTCTTGTTCCTGTTCTTCGCCCACGGCAGGCACACGCAGCTGCTGCTGTTCGGAAATCGCGCCCAGCCTGCTGCGGGAGCCATGCAGACTCCTGGCAGCTCGCAGCACACAGCTCCATCTGCCAAACCCTCGCCGACGGGGCGCCCGGGGTACAGCGGGAGCGATCTGTCCGGTATTCTTTCTCTCTGTCCCTCATTTCCCTCTTTGTTCCCTTTTCTATCCCCCTTCGGTAGGAGCACTTTCCCTTCTTTATCAATAAACAGTTCTCAGATGTAATATTGCCGCGTTTGCGCTTTATTTTTTTGTCCGAGAAATCTATTTAAAAGAATCCTTCCCGACTTTCCCTTTTTACAGCAGGACGGGAGAAGGAACCTGGCTAAGTCAGAGTTATGTGGCGTGTACGTGTATGTGTTGTAAAATTGACTTATATCCTACCCAAAAAAGGATGCATCATTCCCCCTTTGCAAAGCTTGTAAGAGTTGATGGCTACAAAGTCAGTGGGTGGCATACCTTTACAGAGATACCATGATTGTCTTGGAGCTCTGACTCCTGATGACTGTGAACTGCAAAATGAGGAGTTAAACCTCGCTGGACCCACAGGCTTCAATTTTCGTTGTCTGGCCTGTCATTTCTGAGATGCAAAGGACAGTTGCATTAGTGTATGGAGTTCTGAATTTCTGTTCTTCCTCTTTTTTGCCCCCACCCTTCAGTTGCCTTCTTCTGTGAGATCTCTTCAAGGAAATGGGAGGAAATTTCATATATGAAGAATACTTTAAAATTAAGATAGGGTCTGTGTGAAGGTGGCTGAAGACTTGGGGTTAAAAAAAAAAAAAAAGCCAATAAAACCCAAAAGGCATAAAGACATGGCAACGAGTCCTAGGGTAGAAAATAACCTGTATAGCTTGAGTGAAGACAGAACTAAGAGCAAGGCCAAGAGGAAAGGGGGAAAACGTGCAAAAACTCCTTGAACCATCAACAGATTCACACAGTGTTGGACACTTGGAGGCTCTTTTCTCAAGGCAAGAAGAAGGGACTACGTCTCCCTATTTGAGAAAAAAAAATGAGCAACACAAAACCAACAAGAAGATATAAACTAATTCTTTTTATGATTTATCTGAGAAGGAAACAGTCAAAATAGCAAGTCCAGAGCATAGGGCTCTGCAGAGCTGTTGTGTCCTGAGGCACCTTGCCTACATTCACTTATCCAATCCTGCATTTAACACTCATGGCTTCATAGTGTTACCTCTAGCTCCAGCTAGAGTACCCTTAGCTCCAGCTGTACCCCGGCTGTGTACAAGCCAGTACAGTGCTTCCCAATGAAACCCATGCTTGGAAATACCCCATTTGAGGACACTTTTTCAGTCTACACTGTTATACCATGGTCCTTCACATCCTCCAGCACCCCTACTGCCTGTTGTGTAACTGAGCTGTGTGTGTGTTCACCATGCTGCTTTGACTAGGTGAATGCTGTGCTCCCCATCACTTAACCCAATATTTTGAGTGTCACACATCATGCTCAGTTAAAGATTCAGTTTGCTTTTTGGCACAATTTAACCAAATAATTTAGAATGAAAACAAAAGTATTGCTTTGTACGTTTTTCTGCCTTACTCTTATGATGCTTACTGTTATGATGCTTAGACATTCCTCTGTGATTAGAGGAGGTCTGGTAAGGTTAACACAGACCTATACGGTGAGGTGGGGGGTAAGATCATCTCAGCAAGGAGATGGGTGCTGGGAGGGAGCAAACGAGCTGCTAGTGAAGGGGTTGTACCTTTTGCTTATGTGTTTTAAAGAATTACATGGATTAGCAGCATGTGGAGAAACTACTGCTGATCACAAATCATTTACAGATATATAGTAGCATTATTTTTAGAGGGGAAGTTACAGCTGGATTTATATAGCTCACTGTATCTGGTCCCCATACAGCCTACAGAGGTTGGAGTGATAGTGAGTCTCAAAAGAAATCTCTTTTAAGAAAAAATTGTGATTATTTGGGCTGCTCTATTTCTGCACTCTTTTTGGTATCACAGAAACATGTGGAGATAGATTTGTAACCAATACTAATCTCACAAACTCCACAAAAGTTACCTAACACCATCTGTTGCAGTTTTTACTGCCAATTACCACAACATGTGAAATGCTTCTCTCAATCTGATCAGTAGAGCCTTGTCAGTGTCACAAGGCCTCCTTGCACCATGGCTCTCACTTCTAGATGTCTGTGTTTTGAATATATATAGGAAAGGATGCTTGGTTATATATCTTCAGTTAAAAGGAAGATTATTTCTCTCAGTGTGCTTTGAATGTCAATGCAAAGCAGAAATAAAAGAAATTAGGCCAAGCAGCACGAGTAGCACATATGTAAGTAAAAAATTTTCTGTCACAGAGCTACTCCCCAGATGCCAAAAAGACATTTTTATCTGTCCTTTCCTGCCTGTTCTCAGGGTCTGATTCCCTCTTCCTTGATCTTGCAGTAGTACTTTTGACAAGTGGAAGAAAGCAGAAAGGATTTGGAGAGGGAAAAACTGCACCTCAGCAACAAGCAGTGCAAAACAGCAGGAACAGGAGAAAAGATGTGAACAATCAGCGAGTCCAGAGGAGAGCCACCAGGATGATTAAAGGGATGGATCACATCTTCTAGGGGAAAGGCTGAGAGAATTCATACTGTTCAGCCTAGAGAAGTGAAGACTTTGAGGTGACTTAATTGAGGCCTTCCAGTACCTGAAGGGAGCCTACAAGAAAAATGGAGAGAGACTTTGTACCAGGGCAGGTAGTGACAAGACAAGGGAGAATGGCTTCAAACTGAAAGAGGGCAGATTTAGATTAGATATTAGGAAGAAACTTTTTCGGTGAGGGTGGTGAGATTCTGGAACATGTTGCCCAGAGAAGCTGTGGCTGCCCCATCCCTGGAAGTGTTCAAGGCCAGGTTGGGTGGGACTTTGTACAACTTGGGCTGGGGGGAGGTGTCCAGGCTCATGGCAGAGGGATTGTAACTAGATGATCTTTAAGATCCCTTCCAATCCAAGCCATTCCATGGTTGTGTGATTCTATGATTTGTTAGACTGTTTCCCCCTAACTTTTATGCCTGCAGGACAGTAATTTCTTACGTGTACATCCTCCTTTTGGCTGTTTTAAGGTCATTGACTGACACTTCCCTTCAGTCCTGGCAATTGCTTCTTGCCTGTTGTGCACATTTGGCTTCTCATCAAAGGTGTGGCAGCATTTGGCACTTTTCTAGAGAGGAGGCTCTAAAGGTGGCAGCAGAACACATACTGTATCTGAGTGGGCACAAATGTGCTGTCTACAACAATCAAAACCACCAGAAAATAGCAAATTAAGATTTATAATTATGTTCTCCACAGGCATTTACTAACCCTGGCAGACAGAGCACATCGTTCTAGGAGCTTCCCTTTGGGGAGCAACACTATGCATTTATCTTGCTTTATTTTTTTTATATCAGCTTCTCAAGATAATGGGTCTCATGTGCTGACCTACCACTACAAGAACTTCCTCTTTCCACTGATGATCTAAGAAAAAGCAGCTCCCAGCTTGGGTGCTTGGGAATCTCACCATCTTAGATAATGAAAAAAATTGACTGATCATTAAAAAGTTTGGATTTTTTTGTGTATTTTTGTGTATTTTTTTCATTACTTAGAAGATGACTAAATTATTATATTCCTTCCTAGACGCTGATTGCTCACTGACGCTGCCATTAGAGTCTGAGCTTCTGAACAGGATATGAAAGGGAAGACTGACCCAATTAAAAAATAAATGAAGACAAGGGAATAAAGATTCTCTTTTGATATAAGCACCCTTAGTATAATAAAGGAACAATGAAAGAATAATAAAAACATGTTTAATTGCAAATGTTGAACTTTTCCTTCTGCTAGCAGCTTTTTAAAAGTTAGCTGTGTTTTAAATCTGGGGGGATTTGAAATCCTCCAGGACATAAGCAGTTTGTCAAATATTTTTAATTTAAATAAAAAGAGAAGGAAAAGTGCAAACTCTTCCAATATTGTCCAGAACCATTAAAGCTAGTGCCAGAGGTATGCTGCAAGTGTAGAAAAAAGGAAATAAAAACCCCACATAATATTTATTGCTTTGGGGACAGGGATGGAAGGGGCATGTGAACGGATTGTAAGAATGAAAAGCTGTGCCTGAAGCCTGATGGGAGTTTAGTCTCTTTTGATACACTCAAAACTGTGTCAGCCCTTTCCATGAATATTTCATTGGTTTTTAAAAGGAAAATTATCACAATTCTAATACATCACCTGTTTTTAAAAAGTGTTTTCAAAATACTTATTCTCTCCCTATATCCTTCAGCAGTAGCCCACAGACATACATAAAAGGTTAATGAGTTCTACATAAAAGGTTAATAAGAGTCTGAATAAATCAAGAATTTGATGGATTCTTTAGATGTTAGTGAAGAAATTCTGTTCTGGTTTCCAATCAATGGGATCATTGACTTATATAGGACCACAAATGGACTATAAGTTCATATTCATTTATCATTCTGAGTGTACTTTGAGTTTTCCAGGAAAGGTGAAATTTAAAAGATCTGTAATTGCTATGTATATGCAGAAAGCCAGATGACTAGATGGCTCAAGGGATAGGACAATAAAATACTAACCATTTCCCTTTACATCAGTTGCTCAGACTCAGCTGCCAATTGCTATTCAGAGGGCATGTGGTGACTTGTGAGGAAGAATTTACTGTGTTTCCTAAATAAATAGTTTTCCGCAGCATGGAAAGTTCTGCATTCCAACACACTAGTTGCTACCTTGCTAACTTGCACAGCTAATGAAAATAATCTAGAGAGGAACAATGAAAAGTACCTTTGTTTTGTTGAGCTGTTGAACATTCTCAGTGAATAAACAGAGGACATCTTGAGTGGTTAGTTCTCTAGGTAGTTGAGAAATCAGGAGCAAGACCAGTGCAGAAGAAACTGCTGGGCAGATTATCACTATTTCAAATTCTTTATTTGTGACATTGCTAATCTGATTTTTTTCTGAATGCTAGACAATTTCAGAAGACAATTTTAGTTTGTACCTTTGTGCAGGAGATGATAAAGAGATGACAGGCTAGTGTCTGGCCTCTTTTGAGCTCCACCTTCAGTGCATTTGTGAAAAAGTTTTTCAGTTCCGTTAGGGCAGCAAGGAAGCCAAATTTCAGACAGACCTTCAGATTCAGTACCATACACTTTCTGGTTTTGTTCTCTTGTTGTCAGGTATTGTCTGAGGTACAGAACATGAATGTGCCTCTCCATAGCCTCAGTCTCTTCTTCCTTTTCCTCTTTTCCATACTTTGACATTTAGACTTTGCTTTAGAATATGTCCCTTAGGGATAGAGATTGTTACATCATGATACTCCTTTGATGAGGCCTGATCTTTGCTACCTCCTTTCCCTTTTAAGGTTTCTTCCCCTGCTTCTTTTCCCCTATGGTCCTTTCAGGTGTTCTGTGTCTCCCTCCAGTCTTCCCTCCCAGTGTCTCCAGTATTCTACACAGGACATGAGTTTTTGTAAACAGTGCAGATGAAATGAGACAAAAATTTCAGGCCTTACTTTCAAATTTGAGTCAGATGGTTTAGCAACTCAAAAGTTATTGTTTCAATACAGTGTTGTTTTTAGGCACAGTGAAAAGTGCGTAGAAAGCTTAAATTTTCTTACAGGCTGTGGGCTCCCCATCCTTGGAGATGTCCAAGATCAGGCTGGATGAAGCTCTGAGTGAACTGGTCTAGTCCCTGCCCATGTCAGGGGATTTGGAACTAGGTGGTCTTTAATGTCTCTTTCAACTCAAACACTTCTATGATTCTACTGCAGAGGAGGTGGAAATAAAAACTGTGATTCAGCAGCGCCTTTAGAATAAGTGTCTGAGTTACCTTTGATGGCTGACTCTTCTCTCACATGGCTGCTGTAAGGCAAAAATCAGTGTGGGCCTAAGCAGATGGTGTCACTTTTCAGGTTGATCCATGTAGTCCAACAATGATCCATATAGTTGAAGTCCAACTCCTGGCCCTGCACAGGACATCCCCAAGAGTCACACCCTGTGCCTGAGGGCATTGTCCAAATGCTTCTGGAACTCTGCCAGCCTTGGTGTTGTGACCACTGCCCTGAGAAGCCTGTTCAAGTGCCCAACCACCCTCTGGGGGAAGAACCTTTTCCCAATATCCAATATGCAATCTAAACTTACCCTGCCGCAACTTAAGGCCATTCATTTGGGTTCTATCCCTGGTTACCAGAGAAAAGAGAATGGTTCCTGCCTCTCCTATTCCCCTCATGAGGAAGTTGTAACTGCACTGAGGTTTCTCCTCAGTTTCCTCTTCTCCAGGCTGAACACAACAAGTGACCTCAGCAGCTTTTCAGTCTGTTTCTCCTCAAGGCCCTTCACCAAGCCCTCCTTTGGACACTCTCTAGTAGTTTAATATTTCTTTTATTGTGGCAACCAAAACTGCCCCCAGCACTGGAGGTGAGGCTGCCCCAGAGCAGAGCAGAATGGGACAATCCCCTCCCTTGTCTGGCTGGCAATGATATGCCTGATGCCCCCCAGACACAGGTGGCCCTCCTGGCTGCCAGGGCACTCATATTCAACTTTCTGTGCCCCAGGACCCCAGGTCCCTTTCCATAGCCCTGCTTTCCAGCATCTCATTCCCCAGTCTGTCTGTATATCCAGGGTTTCCCCATTCCAGATGCAGAATCCAGCACTTGCCCTTGTTAAACTTCATACTGTTGGTGATTGTCCAGTCCTGTGAATATTCTACTATATTTAGCTGACTTTTTAAAAATTGATTTTAAAAGTCCCTCCCTGATAGCTGCAGCAAGTTCTATAATCATGCAAAGATTCTAGAAATCTCTCCATTTGAAAAATTTTATCAAGTAAATGGACATGTCCCTTTGTATGCAGGGAACTCCAGCTTGGAGTATTTAGCTGAATTTTTAGCTGTTATAGCCTGTGTGGTACAGCTAATCTCACATAGGAGCAAAAATGAAATTCAACTATGATATCTCTTCCACATCACAGAAAGCTATCATCCCACTTTATCACAAATGCATAAATATAGCATAAGGTTTAATCCTGCCTGGTAGTGCTGACTTCATATCTGCAAGAAAAGCAGTTTGCTTGTGGCTTTGAATTCCCATATTCTATATTCTCAGGAAAAACCCCAAACAAACCTATATATTTTTTTAGCATATTGAGCAACTATAAAAGGAGATAGTTTTATGACAATTGGGAATTGTTTGAAAAAGTAGACTGTCGGGCTAATTTACCCCTAGAAGTTTGGCTGCTATGAAACAGAAAGTCATAAGGATTTCTTAGTATTAAAAGGGCTTATATTAGAAGAGAAACTATTAATTATCCTGTGGATTGGCAAAGCTCACCCAGCTACACAAAGAGAATTTGAAAGCTGTGATTCTTTCCAAGGTGAATATGGTGACAAAACAATTAGCTATTCTCAGTGCACGTCTGTCTTAATTAAAGGCTACCCCCCTGTAATGAGGATGCAGGCAGTCCAGCTTCTCCAGACACTCACAGCTGGCACCTGCATCAATCTTGCTGACAAATACACTTCTAGAGAGCATGTGCTGTAATGTCTTTTCTCGCCTATGCAGGGCTTCTAAGCATCCTGTGGGCTCGAGCAGTCAGCAATGCCCCAAACCACACAGTGTTTGCTAAGGTGTGTGCATAGGGTAAACTAAGCCTGGGCTTTCTTTTCCTTCTGCCTATTCAACTAGCAACAGGCATTCTGATAGGTTGACTTACAATATAGCTTTGTGACTACAGATCACCTCCAGAACGATAAGTTGCAGCTTCATGTTGTTTGAGAACAAGATTTTGGGAGGAGAGGATCACACTTGACAGGTTTTCCTCGTGTCACCTGATTTCACTGATACACTTGGATGAGCAGCTGGCAAGTTTAGATAGAAGTTGTGGCCATAATGCATTTATCTCAAGCAACTGTTTATCAAATCGTGTGTAAGTAGTCAAAGGAAATTTATATTAATCAACTTAAAAAGATATTAGAATCTTACGTATAGTCGCAAACATGGAGTTAGGTAAATAATTTTGGAAATTATATGCCACAGTGTTTACATTAAACTACACAGATACTTGCTTCCTAATTACATAGGTTTCTGCTAAATTATTTTAGATTAGTGTAGGAAGTGCATATTTCACCTATCTTCCTGATTTAGTCTAGCAAAATATGGCCAAGAATTTCTGGACATACATTGTTTTTCAATGCAACACAGCACTCCCCCAGAACTGGTAATTCACTTCATATAATTACAGTTACACAGAAAAATTAGGCAAATTTAAATGGAAATACTCTTTTTTAAAATTGACTTATTAAAAAAAAGAGTCAGTGTACATAGACAGTAGTTATTTTTCCAAGTCCATCACTTCATTAGTTTTAAACCAAAAATCCCAAACACAGCTGTTTCCATATGCCCAACTGTTTAGATTGGACCATTTTATTTTAAATATTGTAAAGCCAGTTCTGAAGGACACCACCCTCACAGGCTTTAAATACAAAAGTATTAGACTAAGAAAAGTGGCTTTCTGAAGTCTGAGTGTGAGAAAACTGACAGTGACATATTAATGTGTCAATGATGAATAAATACAAGAATTTAAAATTCAAACCACCAACAATCTCATACATAATTTTATTTTTTTTAATTAAGGATATAAAAGATTCAAATGTCAGAACTATAATGTCAGAACAGTTTATAATGTCAAGTGATGCATGTTGCATATTCTTACTATATTCCATTGATCAACCAGAACCTGGGATAATAACTGTAGAAGATGGAGTACATTTCATGTGCAAATGGACATGGATTTGAAGTGAAAAACACTTTCATATTGAAGTCTTAATAACTGTTTTGTTCAACCTGAACCAATCCTTGCACAAATTATTTTGCATAAATCTGATGTTTCTAACAGTAATTAGTATTAGTGTGATGCCTGCAGGGCACTGTCAGGCAAGGAGAACTTAGTCTTATGATATAATATAGTAATTTGATAAAACTTATTACAGACTTGAGAGAGAATCAATCCTGATAGAACCAGAAATTTTCCCTTTGCAGACATTTCATGCCATTCCATTTCAGCTCATAGAATTAATCTTGCTATTTACAAGTAAGATTGTGTAGTTTGAGCCTGTTTTCCTAAAAAAGCCTGAAGAACATGTGGTCATGCCATCTGCAGATGCCTTCCCTGCACTCCTGGCTACCACCTTCAGAGACAATTGCAAACCAGTTTGACAGGAGATAGAAGTCTCAGAAAGACTCAATTGCTAAAAGCTTTCACCCAGGTATTTGGGCAGGGCAAAGATACCTAAATTAGTCACGGAAAGGCTGTCTGTTTTGCAGAAGTACAAGTTACAATATACCTCTTAACTTTTGTCTCATGCAGTCATGGCAAAGAGCCCAGTAAAAACATTGTTTTGCAAAGGAGGACATACAAATCAAAGGACACAAATCTCTGGGAGGGCTTACAGAATAATCCAGTTTTTGCTATTCTTTGAACTTCTAATTTTGCTTTACAAAGATAACAAATTTAATTTCAGCTCTTTTGTAAAAGGTTAATTAGAAAGAACAGTGGCTGAGCCCTGGAAAAAACAACAAAATATCAAATTATTTTAATTTACAAATGTAATAAAATCAAGAGTAGTAGAGAGAGATAGTTACGGAGGATACACATCTTGGGAGTATTAAGCTATCTGAGGTGTTTCCCAGAGAACTTAATCCAATTTTGAGTACTGATTAGAACAAATGTTAGATTAATGCAAAGCAGGCTTTGTCCTTAATTGATCTGGATAGAACCCAGTCCTACCTAAAAGTTTGTGCCCATACTTTGTATAGTAGGTTAAAGAACCTTAACCTACTATAAAGAACATTATCAAAAGAAAAATATTACTATCTTGGTGTCTTTTAGAAAAGCGTCGGTTTGTCTTATTTTCAATATTCTATTGATTAGTCTGAACAGAAGACAATGTCCTGGCTTCAGTTTGGATAGTGGTAATTTTCTTCATAGTAGCTGGTGTGAGGCTGCATTTTGGATTTGTGACCAAAACAGCATTGATAACACAAAGATGTTTTAATTACTGCTGAGAAGCACTTGCATGGTGTCAAGTCCTTTTCTGCCTCTCACCCCACCTCACCACCAAGTGGACAGGGTGTACACAAGGAGTTGTGAGGGCACAGAGCCAGGACAGCTGAGTCCAAGTGGCCACAGGGATATCCCATACTACGGGGAGTCATGCTCTGCAAATAAAGCTGGGGCAGAAGAAGGAAGGGAGGGGATGTTCAAAGTGATGGCATTTGTCTTCCCAAGTCATTCTTATGCTTGATGGATTCATGCTTTCCTGGAGATGGCTGAACATCTGCCTGCCTGTGGGAAACAGTGAACGAATCCTTGCTTTGCTTTACTTTGCTTGTGTGCCTTTTCTTTCCCTGTTAAACTCTGTTTATCTCACCCACGAGTTATCTCTCTTCCACTCTTCTAATTCTCATCCCCATCCCACTGGAGTGGACTGAGCGAGCAGCTGGCCAGGGTTTGACCACAACATGTTCGTAGAGACCAAATAAGTTACTTTTACTGCATCAAATATATTTTCTATTATATGCAGACAAAGTTTTTTCTTTTTCTGTGGCTGCCACAGTCATTAGCAAGGGAAATAAAGAAAATAAAAGGAGATACATGAAGAGTGAAAATTGTTACTCCTGTAGAAGGCTGCTCGGTATTGCCCAGGCAGGCTTTGAAAACATCAAGCCTTCTGAATATATCAAATAGCTTCCTTGAAATGATGACACAGAGACCACATCCGTGGCTGGATCCTTCAGACGCTGTTTCTCCTGCCATTCTGTATGACTTTGAGCACGTTGGAAAGGTCAAAACTTTTCGTAATCAATTCCATTAGGTCCTCGTGTTGTTCAACACCATTGATAAACTCTTCTAAAGTCAGTTCCCCTAAAAGAAAGGCAGACATTCCTTAGAAACTGAGAAACTCAGCAATCAATCTTTATCCAACACAAGACCACTCATGCTGGATTGAATCTCTTAGGAAAGTTGCTGATAAGCAAATGCAGATAGAGTATTTACTAATGCTTTCTCACTTTGCATCAATCAGATTCTAGAACTCAGAGTCACTTTTTTTTCCTGTTGAAATAACTCAAACACAGCTTTCACTGAAGTCTGAGACAATTATAAGTGATCATAAATGTGTGTAAAAATGCGCTAATGAAGCCTGTATCAGAGCTGAATTTAGATGTACTGCCAGTTCTCAGTGAGGTTACTGGAATTTATCTTACAGCTGGTTTTAACTGAGATTAGGGTGTGATTTGCTAAGGATTACTAGGCATAGTCCCTGTGTTGACTACTAGGATTATTTAGAACCATGATTAGATGTAGCAAAAAAAAAAAAAAAAAAATTGGCTAAGTGGTTTGATATATAAATTCTTCCAAGGAACTGAAATGGCTGTTTAGAGTGTGTTTTTTTTGGCTAATGTCAAAATCAGCTATGGACTTGGAAGTTTCAAGACAATGATAAAATCTTTTATTGAAGAGTAGGAATATTGTTTAGTGTTCTTCCTCTTTTTCTGCTCTTTTCCCTGTCAGCAAAGGCCAGTTCTAGGCATGTATCTGTGTGCACAGTACACTGAAATGTACACAGCTCTCTGTCTAGCGGTTATTCCAGTGATACTGTTTTCCTTTGAGAGGAGAAATAAAGCTTGGTTTAATAAGAAAAGCCAGATTCTTTCCTCTGAGAATGGTTTAAAGTTTCTTGTTAAATTCACAACAATGAATGATTTGTCAGTAAAATAAGGAATGACAAGAGGCTAGGAAAAGAGGGAAATGGCTGGAGGAGTTAGGGCCTCAGGGTGCAGGGGAGCAGCAGTTCAAGTCACGTGCATGTCTGGTGAATGCTTAGCTAGCTGACTTTTGGCTGTTTTCAGGTTTAAGTACTCCTTGTAGGGTTTTTTTTGTGTCTTGGTTTTTGTGCATGGCAGCTTCTGATTTGAAAAAGGAAAATGATCAGTATTTGAAAAATCTGAAAACCACTTTCTACCCATAGTCAGTAAAAGTTGCTTTTTGTTTAGTCACATATGTCCTTGCAACACTGGTGACAGGCTCATATAAAGAGGAAATCACCATTTGATAGAAGTCCTGGCTCTTTGGCTTCAGTGAAAGCACTAAGACCCTCTCCAGGAGCTGGCATGCAGAGTCCTGAGGAAGTTTGTAATTCTTTTTTCAATTAACAGCAGCCTTTTGTAATCATTCTAGCAGAGAAAGAGCAAGTCATCTCTGTACACTTGCATGCACCACCCTGCTTTGCCACTCATCCACTCGCTTCCTCTGAACTCTTCTATCCCAGGCTTACTTCCCCTCCTCTTCCCTCTCTATTGATTTTGACTGAGGTCTTTGGGTGGGTGGGACTCCTGGACTCATAAGTGGACGTGCTGCACCGTTTTCAGGTCAACTGGTGTTGGATTCCCTCCTCTTGCTCCCCAGCTGTGTGTTTTGAAGAAGCAATAGCCATGTGCAGACATGCAAGCCACACTGCAGCTGCAGCTGTGGTTACTCTGGCAGCCCCAGACTCACTGCTGCTGTGATGGACCTCAGATTTCTGTGAGGTAATGGAAGTAAATTGCAAAACCAACGGGAGTTTTGTTTTAAGAATTGTTCTTCACATCCATGGGGTTATTTATTGTATATTAATGTACGGAAGGACTTTGCACCTTACTTGTCTATTTGCACTTTCCTTTAGTAAGAAGCTACAGGGAGGTAGCATAGTTGAAGCTAAACTTGGCCTGTTCCTCAGGTGGAGCTAGTCTTGTTTCTTTGCAGCAATTAAAAAACGAAGAAACTATGGAAAACTGTTTGAAAGGGAACCACTATGAAGATAATCCTGAATAATTCATGTTCTGACTTTTCTTTGCTAAAATGTGTGACACAAAAGTTGTTTTTTCAGCTGATGGTCTAGCTCAGGTACAATTATTACTTGCAGTAAATGTATGGCCAAAGCAGTGAGTAGTTGTAGAATTTGCGTTAGATTTTGACTGAGTTATTTGGACTGCTTTCATAATTTGTCTTCACCCCAAGAGTGGGCCAAGGAGGTGGGGGAAAAAGATCTTCCCCTGGTGCATCTTCCGCATGCATCACAAGATCACTGTTTATACTCTAATTATATATTGCAAACAACTTTTTAAAAAAGTAACCTCAACACACCAAGTAAGATCATAAAAATGCCCCTCCGTCTGGAAAACTGCCCAAAATTCCTTTTTGTGACCTGACTTCATTCTGAATCGTTTTCCTAGTATTCCTAATTTATCAATGATCTCAGCAATTTGTGTAAAATGTAGTTGCCAGTGAAAGGAGGTTCTTCATGATTAGAAGTATGAGGGGGGACATTCACACATTACAAGTTTTCCATGAGAAACAACTCTGAAGCAGTGAACTGAAGTTTCAGTTTCCAAATGCAAGTCCAGTTGGCTTAATCTAACTATTTTGGGGCGAAAAACAGGAGCACGTGTCTTAGCATGTGTTGACAGTCAGCCTTTGAGGACCATCTAGTGCTCTCCAAACTTTAAAACATGCTAGACCACGTGCAACCAGGCATCATATTGTTTTTTAAAACAATTTTAGATAGATTAAGCCAACACAAATATTTTAAACCCCGTCTTAAATCAACTTTCATTTTGCTATGTAGCCAGAGAACTGGCATTTTAGAACAGTGCAGGACCTCTGTTTTTTAGCCCCTACTGCATGTAATTCCTATGCAAGTTGATTTACACTTCACTGTAAATCTGAAGTAATAAGGGTAAAGAAGAACCAGATGCAGGCTTTCAGTTAATCTAAACCAGTCAGTTCTTCAGTAGTGTGTTCAAATCCCTTCTTGCAGAGGAGTCCCTGCCAATGCCAACAAAACCTAGATTCTTACCATCATTGTTCACATCTATCCTCTGAAATATCATGTTTGTGAACTCTTCAGCAGTCATGTTGGTGTAGCCATTAATAGCCTGGATAGCCTGAGGGCAGAAACACAGAAAGTTCTCTCAGAGTTTTTTCCATCAAGTTGTAAAAACAATACACTGGCAGCAGCAGTACTTGAAATGCAACTCTTTACTTCACCAACCCTTTCACAAATCACTAAATAAATAGCTATTTCAAGTAAGTTTTCAGTAATGAGGACTGGAAATTTAATTAACATAACACAGCCTGGAGATTAGAGACTAATTTGCATATCTCTGAAGGTCTGAAGAACCATGTGGCACCTCTGCTCTGTAATACACTTTGGATTCCATGTCAGCATTTTTATCTGGCCCTAGAGAGCTGTGTGTCTTCAGAGAGTGCCCTATGGTCTGTGTGATTTAAATACAGTATTGTTTTTCACAGCTGAAAGCGCATGCAGAGAAAGCCTAAGTCATTTTTCTATTAGGACATGTTGAACTGAGTAATCACAAATAAAGTCAGACTAGCAGTCCTGGAAGTTGGCAGAATTTACGTGTCCTCCAAAGAAGTTAAGAAAACCAGAAGAATCCCCTCTACTGGCTGGGAAAATATGTACATACATAAACGCGCATATGTCTTATATAAGTGGCACACTATAGAATTTGTTTTTCTGCACTTGAATTATCTTGGGGTGAACTGTGTTGTTTAAGATAATTCACTGCATGTGTCAGTTGTTTCTTTTGGTCTTTCTTTCCTAATATTATATTTGTCCTCATTATATTTTTTAAAAAATGTAACTTAAACCTATCCAGTACTGATCTGGAATTCTTGACCATTGATGTCTGTATTTTACTTTACAGCTTTTAAAAAAAGGAACCTTAATACACCAAATAAGACAATGCAAATGCCTCCCCCCTGCCATGCCCCAAATTCCTGCCTGTTTCAAAAAGCAGCAAGAATTTTACGAAAGTGGTTACACAGACTTGTCTGTATTACTAAGTCATACTTCAGGTACTTTTGGTGTTTTACATGTCTGACTCTCTTGCACTCTCCAGCAGAAAGTTGTATCCCTTCCACAGTTAAATTTATTGCAGTGCTAAGAGTAAAGCAGTGGTTCCTGAAGTATTTGAGTCACCAACTACCACAGAATCCCCTTAAATAGTAAAATAAAATAACTGGGCATTGAAAGGGTGCATGCTTATCTGGAATTATCTGGAAGGAGTTTTGATGGTTGATAATTATATGGTGGTCCATAGTTTGCATACCTGTAGAGACAGATTTAATTTTAATAAGACTTATCTGTTTCTAAATTAATGTCTGAGATATGACACCTCTTTCTGGACAAGCCCTTGGTCACTGATGCTTACTATAAGCTGGGCACACCTTGATGGCTGTGAGCCTGGGTTTTTTTCCTTCTAGAGCCCACCATTTTTAATCTAGCCTAGTTCAATGACTTAGACAGGTTTAACTTAAGGTTCTTATACTCCAAAAGAGATGAAAACACACAGAAGTTTAAATTGGTTTTAAAACCAGGTGAGTCGAAAAAGAAATCTTCTTTACATTGAAAGCATTTTAATTTTAATTAAATTTTAATTAAATTTAATTTTAATTCTCTTGTTGGAAGAAGCCCCAGACAAAACACTGTTGACTCATTGGCTCTGGGTAAAAATTAATGGAGAATATATGCAAAAAAAAGATGTCATTAGTCTCAAAAAAGGAGAAATCTCAAAGATTCAGCCTATCCTTCTAGCTTTAGAAAGCTGTCCTTTAGAAGGTGATCAGCTTTATTTCTTTGACCCAGTAGCTCCATCTGGCTCCAGTTCCTTTTAAGTTGGGCAGCAGCTCTTTAAAATCTCTAACAGTGACTAGCTTGGCACCAGCAGTAATGCAGAATGCAGGAAAAGTACCTTTCATAATGTTTATTATGACATTAAAACTCTATTTAGCTTTGATGCTCCCTGCAGCAAAACTTTGATCTGCAGTGAGCCCTGTACATTTAGGGAGCCGTATTGAGTCATACATATTTGTAATGAGCCCTAACATACCTTTTGGATGAAAGCAGCTAATGAAGAGCACAGTGTTATTTCATCAGAGCAAGTTGAAAAATATGAAAAGAATTTTAAAGACAGAGTTGTACTTCTTTGGTTTTATGGGTTTGAAGTGGACCCATTTTGTGCAAAATTTTGACAATATTTTTATCCAAATGTCACTGCTTGATTTAATAGTAAAATTATATTTCCATGATTTAGGTTTAAAACAGAGGTGATGGCATTTGTAGTAAACAAATCTAAAAGCCTTTCAAAAACTAAAATATTATAATATTTTGATGACATCTATATTTTTCTTGCTGCAAGTTCAGTTTGAGAAGCCAGTTTTCCACAATAGACTGGCACATATACTTGTAACCATCTGTTTTATTCATTATGCTGCTACAGTTCTACCCTGCCTTATATTATAGTTTATCACAGTAATGTCTCTACTGTTTCTACAGTATTTAATTTTCAGTAAAGTATTTTATCTGTAGAACTATGGTTTAAAGTAAAATACTACTTAGATATGTTCAATAACAAAGAAACTGATGCCAGGAGTGTCACTACTAGCCACTGTTAATTCTGGTTTTACAGCTGTGAAACATTAGATAAAGTACAGACAATCCATTTATAGCAAATGATGGACCCCTGTTTCAGGGGCAATTCACTATATCAAATGCTCTTGCCATTGGTCATAAGTTGCTTACCCTGAATATACTTAATAGTTCCTTTTTGTCAATGCATCCATTTCCGTCAGCATCGTATAGCTTGAAATACCATTTCAGTTTTTGGTCAATTTTCCCTCGTATAACCAAATTTATTGCAGCTATGAACTCCAAGAAGTCTATAAATCCGTCCTAAGAGAGAGAGGGAGAGAAAAAAAGCACCTATTTAACAACATTGGTTTTCAGTTCTTTCTGGCAGTTGCACAGAAACAGGTCATCAAATTCTCTACAATATACATTGATTTATGAAGCACCTTAACATAGAAATCTCCTGTGGTATTAAAAAAGGGTAAAAGGATGCACTCAACTGGAAGAACTATAGGAAGAGGTGTTAGTAAAGACACTTTTGTTCTCCCCTGAAATCTGGAGGTACTGGAGGTGAGGGGCAAATCTGTTCTGAGCAATTGGTATTGACAGTTTTTAAGAGGAAAAGAAACAGTTTTGTGTCAGACTGCCACATGAAAAAGAGTAATCTGGAATATCTGGTTTGGTATGAATGAGATAGCTACAGTGAAGTTGTTTACATCTATACTGCAGAACTATGTATGGTTTCCAGAGCTGTTCCAGGTGCTATTCAGCTGAGAGATCATGTTTTAAAACTGTAACCAATACTCTGGCATGAACCCCAAGTGCTGTGGTTTATCCACATAAACATCAAGTTCCTCTGATGAACATTTTGCATGGGATAGAGGTCCTTCAAGTCATAAACTAGTCTCTAAATATTGCTGATTGGGGAAAATTATAGGGAGAGAGTATTTCAGATTGGTTTAATTCAGTATTTTCTGACTGCTTCACTCAAGCTGCTAATAGAAGTCTGTCAAGGACAGGCCTCCATAGTCAGGTTCTTCTGTTTCTGTAAAAACATGGTTAGGATGGAAGAAACAGTTGCTGAATTTGGAGCATACTTGTTCCAGCTGTTTCTCATGTGCATACAAAAAGAATTAGCTGGTAGATTTCATCTTGTGATCTTTGTGTTGGTCAGAATCCAATTGCTTGGAAAACCTTGGAAAGACAGCTGTCAGTTTCAGATGGCCTTTGACTGAAAAGAGAAGGTTGGATGAGTATGCAGTAGGTTTAGCATATTACTTAGTTTTATTGTCATATATAAACACACATCTTGCCAGTTGAAGTTTACGATCAGCAGGCATCAATCAGTCCTCAATGCTGTACTAAAGTAAAAGAAGTCTTGTAAGGATGCAGTGAAACTCATTGCCAGGATCAAAATCCTAGAAGCATTTAGGTTGGAAAAGACACTTAAGGTCATCATGTCCAACAGTTAACCCAGCACTGCCAAGTCCATCGTTAAACTGTGTCCCTAAGTGCCACACCGTACACATCTGCACACTGTACATAACCTCCAGGCACTACCAGGATATTTTGGTGACAAGGAACCAAACATGTAAGCATGCAAAGAGTTACAACAAACAGGAATTTTTGAGGGCTAGAAGACACAGAGAGTGAGAGCTCTGCTGAGCAACCTTCTATTGAAAACAAAGCAAGATGCCTAAACCCATCCCCACACATCTACCTGCCTAGATTCAATCACAATGGATTGTGGAAGTGAATGCGGGTTCTCAAAGGCTGAATATATATTTTTTAAATAGGGATCCATCTTCTTTTTTCTTTTCTTCATTCTCTTTTTAAATTCCTCACAACTGGGGTACCTACTGGGTCAGACCTCCTAGGAGCCTCTTTGACTTCTGTGCAAGGCTGATCAGCAGAGTGGCACCAAAGAGATAAATCCAATATATTCAAACACACTGGATTCAGGATTCATGCAAAAAGGTGTGTGGATAACTTGTGAAGACTGACCATTGCTTCACAGATCCTCTGCAGGTTCTCTGGTGGTTGTTGGTTTTGCTCTAATTGCAATCACAAGCAAGCACAGCAAAGGCAGCCACTGTTTAGGATTAAATGAAATCTGACGGTAACTACACGTAATTTTCAAACAAAATTAGGCTCAGTATTAAAAGCAGATGCTTATTCAAAAATGACATATCATGCACCACAAACTTAATCTTCTTTTTGGCACACTGGCTTAAATTTCCATTTTGCAAGTATTATTTCAAGAAGGATCTCATAAAGTATTTTCCTGGAGGATAAAATGTATTTTGCCGATTACATTTCCATCATCTGATTTGATATATCTATTAAGAATGTGGTTAAATGCATTTCACATTGCTGCTTTTTTATTGCATTTCATACTGCTTACTGAAACTACAGATTAATTTTAGGATTGCCGGATATCCATGACCAGATTATTTTTTTCTTTCTCCCTTACATTTCACTTGGGATTTTGGAAAATATTATTTTGTTTGCTTTCTTCCTACATCTTGGTGTCACTGTTGTTGCTCTGACAAGCAGAGTTTGGACAGAACTCTGACAAACTCTGACAAGCAGAGTTGACAAACAGCAGTTTGGAAAGTGTAATACCCAGCCTAATGTGTTTGGATGTGTAATTCTGATCTGGTGGATTATATGGCCTGTCCCCAACAGGAAGGGACTGAAGGCCAAGGTCAAAAAACTCCCACCTCTGGAAAACACCTGGGAGAAATTGTAGTTATTGGGAAAGCCCATGCCACTTTCTGCAGTCATGCAAAAACAACTGGTGACATATTTGCCAGCAGCCAGGGCACCAGGAATTGAAATACTGAGAAGGTAGACATGTTTGTCTACTTGATGTGGAACCAGAAGCATTGCATAAAAGCATTGATGAGAAATGTACTGTTTTCCTTTCTACATCAAAAACATACATTGTAGGTAAAAAAGAAAACATTTATGGGATGCAGAAAGCTATGGTGATATTGTTGCACAAATAGAGAACTTTCTGAGATAAGCAGAAATATTGCACTTTTTACTGTAGCATCTCAAAATACTACATTAAACAATGAAAAACATCATAACGGTAACCTATGAAGAT
Organism: Entomyzon cyanotis; assembly: GCA_024500445.1. Classification (NCBI taxonomy): domain Eukaryota; kingdom Metazoa; phylum Chordata; class Aves; order Passeriformes; family Meliphagidae; genus Entomyzon; species Entomyzon cyanotis. The sequence continues at coordinate 4,159,327 of JAKEPQ010000739.1, forward strand.
CATCCTGTTGTTCTGTGAGTACAACAAATAATGCAATAAATGTGTTATGATGTTATTAAAAGAATACTGCTGTGCTGATTTACCCATCTGCTGCTCTATAATCACTCTCAATACAAGTATCTAGGTAGGTCCTTATGTGTCTCTGGGCTCTGTAAAACACCACTCTGCAGCATGCACAGTAACCTATCTGTTGCTTTTTAGGAAGTCATTAATTCACAAGCAAAAGGCTACCGCAAGAATAATAAAATAAATTTAGAAAAAATGCCCAACAACATAATAAGCAGATCTGATTACCATTGGTGGAAGATATAAATAATTTACTTTTGATTTTTTATGCTGTAATTGTCAAAAGGCATATTTATAATATTTTTATTAAATGGAATTATTGCTAGTGAAACCTGCTTATTCATCAGCTTAGGATACAAGCAAATTTGGGTGATGGATGCATTTGTTCTGTGGGAAGGTTTCTTTTTCATGTCTGAATGGTGCTGGCCCTGCCTTCCTTGTCTGCAGCACATTGCCACGGGCATCTGAAGGGAGGGTGAAGTCCTGCATCCTCCCCTGCCCAAATGGACAGAGGCAGATGGGGTCAGTTCAGGCTGGAGAGATACCAAAAAAATGGGTTCAAGACTTCTTTTAAATGCCCCAAAATCTTCTAGACTTTCTTCTATACATAGTAGGCTTAATAAAATTGTAGACCTATTTTTATTCTTTCAACAGCTTTACTGGATGAACTAGAAGTTTAAGGACACATTAGGGTCATACATGTGTTTGTGCCCTTTGATACTTTGCTTTTGTAACTTGTTTTGATTTTGCTGATGAGTGATATTTTGAGCCACTTGCCACGGATTGATTCACACAACAATGACTAAAGGAGGCTCCAAAAATGGAAGGAGAACTTGCTGATGGAATGAAATTGGTCCTTAGGGCACTACCAGCCCTGACTGCCCAGGGCCGAGAGCCCATTTCAGTTTTTCATTAGCGACTGGTTCTCCTGAGGAAAAAGGAATTTAATTTTGTCTTTTTCAGAGAGGCTTTTGCTTTGGGCTAGCAGTCTACATGCCTTTGCTGGAGGCTGCTCACCCGTATTTGGCGAGGACAGAGATGTGTCCCCTGGGGCAAAGCTGGGCAGCGAGGGACTGCCATGTTATACAACAGCCATTAATACCCCAGCCCTGGAGCTCTAGGAGGGCATTACCCTTTGGCTCCCAGAATAGCGTTGCTAATCTTCACACAGATCCTTAAAAAACTCTTACGACTTCATACTACAGAGATTAAAAATAATTGACTTGTTAGCTATGAATACACACTTGATCTGAAACAACATGGTTATCCGAGGTTGTGCCAGAGTGATCTGAACTTGGTGTTTTGGCTGCCTAGCTCTTCGCTGAGAGTGATTTCCTGGCAGTGTTGATGCTACAGGGATAGTCAGCCATCTCCCACTGCACGTTGTGGCCATGCATATGTAAAGGGACAGTTTCTGTCCCTGCAAAACCCTGTGGTGACTGAAATCATCTTGGGCCACTATGGACTCTACCAGGAGTCTATACACAATAAGCCATGTCTTGTTTTCAAAATTTGCTCCTGCAAAATCTCTAAACTTAATATGACAGCAGGAAAATAGCTCAAATGGTTTATCAGGATTAGTAAGTGTGCAAACATAGATGGTATTTCAAACCTAGGGCTTAGATCATTAAGCCACCTTCCTTCCCAACTCCCCGTCTTTCAGAATAGTCCTTAACCCTCTTAAGGCAGAGGGAGGAGGCAATCGTTAAACAGCTCAGAATAACTGAGACACTTATAGCTAATCCTATGTTCTTCTTTCTTTCTTTCTCTCTGGGCCTGATTTCAAATATGGCACTACTTTCTCTGCTCTCAGAAACCTGAAGGAGTGTACACTGCACTCTGTTTCATCTCCCCCCATTTCACAGACCCATGGAATGAGAGAATCATGTAGGTTGGAAAGATTGTAGAGTCCAACCATCCTCTGTTTGGTTTTGCTTCTGAGTACGTTCAGCTCTTCCTCAAAAGATGGATATGCATTATTGAAGAAATACAAAGCTACTTATAACTCTTACTTTGATGCATCCGTAGGATCTGATATTGGAGTTTGAGGCTTGGACAGAGCTCCAGATACTGACAGGCTATGGCCAGACTTACGAGTTTCGTAAGTAAACAGAGCTGGCATTTGTCATGGGGTGGGGGAGGCCTCAGCAAGCAAAGATTATTAAATAAGGATGAAAAGTAAAGCAGGGAATTAGGAGCTGCAGATCTTTAAGCGATTGTGTAATCATTGCATTCTCACTGTTACGTAAGGAGATGAGGCTGTATTGACCAGACTGTTACACAAGGCTCTGCTCTGCCCAGATGAAGAGGACCTGCGAGGTTTGGAGACTTAAAAATTACCAGGACCTAGGTGTTGGAGGAGCTGGAAATGCAGAGCCAACTATGTGTCCTGGCTCTCAGACCTGTAGGCTACCCTGGTAAAACCTGGTGAAATCCAAAATATCATCCAAGATGACAAACAATTTTATTTCTTTAACAATTACCCCATAACTCCCTGCTATCATTCACAATTTTCTTTCAAGATCACTGGAGAAGCAGGAAGACAGGGAAGTCACCGATTCATCAGGCTGAGCCCTCTGCCCAGGAAGGCTGTACTGAAAAGACCCAGCCCTCTACCCTCTGTCACCCTCTCCTGGATGCTGGGGTTTAGCTTTCTGCACTCCTAGTTTTGAGCCACTGCCAATGCTTCTAGGAGCATCTTTCCCAACTTAAAGCAGTAGGCAAGAGAGAAAAAACTAAAAAAAAGGCAGCCATGGCAACACATTTTCCAGCAAGTTCCTTGTTGATAATTCTAGCAAATTTTTCTTGTTTGACAAATCCAAAAATGTAACAGGACAAACCTCCAGGAAAAGTACATTGAAGACATACATATTTTCTAGTGGTAAAGACATTCTGTTTGGCAGAGTTGGGTGCTTCTATATAATGCTCTTGGAATTTCAAGGGATGTATGAAAGACAACTCCTAAAAGTTGCATACATATACCATCATTGCCTAAACTGCTTGTATTATTATATTTATACTCTTACTGGTTAATTCTTAATTACTATGGTAATAAATAGGGGAAAAAAAGACAGTTATGCTTTTAAAAACTGCTTAAAATTTCTTTAAATAAAGGAAGCAGCTTCCTGAACTTTTTCATATTAAAATTACTTTCTCCTTTATCTACATCATAATTTAACAAGTAATATTTAAAAATAATTATAACTAATTGTACAAAGGTAATCTCCATTGCCTATTCACATAATGGGACAAAATTACAGTGTTACCTGATAATGGTATACTCCAAATGCTTTTTAAGCTCAGTGAAAGCTGCAAAGTACATGCTAATTTGTTTACACTTAAATGAAATTTTCAAAGAAACCCTAACCTAATCCAGTTCACCTACATATTAAGGCTGTGTGATGCAAGGAAAATTCAGCTGGTGTATTACTTTGTGACACTTATCTACTTGAATATTTTAAAATTTTGATTTTAAAGAGAAAAAGTTACTGGTAATTCAGATTACGCTTTTTGAAATGCAAAAAAGAAAACCCGAAGAAAGCCACTGAATTCTGCAATGCTGTAATAGAAATCTGAGACAGACATTTCTTTAATGTCCCATGTAAAGAATTGGCCTTCTGTCCTTGATGGTGCTGTGTCATTACTGGGGAATTTCCTCTGGTCTCTGGTATAAATCTTTTAGATCATAACTCAAAACTCATAATGTTAAATCCTACAGCCAAGAATTCAACTGTACTTGCATTAAGCAAGTGATGATTTTAATGCTAATGTAGACTTTTTGCTGGTCATGACACATTATTATAGCATAAATTTGTACTATCACAGCAGTGTGTCCTGTGCCAAACTACTGGAAAACAAAATTAAGATCACGAAATTCCACCAATTACTGTGGGAAGTACTTACAATATTACAGAATACTTCTTTTTGGAACCAATATATAAAATGGAATGTAAAAAACCTGGGGGGTACTTTAGAAGGAGAAAAAATACATTCTTTAGTATAGCCTGTAAATAAATAGAGTAGTATTTGCAACCAGGTGAAATATTCATAGAACATGGAATTTTTTATCAGGGTGCTGCACCTTTCAAAAACACTTAAGCATACTGAGAAAAATTAGGTAACTACACTGCCTTGAACACAGCAAAACATAATTTAACCTCCTCATTTACAGTAATCAGGCTAATTACTCTACATTTGAGGTAATTTTATGCAACATTACTCCAAATTAAGAAGCAAATTATTTGGCTTTGTTGTTTTTGTTGCCTTTGTTGGGTTGTGTTTGAAACTAATGGGAACAGGATTTCTACATGTCACCTTCAAAAAGTCCCAATATTTCAGGAAGTAAGAGCTGTAGATATTTGTTACTTTTGATAGAAGAATTCTTTCTAAGATATCTAGAGCCTTGTTTTCTTCTATCCCTTGGTTTAGAAGCTGATTAATTTTTTGACATGCAGGCTTTTATTGCTGACTACAATGTGAAAGCAATGACTGTCATAAAAAGAAAATAAGTTTTCTAGGCTTTTCTTGTTGTGGAGACATTTATGAGAGTGACAAAACCTTAAAAATCAGAAAAAGCAAGAGTTATACTTCTCTGGGCAAAGTGGAAGTGCTATCTACATGTGCTCGGCCGACACAAGAAAAGGAATTTCCAACATGGAAAAGGAATAATGTAGAAGAGCCTGCCTTGACACAATATCAGTTAATATGGTTCTTGGCCCCATAATAAATATAAGGCAGATGTTGCTGCTGCAGCCTTGTTGCCTTGGCTAAGCTGGCTACTTAGAATAAGCTAAGAAAAGTGTCCAAGGAGACATTTCAGGCTGAAGACATCCCTGAAATTATGTGTTGCTGAACTTATGTTTGCAGAACTATTCAGAGACTTATGATACAAAAGAGGAAAGTAGTTCAGGATAGTTTGGGGAAATATTTCTCTGATTATCCTCCTTACTGCCTATTGCAACCAATTTTATTGTGTTAGCTTTGGTAATGCCTGCAAACATGTAAGGATGCAGCAAATGGGCTGAGCAACTCCTTAGGCAGCCTGACAATTCATATCACAGCAGCTATTCCTGGTTCTGAGGACACAACCAAGCAAGATAATCTGGGAAAGGAAGCCCAACTGAAGATGATATTTTCCTGAAAAGGAGAGTTAGCAAAGATGTCCTGACCCATTATAGTTAATCCCACAAGAAGTGAAAATGCGTAAGATTTAGGTTCCAGGTAGTTTTCAAAGCATTGCTCTCTAACACCTTTTGTGATCCTGCAGAAAGTGGCTAACACATTGTTAACCATTGTTCAGTTGGGCCACGTCAGTCTTTAACAAAATAATGTCTTCACTAGAATCTCTAGACTAATTGCATCATAGAGAAGAAAGTAATATTCCTCTCTCTCTCTCACAGTTCTTAATAAGGGGGAAAACGGGGAAGGAAAAAACCAACTGAAAGTCAAATGAAAAATAACTTTCAATAATCAGCAAAAGACCTCTGAAAAATATGACATCTTTTTGTGGACATTTGTACACTTTTAATGGAATATGAGGTGCAACCACTGCTTTCATAGAGAATTTCATGGCCGAATGGCTCTCATTTCCTCCTACTACAAGACCAAAGATGGTGTACTTGGCTAATCATATTCATGTCCCTGTAACTAAAAAAAGATAATATCTGTTTATATCCAGAACACAAAATCAGGTGCTAAAAAGTCTACATGAACATTTGAACTATAAAGACACAGCAGGAAAGTGGGGAAGGAGCTAGGATGAGAAAAAAAAGGAAAGGTGGTCTACCTCCCAACACTTATCAGCTTTGTTCAAAGTACAAAGAGTGAAGGGAAACAGTTATTCTTCAGGAAAAAAAAGAGGAAAAAAGAAAAAAAAGATCTAACTTGAGATTTAGTTTACATTGCTATGTAGTCATCCCTACACACAACAAAGTTCTATTGAAGTAACACGTTTTTGCATTTCTTATTATCTGTTCAACATCAAACATCCTTTTTAAACTTTCTTCTTTATATTTTAAATGGATTCATTTAAAAATCTTTTTTTTATCATTCAAATCTGCATAATGATGTCAGATGAACTCTATCAGAGAACTAGTTTACATTTTAAACAAAAAACCCAAAGTAGAAAAATGATTAAAGATTGACATCAGCTGGTGGCTCCTTATCTAAAAATTTCTAAAACGGCTGTGGAGTGTCCATTTTTGGGCATCTAGCAACTTTATCTCTGCATAAGAAGTGTAGCATAAAATACTGTTCTCTGACATGGTCTGTCCAATGCTTTATAAATTTCAACAGAAAATCCTTGAACTTGCATAATTTTCCTTCAGTGACACATACCTATTAATCTTCTTTACTCTTCACAGTAATCCTACCTTTTCAAATCCGATTTTCTTACAAAGCAACAGACACTTATTCCTGTAGCTAGTTTCAATTAATGCCAAGAGAAACAGTAAGAACTACAACAGCAGCATCCCATTTTCAATACTTTGCTTTGTGTGCTAAATGGCTATGCAAATTTTGTTCTTCAGAGGTCATAAGAACCCATTCAATCAATCAATCAATCAATCAAACACAAGTGTTCAATTTCTATTTTTAATGGTGGCAAAACCTATCTGCAAGCTAGCGGGAAATGAATGACAGTGGTCTGGGTTTCTGATTTAAAGAAAGAAGATATTTTAGAATAAATGTTAAATAAGAGCAGTGCTGATTGTAGAATTTTTCCTTAGTTCTGCTTAAGAGCAAATAACACTTCCAATGTATTATAGATACACCCCTAGTTTTGATGGATATAATAGCAGTGAAATATGATACTCATTCTCATTGAAAAGCAAGTATACATCAGTATACTTGGCAACTACTGAGATATTTTGGGTGAACATAACTGTTTCCCCTCTAAAATTTATCAGTAGGCTGCATGAAATAGGACTGCCAGTTATGCATGGACTCAGGCAGAGGGATTAAAAATGTAGGAAGAATTAAATGTATTTGTGTGTGCTTGCAGATTTATCATTTTTGTATTACAAATAGCTTAAGGGTGAAAAACACTGAGATAATTTTTCCCTAAAAAGGGACTCTTCAAATCTAATAAAGGAAATCCTTAAAAAAAAATTCGGTTGAACTTTTATTTTAATAAACACATTATTTTTGAAGGTTTTCATTGGAAAGCTGTGGCAGAAGATAAACCTACCACTTATTATCCTGCCAGTGTCATTATATAAATAATGCTTACAAGCTTTAATGTATGAGTCATCAATAAAACGTTTGCTGAAATGCTACCTTCTGCACTCCTTGTGATAATCTCAAGGAAAGTGAACTTTGCAATTACAGTTCCAAACATTCAGCATCTTTATTTTTCAATGCTGCTAGGAATGATGAACAACTTTCAAATTTCACTAGCATATTCATTTGTTTGCTTGTTTGCTTGTTTGCATGCTTAATTATTAGCAAAACATCCCACAGAGGGCAAGGAAGGGCTGAAAAATCTTCACATTATAGCCCCTGGTTTTAAGAAACTTTGAAAAATTGAAAAGACAGCTCTGTGCTTGGTGTATAGGGTCGTTTAATTGGGAAACCACAGTTTGTCTGCACAAGAGACACACCAGAAAGGGTTAGTGCTTATTTAGTATGTTCCTGAGAAGAAAGCTTTTAGGACACAGCCTGAGTGACTAACCTCACACAGAAAGAGCCCTGACTAGAAATGGCCTTTGTGCATTGAACAGGTGCACTCTGCTGAGCCAGAGTTGTGAAGAGCTGTGCAGTGCTGACAGGTGAATCTGTACCTTACAGGTGTACCTGTACCATTTACAGGTGTGCCTGTACCCTATAGGTGTACCTGTACACACATCAGCATGTGAGATAACTGAGCCCAAGAAGCCAAACAGCCGTGGCACCATTGCCTCTTTGGCATGAAATGCTCTGAGCTTACATGGCCTGCCTGCAGCCAAGACCAGAAGTGACCTCAGTCTCCACATGGCATTAAATTGCTCTGTGAAGATGTCCCCTTCTCTGTCATACATCCACTGGCCATAGTAATTTCCATGAATGGGGAGCTGAAGTACTCTGTTATTATCTCCAGCCTAAAGAAAGGCAGGGAATGATAAGGTTTGGCTGGAAATTGAATTTCTGTTGGTATTTGTATGGACGACTTGAGTGAAACAAGTTTTGACTGGGCTTTCAATCTATCACAAATTGTCAAAAAGCCTACCATGCTGCCATAATTTCTTTTAAACTATTTTCAGTTTACTGGAAATTTGGTTTTTTTTCAGTGGAAATCCTAAGAGGGAGAAGGATGTCTGTAACAGGCTTCATCTGGAAGCAGCAAAGCCGATGAGGAGGTGAAATGTAATTCACAGCTGTAATTACGTCCCCTCGTCACCGTCCCACTGGCAGCCTGTGAGGTTAATATTCCACACCTTACATGCTAGAGGTTTTAAACTGGGAACACATGAAACACAGAGGAGAAAGTCCATGCACCTTTCAAGAGTGTTTTATCATCTTACTCTGTGTTATGTACCTCCAAACGTGGATGTCCTCAGGTTAACTCAAGAGGCATTAGGCTGCTATAATTGGAATTGTAGATTAATCTCAGGACTAACGCTTTAGCAGAGCTTTCTGAGCAGATTCCTATTTTGAGAAAACGGAAGCCTATAAGTGAAAAATACATTCTGTCTGAGAAGACCATATTAAATGACTCAAGTTTTCCATAATGGGTTTCTCTAGATTTAGATCAATTGTAAACCAGTCCCTATACTATATGATTTTTATAAGCTTCAGCAATAGAAATCATAACAATTTTAAACTGTAAAAGTCCACTATTATAGCATGGTTAGAGCAGAACAAACCCAGGTCATATAACTACAAAAAGTAAGCTGGGAAAAGCATGGGAGAGGGTTCAAGTTTGCCAACCATCTAATTATAACAGTGCTTCTATGTGAAGGATACTTTTAAGAGAAAGGAAATAATTTCAATCAAGAAGTTTTGTGTACTCTGCCACTTACTGGGATAGTGATCCCTTTATTAAAAAGGAAAACCAGAAAAGAATGCAGTAGCAACGGAAACAAAATTTTGATCTTCATACCTTAGAAGTTGTTAAAGTACTGAAGGAACAGAATGCAAGGAAAAACTCAAACGACCGAATTATTTCTGAATTTGTACATTGTGCACTTGCATCCATTAACTTCTGTGGCTTGGAGATGAAAGATTCTCATCTGTTTAATATAGCACAGTGCCTAAATATTCTGCATAATGTCACAGAAGCCTTATTTGTACAATAATATCTGCCATTTCAGAGCCCACAGTGGGATACCCCCAGTCAGCCATCCATTGACCACTCTTCATGCATCTGTACTTAACTAAAAACTTTTCAGGATCAAATCCTAAATTTTTGCCAAAAATCCTGGGGCAGAGAAAAATCTGTAGAAAGATTATAGGACAAAAAGTGAGTATACAGAATAAAGAGATCCTTGTATTTTTACCTCATCATCAACATGCAACATTCCTTTCTTCCTGCCCTGAGAAGCTGGCTGTTGCCACTTTATTCTCAGCTTAATCACATGAAAAACATCACAGCTCTGTACTTGAAACGCGTTTGATCAATGCTTCCTGTTTCTAAAAGTATTCCTTAAATATAGTGTCCATTTGTCTTGGTAATGAATGAAAAAAAATTCAATTTATTAAAACAGAGTGTTTTTAACAGTGCTAGAAAAAGAAAAGGAATAAAATCATTATACTGTATAGAGATTAAAATACAGGAAATCTGTAAAGCTCTGTAAAAAGTTGTGGTGGGCACAGGATGTAAATTTTGCATCATCCATCTTAAATTGCTCCTTTCCATTTTTTTTAAAATAAAAATCTCTGTTGGTCTCAAATGTGCCAGTTTTAGTTTCATTTTCCTGACATCCTTCCCTAGCAAGGTTGATCCTCTCAATATCTACCATACCATACCTTTTCAAATGCTCACAGGCTATTGATCAGCATAGATTTCTGAGCTTTTCTGCACTCTAGCTTGATTCCCAGCTGCTCTCTTGTTTTACCTATTGCTCTACTTTGTTTTTCCTCATTTATGAGGTTTATTTCCTCATTTTTCTTTTAGCTTGGAAACTGATCTGCATATTGGGATGTCCTTGCTGTAACCACAGCTCAACTCCACATTACATGGAAAGCTGAAATTTTCGGTAAAACTAGGTATGAAACACCTGAAAAAAAAGGATATCTATAGGGACTGGAAGAGGTGCTATACTAGGACAGCATCTGGACACACATGGCCTTCTCTGGTGGAGGGACTGCATTCTAACCCACGCAGTTTGTGTAACCAAACAGGCCACCCCTCACTGGTCTGGTCTCTGTGACCCCAAGAATTACAAAATACAAACAAGGGAGAAGGCAATAGTGGGAAGCACTTTGTCCTGTGTTGACTATGCAGCCAAACCCTGCAGTCCCCCAAGGATATGAAAGTTATGATGGTCAGCAATATGATGGGCAATGAAGCAGTTTTTCTGTAAGACTGACTTCCTGCTCATTACCTTGTTTTCCCATTCTTTAGCCTGTATTGATATTAGCTTATCTGAGGAAGACAAGGATGAAGATAAAAGTTCAGAAAGATGCAGCAAGAAAGGTCCTGGAAAAGAGGGAGTTCAGTCACACAGATGAGGCAGCTGAGAACAGCAATCCTGAAAGCTGTGCTGAAAAGGAAGCCTGTTCTCCAGCTGACAACCCTGGTGCAGCTCTTCATGCCTCTCTGTTCTTAACACTATACATATCATCCATGTGCATTAAAACACGTATTAAATCCCCCCAAGCATCTTTCCTCTACTTCTCATGAGAGCAGTTGCTTTGATATCTGGCAGCTTAGCCACTTCATGTATGAGTGATGACAGCCTGGAGAGCAGGGTGGCACAACTCTGTAACACCAGATAGAGAAGTAACAATTAGCAGATGGTTCCTATTTTGTTTTACGTGTCTTTGGCCACTGCCACAGCAGCTAAAGGTGAGCAAATGCCCTTTTCTGTAACCTGCTTCGATTCCACTCTGCTCGCTTTTACATTAATCCAGAATCTGAAGGTCTCAACAAACCTGAAGGTTTCACAATACTGCAGAGCTGTGCCCCAGGCCACTCAGCATTGCAATGAGTGGAGGGCTCAAGGTGGCCAGCACAAGGACCTTACAAGGACCTCAAGACAGACCTAGAAGAAGATGCTCCACAAAAGTACCAGATGACTGTGTCTTCAGCCTTGTCTGTACTGCTAAGGAAAGTATATATTGTCTGTCTGGGAGCCAGCTACGTTACAGAGAGCTGATTGCAGTCACAAGCAGTTATTGCAGTAGAAAGGAAGGTAAATTAGAAATAGAGCCTGGAGAAACTGCTTGACCTCTTCATTCAGTACTGTTTCGTCTTGTGATTGTACACTGTGTGTGAGCTCCTCATCTGAGTTATGTTTTCCTCTCTGCCACACGTTCAATATAGTACTCTGAGAAAATCCATTTAAATCCATTTATCTACACTGCACTTCATCTTCAGGTAAGTGCAGATCATATTTCCCCTTTGTCTAACATTGTTATAGGAACTGAGTAACTTTGAGCACACCAGTGTTTCCATATGCTTATGTACAAGCACAGGATAAGCCATGGATAGAAGAATAACCAATGAACTGGAAATTACATCTCTTTATCAGAATTGTTTCTGGACTTTTTTTTAAGTGCTCCCAGAAAGTACTAACAAAAGTCCTACTCCAAGCCCTTCAAGCACAGTCACACTTCTTTACTTCTAATGCACCTTAATGGCAACGCTGTCCACAAGAGCAGTTTTGGGAGCAGAGCGTATAGAAGAGCCCGCAGGCTACAACTCACAAACAAAGCGATAGTATGAGATCAAAAGAATAAAGAAAATAAGCTTTACCTGGTTCAGATCGAATATGTCAAACACTCGTTTAATGTATAAGTCTCCCTGTGGATCCAGCCCTTGAAGATCCAAAAGTTTCTTGAATTCGTGGAGACTAAGCTGCCCAGATGGACATTCTCTCATGAATTTGCTGTAATAATGGTGCATCTGTGCAGGGGCATCTGGTAACGATTCTTGGGCGCCCATGTTGTTACACAGTAAGTGTCCCTTTTCTTCTGTTCACATTTCCATCTGTCAGGTTCAAAGTCTTGCTCAAGACCACAACTTAGCTTAATATGGCTTTTAAATGGCAACGTTAAACATCTTACAACGTAAGTTTCTATTTTTATTTAGTGCCTATCTCTACTCATGAGAGATTACCTTTAATGCCCTGGTCTAAAATAGATGGGATTTCACAATGTGGCTAAAGTAGAAGCAAAGAGCACCATGGTCAAATTATAGTTCAACACTCTTCCATTGACTGCAAACATACCTCTTATTAAAAAAAAAAGAGGACATTCTAAAAGTGATTGATTTTGAATTATATACAAACCATTAGCAACACATAAGAGTCTAATCCTGGAATAGCTGTAAGGAGTAACTATCATTTTTGCTGCAAAAAAGGATGGAAAAAGTTGAGAGTGCAAACAGAAATGCCTGATATTACATCCTCTTTGCCTTAAGTGGATTAAGCCTTTCTAAAAATTGAGCCCTCTGGACTCCTCCTTGAGGTATTTTTTATCATAAATATGCTATGTGGGATCTTGCAGTTGTGTGCAAATCACATCCTGTTTCTTCCCTCTCAGCACGGGTTTCCAGATATAACACACAATTTTGGTCACCAGCCTTGTCACAGAACTTGAGTGGAAGAGGAATCTCTTACAGCAACTTCCTTAACAAGAATCCACTTAGTCTGGTCAGTAAATCAAAAACAGGCTTGCTGTTGGTCACTGCTGTAGTCCTGCATTTTATTTTCCAGCTTTCAGGAGCTGAATTCCTTCTTCCTCCATAAGCTCAGGGAAGGGGTTCGGTATCAGTAATACTTCTGTGCTGCTTAGCTTTTATACAAGGAGATGAGCAGCTCAGGAGCATTACTATAGGACAAGGAAATGTGGAGCTATAAATATCAATGTAAACATATGAGACATTAGTGATGCAAAAAAAAGACACTGCCACTCCTTCTTTCCATTTATAATCACACAGTGGAATTATAGAGCACAGTCTTGTGAGGTAGTGAGTGTCCATGAAAAATGACAACCATCCTCCAGCCTGACTTCAGCCAGTGAGCAATCAATACCTGACAGGATCAGGTCAGTTTTTGAGAAGGAGTCCCATGCTCTTAATAGTCTGTGCTACAGCTCTCTCCACAGGAACATCTATAAGTTTATTATCATATACTTCAAAGCACGGAGTATGAGTAAGAGAGCTTGAACACTTCTCAGGTGCCCATGAACCTCTGAAGATCAAACAGAAAGATAGAGACATTGCCATCAGTTTAGCCAAAACTGGTTCAGAATGCAAAGAACATAGAGCAAAGTGGGTAGCTGGTGTGTTGCCTTCCCTCCAGAGACCACCTCTCAGCCCAGGAGCTGCTGAGTGATCCCAGTGACTGAGGGAGAATGGGAACACACCCTGTGCAGGCATTTCATCTGCAGATGTGTGCTGGCTAGAACGGTGAGGGGCAACGAAGAGGTTGTGAGGAGAAGGGAGGGGAAAGGAAAGCAGACAAACCTCTCAGGGATGCACAGGCTGACCACAATCCTGAACTTTCTTCTTTAGCCATCATGCCCAGCTCTTAAAGGAATGATCAAGGATTGTGTCAAACAGCAGAGAAAGACAAGAATTGTGGTTTAACCTGAAGTGGCAACTAAGGACTGTAGATAGTTGTGCTCTCACCCCACCCTGCCCCTGGTGGGATGGGGAGGAGAATAGAAAAAACTGGTAAAACTCATGGGTTTAGATAAGACTAGTTTAATAACTGAAATAAAATAAACATAGTAACTAATAATAATACTGCAAGAGAGGAATAAAACCCAAGAAAAACCAGTGTTGTACAATAGAATTGCTCACCACACACTGAACAATGCCCAGCCCATCCCTGAGCAGTGATTGGCCCCTCCCAGACAGCTCCCCTTAGTTTATATACTGAGCATGACTTCTGTGGTATGGAATATCCCTTTGGCTGGCTTGGGTCAGCTGTCCTGGCTGTGCTCCCTCCCAGCTTCTTGTGCACTTCCTCAGTGGCAGAGCATGAGACACTGACAAGTCCTTGACTTAGGATGGACACTGCATAGCAACAACCAAAGCATCTATGTGTCACCAGTATTGCTCCCACTGAATCCAAAACACAGCATCATACCAGATACTAGGAAGAAAATGAACTGTATCCAGCTGAAACCAAGACTGTTAACAGAGTACAGGAACAAGACTTATGCAGACTGCAAATGTGACTTGATATGGTTAGGTTAAGAACTGTCCATCAATAACTCACCCAGTGCTAGTCATCCTTCCTCTTTTCTCTCTTTCACTTGGGCAATGACAGCTCTCTCCCATCTCTTCACATGACCTTGTGCAGACACTGGTCACAGGATTTCACTTAGGCACAGGGAACTTGGGAGTTGCTCACATATACTGATCCCTCTCCCCTTTCTCTTTTCTCTCCCTCAAATCACACACTACTTTTGCTTGTTGCTTCCAAATAGCGAGTCTTGGGGAAGTGTGCCCATGGTGATTGAGGCACATGAGAGACTGCTGCACTGCCTTAAAGAAGGGCCCATTTTTTGTCAGATTTTGTACATTCTGGCAAAAAACCCCCTTAGAATGTTAAGTTAAATTTGGGAGGCTTTTAAGTAATAGCTGTTCTCAGAATCCTTTGCGCTATATAAGAATAACTAAAATACCTGTAAAGACAGCAAAAATGCCTGGGTAAAAAATTATCTGATTTACAGTTCAGTGTCACAGCATTCGTCACCCCTAGTAGGGGACTAGAACAGTGTATAATAGTTGATGTAACACCTGACATAAAAAAAAGGAGAGTTCTATGGGGCACAAAAAGACTAAAATTTATAACCCACCGCATAGTTTGACAGCACTTAATGAGCTGCAGACAAAGCATGTGCTGAGATAGTAGAAATTCTACAGAAATCACCTGTTCCAAAAGCCAAAGGCATTGGAGCATTCCTATTTATAAATAAAAATACGAAAAAAATTGTTAACAATGTGGACCTGAACTGAATAAATTAATATAGGAAAGCCATCTCAAAGAATGCTGAAACAATGGGTGTAGAGACTAATTTGTATATAGGAAACCCAGTGAAACAATTCCTAATGAGCTATCTCTACCAATCGAAGCTGATTCTAAAAGATGAAGATAAAACTACAGTATCTACTGAGATGCTTTCTGGAATCTGTAAAATATTCTGGGAATCAAAAAAACCATACAAACAGGCAACAGTGGGACTATGCACTTGCACCAAAAGTGAGAGTCCCATAATAAAGATTTCTGGTTCAATGACAGGCTGTTGCTAAACTGCAACAACATGGGCACAAAGAAAATGCACATTGCAGGTAAAGAAAAACTGTCTCTGTAGGGAACCATTAGAAAAAAATATCAGATTCCTTCACTCTGCTTTGAAAATGGTATAAAAGCTCTTAGTTTTCGGAGGGATATGATGTAGATTTCCTTACAGGTGAAAAAAGGTATTTTTTGACAGTTTTAAAATAGACTTCAAGCTTTTCTAAAAAAAACCCACATCACAACAAAACAAGACTTCCCAGCAGGGTGATCAGGAACTAACTTGATAAAAAAGGAGAAAAATAAAATAATAGAGGTGACAGTCTCTTTCTGCTGCCTATTGTAAAAACAGTGGTACCTCGGCAGTAGGCAGCCCATACCCCATCCCTGCGTTGTGAAACAAGGAGGCCACACATCTTTCCACTCTGATAGATGGAGCTGAACTCTACCTCTTTGAAGTGTAATACAAAAAAGAGAACTGCAATTGCTTGAAGTGGCAAATGCCAAGTTTTACATGTATTGGAATAAAAAGTTTATCTACAGATTATTGTCTCAATTTATGTCATCTTTGCCAATTAACTTTCTGCATCTACTCCAGCTCAATCCATCCCCACTTTCTGTTTCCTTCCTGGGCAATTTCTGTGTGTTGTTTTCTCTGAAAAAGCCACTTGTCTCTGTTGCGTGACTCAGCTTGTGCTTCTGGACGTTGCCCCATTTCTCTTTCTCCATCCCTTTGTTCCCAGCTCTCCATTGCTATCAGATGCTGGATCTGCCAGTGCTGGGTGCACATGGAGATGTGCCACTGCTCGTTTCAGTTGCAGAGGGGAGCTCTGTGGGCAGGACCAGGCGAAGCACCACTGCAGGCATTCCCATGTCCCTGACTTTAGAGCATGCTTTCCTTCCCCCCATCCTGCCATCTCCCTCCAGTAACTTCTTTGCCAGCTCCCCACAGGCACATGGCTACTCATCATCTGTAGCCAACTTCAGAGTTCATTTATGTCTCTTAAGGTGGATGCAACCTATCTCCCAGCTCACACAGACCTGGGTGAGGTGTTTTCAGAGGGACTACCTAGACAGCCCAAATGAAAGAGAATTATCTGGACCAGACACAAAGTTTTGGAAAGAGAAGGTTATCCTCCCAGAAGAGCTGGAATGGCCTATCCTAGTCAGAAAAACCTATAAAGGCTCTAAGTGTTTAAGGTTTTTGCTTTTTTGTTGTTTGCTTTTTTTTTTTTTAAAGACCCAAACTATTAGGTCCCAACCATCAACATCTTCTCCCTATGGACTACTCTACAGTTTTCTAACTATCTGAATGAGTGTATATCTTCTCAATTTTGCATTTCTTCTCCTATGCATGTTACAAGGGGAAAGACCAAGCTGGCCTTTCTTTTTTTTGTCTTCATAAGGATGGAGCTGGCTTTTAAGGACTGACTCCTTCATAAACCAGAAAGATTTTGCCCCAATGAGGTGAATTTCTAGTAGGACACAACCCTAATCTCTCTGTCTGAGGTGAGAGGACTCACAAATTATTGCTAACTCAAGAATGGGGATGAGGAAAAGAGAGGTCATTGCTGCTTTCTGTGGTGTTTAAACCCTGGCACCATTGTGGGAAAGACAATTGCTGAATTATTCTCTCACTGATCAAACACTGGCCCAACTTGCTAGTTCAAAGACACATTCCTTGTGTGCCTGCTACTATAGTAACAAACAACTCCTGGAGTTTTTGTATAGCTTTAAAACTGAAAAAGAAGCCAGTGACCATTAAAACAACATATCTATAGGAGCCTATTATGTCTGATTTCTTTTTGTGATACTGCTTCATTATTCCTGACATGGAGATTATGAGTATAGCTCAATGATACATGTCTTGGTGATGAGAAAGTCAGCTGAGCTTATCTTAGTTGTGCAGAGCCCAGTCTAGGAGGTTTTTTTTGTCATTAAACCAATTACAGACGTGATTTTGTGGGTGATGTTAGCACACATGCTGCAGTGCACCCATATCTATAAATAAACAGCAAACCATGCATAATGAAATAACAAGTCTTATACCTCCCACAGAACCATTTGTAGTGCAGTTCCTTTAGTTTTAATGATTATGGGAAGTGCTCTGAGATACCAACTTTACATTTTCAGTTTGGAGTTCAAGACTTAACACAATGAGGACCCACTGCTGAAGCTGTTATTTTCATTGAGGTTTCTAGTTGCCAAAGACATGCATCCTCCTTTGTCAGGAAGATAGGTCAGGGATACTTTCTTTTACTAGCTCTTGTGAATTCACTGATTTTCCTAAACTCAAGGCTGGCAAGAGCTTGTGCTGCACCTTGCGTGGTGGGCATCAGGGTGAGACTAACAATTCCTGCTACTGCTAACCGGCTACTTTTCAGCGGTTTTTCTACATTATTAGAAATGAAGGGAAAGGGTCCTCTCATCCAGGGAAAATCTGAGAGGCTAATGAAATGTCCTGGCTCCAAGTGGGAGAAATGAGAAGAGATCACTGAACTTTTCCATGCGGATGAGCCAGATGGGAGGATTCCCAGAAATCTTCATGTTAATGGTAATAGTTCCAAATTAACCTCACCCCAACAACATTTTGATGCCACGGGCTGTTTTCATGAAGGATTTTAGATTAGACAAATTGGATTTTTCCACTTAATAATGCTACATATAGATCCTTAAACAACTCTAAGTCCCGGCTTCCTGTTTTTATCTGCCTACACAACACAGCTAGTTGGAAGAAATTTGAATTTTTTTTATTTTTTTTTTTCCTACCAGCAATAGAATCCCCTGAGTTAAGCACTTTGGAAAAAGGAAACCCAAGCCAATAGAGTCATCAGCAAACATTTAATTAAAAGACGAGGCTGTCTTCCCTAATTAGGTGCCGTTGTTTTGATTGTTTTCCTTACTGGTGGCTGAAGCCTTTTCCAAAGTGAGCAGACACTGAGCCACTGGCATCTCCTAGTGGCCTGGGCTCGCAAGACAAGGGCTGCTGTTGCTGCTAAATAGAGCGGCGGTATTTCTGTCCAGTAATCCCTGTGCCAGTGCTTTTCTGGGACACTGGAGAGGCCTTGTGGAGAGACAGCTGAGGGTCTCGGTCTTGTGTCTGCCACTGCCAGACCCCTTTCCCTCTCACTGCAGTGGGCAAACAGCCACATTTATTCCTGCATGTTGTTTCTGTCCAAATACCAGCTCTGCTTCTGATGGAGAATGAATCTCTTGTTAAGATTTTAACTATTTTTTCAAGACTTTTTCTCCGTAACTGGCATATCAGTTCCACAACATGTTCAGTTAATATACAAAAGGGATGAGAAACTATTTCCTCCTTCCACTCTTTGAATGCCTATTTCCATCTCTTTATACTTGTGCTTCAGTTTTGTAAATTTTTTGTTTTACATTTCACTTGTTTCTTCCCTCTCCTCAAAAGCTGTTATCTACTCATTCCTGTCTATTCCTCTTTTTTTGGTTGTACTTTTTCCACTCCATTTCTCAATTCTTTCCATTTATCTTCTTGAAGTAACAAAATCTGATCTATGCAATAATTAAAGTTTACCTTCCTCCCACTACCCAGCTTTAAAAGTTGTTTTTTGTAAGAGGTGGATAGGGAACTAAAACAGCTGTATAACTCTTTTAAAAGTGTTCCAAAAAAGAATAAAAATGGGAAGGATGAAATAAAGTAGAAAACCAGATAAGATTCATTGTAACAGTCTGAAAATGCAACTCAATAGGTCTGAACAGAATTTACTTTGGAAATGGTGGGGAAAGTAATTTTTAAAAAGGAGAGTGAAGACAAAATATTCACATAGCCTACTGGCAGTGAAAGGGGAAAACATGAGGGCTTTAAGACAATAATCTAGGCCCAACTTCAAGGAAACAAACTTGTTTAGGAGATTTTTGGAGAGCTTGTCAATAGGTGGGTCCTTCTCTTTGGAGTGACCTTGACATGTTCTCAGGTGCTTCTGCAGGGACTCTGTTAAAGACAAAACATGATATTTGTGCTCATGTTGTATAAGAGCTTGTGTAAGGTTTGCAGCCTTGGTACTCTTGCTAAAAAAATAGACCCATGCAGCATCATTAGCATTGGAAAAAATGTGTTCAGATAATCTCTCACAGAAAATATCAGGTTATTTAAATAAAAACACTGGTGCAATTCACACAACAGCACCTGAAAAAAGGATATAAATCAGAGCTAGTGAAACTCAGGAAGGGGACTTTTTACTGAGAACAAACTCTTCGTGACTCTCCAATTAAAGGTACATACTTTGAATTAAGATCCCATCTAAACCAAGCATGGGATAAGTACTTTTCCTAATACAATCCTAAAATTAAAAAGAACTAGCAACATGTCCTTACTTATGTAATTCTGAAACAGTCAGATCATGGGGAGACACTAAAAAGTAATCATATTGCTTCATTTGCATAATCCACTTAACGCACATGTTCTGTTCACAGGCTTGGTGATGAGTTTTCAGATAATAAAGTGATAGAAATTTGAATATTTAAAGCATGGCACTTTCGTTATTATGGAAACTGGAAGCTGACAGAATCATCTTCAGCAGTTTCAGGTTCAGGGAGAAGCTTGCAGACACCTAAGCCTGCTCTTTGCTTGGAATCTCCCTTCCTATTCTTCCAATTCTAAATGCATGCTTGCTGCAATAAATTTCATCCCAAATTATTTTCCTCATCCACTATGTCACAGATCTGGCAGTGATTTTTACCATCATGGCAGCAGAGAAAATATGATCCCCTATCAGAAGAAAATTAACACACAGAATTTGGGGGGAACTGTGTTTGGAGGGTTCAGGGTGAAGAAAAAAAGAAGAAAACTAATGCTGCAATTTTCAACTTCCAAATAAAATCTCATTGTGCCTTTTTGTGTCTGTATGTGTTATGGCACTTCAGAACCTTGATTTACATGTAGGATTTTTTCACAAACTGATTAAAATATATCTGCTTCTTCTGTTAATAAAGAGCTAGTTTCCACTGACCCAATCAGGTAGGTTGCTGTTCCATTGATGTGTAAGGCAGGGCAGAGAGACTTTGTTCATCTGACTTGGAAAGAGCTGAGTCATCTTGAAATAAGATCCTTTGTCTCTCTGCTAAGCATGGAAAGGAGTCTTGAGCTGGATTTCTGCGTTAAGACGAGAATCCAGAAGACAGTGCTTTTCCATTGTTCTGTGCCTGAGCCATGATCTTGTTAGAAGTGTCGATGCAGTTGGAATGTCCAGGAACACTCTGAAGATACTGTTACCCAGAAAGCCATGCTGAGTTGTAAAACTCCCAAATGCATTACTCTTGGCAAGCTGGTGTGGCCACAGCTCATTCTGCTTTTGACGTAAATCAGTCCCCTAACCCAGCTTGAAGCCCCACAAAATGACCTCACAGGAAACATAAACTACACCAGATAAATATACACATCATATCAAACTAAACAGACGCAGTGTGAATGCCAAAGAGGAAACTTATGAAATCCTGGCACGTTGTTTGAGAGGTCCTGATTCTCGTTTGTCACAGGATTTTCAATGAGGCTTTCACAAGACTTTATTCAAGGCAAGAGAAGAATAAAACTGAGCTACAGCTTATCTAGGTGCTATGTGCTCTATCTGAATAATGTAGTTATACTGCTGCCATTTCATTAAAATTGTGCTGTTGCTATTTAATAAAAAATAGGTTATTTTTATTATGAAAAGGGGAAAAGTAAAATACTTGTGTAAAACATTCTGGTTCACTTGATTCATTTCTCTAAGTGTTTAAGCCTTTCCAACCACAAATTTTACAAATAGATTGGGCAGGGATTAAAACTTGCCAGCCTTTTATCTGGGAATGGATGCCACATTCTTCATCTTATTTCTGCCTCCAAATGGATAGAGACTATACAGTCTCATGTAATTGACGATTCTTAATGTGCCATTCCTGTTCTGCCTTCTAAATAACATTGCCTGGTTCTATTGCTGCAGCTGAGCAACAGCTCAATTAAGAAAACACACAATAAAATCTATGCCTTTGATTAGTGGTATCTAGTGAAGGATTGTTACAACGTCTTGCAGAACTGGAAATGAATATCAGATATTCAGTGGGAGTGCATTATTAAATAATGAGGTTTTAAGCCTAGCATAAGCAGTTTTATAGTGGATTTTATGAAGCCCTAAAGGCCAAATCATTGTTAAATTTCATTAAAATGGGGGTAAGGCTTCCAAACTGATAAAAAATTGAAGCATCTTTTTCTATCTAACATGAAACATTGATTAAACAAACCCTTCTGGGAACAGAAAAACAAAAGCCTAGACCCATACAAACTATGTCTTTTGTCCCCTAAATCCCCACACCCTGGTAACCCAGCTCCACCCTGTATTCCCTCTAGGCAAAAGCAAGCAAGTGCCTGATGATTTTGTCAGCCAACTGTTGCCCTAAACAGTGAATAAAAGCTTAATTCTGCATGAATGGGCATTCATTCTGGGTGTGTCCCTGCTGCCCAGCTGCCAAATTTTATGAAAACAGTAGGAACTGATTAACTGAAATGCCTACTCTTTGAAATGTGGTTGAAATATGCCAATTGATTAAAAAGTTGTGGGGATACCAGAAAAGGAGATGAGAGATTGATTGGTAGTAAGAGTCAAACTCAGATGTGTATATATCTGGCAAGTTTAAGGCATACATCTTAATATTCCTCAGATGACTTGAGCAAACTACTCCATGGGTGATAAGCTACTTGTAGTGGGAGAAAGGCAATTAGGAAGTTTTAAAATAACAACAAATCAAAAGACATTCTCCCATTAAAAAAAAAACCAAAAAAAAGCCAAAATCCCCAACCCCCAAGCTCCCCATACTGTTCAAGAGCACTGAGGTGTCAAGGGCTTTTTGCTACTAGTTCACATTAAAGCTAAACTTGAAAAGCTCTTAGGTGAGTTCAGACACTGTCCGTGTGCATTGTGCAGGAAAGTTAGCAGTGATAAAGCTTTTCTGGGGAACCTAATGCATCAAATTATTAATTGAAAAGATGACAGCAAATTGACAATTTCTGCCAGTCAGGTTTCATATTTGTAGACTGGAAGTTTGCTCATCATCTGTAATTAGCACGTTTATTGAGTTAGGTGATGCTACTTAATCAAATTTCAGTATGTTTAACCATCTGGTAATTGTCAGTGGGAAGAAAAGAGCATGCAATGATTTTATAGGAAGAGTCCTTGAGGATTATGGAAGAAAGAATGACACAATTTCAAAAAAGCAAGCTGAAATGGGGGTGGAGATGTGTATGGAAATATGCATAACAAGAAAACAATGTAATAGAGATAGTGTTGGATGTAAAAACACATGAGGTACCTTATACTCAGCATTTTCTGGAACAGATATAATTAATTTTATAATGAGGAACAGAAAGGCCATTTCTAGAACAGGACACTGTCTGGAGTAGTTATGGCTACTATTTGGGCCAGTTTTAACCTCCTGTTAAAGTAATTTATGTAATGTAATAACACATTTTTCATTACACCTCTGAGTTCATTGAGATAAATGATGTGGGTAGAGAACAGTAATGCTTTATTGGTTTTGTTAAATTTTTTTATACCATGATGGGCCCATCTGTTCTATTTTCCAAAAGCTGAGTATGTATTATTGACAATTCAGCCTAAATGTTATTTCAGTCAATGATAAATACTTTTGTAGGGATTACAGATGACTCTTGACTTCTTTTGTCACATTTGATAGAAAGTGTTACCTTGGCTCAAGGGGAAAATAATTCTGGATGAGTCTCATGGCTAGAAGGAACCTGTATGAACACTAGTTATGTTGGAATAACACAAGACAGCAATGCAGCAATGCATCCAACAGCCGCTGGATGTATCTCTAGGATGACCTAGGATGTTAAGCAGTAAAATTGGGATGATGGATCAAAATCAAACAGATGTGCCTCTGGAAAAGGGGGATTGACTGGTACCAAATTAAGCCACAAAAGGTGCTTGGAATGAATCCCAAGACAGAAAGAATCATATTGTGTCTATGTTGCATAATCTTAAAGCATTAATACCTGTGGATTAAGCTGAACACTTACTGCTTTAGAAAGACTTTTCAAGCAGCTATGTAAATAAAAATAAAAATTTGAATTATTAATGCCCACTGAAAATAATAATAAAAATCTGTCTTTCAAAGATGAGAAACCATCAGCATGTATTAGAACAACTGTATGCAGCTTTCAAATTGGCAAAGCATACTGACAGCAGAGCATTCAGAATTGTTTGCCTGCAGCTCATGTTTGTCTGCTCGGAGTTTCCTATTGAATTACCTCTGAATCACTTCCATTACCTCTGAGCAGGGAGCTTGCAGCTCTCGGAGACGTGTCTCTGAGTGCATCAGATGATACAGCCATAAGAAAGCCAGGAAGTCAGGAGTGAATTCTTACCTGATTCATGTCAAATGTGTGAAATACTTGTTCAACATAGTTGTTAGCTTCGGGAGTAAGTCCATGTAGATCCAGGACGTGTTTAAATTCATGCAGACAAAGTTGTCCAGATGGGCATTCCTTCATAAACTTTGTGTACCAGTGGTGAATTTCCATAGCATTAATGTCATCTGCTGATCCAGCAGCACCCATTGCATCAAACATACCAGGTAACCTTTTTCAGTATTTGTTCATCCAAATGTTGATTCTTGCTGCCCAACAATGATCATTCAAACACCAACTCTGCCTTTGAGAGCTACTTTAAACCTCTTACAGATCCCTACCAAGATAGACTAAGTAAATATAGCACCCTAGCAAGATTACTGGCACCCAGTTTTAGTGCCCCATGGTTTTATCAGCTGATTACTGTCTTTGTGCACAGTCAGTCTGCAGAGCCTCAGATGAACTGATTATACAGGTTCTCATCTTGCACTTGCATCTGTGGTGCTAAAGCTATTTAAACTGGATGAATATTGAAAAAGCAATATGCAGGAACTTTGAGAGTAGTTTCTAAACCTTCATTTTAATAATTTATAAAGTTTTAACTAAAACTTAGAGTCATTTTAATACTTGGATGCATTTTATGCAGCTACCTTGGAGTAACTGACTTTTTATTACTTCTGTATATACTGTGATCCAAATCTTACCTTATGGGTAAAAACTGCAATGCAATTTAACGTGGATAACCTGAAAAAACTGAATGTGGCTGTACACTAAGCGCAAAAACCTTGCCACTGTTTTTAGACAGCAGTTCTACAAACATCTGAGTCTTCTGTAAGCCAGTGTTGTCCTGAAAATTGCTTCCCCACTGCCATTGCTCTTTCAATCCCATCCTTTCCCTTCCCCTAGGCTGGCAGCAGTGTTTGTGGTTGCGTTTGGGAGCAAGTGTTGAAACAGATCCAGGCAAAAGCTTGCAATAAGATTGAATACCAATAAATATAGATAGGTTTAGACAACATTGCTTATGTTTTTGCATTGCCTGGTGTTACAATACTGGGTTGTACAAGAGAGCATATAAAATGAGGGTGGAAAAGGGTGGCCAGCAATAGAGGGGGTGCAGGACTGCTGCTTCTGCTGCTTCAAATTGTTTGTGGAAACTTGTAATTTCACAATGTCTGTGCTGTTTTGAAGTACACAGCAGTGTACAGGTTTACAGCATTTATTCCTACAGCAGATACTGTGGCATGCAGCAGTTAAAGACCAAACTGGTAGAGTGTAAAAGTACAGCTGTTACACCTAAGCCTGCTGCAGAGGTGGTGCCTCCCCAGTAGCACTGCAGTGGTGTCTCACCGGAGGAAGATGAGCACCACTCAAGCAGCTTTTCTCTGCAGAGCAGGGTGCAGTCCCATTGTCCTGGAGTGCTGTGAAGCTGCAGGAGACGAATTTTCCTCTGGGCCAAGGTTCCTGCTGGTTCAGTTGCACAAGCAGTGTTGGCAGTCAGGACAGACAAATTTGGTCTCATGACTGCAAAGGAGCTGAACACTCCTGTTGGACATGTCACAAGACCTGGTTTTCAGATACCAGGAGTGATGAGCATCGTGGTGGTGCATCCATGGTGTGCACTGGTTACAGAACCAGCTGGGCAAGCTGCCCCTGAGACTTAAGGTTTAGGGCCACAGTATGCAGGTTCTTGTGGTCCTCCAGTATTTTGAAATAATTCTTTAGGAAAATAAACTGCTGTGACATGCTAATCGTGTAAGATCAGAATTGCAAGATATTTTTCAGAAATGGGTACAAGCCTTCACTGTAAAAGGACAACAGGCTGGGCTGTTGCTGGAACAGACTTTCAGCTCATATTTGCACCTACATTGCATAAGCCAGAGTCTGCAGCCAGTCAGGGCAATGCTGCTGAGGACGAGAGAAGGGGGAAAAAGTGCACCTGGATGCCTGGAGGACTTCAATAGAGACATATACTGTAGCTATCAGGAAAAAGTGATTTTTTCCTTATCTCTAGTCATTCGTTACACCACTTTCAACAGTCTTCCCAGAGCAACAACAGCTGTCCACTAACATCCTGTCAGTCATTAGACCAAGACCTTCAATACTGAGAAGCAGCAGGGATTTTCTATATGAAATACAGAATAAAACCAGAATCTGAAACATGTGAAGTGGTATTTGGAAATACTTCACTTTAAAATATCAGTAACCGGCAAAGAATTCCATGTTTGTAAAAACCAAGAACAGCAAGCAAAAGAAAAGTAGCTTCAAGTGGCAATCTTCAGTCTTTTATAATTTTTCATCAAATCTAAATTTTCCACAGCTAGGAACTGGAAATGCTGACACAGAATTTCCCAAGTGTATATCTACCAAATTTCTTATTCAATGAAAAGAGGAAGTTTTAAAAAACTCAAATGTTACTCAGATTTCCTTTCCCCAGCCCCTGCCTAAATTACAGCACTATTCAAGGGAAAAAAATCAAATTTTTGAACCATAGGTTTCAGAAGCAGTAGAAATTTTTTTAGTCAATAAAGGGGCCTGAAATAGTTTTTGTACATTTTAATTTTCAAAGTTTCCTCTGAAAAAAGCAACAGCATACATGGGAATATCAAAAATGAAGCTATCTCAGTCCTTGAAAATGTACATTTTTTTTCATATGGCATGGAAGACTCTCCTAACTCTGTTGTAATTTTCCTTCTGAAAGACAAGCTTAAAATGTCAGAAAAATCGATGTTTTATTTTAATAACTCTGCAAGATAAAAATCTACATTTTATTTTAATAACTCTTCAAGATAATCATCAAGCTATTCTAAATTATCTATTTGATAAATCTGAAAAAAAACCCTCAAATTTTATTCTGGAGCATTTGACAAAATAAGCCTATGAACAAGCACGACATGCTTATCAGCAAAGGTCATAATTCAAAATGAATTAAGAGAAAATACTCAGAAGACTTGAAGAAGTAGTGCAATAACCCAGAGTAAAATGGAAACATGGAAGATAGACTTAGGAGCAAGTAGGAAAAGAAGCTGCTTTTCAAGGAGTTCTTCTTGGCCTCGTTCCTGCTAGAATAGCTTTACTGAGGGATTACAGTGATGAAGTGCACTCAGATTAGAAGGGCTATGCTGGCAACACTGCTCTTTTTAGCCATTTAATATCCTCACTTTCACTCTGAGGAAAAGTTACTTCTCTATTTAAAACACAATATTCTCAGATTTATTGCATGTCCGCATCTAGGTTAGTTGGGGAGTACATGTCTTCATGTGTATTACACTCCAGCAAAGCCCAGAAGTGGAATGAGAGAGAATGTAGAAGGAGAGAACTTGCATTGTAGGTCTGCAGGCAATGTAATACAAAAGGGAAGAAAGGCAGGAGGAAGAAGAAAAGCAACACCTATCAGAGGGGCTGACAGGACTTTGAGAATGCAAGGCACTTCAAAAAAGGATGAAAAGAAAGTTCTGCCATAAATATGAGGCCTCAAAAGAAAAAGCTGAATTTATGCATTAGAGTAAAAAACAAAATTTGATTCCAGTGACTTAAATCCAGCATCAACAGTTGCACACAGAAACCTGTTGCCTGAGTAGTGCCTCTATCAAAAAGGCATGTGCTTATTTGCCTCTGAATATGACTGGAAAAAGCCACCCAGGTCACCTGGAACCTCTCAGCACTGTACCAGATGGAACCTGCACTTAGACCTTCATATATATGTATATATATGCAATGGTGGGAACTCAAGCCTACTAACACAGGTTATGAAATAAAAAATTCATGACCCACCCTTGAGGGTCTGATAAACTGTATCTAGGAAATTTTAAGTTTTCTATGGATGATGCTATAAAACATCAGTTTAAAAGAAGTTTAATGGAGCATTTGAAACTTAAAAATTGCAGACAATGAGGACGTCAATATCAGGAGAAAGAAATCCACATCTATTTTAGGGAGAAGTTTCAAGGGACTAAACTCTGACCCCAGCTTTTCCCCAAAGCAAAATTCTCACCAAGTCTCTCTCAGTGTTGTATATTAGCATCATCAGTCTCTGCAAGCCACAGGAATAAAACATTTGGACTTAAAAGATGTAGGAAGCCAGCACCATTTAGAATTTTTATCTGATCCCCTCACTACAGTGACAGGCAATGATCTGTACCCATAAAAACCACAGGTCACTGAACTGAAAAGTCTTATTTTCCTTTAATCTCAAACCAGCCTTTCTGGAATTCTTTGAAGTACTCCTCCAAAATAATTTGAGTAATAATTAGATTTCTTAAAAAAAAAAAAAAAGAAAAAAAGAAGAAGAATGTTTGTGCAATTGTAATGTGGAACTGATTAGCATGAGGTGGTATGGAGGCTAAAAGTAAATATGAGTTAAAAAAAAAAATAGATCATTTCATTGAACCCATTTGTTGAATCTGTTATTTGAATGAGAGGCCATAGGCTGCTGGAAGCAGAGGGTGACTGATGGGTGGGTGCCTGTTCCCTAGGCACTTGCTCCTGGCTTTTGCCAGAGACAGGAGAGTGGACCTGAAGTTTCTTTGACCTGTCTAGTGAAGTGTGGCTATTTTTATACACCGGACAGTGTTTAACTGGCTTATCTTTATCCTGCTGGTAGTCAGACTGACTGACTGAAGATCAGTCATTTTGGAAAATATTATGGTGTTCTGAAGGTCCTGTCTTAGATGGATGTCTGGGTACAATGCAGGCATACCCAGTTTATTTGTAAATTGCATATTTATCATAAAAACATTAATGTAAATTACATTTCCTATACAGTTTCTATTTCCATCTTCCCATAATTTTTTTAAACAGGTTTAATGCCTCTTTATTAGGACACTTTCTGTTTTAATTTGCTTGTAAGCTTCTCAGTGTGCTTGTATGTGAAAATATGCATCCCTGAATACACAGTAATAAACCTGTCAATTAGTGCCTTGTTATTGTCTTAGGTCTTATATCTGTTTTCTTACGTGACAAAACAATATTTTTGCAGAAATCTGTCTGCTATCAAAGTCATGAAGCATAAAGGGACAACAAGATTCTACTGATATCAACTAATAAGAGAATAAATTGTTGTGATAGCCTACACTGAGGAGATGACTAGATGGCAATTAAACTTTAATTCTTCCTCTTCTCTTGTTATAATTAATAATAATTTATTGTGGTTCTCAAACTTCATTAGATGCCTTTTAAAATTTGTTTTGTAAGTGGGTTCTGAATTGTTGTTAAGGTTACTTAAGTAATATTCTAATGCTACTAAAGCCCTTTATAAAGTATTAAGGTGACACCATAGTCTTTCTGGGACTCTTATGCAACACATACTATTCTGTCTTCAAAAAAAAAGGCAACCATGCCCTTTCCCCTACCTAGGTAGAAAAAGGAGATAGTATAAATAAAACTTACTTCTTCTTCAGAGGAATAGTAAAAAAATTCACCAAAAGGAATTAATGAAACAGTTTAACAATTAATGTTTGTTAAGTGAGTATATAAACTCAATTTTAAGAACATACATAACATGCTTACACTACTAGCCTTTGAAAGAAATCTGACGTTTAATAATCAATAATTTGATTTGATAGCAGTGATTGTATGCAATTTGTCAGTCCCTCCCTGCAGTAGAGTCTGGGATTATCTAAGTGACAAGATTAGTGCAGTGTGAACAGGCAGAGGAATTCATGGCACACAAAGCATCAGGTTCTCTCATGAACCCAGAGGGACTCAGTGGGAAACACTGGTTCAAGGTTCAAGTCCAGTGCAGCAGGGAATGTCTCCCTACAAAATATCCATGGATGGATATCTGTGCTAACTGTGTGCATCTGTACTTATAGAGGAAGATGCTACTAACTCAGGAAGCTCAGAACCAGCCACATTTTTCTTCTTTTGTTAAATAACAAGAAATACTTGTAACAAGAAATACTTTTAACAAGAAAATTAAATGTAATGAAATGTAATTTACCCTGTGAGGGGACTTCAGTAATTCTGCCATCTTTTGCCTCAGACTACCAAGTTTTCCTTGAAATGCTATGTTTGCAGTTCACAGCTTTGATGCAGTTTGCAAGCATGGTCTGTAAATATGGTGATGGATAGAATTTTTTGTTATTAAGCAGTATGAAATCTATTAAATCTAAACAGACTGTTTTGTTTTATATCCTGAATATAGGCAACCCTGAAGTCTCTTTAAAGTATATTTCTAGTGAGAACTCCTATAAATATTCATCAGCATGTAGAGCATTACTAGCTAGTAACTCACCATGGTTAATAATCCCTGCAAACAGTGGCCTGTAAGGTCCATCCATGGTTCATGCCTGGTCAGCAGCAACCCATGCAGAACGGACTCGTGTGATTCCAGCAAGGTACTTTGTACCATACCCAAAACCTTTGGCCAGCCACGATCCCAGTTTTTTTAATATCAGTGAGTTCAGACTGAAAAAAACCTGTAACTTTTGTTACTCCTGGTTTTTTTCTGTCAGAAGGGCCCTGCATAGCTGAGAGCAAGGTCTGACAATGGGATAGCACAAAGAAAACAAAAAGGAAAATGCTGTCTTTTTATCTTACCATCAGCATTTGGTATTACATCCTGAGAGGCAATGCACAAAAATAAAACCAGCATGGAATTTAATTTAAAAGAAAGATGCATGGAGGTCTTTGAACCTTTTATAGTTTATATTCCTCAAGAGGAATTTCATCACCACTGTGCTATGCAGCTCTGACTGTGCTCTAAAGTTGTGTCCCGCTGCCACAGCAATCTCAAGATAGTCCCTGGCTGCTGTAATTCTTGACAAACTTTAGGATATGAAAAAATACCAGCAGGCACAACATTTATTCGAGTGGTTTTTTTAACCGAGTATTGACAAAGAGTATTCCTTTGTGTTTTAGTCTGAAAAACTGATGAAATACATGTTAGAGAACTTACACCAAGAAGCTGCACTCTGTGAGTAAGAAGTACAACTCCAGTGTATTTAGAAGAGGAATGTATGTGCTTAATCAGCACATGCAATTAAAATAAAGGCAAGGAACTCTGTTAGAGTTTAGAATGCAAAGATCATTGTTTCCAGACAATTTTGCTGATGTCTTGCAGACTTCTTTTTTGCATTTTTAAAGTGTTTTCAGAATCATGTAATAGGTCATAGTTTCAGCATTCACTACTAAGAGTAAATCACTTGAACTCTAAGCTCTGAAAAATTTGACTCAGACTTGCAATCAAAATTTGAAAAGAAACTAGAAGAAAAAAAACTGCATTGGGTTTCCAAAGCTGTCTGAGAGTTTAACTTAATGAAAACAAATGTGCTCTTTAGCTTAAGAAGTCAGAGTTTTATGTTCTGTTTGTGAAACCAGGTAGGTTCCCTTTAGCTGTTAGATTTAGATAATTTAATAGACTAATTTTTCTTCTATCACAATTCTTAAAAATCACCATGTTGATATGATTTGTCTAAAACACAAGATACACCTCTTAGAGGAATTCCTCCCACTCTAGAGAGTTATTCAAAGTTAATCACCCTGCTTTTGCATTAATGAGTTTGAAACTGAATTTTCCATCCTGTTTTCAAAGAAATTAATGTATTCACCCCCCCCTCACAAAATAAAATCACAAAAGCTAGTCAAGTGAACTAAATTCTTTCTTCATTAATCTTTTGCTAGTTTTGATTGCCAAAATATTTTGCAACAATAATTAAAAGCTAAAGCTGTGCTCAGGTTTTCGGACTTCGGCTTGACCTGTTTGTCTACTTCACATTATTTAAGAAGCCTCTTTGAATTATTAAACCTACAGTTGTTAATGAATTCAAGAATATAAATAAAATCATTCTCTTTTTCTTGGAAAGTGCATCCACAAAGCATTATAACACATATCTAGTAGCATGTCTTTAAAGAAAAAATTTTACCCGGATGTAGCATGATTTTAATTTTCAGGGGGAATCTTACTTAGAAAGAAAAATAATTAGTGTCTACATTCACAAGGTATTGTGTGGGTGTAAAAGAAGTCAAAAGAAGTTTGTGAAGCAAAAACAACTGAAGAAAAATTAATAGAGATAGGAGAGAACAGTAATTAAATTCAGGAGGGTATGGAAGCCCTAACTGAGCAAATTAACTCTTTGTCATCAGCTAGAGAATAATGACAGCTGATTTGTCCTCTTATGCCTTAAAGGTGACATTGGAGTATTTAAAAGTAATAAGTCTGCAGTACTGGAGTAAAAGGCCAGGACAATGGATAAACATGCCTTCTAGTACTATTACAAGTTTCATATCCTTTGATCTAAAAGGAAACTCAAAAGAAGAAGGATAACAGGCTGTTTAATAATGTAGATAAGTTCCTGGAAAAGCTTAAAAGCCTGAAGTTTGCTTCTGTGAAAAACCTCTAAGAAAGTGAATGTGCACTTTGGACAAGCAGCTGCTGGCATCCCACAGTGACACAAGCTCCCAGTAAACTTGCACAGGCGGTAAACTTTCCTGATGCATTAAGTCACCAGGATAAAAGATGGAAAGATCCCTGAAAACAAATTCTTGGGTCATTGATGGGGAATTCAAATTTGTGTGCAAATATCTGATCTTTGTCTTTCACCTTAAAGGCATCTGAAAGCTTTTGCTTCTAAATTGAATTAGCAATTTGCAGGAGCTGGGCGAAAGCAGTTTATTAATGGGGACAGAGTGAGCTGCAGCTTCTCTGAATGGTGCTGTAGTTCTGTCTTCTGAGTTCATTGTACATCTGCACAGTTGTAGGAACAGTTGGGTGGCAATTTTTCCACAGAGGCAAAACATGGCAACCAGGCACTTGTAAAGTGGAGTGGTAAAAATAATCCATTGGAGTCGCTGTACTTAGGCAGAGTGATTCCTCAAGTGTAACAATTTCTGTGGTAAATGACTGTGGTGGGTTGGCCATGGCCAGCTGCCAGATGCCCACCCAGCTGCTCACATTCCACCCCCTCAGCATGACAGGGGAGAAAAGAAGGTGAAAAGGCTCAAGGGTCAAGTTAAAGAGTTAAAGAGAGGGAGTTTGCTTACCAGTCACTGTCATGAGGAAAACAGACTTGACCTGGAGAAAATTAATTGAATTTATTCTCAATTAAAGTAGAATACCATGCTGAGAAAGAAAGACAAAACAACACCTTCCCCAAAGTCCCTCTTTTGACATGCTCAGCTTCACTCTCTCATTCCTGACTCTTCTACTCGTCCCTCCAAGCAGTGCAGGGAATGGGAGCTGGGGTAACTTCATAACAGCTCCTCTCTGCCTCTCCTTCCTCTGTACTCTTTTCCTCTTCTGCAGGGTGTCTCCTTCCCGTGGGCTACAGCACTTCAGGATCAACCTGCTCCAGTGTGGGCTCTCCATGGACCATGGCTCCTTCAGGGCATGTCCACCTGCCAGTGTGCTCCTTTCATGGGCTGCAGTGTGGATGCCTCCTCCAGCATCATCTCCTCTACAGGATGCAGGGGAATCTCTACTTGGACACCTCGACCATCTTCTCCTTCTCTGACTTCGTGCCTGCAGGACTGTTTTTGACACACTCCTCACGCACTGTGCAGCATTTTGCCCTTTCTAACACGGGCTTTTCCAGAGGCACTACCTTTGTGGTTGCAGGGTTCAGCTGTGCCTTGTGCTGGGTCTGCTGGAGCAAGCTGGAAGTTGCTGTTCTCAGCACGGGGCAGTCCTGGGCACTGCCCACCAAGGCCACCCTGCAGCCCCCTACCAGCACCCTGTACATTGCTTCAACCACAATTTCCGTGCAGCTGAGGATGGGAACAAGAGCAGGTATGGTCTGCATGGAAAAACAAGAGAAACCAATCACTCCCCTTACAAACTCACTGGAAAAATTGTGACAGTGCCACAGTCAGGGTTACCGTGGTTTGCCATGAAATGGGAACTCTGCATTCTGCATTAATAGGCAGCTGTAGGTTCCCAGACTGGAAACATCGATGTAGGATCCCCTCCAGGTGTGCAGGCAAACTGTTCTCTTAATAGCTTATGTTTGGAAAAAAACCTACTTATCTCTGAGAAGTTCAATGACAGTAAAAGCAAATACACACCAGCGATGAAGATTTCGAAAGCATCAAGGCCAGGAAAGCCATGTCCTGGTCACTCAGTCTGGGCATCTTTTCTGAGAACCATGGCTTGTAGTGCAGTTACCCTCTGGCACAGTGGAGGGAAACTGTGCAACAAATGAAACTAATGCTTTTAAACACAAAGCTGCAAGGCTTTTAACTTCTTGTCAGAACTTTTAAGGAGAAAGATTAAAATCTTACATACAAAGTGTGCTCACAAAATTTCAGTGTACACCATTCTACTAGAAGAACTAGCAGAAAATTTCCTTAATGGGCAGCTTCTAATTTAGTACAGTTTTAAGTAGCTGGAAACGTCTCAATTTTATGATAATTAATTCTGGTTTTTTTCAACCAGCTGTATAAAGTGATACCAAACCATCTGGCCACCATAGTGTATAATTTGCTGTGATTAAAATTAAGGAACTGGACTCCAGGCCAACTCTTTTTGCTATCCCATGTGTCTTCACTCTGTATCTGTACTATCTGACATGATCAGTGTGTCTTCCACACAGTGCCAGTAGTAAAACAAAAAGCTTTTTTATTTTAATTTTACTTCAGTGATGGAAAGAGTCCATATTTAAAAAAACCACTTCCTTTATTTCAGATAATAAGCTGCAGCACAGGAAGAGATTTAGAGCTGCAGTGAAACCATGGTGGTGCCAGAGTGTGTGCAGATCTGACACCTGACTTAGTCACTTGGCATCTTGGGGGTGAGGTCCTCTCCCATATCTCTGTCTCTATCCTTGGAAGGGGTGATGAAGAGCTGCCTTCTGCTGTGGGGCTGCAGCAGCTCCCACTGGACAGTCTATGGTGTATTTACTCAAGGCTCTGCTTGCACAGTGGTTGTGAGTTTGGCAAGGAAGGTAACAGTATCAGCAGAGAAGAAGGGATGAAGGAGGAACTTCCTTCAGACAGAATATTCCTATTGCCTAGTCTGCATTGCCTAATAACCCTGCTTGAATTACTGAATGTCTTAAGATGGATGCAAAGCAATCATGGATGTCATGTCAAAAAAATCAAATGCAACCAGAATCACAGATAGAGGCTAAACATACCTCGAAACTGTACCGCAAGCTTGTGTGAGACCTTGCCTTACACAGTTATTATGCCACTGCACTCAGGGAGTAAGGGAAGTCAGCTTCTTGCAAACTTAGTGTTGCCTGCAACAAGTCTGACCCTGGTAGCATTTCAGATGTTTGTGCTTCTGGCCTTCAGGCTGCTGCCTTTCCCCACAGAACTGTGTTGAAAGGCTGGATTTAATGCATTTCTCCCTATTGGCAGAAAAGTCACCTTAGAGAACCACTGGTATTTCTGGCAATTTTATTGGACATCTGCTCAGTTTCGGATACATAATAATGATAAGGCTGCTATATCATGCTTATAACCCACATTTGGAGAGACTGCTTAAGCATGAACTAAAATCTGATGGTTCAACCGCAGCATGCTCTTGCTCTTCTACAAACTTCTACTGAATAAAAGAGTAACAAAACAAAACACAGCAGTTTTTCATCTGTCAAAGTTACTAAAATGTTTTTGAGTGATTTAACATTTTTTCTAATAAAGAATTTTTTTTCTTCTCTCAGAAAATAACTTAATGTTATTAACAATCTTAATGAAGTAGCTGGCCACAGCTACTTCAGAACAGAAATATAAGCATTTTGCTAGCAATTACCTTTAAAACTTCTTCATGTCTCCCCTTTTTTTTTTTTTCCCACAAGCTGATAATCCATAAATAAGATGCCTGGTTAAGTTTTGACATTTTAATCTTAGTTCCTGACCATATATTTTTCTTTACTTTAAGAAGAATCGACTAAACTATGCTTTATCCAGTGGTTCAACATAAAAGACTCCTGGAGAACAGAGACCTATTCTGAGACTGGATGCTCTTTAGACCTTAGAGATTCTTAGTTTTAATGGTTGATGCTAACAGGAGTGTGGAATATACCCCTAATTCTGTTATTTGCTTAGTATTCCTTTTTGTTTCAGGAGATAAACAGGCTGAAAATATGTAACTCTTATTGATCTTGTCTTCAGAACCTGACTTAACACTTTGCTTTTTACTACAGACCAGACAGTCCTATGAGACAAATCTGCCAAGTGAGTAAGTTTGGTATTTTACTCCCTATGTAAAACCTGTAGTGCATCACAAACCAAATTAAAAATGCAGTAAAAAGTGAAAGAGGTTGCAAAAGTGAATGGTTGCAAAGACCATTTAGATAGCCCTGCTGCCACAATGCATCCATTTAAAATTCTAAGCGCAATGTTTCAAATCCTCATTCCTCCATAGCTGGTAGAAGCACATCTGCCAAAAATCTTACATATTCAACTTACACAATTTCCTGAGCGCTGAGTTCAGCATTAAACCAAAGATTTCCTCCCTCGTTCAAGGACAAACTACTTGCAGTTTCACTTTTAATTCAACTCACTGTCCAGAAAAAGAAACACTCTTTCAGCCCCTAAAAACCAGTCCTGAACACCCACAGGGGGCATGACTATTACTGGCTTCAGAGACACACATAAGAAGTAGTAAGAGATGAAAATCCTCATTTCACCCTGCTAAATCCACCATTAAACTATGGTGATGTGACAGGAAAAGAGCCAAATACCTGCCACTTTCATCCTGCTGAAGTGCTGAAACCAGGATTAGTGTTATATAATGTTGTAAAATAGGAATTCAGCGTGTGAAGGGAGGAATCTCTCAGTTCCCTTCCTTATTAAAATCACTGCTCACACGGATGAACTACATAGCCCCTATAGGAACAAACAACAGCCAAGCCCTCAAAACTAACTCTCACCTAACCACAGTGTTACAAAATCACATTTCACAGTGATCACTGTGCACCTGAGAATTTCTGCTTAGAGTAAAACTGCAGGGCACATGTCCTAGCCTAGTGGAAACTTGATCAGAGGTTTAATATGTTCTGGGTATTTTTCACAGTGCTGAAACTTTGTTTATATTTGTGCATAAGGCTATGAAACAGACTGAAAAATGATTGAAACCAATCTGTACGCAAGGTGAGCACAGCAGGGATTTGTAAAGTACTCGCATAGAAAAGCTTGCCTTGAATGAGAGGTTGGCATTTCCAGCGTTTTCCTACACATGCACAGGGAAGATCCCAAGATCCCATGAATGCTGTCACTGCACCAGCTTCCCATGGAATGGTACAGACTTCTTCGGTACACTAAGTTGGCAGAGAGCAGAATAAGAACTTAAAGAACTTAAAGAAAGCCAGAGGTCCTTTTCCTGAAAAGTACTTCTTAGCAGTTAACATGCTAAAGCTACTACAGTAGGTGTCAAATTAAAACTTGAAATCAGGGAGACCACACTGTCCTTATTTTTGAGTTCGGGCTGCAGGAGCAGCTGAAATCTCCACTGGGCTGAGGGCACTGTTCCCAGGACTCTGGACTTGGGAACTCTGCTTTTCTCCAACCTTGCAGAACAATCCTAAAGCCCACTTGGCCCAGAAAGCAGGGAGTAAGGGATGACTACCTCAGCCACTTCAGCCAGGCAGAAGAAAAATAAACATAAAAGCAAAGTGAAGGCAAAGAGCTGACAGAAAACTTGCTAATAAGTTCAAGCAGGTTTGAGCATTTCCAAATGATGGTGGCACTGATGCTTCTCTGGAAGAGAAAGGGTTGGAAGAGTTTGAAAGAAGTGGAGTGAAAGCAGCTCAGGTATTAAATGCCTGTTTTTGCTCTGGGAACAAGAGTATGTGTTTCTTGGAAAAGCATGGAATCCTTAAGAGCCTGGCTGTGTAGGGTAGAGTGTGATACACACAGTGCAAGCCAGGAAAATGTTGATTAAATCATCTGTTTTGCCTGCTGGAGTTCAATAGTATCAGTCAGGGAAGAACAGAAGTCATCCTTCAACTTAGTCTCCCATCCAGCAGGAGACAGATACTTCTGTATGAGGGAGACAAGTGAATTAGAGCTGTAAATTTTATTAAAGAGCAAATAAGAAGTGGTTGGTGGAGTGAAATCTTAGAAATTAATTAACTCAAACATGCAAAATCAAGCAATTAACAGGTGAGTAGGCACTTTTGCATAAAAATAAGGAACATGGGCAACAGACTAAAACTTTTAAGAAACACTTAGTGTTCTGTATTTTGAATTTTAAAAAATATTGGATATTTTACACTAAAATATCTAGTATTTCAGTACTGGTGAGCCAATATTCTGACTGTTGCCATCTTCAGAAATATTACGTTACTGTGAAAAAAATGCTAAAAGGAAAACTTTATTTGTTGGGCTTCCTTTCAGTGACTTTTAAGAGAAGCACATGAGAAAATTCAAAGCAACAATTCCCAGTTTTGATACATACTGTAGAGTGCAGAAATTGCTACTGCACACAGCAGCAGTTCAAGATACCACATAAAGATAAATGATTGTGGTACTGCAGGAAAATTATTTGTCCAGATACTACCTCATTCTGATATAATATTTTAGTACCTGCATTAGTGTTCCAGAAGTGTCTTTTCCATTTATCTTACTCTGCACAGCCACACTCTTTGTGTCTTTACATTCATCCATTCGAAGAAGAACAAGGCATTGGCTGAATGGTACATTGCATTTAACCACCCTGACAAGAGTAGGGTCAGACATCCAAAACTCTGGCCTAGGGAGTCTTATTATAGCAAATTCATGAGAGCAGATGTTGCTCCAAGCCTTGCAAGACTACGTGTTGTGTTTGGCACACTGGAGTTAAGCAGCTACATTTTCTCACAGCTGCGCAAAGTAGCAATTATATTGTTCTAACTACATGCTAAAAATGTACCACTGAAGCTAAGCCAGCATGATTAAGGGATCTGAAACCTTGGACAAGCCCTCGACTTTAATACACTGGGTTAACAGTAGGGTCTTAGAAAAACCTTTTCCTTTTTTGTTGGCAGTTTAGAGAATAGGTGTTTAATCATTGCTTTTAAAGTCTCTTTCTTAAAATAATTGAGGCTGTTTTCCATCAACAATGTCAGATTTATTGTCTTAACCCTATATTTATAAAATAAATTACCAGAAAATGAAGAACAAGAATAAACAAGAATACTATAGATATAATTTACATCAAGAGGCATTTATTTACAGAAAAATGTAGCCTGTAAAATTATTATTAGTTTTTCAAAATTGACTGCACTTGTGATTCAAATATTTAAAAGAATAAAATAGTGATTTCAATGGGTATGGAAGGCAAAATTCCATGTATAAGACTCAGTTAAGATCGCACTAAAATATAGGAAAATCCTTATTCTGAAGTAAGTTTTCAGACTTATCTTGAAGCAAAATTTAAAAATGCCATGTACAATAAATTCGGGTTTTCTATGTGTTAACCTTCCTTACTTTTAATTAAAAACAAGGCTGTAGCTAACAAGAGTCAGATGCTACTAGTTCATCAGGTGTAACTGCATCCTACTTTACCTTTGCTTCTATTTTCATCAGAAGCAGGCCCACTGATATTAATGGGTTTAAAATGGCAGGGCTGCGCTATAAATATTTCCTTACTATTTATTTCTCATTTCAATCCAATACATCTTTGAACACCACCTCATCATTATTATGAAACAGATTATTACACTGTCTTTATCTTGAACCACAAATTTTTCTCAGTTTTGCTGTTCTTATTCTCTCCTCCAGCTCCTGGGGGATGGAGGTGGTGAGGGTGAGAGAGTGGCTGGTGAGTACTTGGTTGCAGGCCACAACATAAAACAAAGATATGTCTATATATAGATATATAGATATGTAAATATATAGATATATCGATATAGATATAGATAGATGTATATAAGGACACACAAAGCATTTAACTAGATCTGGTGAGAAAGATTAAACTTTTTCAAAATGCTTTGACTGACTTAATTATCTTAAATATGTCTGTCTTCTGATAA
Organism: Entomyzon cyanotis; assembly: GCA_024500445.1. Lineage (NCBI taxonomy): Eukaryota > Metazoa > Chordata > Aves > Passeriformes > Meliphagidae > Entomyzon > Entomyzon cyanotis. The sequence goes on from JAKEPQ010000739.1 coordinate 4,199,043, forward strand.
TTACTAAATAATATCATAAGCAGGTATAGAGACCTGTAAGAGAAGCAGTTGAACAATGAGAGTGAAGAGCCCTGGTCAAAGCTGCTGTGAAAAGCTGACAAAAGCTGCTTAAGCCTCCCAGGGCAGTGCCAGGTCAGCCTCTTTGCTCATTCTGCCCTTGGACATGCAAAGTGCAGAAGGAAGGGGCAGAAACAAGACAAGTTTAGCAGGGAGAGCACTCAGTGGGGTGCAGGCTGTCTGTCGGAGACAGAAACTTAAAACCCTGTCTGATCAGAGGTACAGATTCCTACTAGCTCGCAATTTCCTATGATTTATATATAGGCCAAAACAGCTTCAACTGCCCTGTTTTGTTGCCTACTGAAAAGTGACTGGGTAATTTCACACTTGCTCTTGGATATTAGGTTGATTATACAAAGCTTTATTTTAGCATATGCTTTGAGGACTTTTATATATTTCAGAAGAGCAGGGATTTGTAACAGAGCTAATAGCAGGTCTTTATTATAGAAGTGACAGAAGTTACAATCTGAGAATAACAGAGGCTTTTTCACAGTGTAATTGGCACTGATTATCTTCTGTCCATGTGCACTGTTGCTTATCAGTACAGATGCCCTGGAAAGATGGTTTTATGTCTTGTCTTTGTATAGTACTGTAACTATCTTTTCCATAACAGAAAGTTGATTATCAACCACAATGATATCAGACAGGCCACAAAAGTTAATCATGGAGCTAGATGGTGTAGAAGTCACGGAAAGTCAAGAATTATTAGTTCACAAAACAAGACAGGCAAGCTTCTAAATTAAAGAAAAAAAACTAACTAACCCGCCCCCCCAACCCAAACCCCACAACCCAAACACAACAGAAAACCAAACCCAACACCAAAACTCAGCTCAAATCCACCAGAATTAAAGAAAAGAAATCAAAGAGCTCCTGAAGATCAGGGTGCTGTCAGTGGATGAAAAGGCCCCAGCATGAGGAAGAGCATTAAGTGCTCTTGTTTCTCTCTTGTGCCCACAGTGAGTTCTCAAGTCAGTTTTGACATGGCTTAGCTATGCCATTTCCCCAAGTGTGTTCGTGTAGGTGCTGCCAACAAGGCCCAACAGATGATTGAAGGAAGGGATGAGGAAAGGAAGCGATGTCATGCTTTCCAAGGGAGGAAAGGATCAGGACAGATGTAATTTACTCCAGTTCTTAAAAACACGCTCCGACAAATAGAAAGCAATACTGAAGCTATTACTGTCACCACTCAGGCATGATGAGAAGTGTTAAAAGTAATGAACTACCTATCTGAACTCATAAAAACGAAGTAAAGCATGGTATAATGATTATCAGACATTTCAGCTAGTTCTGAAACAGGGATAATATGTGTTCTGCAAACTATCCATCAAAACTATCCTGCATTATTCCATGTGACAGATCAAATGGCTGATCTCAGAGCATGTAAAATTGCCAGATATCCAGGAACTTAAGAAGACCCAGGCCAGTTTTCACAAAGAGCCTGGGCTTAGTAGTAGTAGTAGTAGTAAAAATTATTACTTCTCTTATTCTGCTGAAATTCCAGAGTTTGCATGGCTTAAATCATAAAATTGAGAGAAAGACTGTGCAAAGAACCAAGCAAGGAAAGGAAAATCACAGTGCAAGAGGTGTATATATGTTTTAAACAAACTGAGACAGTGACATAAGGGCTAAAAGAAACTCCCATGAAATCAAAAAGATAAGCATTGTGGGGGTGGCATACCTGCAGAGAATTATGCAGTAATTTTGAAAAGTGAATGTTTAAAACTTAATTATTTGGATTGAGTTTACAGCTATTCACCATTTATATGACAACCAGAATAGTAGCTAAGCAGGAGTTAAAGACAGGTTGGGTTTGAATGATACAGGGTGGGTAAAACTTGTGTTGTGGTGAATGCTTGGTCAATAAAATAAAAAATTTAGTGTAACACAAAAAAATGTCCTCAGGATGTGGTTGGTTTAGCAGCACTAAGTACTGTGTGTAGACTCAGCTTTTGTTTGTACCTCAGCAGCACAGGTCATCAATTACAGAAACGATACAGCTAGTGAGGAATTTAATTTGCAACATGATTTGGTATGACCTGCAAAAATCAGGCCAGATGATACTAATTTACACTGCAATTCTACCATGCATGCTGCCTCTTAAAAATTACTTTATTTGCATATAGACAGGTATTCAGTTGAAGGAAAAACACAGAACAAAATGTAAATGAAAGTTATACAACTATGGTTCATCTTGATAAAAAGGGCTGCAACCCAAACAGCTTCCTGCGATATCACCCCAAAATGGATGAATTCCAAGGTCTGACAATAAATGGAACACACCCTTGGAACCTTGCTCAGTGCCAAACTTTGTATCCCTTATGGGAAACAGCTGCTTGCTATAAGCACTCAAAACTTAACTGACACTTAGTTTAATGGAATTATTTTGCTTTCAATCAACTCAGGAATTTCCTGCTCTTAAATTGACTGCTAATTCTTAATGCAAACCTATGACCCATACTGCTATCACTCCTTCATTTGAAAGTCTTTCTCCACCAAAAGTATCAGAAATTGGTTCAGATTCCTTTTGTTAAATTAAAAATGACATTAGGATTTTTTATGCTCTTTGTACTCTAAAAATCCCATTTTGTACTGCAGTGAAACACTACAACAAATTAATGAACATAACCTGCTAATAGTATCTAACCTTTGCCTGATTTGACTTCTTACACTTTGCCCTCTTGATCCTGGAGCACTCAACTCTCGCTATTTTCATAAATTACATTTTCAGTATTTCTTTATAATTTTGCAAATTGGTCTCTGGCTATCAAATTCCCCTTTCCAAAAGTTAATACATATTAGATACCTTTCCTCTGATATATGCTTTTCTCTTTTTTTTCTTTTTTTTCTTTTTTTTTTTTGGGGGGTGGGGAGAGAAAGAGAAAAAAAAGATAAACCTTCTATTTAGAGGGTTTGGTATTCTTCTAAGTCATTTTTATTTGTGTAACTGCTTGTAAGAAAATATTAATTGAAGTTATATATATCAGATTTGTAGGCTGACTTTCACTGCATCACCAGCCTTATGTTTTCAAGAGCAAGTCAGCACTTTAAGACAGATGATCCACAAGTAATTAAGGCAAATGATATCCCAAGCCAGAGATTTAGAGCACTCAGTCACCATATTAAGAGTATTACTGGCTTTAAGACATTGAAAGTCCATCAATGTTACTTTTCCTGCTACAGCACAGCCTTTTGTCATGTTTTACAAGAACCATGGTAAATTCATATTTATGCACAACGGCCTTCAACCTGCAATGATAGCACAGTACTGTAAGACACCAGTTTAAAAATTGGTTTTTTAAGCAGCAGGAGGCTAAGGCAGAAACACCCCTGTGTTCCATTTTGATACAATTTGTTACCATACAACATCTCTGGCACTTTAGAGAAATTCCTCACACAGATAATTTCTGGATCACTGTTTTTCACATCAATTTTAACAGCACCAATGGTTCACAAAACAGGTGATTTTCTTTAGATCGGGAAGAGGTACCTGCAAAATTGCATAGGAAATAAGCTAGGCAGGAGGTATTCTTACCTTAAAAAAATGTATGTTGTATGCTTTCACAACCTGAAATCAATGCCTGGGATGTGTCCTTCCTTGTGTCATGTTGCAGAATATGTTTCTTTTTGAAAAAGGTCTTGAGATTGTTAGAGGACATTCCAGATGTGACTTACACCTCTGTGCCTGGGGTGCACAGAAAAGATCTTAAATCACATTTCTGGGTAATGAATGAACATACCTTCATGCTAAAAAATCCCAGTTTGCAGTTCTGATTTAAGTGACAAGCTTTCAGGGGCAAGGCATCTCTTTAAAGCACCATTTTCTTGTGCAACATCCTGCTTGCAGTTTTTGTAGAGAAAATGTGAGTGAAACTGGATGCTTTTAGGTTTCACTGATTGACAGCTATAGGAAAAAAAAGTTTTCAATTAACAGCTTATTGGCTGGCAAGCCTTTATCTTCTTGGTAGCACTTAGGTTAATGATAGGTTAATCTTCTTAAGACAGATCTGACACACCTCTTTTTCAGGAAATCAGGAAACCAATAAATCCCTAATCAGTTCACATGTGGCCACATAATTCCTCTCTACTCCTTGCTGCTATATGACCAGGCATTATTTTATCAGGTTAAAGCAATATTTCACGTAATCTTCAGCTGGAGTCAACAATAGGGAAAAGCAAATAAACCAGAATGCAAACAATCACACTCATAATAAACTTGCAGTGAAAGGAGGAGGAATGCGCTGTGATGGGATAGATTTTTTCCCAACTGTTTTTGAGTGATCAGTGTGCATCCTGCAGCAAGAAGACTGACAGCACCAATAAATTTTTATCCCAGCCAGTTTAACTGAAACCATTACTCAAGCTATGCCTTATAATTTAGCCGTGTATTAACATACAACTTTATTTACTTCTCTCTGACATTCTATTTCTTCTAACACAACACAGAAATGCTGCACAAGGTGAATTATAGGAGCTGTAACACCACATTATTTTCCCAATTGTATATACATTAACATTCTGATCCCTTTCTTTTAGGAATGAAATCTGTAGTGAGAGAGGCCTGGTCTCTATCCAAGGCAAAGCCATTTGCTTAGTTCACACATACACCCTTCCCCTGTCTTTAATCTTTCAAGATGTATGTGTGGGTGGAGTTTTCAGCCATCTGAAATAAAAGTGGTTCTATCTTTTTGACACTTGAGGGAATGTGAGAACAATCTACTTGAAGAAAAGTTAAGTTTTTGTTCTGAATAAAAAAAGGTAGCAAAGTACAGTGAGCTAATTGTCTAAAATGGTTTGGGAGCTATTCTAATGGAAAAACATAAATATAATCAAACCTTCACAGAAGCAATGCAATTAGTCCTCTTGTCAAAAGCATGACCTGCAGCAGTGTAAGAGGTTATTGCCAAATCTAAGAAGCTTTAATCCTGAGTTGATCCAATCACCGTAATAAAATTACCATCACAGAAGATGATCTTCATCATCATTTGTGAGCTAAAAGATGAGTGGAAATATTTGTGGTTCAGCATATGAATGTCCTTGTCCAAAGTACTTGCTAACTCTACTCTATATACCAAATATGTGCTCCTGAATTTGGTATTTCACACAGCCTATATCAATGGCAGTAAAAAAAATCAGCATCTTGCTCTGAACATCCAACTGGTTTTAAGATGAAGATGTTAAAATGTGTAGCCAGTATCTATAATTATAAGAAAACCTTTCACTGAGAAAAGATATACAGTAAAATTTAATCACCATATTTACAATTTTAAGATCAGTATGCAGGGTAAAGCTCCTAGGAGAACAATTTTTTAATAGCCACCAAATTCTGTATGCTTGAGGGAAAAATATTAATGGCTTCCTGAATGACCATTAAATAAAATCAGCTACAGCTAACCCTACATTTGTGTTTTGATGTGCAGCAAATGTGAGTCAAACAATAGTTACATGAAAACAGGTATGTAACAACAGCAAAAGGAGTACACACCTATTTCTGGGAGACTTGGAGATTGTTCCAGGGAAGTTATTATCTATTGTAGTGCTAAGGAATGCCATAATTTATGCATTAAAACCTAACCAAACCAGCCCAACGTTAAATGTGTTAATTCTTCTGATAAATAAAACACCATTTACAGAGTACAGAAGTTTCTGCAACTGCGCCTTAGGCTGCTCTTTGTTTGATCTGATTTTTTTTGTTTTCTCTGTGTGGTATTCAACAAAACAGATTTTTTTTTTCTTTTTTTCAATTTTGTGTTGCCTCTTCCGTGTGCCTCTGTCTGTAAAATGACAAAGGGAAAAGGTGTGTTTCAGTGACACTCTGGCCTGTGCACACAAATGCAGATCTCCTGGGAAAAATCAGTGGTTCCTTACTTATTTAAAAACTACCTCAGAATCTGAAATGAGGTTTCTCATGTTGTTGGAAAGGAAAGCACAAAAGCATTTACTATACACACTCCAACAGCATTTTAAGCCCAGGGGTTGTTTTGTTTGTGCAAGAGCTCTTTAAAAAATACTGAGAACTATTCCTCCTTCGAGAAACTTACACTTCAGTGAGTCTAAAACAAGCAAGATTCAGTACATGGGGCCTCCTTACATCAGCCCCTGCTTTGTGACAAATGCATTTTGGAGATTTGTCGTGCCTTAATCTCTTGGTCCTTAGAGCACAGAGCTTTAGTGAGCAGCTGCCTGCTACCGTGGTGGCCCTGCAGCTGGTGACTCTTGAGTCACTGCACACAACCCCAGCTCAGGGACAGCCCAGGAGCAGCCGTGGTGTGGAGACCTGTGTGACTCTCGCCTGCCCTCCTCTCCCACAAGGTGTGTGTGCCAGCCAGCAAGCAGAGGCCACAAGGCTCACAGAGAAAGAATAAATATTTTACTTCTTATCCTCCAGTCTTTGAAGAGTCTAGTTAGGTTAGGTTATGGCAAATCACTTTTGACAGTATTTGCACAATCTTCAATGTTTCTGAAAGCACCTTTGAAACTGCTTGGTTACACAAGAAACACTTTGCCAATGCAGAGCTAAATGCAAGGTGGGGAATGAGAGACTGCAATACTGTCCCTCAGGAGCATGGGGATGATCCCCAAAGTTCAAAAAAGAAAAGACAACATGCTTATCATCCAGGTGATCTCGTTTTCTTTGGAGATGGAAAGTTTTTATCCTGAGTAATGCGCCTTTTAGAGCCCATGTTTTGCACGTGGCCCTTTCCTCGTTACCGTTCTCTGGGCAGAGGAATGACAGAACTGATCCCTCAGGTAAGATTAGTTTTGTGCATGCTTTTGTGACCATTCACAGATTCCTCAGAAAAAGGAAGAGGCCAGCTATGCTGAAACCTGCACCACCACTTCTGGGTTACTCTACTTAAGAACTATCCATGTTTGATTTTACAGAATAACTCATGAATAAGTGTAATGTTTGACCTTTTCTAGTTCCCTGCTAACACTAAATGGGTTTCCAATCAGGTAGACTGTCCCTGTGAGACACGGCATGACTTTTTCTGGGGATGAGTTTCTATTTTGAACAACATAAAGCCAAAATCTGACTGCGTGCATGAAGTATTTTCATTTTTATTCTAGCACTGTTTGGTAGGTAGTTGTCAGAAAGCATGAAACCAAACAATGAAATACATTTGTTCCTGGGGCCCTGCTGCCTCCAGAACGAAGAGCTAGCTGTTTGTGGTCCTAATGAAAAGCCCTCTAGGAGAAAGGTGCATGGAATTTAGGAACTTAATTATATATGCCTGTCATTAAATGGTAAAGGCTCATGGAAGGACTGTTCAAAAGGTTACTGACTGACATTTTAAGTTAATGCTCAGATTCAGCATGCCCCCTGATGTAGCAGCACAAAGAAACAACTACAGAAATAAGCTGCAACACTCCTTTCAAAATGTCTAACTACCCTTACAATCATGTGGAAAAAAAGGTCAGCTCAGCTGTTGTCACCTGCTTTTTCAAAGATTATTCAGCCTAGGCATGTTCTGGTGACATTAAACCTCCTCTCCCTACTGCCATGCAGGGCAAACATACAAACTGCAGGCATATAATTTCCTGGGCATTACCACCTGAGCTCTGTATTTTCTGGTTTTAGGAAACTTAAGACATGAGAACATGAAATGTCCCTTCATTTTTTGCTTCTTGAAAAAGCAAAAAGGTCTTGAGATTGGTGTTAACTAGACTCTTCAAAGACTGGAGGATAAGAAATATCCAAATTTATTAAATAAAACTACTTATCGAAAATGGGAATAGGAATATGTTTTAATATGAGCAGTTTGCATGATAAATTTTCATAGGTCACACTGGTTCAATTCTAAATTACATCTCACGTTGGCATTCCTTAAGAGCTATTTTGCATACATTTTCAACATATAGAAAACATGTTATGTGCAGAAATTACGTAATATTCTTTACACAAAGAATACTGGCTTTGTAAGAGTGGTCACTCAGCATAAAATAATTGGACTTTATTGATGGAATAAATGCATATATCATTTTCATAAGTGTGAGGCCAAAATACTACAGGTACATTTGTGATCTGGTTCAGGTCAAGGGCCCTTCTCACCATCTAGTCTTTTTCCAGAAGTGCTATAAAAAATTTCTAAAGGACAACAGGAACAGGGCCAGCCATATGTAATATTACAACAACAACTTTCCGTTACTTTCAGCTGAATTTTTTACATGAAATTTCCATTAATTAAAAAAAATAGCTAAAGTATGTTTATACATGAAAACAAACACAAATTGTCAAAATTATGAATGCATTTATACTTCCTTTCTGGAAAAAAAAAGGTTAGCACCACTTAAACCATGTGTAACAATGGTTATTGTATCTTCTTTTTTGTTTTTTCTCTCCTAAGAATAAAGGTTTGCATTTTTTTTGGAAAGTATATATTATGCATCACTTTTCTGTGCTATCACTACATTTTAGGAATTAATTTCCAATTCTTTGATAAGTGACTTAAGTTCAAGAAGCATGCAAAAAAGAACTTAACCCTTCTTCACTTGAAAATCCTCAAAAGATTTTGTATTTCAAGGGTGAATTTAGAAAAAATGGACTCTAGTGAAAGCAATGATGCTTTACTTGAAAAGACAGTGGTATAAATGGGTAGGTTAAAGCCACCATGATAAAATGCACACATTTGTCAAAATTCCTTTGGATCCATGCACAACTGAAGTGTTATTCATTTCTACAATGGAAAATACATTTATCTTATCTGCAAGAGTCCTTTGAAGGTATTACCACCAAGATAAAGGCAAATTCAGAGGATATAGTTATATTTAGATTTTTCAAGAGCAATTGGCAAGGGATTAAAATCAGAGAAGGTACAATAGAATGTGGAATAAAAAAGCTGTCTGAAGAACAAAAGGAAAAGCTTCATAGCAGGAAGCTTTCAGTTCAGCAGAGGTGGCTCCAATGCCTGCACCCTTTCTACCTTCTGGAGGGGCAGTTCTAGGAGCTAGAGACTGTCCTCAGACTGAAAAACCAATATTTCATATAGTTTAGATAAATGTGAGATTTTATAAGGAAAAAATAGTCAGTATGGCAGCAACACAAGTGTATCAAATTAAATTTTAAAGTAAAGTTTCTGCATTTCTATGATAGCTGGTGCATGGTGACTCATGAAACGTTTGTTTGCTTCATTTATGGTCCATCAGTGCATTCCTATATTCTACATGCTCTAAACTCTTAACTTTACTAAATCCTTGTCTCATAATTCTTTTGGCAGAGCTAAATCTTCGCATAAATGAAGCAGGATTAAGTAAGAAGTGCAAACATTGGGCTAAATAGAACATAGAGATTATGCTACCGGGCAATTAAATATCAAGATATAGAAGGTATGCATAAGAAAACCAAGCATAACCAATGATGGAAAAGACAAGCTTTAGGGAAAAAAAAAGAAGAAAACTAGATGAAGATAAGCTGGTTAACAGTTGGTTAACTTGGTAAGAAGTAGCATTACAGTAATAAATTTTAAGGCAAGAGTACTAAGAACAGAAGAAGTGTGCATTTGGCAAACTGAAGAAGAAATTCTGAAATACAAAGAATTTGACTTGTAACTTAATTTATTGGTAATTTCTGATCAATTTATCAACTATGTAGAGAGTTGTAATTTGTTCTAGAGAAGAAAGAAATATAAATAGAAACTTTGATATTGAGGAACTTGTTTGTAAAATCCCTTAAGAAGAACAGAAAAAAGATCAAATGAACAGATGAGCTGAAGGGATAAAAGAGAAGAGTATTACCAGCCTTGCAAAAAACATCACGAGAGGTGGAGTCAATGTGCTTTCCTGTAGCTGGAGTGATTTCAGTTTTTCTATTGAAAACAGTTTCAAAAACTACAGATTCACACAATTACTGACCATCCTTACGTGAGCCTGTTTCTGGCTGGCAACTTTTGCAACACTTGAGATGTGTCCAAGCATCTGATTCTTATATAAACTGGGGTCAGAAATCCTTAATAAACCAAAGAGATATTGCCCAGAGCTCAGTGGTGAAGCCCTAAACAAAACTAACTTCCCTGAATTGAAGTTGGTATGCAATTACCAAGTAATTACCAAGGCTGGTAATACCCTTCTCTTTTATCCCTTCATCTCACCTGTAGATTTGATTTTTTTTCTGCTCTGAAGGCATTTACAAACAAGTTCCTCAATATCAAACATCCGTCTGCCTGTTGCTAGTAGTGCAAGTAGAGACTTGAGTGGAAAATCTGATGAACCAACAGGTAGACAGATGTCACTATGGAGGTAAAAAACATATGGGCTATGAAACTGAGGACAGGTAAAAAGGGATAATTTGAAAAATCAGGGTAGCCAAAGATGATGTTAACAGTGAGGCAAAGAGAAGGTTCCATGATGTAGAAGGAAAGCCTGATCTTCTGAAGTGATACATAATGGAGTGAATGGAGTTGGGAAAGAAAATGAGTGTGAGAAGATATCAAACCATACCCTGCAGAACATCTTCAAGTGGTGAGGAATAGCAGAATGGTGCACTCTATAATTCCCACTTACCAAAGAGCTGGAAAGAAAGCAAACATTTAGGAAATGATGTCTTAGGAAATCCATCTTCTTCAACTACCACATATGTTCAAAGAGATAAAGCACAAAGGAGTGCCAGCAATGGAATAGGGCTCTTGAAAAGAGAACACTTACCACTCTGGAAACCCTAGAGGGGAGAAGTCCCTGTTTCTGAAGGAAGCTCCAATAGCTGGCCCTCTGTCACAGAGCAGGCTGCAGTTCTGAGCCCCAGCTCATGGAGATGCAGCCCTGTGCAGCTGGAGAGCAGCTGGTGCCATGGCACCAACCCAAACACTGCAGCTCCAGCTGCTGCACAGGGCAGAAGGGTTGGTGTGAGGCTGCACAGCCTGTGAGCAGACAGAACAATGGACACAGGAGAATTGATCCCATATGAATTAACATAATCAGCTTCATATACATTTGGGAGGTTATAAAGACAAAATATGAAACAATTTCCTGTCCTTTTTTCACTACATAGCAAAGGGTAGAAATTATATGAGCCACTATGTCTTCATCTCTAATTATTAATAACAACTCTATCAAGCCTCTTCTTGGAAAATAGTGGAATAGTTTGAAAAAGGGCATAATGTGACAGAAAGATGGAATGAGGTAGTCTAAAAATGAACATGCTAAGTAATTTTTAGAACTATGCAACCACTGCATAAGTTGATAAGGAAAATTTCAACTGTTAAGACATCAATTAGACATTAAATATAATTAAGGACAATCTTATGATCTCTTTTTCCCCTCAAGAAAAGACAGATTCAGAAATCAGGATTAAAAGAATGGTATTATGCATCACAAAATGATAATTTGACCAAACAGTAATTTTCTGTTCCCTAAATACATCAGAAACAAGCAGATGTCCTTGTTCACACTATATAAGAAGTTTGTTTCTGAGAACAAGAACTTTGTCATCTGAAAAAGCACTTAACTATACAGTTTTGTGATGCAAATTCCTGTGAACAGCAGATGTTTATTTACCCCTTGCCCCTTGATCTAATGCAACAATTCTTAATGCAAGATTTCTCCTTGGAAACCAAATGCTGGGCTTAGGCTCAGGACCCTGGAAGACATACTTGCATTTGAACTCCTTTTGACCACTCCTTCCATGGATTAAGGAAGACAATTCCTTAACAACATTTAGGAAACAACTTGGCTGTAAACCACTAATATATCCTCTTTCTTACAGCCTAAATTTCCTAAACTTATTACTACTTTAAAGCAAACACTCATTTCTATATTTCAGGTTTAGGAAGAAGAAGGTTGCTGTCTTTCAAACTCTTCAACATCTGGTTCATTCCCAGCAAGCTTGGTGTTTGGCAGTAATGTATAATTATTTCAGGGGTTATTAGCATCTGTATTGCATTTGGATAAGAGGTTACAGCAGCTGATTCCAGATTCCTAATGCCTATCTGAAAAACCCTGAGTTAAGACAAACTTAAAAAAACAATAATACATTAAATGTAGTATTATTGTTTTAATGCTTGTACAGTCAGAATATTTTATGTGGAAAATAGACAGGTTTAGAGACTTTCTGATTTTTTTTTTATAAAGTGTATTTAAACAAATGATCCTTTACTAGGCATTGGTAAACCCATAGCTGCCATGGGACAAATACCATGTGGCCCACAATCCCCTTAACCATGCTGGTATTTTATCTTTTCTTCCCAGGAGATAGGGAGGGAAGGGAGCCCAGAAAACAAACAAAAAAATCCAGTGTTCAGTTCTCAAATCCGGACTGAGTTCAGCAGAGCTTTTCAAAGACAAACCACAGATGACTTGAAAGCTGGATAATCTTCAGGTAACAGCTCACCTGGGACTGCAGATTTTCCAGTTGCTTTTGATGTCTCTCAATTGACTCCCTTAAGATGATTCTTTTTGTCATTTGACAAATGTAGTAGTTTCTTCAAAGTGCCCAGAGGAACAGAGGGTAAGCACCCTGCTCTATCACACCTACAGGATAGAACCAATCAATACATGAGAAAGAAGTGGCAAGAGAAGAATGTTATGTACTATCATTATCTCAAATTATATCTGGCAACAAGTTATCTTTACTGATTTAAAGCACAGTACTCTTCTCACACAGTGCTGTTATCCAGAGTGACTGGAAGAAGGGCTTTGTTTCATACAATAGATCCTTCTCTGAATGCACTCCACATCATTCCTGTTAACATCAAATGATAAAACAGGCATTTTTAATTTTAGCTGTTAGCTCAGGGAAGCATAAACTTCTCAGAGACAGGCACTGCATGACTTTGTACCAACATGACTTTGTACCCCTTGCCTAGAGAAAAGTGTCCCCAACTCTCTCCATGGATGTGAAATTGGGATGAGCGTCTCCTCCACTTCCCACGCAGAACAGTTTTTTGATAAGATCCCACGAAGCTGTCTGGTTTTCAGTCACATATTCATTTGCCCTCACCAGGATGAGGCCCTGGAAGCTGAAACCATGAACATGAGAAAAAGGGTTGTGTGACTCAGTTTAAGTTCACTGTTGGGCTGGGTCCAACAGGAGCTGTCAATGTTTGGTGTATGTTTGCAGAGGTGGAACAAAACCATGCCCTGTTACAGGTCATGAGAGTGAACTTCTCTGAGGGAATTTGCTGTCAGCTGTGGTGTGCAAATGGTGCTGTGTATTTTATTCTCTGTAGCTACATATACACGCGTGTAACAATATATTTACACAATAACAGAGCAAATCATACGCACAAAAGGTCACTCAGCATTTAGTTTCTACATGTAGTTTTGCTGGGTGTGATTTATTACTGTAGCAACACTGAAGGTAGCTAAAGGAGGAACAACCACCACTGATGTATTGAAAGATTAATTTCCTCCAAAGCCCTGGGGATTTTTGTGCAAGTCCTTAGAACCTCTACCTTCTACACTAAAGCAATATGTTTGAACTCTCCACATATCTGGGGGTAACCAGAGAGAGCAAACCAAAGCAGTTGCCAAGTTATTATAACTGTGGGAACTAATGTCTACACCTGTGCCCCATTGTTTAATTTCTTATGAATAATATGCTTAACTGCATGCTTCATGACCAATCAGTTCTTGGAACTTGTATGACTTTAACATATCAAGACAAATGTAAGCAAACAGCTGTTGTTAAAAACAAAATCAAACCTCCAGAGTAGCCCATCACAGAGGAGTCTGCTTTTCATAGCCCCTGACTTACTGCCACATCCCAGAATATGTTGCATTCCGGGTAGATGAAGTGCCATGACTTGAAGTGTGAGAGATGATGGCCCATCCACAGTAGGAATGACTGCTGTCAGCCGTCTCATTAAAAAGTCAGGAACTGGGACCATAAATCCTTCAAGGAGAGAAAAATATGGTGCCATAGAAATGACATGACATATAAAAAACTAGCTGAAGTAGTTCGAAAATGTTTCCAAGAGTGATGTCCCTAACAGGAATCACATAACTAAAGAAGACAACATATATTATTCCGTAGCTGGTGCAGTGTAGCCCTGGTGCCCTGTACATACTCTACTGCCGTGCTAGAAGCAGTGTTGAGTTTGCAAGGCCTCAGGACAGCAGCTTTTCAAGTTTACTTTGTCTCAACTTCTCCCGAGCTGCCTACAATTTCCTGACTTAGCTATGGTAGAATTTTTTTCTAATGACCATATGGTTATGTCTAGTTTGCTTTATTTTTGCTTATCTTTGTATGGTACAACAATAGAGTTTTATCCAGATGTTCTCTGTAAAAGCCATGGCATGATAGCAGAGACCTTGGAAAGCGAGGACACAGGAGATGGTCTACGGAAGTGCAGGCATGGGATGGTAAGAGATGGGTCAGTGTCCCACAGGAGCCCCAGCACTACACACAACGCACGGATGGTCAGCTGGAGCAAGGCAGACCGAGAGCTGAGCAAAACCTCATGCAGAGGTACAAAGAGAAGGGAGAACAAACACGCAGCTTGTGTGAAATAGACCATGGATAAGAAATTTGGTTGCACCATGAACTACTTGGTAAAGAGCAAGCACGATGCATGACACATTAGTAAATACAGAAATATTACCTCAAGGGCTCCTAAGATGAGAAAAGAGAAATCAAAAATACTGTATTCCTCATGGCTAAAGATTTGAGCTACACGATCTCCTCTTATTTCTGGAACCTTCGATGCCCAAGGGGCACTGGAAGGCTGAGCATAACATCAAAAGCAGCAGATCTAGGAAGCATGAATATGACAAGTCTATAGTATTACACTTTTTCTTTTGAAGTATTCGTTTTTTCCATAATGACTTCAGTGGGATAATAAACATTATTTAATTAGACAGTTATTTTTCCATTTGGATGTAAAATAAATTTTTGGCATTATGCTTAATGTGTTTCTTCTTTTGCCCTTAATAAAAATGTGAGGGTAGTGATATGTAGGTATGATTTTGCTTACAGAGGCCATTCCATGCCAGGATTTTGCATAATTAGTCTGTGTTATTCAAAACAATAATAATTTCCTTCCTTCTCTCATCCAAATTTAAAACCAAAACTGCTCAACCACGTGATTTGTTTTTCCTGGTAGAGTTTCTGTAAATTCATTGATATCTAGCAGTAGTTTGAATGCTAACACTGTTTTGGTTCCTCATTGATCAAAACTTAGTTAATTTGTTCTTGTATACTGTCTGTTTGTGTGACTTAAGCAATAATAAAGGAAGCAGAATACTTTCTAAATGTTGTTTCCTGTGTGACAGAAATCAGTATTTTTCTAATTATCAGTCCAACATCTTAAAGACACTTGAAAAATGACTAACCAGTAAATGTGCTGTCATCCTGTCATACAGTAATTCACATTGCTGGCTTTCATTTCCACTCCACAGAATTTCAACACTTTCAGTGTCACAGAAGTCAGAGGAATGCACAAAGGATTGCGTTACTATTGTGGAAGCAGCAGCTCAATGGCTTCAGCTCTGGATAACTTCCTGTTCTACTCTTTTTGCTCCAGAGGGTGATGAATTACATTTGAATTCAAGTGCTGTGAGAAAATCAGACAGATAGGAAATTTTAGGACTTGGAATTTATTTTTCAAATCATTGTGTCTTTCCAAATCTGAAAATGAGTACTTTTCATGCTGCTTTGAGGTTGAGCAGTGTGAGGTTCTGATGATCTAAGGCAGATTTTGGCGAGCCCTGTTCATTTAATGTTTATCAATAGTTTTTCTTTTTTCTACAATGGAAACTTTTCTGCTACTTATCCAGGCTGAGAACTAAGTGCAAGTACAAATCAAATACTCAGTTCTTCTGTAACAATATTTCAACCTTCAGTGTATGAAAATATATGTATCTAATGGATGAAGAAAATAATTTTATATTTTTGATTCCGCATTGAAGCAGAGGAACTTATCTGAGATACACACATTCAAAATTTCGTACACCATCTGTGTCTTTTTCCTTTTTAACTGTAAAGGCAATTTAAATGTCACGTTTTCATTTAGTCTTATTACAGTAGTCTCCTTCATGAAAACAGACAGCTTAATCAAGAAACTACTGTATTTCAAAGACATTGAGGGGAAAGAATACCCACCCTGTTACAGGAGGTTTTCCTTGAAGACACCTCTTGTTAAACTTTCGGCTTGGAACATCTGTCTCCTCAGTTCTTCAGAATGACTTGTGCTGCACTTGTTTAAGTGTATTATGATAAACTGAGACATAGGAATAGTTTCCTATTAGAAAGTCGGTAGATCAAGCTGACAATCTGTAAAATAAACATTACTATGGGATGGCTGGAAGCTGTGATGAAAAGGTGTTGTGAACTAAACTGGCAACAGTCTGTTCCCAGTGTATTGCTGATATGAAAAGTCCAGCCTTGCATGCCCCTGGTATTAAGGAAGTGTGAGACAACTTTAATGGGAGCACACTTCTGTAAGATAATACTTGTAAGAAGAGTTTAGAGGGTTAATTTAGAATGATTATTAATGCTAGATTTAGATGGCTAGACTTAGATTAAAAGTTTTGCCTCTGTTCTTCTTTTCTTGAAGCAATGAGTCCTGGTATACTACAATGCTCTGAACTGCTGCCATCTCTTGTATGTCTTTGGAAACGACCAAACGAAAACTGACAAAAATGAAATCAGCAAATCAGCCTTTACGAAATGTTGACTCAATTTTTAGGCAAAGGTGAAAAAGAGAGTATTAAGAAATTAAACATAGCATACATGGAAAGAAGCAAATGAGAGAGTGGCAGTGTACTCTCAAGGTGCTGGAAAGAGCCGACACCAGGTGTTTTATTTTTATGACTTTTTAAGGGTATTACCTTGCTAAATTCTAACTCTGTTTCATTTTATATAGTTCCAATTACATTGGTTCACCACACTGAGTGACAATGGGGACTTCTGCTGCCCAGTCTCATTAATATTGAGTTGCCTCTAAGGCTTTCACAGACCATTTGTCACTTACAAACTAAACATGTTCCAGAATGAAGCTACCCCATTGGGTTAAAAAAAACCCCCAACAACCCAAAACTCAAACACCATCCAGTTATCTTGTGCCTGAGCAACATGTTTGAGTAGTTTTCAGAGTTTGTGGCTGAAAAATGTACATATGGGAAGCAAATTTTATCCATATTAAGAAGCACATGTGGACAAGAGGCTAACTGAAGCAAGTAGCTGCCAGGACACAGACCTGAGTGAGATTATGCTGCTCTTCAAGGGCTTTATTCCAGTGGCCACAAAGGCATCAGGGTTGTCTTTTTTTCAATTAACTACCTACCTGGCGTAAGGGCTGCAGCAAGATTGATTATCTCATTTCTGCTAAGTCCTCTGAAAATCCTTAAATGCACAGGAAGCATCTCTTCATCATTAAACTCCATTAGGTAAGTTGTGAACTCCTGCATACCTATAATTTGAAGACATGCTTTAAGTGCCTAGTGTGAAATAGAAATGGAGATGCATGGATAGTAGATCCCTCTCCAGAGATATGTTGCTGTTTCGTCTCAAAATGAAAGCCATTCCCACCTGCCCAAACCCCAAGACACAGCTGTAAGCAAAAGAAGATACTTTAGCATCAATTTGTAAAATATGTTCCCTAAAATAATCTCCAGTGCCATGGGAGCTTTCAAACTACATTTTAACTAAATCATTTTTCCTGAAGCTAAATATATTCCAGTCTCCTATGATGAAAAGTGGTGGCAGACCAGGCAATGTTTCTGAATGCAGATGCATTTAAGTTCCAGAAAACTTTACCAAGGCATTCAAAATAAAATTTTGCATTCTCCTCAATTTCAAAGATGTGTCTGTATCAAAGCAATTAATAATAATGGTGTCCCAAATTATGTAAATGCTTTGTATATTTAATTTTAGGGCTTAAATTCTACATATGTTAACTCAAAAAATTTATAAACCTAACCACTGACATTTAGGTTTGGAAAATTAAGTGACGAGAATCTCAAGATCACAGGAAACAAGGGAAGCTTTACCGTCAAAAAATACAGAGCTGAGTGAACTTCCAGAAAATATTTCTTATCCTCTCATTGTGCCCAATAGAATGTGTCTCAGAAGAATGAAGAGACAATCTTGCTTTGGTGAAGCATGTGGACCACATAGCACAGGAAGTTTTTATAAGAGTTCATGGCATACATGGGTATAACTCCTTTTCTTACTCTAGGTTTGAAGCTCACTTGAGAACTGCTGAAAATTCTGCCCTGGTCCCACGTGAATGGACCTGACTGCCCAGTTATCTGGATGCCCAGACAGTTCTGTCACCTTGTGTTCTGCCCAAAAAGTCCACAATTTATGCACAGCATAAAGGGGTGAAGACAGGTAGGAAAAGTTAGTGACAGTACACCCTGTGTGACTGTTTCCCCTGCAACTACCACCCTTGCTCCTTGTGACAGCAGAACTGGTAGTTCATTGCCCCAGTCCAGCCCCTTTCCTCTTAAAACATCCTTAGGTGCTGCACATCTGACCAGGTTAGCTATGGGCCTCAGTGCATCTTTTGAAGCAGGGACTTTTGCTTAATTGTATGCTTTACCAAAGCCAAATTGCATTTAAGGTGATCCATATGACTCAGCAGCTCTCACCAGTCTTCTAAATCCCATAAGCAAGAAGCAAACAAACCATATTGCTGCCCCTAGAGGTACTGGGCAGCCTAAAAGGATGAGTTGCACCTTCTCCACTGCAGGTTTCTGTCCCTGCTCTGCCAGTGTGTGCTCAGAGCAAGCCTCTGGGCTCTCAGGCACAGGGCAGAGCTGGGGGGAGGTCAGCAGAAGTGGGCTCTGATGCGCTATGATGAAGCAAGCAGGTAGCCCACTCCAGATTTTATGATTCATATGCTGGAGCACTGGAAGTATCTAATTCCTTCCCCCTCTTTTTTCCCCAGATACTTTTGGGGCCACGGCAGTAATGATTGTCTTGTTATTTATTTATTTTTTTCTCCAGAGTCAAACTCACAGATGAAAGTGGACAAGAGGAAAAAGGTAGTCAGCAAGAGAAACAGACTGGGGCTGTGTTTAGTGGGTGGAATCAGAAATATGCAGACTTAAGCCAATCAATATATTTTCAGAGACTTGTGTAATAATAGCAATTGAGAGCTTTTATGGCTACACAAATCTGTCAAACAACCACTCAGTGATATTTCAGGAGGGAACTGGGCAAAAAGCTTCTTACAGAGATTTCAGGGCTTTCTGTCACACCTGATCTATTAGATGCTGCTTTCAAGTATTGCAATAGCACCTCTGTGCCCAAGATAGAACAGGAAGGGCTATAAGGGAAACGTAAGCTGAAATAGAAAAGACAGCAACTCTTCTGAGGCAGCCAAAAGCTCCTCCCCAAAAGAACACTTTCGATGATAGTGAAGGATGAGGAAGCTAGACTTGGCAAGAAACAGAGATGGTGATGAAAGAAGCTCAAATTATGAAAAAAATATTATGTGAAACAGAAGAAAGTTCCTTTTTCAAAGTGACAAATTCATGTTTATATTGAAAAAAAACCCCACAACCTTAAAAACAGAACCTAATTATTCTAGCCACCTGCATAGAGCTGAGGACTTAAGACCCTAAACAAAACATAGTAGCATGTTTTATTTATAAGAAAGCCATACTAAGATTGTTCATTAGCTTCAGTCCTGAATTGATATGAGAAAGTTCAGGTTTTATTCATACTGCATAAATTTGTAATACACACTGGAATTAAGAAATTCTACAAAAACCAGATTACAGTCTTTAAAGAATTGCTTTTACTTGGACACACCAAGGGTTTCAGCTAATTTGCATGCATATATAGGCAGATTTTATTTAAAATTTACATCTTTCTCTATTTGCCTTTCCTTGTTTTCTCTTGTTGCTATTGGAACAGAAATGTCTTGATTTCACTGATACTAAAGCCTCATATGGCAGGGAGGCTATTCTTTTTCTCATTCTTGTCTTCATCTTTCTCCTGTCTTCACTGAGGGTAAAAATGGGCTGCCCTTTAGGGTGACTCAGCTTCAACATCACCTGGCTGCCAGCTGCCCATCTAGGTTTGTACTTGCTTATCCCAGTCTTTCTGCTTCTTAAATTAAACACTGCTTAGGTCAAAAATAAACTGTCTGACCAGACAACGACCTTTGTTACATCCCAGTTTAGCTTTTGAATTGCTAATATCCTTTTACTCGAAATATGCCTCTTAAGAGGTGTCAGGGCATTTACTGGTCTTTGCTCCTACACACATTCCCAGACAAGGTGAAAGCTGCACAGCAAATACATCAGTTATCTGGTTACCATTTATGCTCAGCATGCAAAAATTATCCACAAATTGCCACGGGTACCACTTTTGACCTGTGCCCTCTTCCTGTGCTTCCTTTCTACCTTACCAAGTATATTTAATGGATTAGCAATGATATCCAGAGAGAAAAAAAACCCAAACAATGTGAAAAACAAGAATATAAGGAACCCTGCTCATCTGGGCCAAGTTGTCAGACTTGCTTGTGGCTGTGCCCTCCTGGTGTTTGACTTGATTACACAGTGAGAATGACACTGAGGGGCTTAATTCCCAGTAAACGTCTGTTTATCATGAGCTTCTCACATTACATCCAAAGGCACACCAACCATAACCATTACAGGAGTTCCAAACCTGAAGAAAGCCAGCTGGAAACCAAAGCACTTTGAGCAGTGAACAAGGCAAGAACATGAAAACATGTTGCAGATGAGAGAAAGGAAGAGCCTTTGGAGCCTGGGAGAGTAACAAAGATGCTACATCTGCTTTTATCTTACCCAGGCAAAAACCCCAACTTGAAATAGCATAAGCAGGTGTAAGAACTCTGTAGGCAGGATGACCTGGAAGAAAGCAAGAACCAGTTGGTTCTTTTTTAGCTCTCCTACAATAGATTTTATCCTGACATAATTTTAGATATCCCAAATTTCAGACATCTGAAATGTTGGTAAATGCCTTGTCACCAACTAAAAATTGCTGTTTCCTGGGAAAGCACATGTAAGTTTTTAAGCAAGGTCTTGTATTTAAAAAACCCCAAATATAAACCTTGCTAAGATTGTGGTTTATTTTTGGGTTGTAATTTTTCATGCATTCTGATCACACAGATGTTGTTACAATTTAAATATCCACCCTAAATTCTGTTTTCTACATTTATTCCAAATGTTTGATAGCACTTCTTTGACTTACATAATTTTCTAGATAGTGAAAAATGAATAGCCTATTACTTTTTAATTGTTTTTAAATACTTTACATATTTCCTTTGTAATTGCTATTGCCAAGCTCTGTTTGGAAAGAATTCATTCATTGACATTGAATGGCTGTCAATTTGAGAGAGAAAATAATAGCAAAATCAAGGAAAAAAATTACAAATCTACCCTTTCTGATAGCAAGAAGAGGCAGGGGCATCTGAATATTGGTAACTGATATAGAGAATATAAACCACCGAAAAACTGCAATCTTGATGAAAAATCAAAACACTTGGTTGAAAGGAAAGGTAAGCAGAGTTTTTAACAGATAACTGAGATAGCTTTAGATTTCAGTTCTTCCAGAGAACACAAAGTCACAGCTCTGCTGAGGAGGAGATAAAAGGGCTCAGCATACCTACAGAATACTGGTGTCCTCATGTGGTTTTCTCAAGGATATCTGAGATCTATTCTGAAGATGATCCAGGCAAGGAAGACAATCCAGGCTATTTCCTTCACACTTTGCAAAAGAATACACTAAATGGATAAAAATATTCCTTACATTAGGGATTATGAGCCAAGCTGTTTAAATAGAAAGCTGCAGAGAAGCAAGTGCAGCATGCACCCAGAAACCAGTACAGGAAAATACCAGCTGGAGTCTAACAGCAGGATATTCCTCTCAAACTCCCCAGCTTTACAGACTTCCAGCAGCCTTGCCTATTGCACACTTGCTGTCCTGAGTGGCTTAGCTGCACTTGGGGTCTCCAGAAGCCCCTTTGACAGAGCTTTGATTTATTCTCCAAGGCACAGAGGAAAATTTTCACCCACATTTCTAACAAAGAAAACCAGCATTTTGGACATTGCTTTCCTTATGCATTACAATTATCCCAGAGCATTTTTTCCCCAATCCCTTAGATGGAGGAACCAATCTTTTAATATTTTGCATCCTGTCTCTGTTTCTCTTCAAGCTCCTGACACATTCTTTCTGCCTTTTCCTGTACAGATACTAGTACAGCTTGAGTAGGCTATTTTTCCAGGAGAAGAAAGAGGAAAATAAAATTAATTTTGCATCAAGGAAAACAGAGCAAGTTACATCCTCCTATAAAAGAGAAAATGATCTGGGTCTCATGCTGCTTGCACAGCTACCTCTTATTCTGAAAGCTGACTTGATGCTACTTCTTAATGTTTGTATACTGGAAACTGAACCAAAATAAGTTTAACAGGTTGCCAAGCCTTTGTGCCTACCTTTCAGTAGAAGAGACAGAGCTGAAAGCAACAGCAGGATACATTGATGCTGGCCTCTTGAAGGAATTTTCTCTCCACAAAGAATAAAAAAAAAGCAAAAACAGTCCTGTGAAGATGAGAAAAGAATTGAAGAAATAAAGCCAGTGGCTTTGACAAGTAAATATAAAATAAAGTGTAAAACACAGGTAGAAATGGCAGACTCCTTCCAAATACTGAAAAGTGTGAGCACTGCCAAAAAATAATTTAGAAAGTAATTTAGTTCAATGGTTAGCAACTGTTTACCTACCTGCATCTACTGCTGGTCCGCCTTTTCTGTATTTCTATTAATTCAGCAAAGTTGTATATGTTTGCAGAGGAAAAAAGCCTTGCTGTTATCACCCCTAGAGAAACTGCAGAGAGAATTCTAATCTGTGTACATACCGAGACAGGAGACTGTGGAAAGAAGTAAATGGGAAAAAACATTTATTTGTTGTCTCCCACAATACAATTGATTTCAACATAAGGAAGTATAAAAAATTCAGTACATGTGAATTTAGGGAAGTATAATCAACGCAATTGCTTTAGACCTTGTCTTGGAGCATTGACAGAATTTGATCCCAAAGCTACTAAATACTTCCAGCTTGGTAACAGTAAATGTGTAATTAACAGCAAACTGTTCTGTTGATCTTCTCTATCATTTAAGTCTACCAGAGGGATAATGTCAAGAAACGTTCCTTCAGCTTGTTCTTGAGATGGTTTGGAACAATTAGATTAAAAATAAACAGAGAGTTTTTCCAAAACCATGCCATTGTTGATTTTCCACAGGAATGTCCTGGGTCCTATAAGCCAGGTGTTGCTGCAGCATATTAGGAATGAAAGGCAGCAATTCCAGATTGGTATAAGTGATACTATGTACGCTCCAGTGCCTCGCTGGGTTCATGCAAAATAGCTGCTTCCCAAAGCTTTAATTGGCCCTTAGCTTCTTTTACAGCTTATTCACCCAGACAGCCTGCACCACTGTAGTCAGTTAAAGTGTAGCTGAGAGCATTATGAAGCACATCTTTACAGGAAATAGGAGCATTCATTTGATAATTGGCATGAAAACTTGGCCATATTAGATTTAAAAGTCATTAGTTTCACATCTGTGTGATGCTGAGTGCTTTTTCACTTCCAGGCATGCACAGCAACCAGAAGCAATGGCTAAACTGCCTGGAGGCACCTGTTCCAATGTGAGCTGTCTGCTGAACGTGGCTACAGCCACTGTGGATGGCAGAGGGGCATTGCCACCTTCCCAGCCCCAGCCATTTGCTCCACCCCAACAAGAATCATGCGGAGGTTTCTGAGCAGTGTATTCTCCCACTCATGTTTCAAGACATCTCACAATAACTCCAGTTCGAGTGAGAAAGTGCAGTTTGGTTGCAGACGTAGAGATGCAGGAAGAGTAGCAAATAATGCAACCTGCAACAATCAGAAAACTCTTGTTCAATAAATCCAAACTATTCCTCAGGAGCAAGCTGACTGCTGAATATTTTTGACAAAAGTAAGAGGGGAAGTGCAGACAAACAGGATGGCAGTCTTGGGTATGTACAGATGAAAAGATGGCTTCCTCCCAGAGACAGGGATTTCATGGCTTCCAGACGGTGCGGGATTAACTAAAATGTGTTTTGGTTCCTTGAGAATAATTGCTTTCCAATTCTTTCTACTAAGAAACTTGGAATTCAATTCTTTACTATAATTATGCAGCAATAACGTTTGTTATTTTTAATTCATACACAGGACCATATATATGTATAGCGAGCGAGAGAGAGATATACATATTTCAAAGAGAAGTACTTTTGGGTTTTATTATGGTTTTGGCTTGTTGGGGTTTTTTGTTTGGGTTTTTTTTTTTTTTTTAAGGATGAGAAAATTGATGGGGAGAGAAGAAAATAAATGTGCTTCCACAGAAAAAGCAGTTGTTCACTGCTGCTATTAAAATTCAGGTCCATTTCCATGGAAAAATCAGTTGATCAAAGTGAAAAGTTTGCTTTTATTTTTTTAAGTGAAAAGATACAGAAGAACTCTATGCATTAACAAACTGATATGTTTAGTAAATTTTCATTTTGCTGTTCAGACTTTCCTCTGAATCACTTTCTCTTTCCTCCTCTTGCGCTTACCAGTTCCAAGAGCAATCACTACAGTCCTGCTTGCTAAGGAAGATTCTGCTTTAAAATAAGGTATCCCTAAATAGTGATCCCTCATCACTATTGATGCTGTTTTTAAACACTCTGAAAGTACAGAGAAGATCTATGAACAAAGTGTGAAGATTCGCAACGAAATGTTACTGAGTTTTAATGTCAATTAAGCTTAGCTTGCCTTTGTAAACCAGCAATATGAGACAACACACGATGCAGCAAAACAGTGCCAGCAGGTTGATACTGCAAATCAGTCCTCAGCTATGTTTTTGCCTTTTAACCTCATTCACTGCAGCCTTTTTTACTGATGATTGAGGTGAAGGGATACATGCTATGAAGGTAGCACAACAAAGCTTTATAACCTTTTCTTCAGAGGGTGGATTTTACAGACAGTTACAAGCACATACAATGTTTCTCAATACATTCAGGCCTGTGTAATGGATTACTACAGTTTTGACTAATTTACCTTCTGATGAAGCAATAACACGAGGCTCTACAATGCACAGAACCTGCTGGCTACAATATTAAACCAGTTCCTCAAAATATGGTCTGCCACTCAACTCCAGTGTAGAATCCACAAGTTTCTTCTCATCTTACTATTTTCAAAAGGATTTTCAGAAGTATTTGTGTATGATGAATTGCATCAACCTGTGGTAAAGGAATCGCAATGTCTGCATCCAGACTATCCAGCTCACGTACCTAATAAATATCATAAACAAATACACCACGGCCGCAAGCTGCTCTGTGATTCATACAAATGGATTTTCTAACTCAACCTGACAACTCAGCTGATTAGACAAATAAAGCGTCTTGGATAACACCAGTCTTGATAATTACATTTGCCAAATGGGACAGCTATATTTCAAGCTGAAAGTGAATGTACAATTGCTGTTAGAGATCATGAAAAGCCTTGTACAAGAGCTAACAAGAAAAAGCAGGTATTTTATGAAACACTGGTTCTTTTCTAGTCCTTGTTTATATTAGAGGTTTCTAGGGGATGAACACCTTAGTCAAGAGACATATGGCAAACCACTGAGCAGGGCACAAGCTGCTGAGCTGTGCTGGTCATATGAACTCTGGCGGTGGCAACACAGGCTAGCCAAGAGAGGCACCAAATCTGCAAATGAGTCCTCCTTTCTCCATCTCTCTGACCCATCCCTTTAAATTCCTCCTGCCCCTGGGAAGCACAGTGTGCCCAGGAGACAGGACAAGGATGAAGGACCAAGGCTGGAGACAGTCACTGCAGCACCCTTGCCGTGCATCGAGGGATGGGGGAATGCAAGGGCAGGGCAGGGAAGCAGCAAGAAAAGAAAAGGTCATGGACCTTAGAGACTCCTAGAAAATAAAATGTACAGAAAAATGTAAGGAACTGCTGGGTTATATGGTGGACTGAGAAAAGATGTGAACAGCCAGCCCCCATCAGAGAAACTCCTGCAACTCAAAGGAGAGAAGCCAAAATCTGTTAAGTTTCTGATGCCTGCTTGAAATATTGAGCTGCAACCAAAGAGAACTAGAAAGCACTCAAACTGCTCAAGGGAGAATACTAAGATGAAAGAAGATACCATTAAGATAATTTTCATACAGGAGATCAGTACAAGACAGCTCTTCCTCTAAGAGGAAATAGCAATTTTGTGATCTTTAAAATTAATTTGGATACTCTCATTGCTTTTGCAGAAAGCTTTCCCGAGAAAATTGAAATGGAAAAGAGTTTTTAGAATTAAGAATGATTTGAGATGATGTGACAATGTTCAAATGATGCTGTAACATTTGAAGGGTGAATTAGTCTCATTACCAGGCTCTTCTTTTTTTCCCTAGCACTGAATTTTTAAGAGCAATTTTGCAAAAATTATCAGAAATGTCCATTTATATAATAGAGTCCTGTTATTTAAAAAGGTTTTATTGACAATATAAAGAGTAAACTACTTGAGAACATGAAAACTAACAATTGTCAGTGGATTTGATATGATTCTAAAATTGAAAAAAAAATTAATGAGATGATTTAATGAATTCTCAATTGTTCCAAAGAGTCTGTTTCAAACCAGCAACTAGCAAAATAAGCAAAATGTACTGTATTAGACATTATTTTTCCCCAAAGCCCAAAATATTAAAATTGAGCCTAGACATGTTTTATGTTCTTTTGGACAGTAGAAAACAGCCATCAAAGAGCTGATAACTGCGTATTAGAAAGAGAGACTGATTGCTTTTCCCAACTAACAGAATGAGCACAGAACTTGGATTTCCTTTTTATGTGCAATTTTAATATGATGCAAAATTTCAATTTGTATAAAAGGGATAAATATGTGCAGTGCTGGGAACCAAAAGCCATGTTTGTCAGTGCACCAGCAATGGCACATCCTGGCCAAGTGAAAATTCAAACGTTACAGCTCCACCTACTGAAGCAAGAAGAAATGATTGGAAGGGGTGTAATTAGTCAGTGTAATGAGCTGGAGCAATCCAGGGTCTACCTAGACCCTATAAAAGATTTGACACAGCTGTCTGATCAGCACTTGAACTCCTGCTCAAGATCAGGTAGTATCAGTTACAGTAAGCAATACTAAAGTCCTGGAAGTCAATCACTTTGTCCTGTTAGAAGCAGCAGCTTGTTTTTGAAACTCACAGGAATTTAAAGAGTTCATTTCTGCCTTTTCTTATAGTGATTGATGAGCACAAAAGTCAAGGTTTTTCACTTCAGAAGGATGCTGATACTCTGGTGTTTTTGATGAAGCAACAGATACTCTGTTTATCCAAAGACCATGAAGTGAACAAGCATTTGCTCACCCTTTTGGCACACAGTTTTGTGTACGACAAAAATGAAAGAAAAGATTGGCCAATGGGAAATACACTTTGAACTGGAGGAATACCAGTGAGGATGAAAAAAAATAACTTTGTATAGAAATATAATCATGTAGCTACACTTCTAGCAAAAGATTCATCTCTTTAATCTAAAGGCAGTAAGCATGAATCAAATATGCTATTTCAGTGAATAATGGTCTTTTATATACATATAAATATATATATATATATATATATATATATACACACATATGCGCTTTGTGGGTTCATGGAGTGGGTCAGAGCCAGAAATTCTGTTTATTGCAGAAACCTTTCAGACAAGTATTTCATACACCTTAGGACCATGTTGAGAAGGGAGAAATAAGTAAAAGGTGTTGAAGCAAAAGTTCTTAACCAATAAATAGTGTTTAGCACTTACTAACAAAAGCACAAAGGAATGTGGCAACACAGCAGAACAAGAGTATGAATAACATGAATGTTTCATGCTACCTGAAAGAATCTTACAATTAGTCAAAATTACTCCCTCTGAGTCTGAAAGCAGGCAGAGCTAAATATTGGACTTGAAGCAATGTAGTATTCAAGAACATGACAGATATAATAGGCGAATGATGAGGCATTTTGTCCAGAAGATTACCAGAGTCCAAACACCCACACAGCACTGGCAACAGCACAGCACAAAACATGCAAAACCTGGAATGTCAAAACAAAATGATACTTTACACAAAAAAGAAGAACCTTTGTGGAGCATAAACCAAACTAGAAATGACACTGATAATAACTGGAAGTTGAACATATGCCTAATGTTTTCGTGCTGTAATTAAATAACCTAAGTGCTGGCGAGATGATAGCTAAAAGGAAAATATTTACATCAGTGGGTAGGGAATGTGGAGTCAGACTCCTCTAAAGGTAGATACGATTGTGAGCATCTTGGTCCTGTATATAGTGTGTTTTGCATGCCACTTGTCTGTGTGAAGGAATTTTCCTAACAAACACTATCTGAAGTGCAGACTTCGATCCCGAGCCAGCAGGAACCTCAGGCATGGGAGGAACGTAGCTCAAAGGAAGCCAGTCCTGAAATAGACAAGAATGGATGAAGATGGCAGTTTCTATGGACACAGAGAAACAGGACTTATAAATTGGTATTTATAGCATGAGCAACCCCTTTTTCATCTCTGATTCTCATGGACTCAGTGAATGAAGAAAAAGAGATCTAAAAGCCAGGAACTCAAACCTCAGTATGAGGGTTGTTGAACAGTAGTGACACCATTCAGCACAGACTCTTCTGAATTGACATGTTTTGTGGAGGAGCTGAAGAACATGGAGACCAAACTGGTTTTAGCTCACAGGAACAACAAATATGACTCTTTGTGACATTTCCACCACTGAGCAAGTTATGAAAAGAATTTATGAATTAAAGGCAATCAATAATCAGTTGGATTGGTTTTTTTTTTCATTACTTCTGCCTCTCCCCACTACATAAAAAGAATTTTAAATAGCACACATTGGTGGAGGAAAAAAAGGAGCAGTTAAAAACCAACTGAAAGCTCTGATCTCTTGGGTGAGAGAGGTAATATATGGAGTTGATAAGATCTAATTTCATTCTAATATCACTTTCTCAATTTGTAACAAATGTAAGAGTGTAGCAGCACATTATAAGATCTGAAGAGATTCTGATTTCATAAGAAAAAAGGGGAAAATCAAATATGATACATTAAAAAAAAGAACTGGCAATAGGTACTTAAAATAGAACAAATCACAGAAAAGTCCATTAAATATGACTGAGAACCAAGATAATGGGCTTAATATTTAAAAAGTGATTGAACAAAGAAGGAACTTGCAATTGCAATGAACACAACCCTAGAAACTGATGAGACTCCAAAAATGATGGGAAAAGTGATTATTGTTACAATTGCACATATTTAGAACAAAAGAATAGTCAGTTTATTTTCAGAAGGAATGATTTTTTTGGTCCCTCAAAAAGTATTTTAATATTTACCTAGCATCTGCAGTGAGGGTGGCTCAGGACGATTATCATTCCAGGAGACTCTGATCACAACACGGCGCGAGCTGCAGTGCCATTGCAGCAGGGGCTCCGGTCTGCTGAAGAATTACAAGTGACTTTCAGAGGTCATCTAGAAGACACCAGTTAACTTGCTTTATGCTGAAGAAACTGAAAGGCTTAGGTCCCCGCAATCCTTTCTGATCCAGAGTGCTTTCCAATTCAAAGCAGGAAACCTGCAGCGACTCATTTTTTGACACTGCTTAACAGGCAGCCACCTTGAGACTTCAAGCAATGAAAAGCAACTCCTCAGGGCAGGAGCTAAAGATTTCGCTATGTTAATACCACAACTCTTGAACATTCACTTTCTTCAAGCCAGCAGTCTTTAATGTACCTCTTTATCCCTATAAGTTTATGCTCAGCATTTTCCAAAATGTCACCCACACTTTGATTTCTCTCCCCCTACCAAGTGTACCTTTCAAGTTTTATGTATGCTGCTTTCTACTGGGCTCAGCAGTTGACTTTAGATATCTTTTTTCAGCTTAAATGTTTACAAAATTCGCACAAATACTTGGATAAGTTGTGAATTTACCCAAAAAACAATAACAACCGTACAAATTGTTTGCAACTCAGATTGGAAAACTTTGCCTAGCAGGAACAGTTACTTTATTATGCTTAAGCAGTTATTATAAATAAGCACTTATCACAATTAGAAAAAGAAGTAGGAGAAATGCGAACACAGCTAGACAAAAAATCATTATCATGAACCCAAATATTTAAATATACATATGTCAAGCAAGAGAATTCCTTAAAAGAGCCCTTAGTCAAGCTCAGCAGGATTAAAAAAAAGGCACAAAGCAAGAATAACTTGTGAAAGTAAATCCACTGGGCAAAACATGAGACAAGAAAGAAGAAAACCATGAGTTTGTGATCCACTTTCAGAAGCTTGAGCTGAAAAAGCAGGTTTTGTGATTGAAATCTAGTTTTAAGGACAGGCAAGGTCATCATCCAAAAAAACCAGCAGACTCTTGGTCTTTTCCGATTTATATTGTTGGACTCGTTGGCTTGCTGAGTTTATAAAACACCTACTACAAGGACTTTTATGAAAAGTGCACTTGTTTGAAAATAGGTGTGAATCATTTATGAAATCCAGCTGTGTATATGACAGGTACAATCTGCACCTCACCCTGCAGCAAACAGGCAGATTACAAGCAGTGTGCAAAGAAAGAGCGCTGGCCAAACACCATTAACTTGAAAGGACAGAAATAAGGTCAAGGTTAAACACTCTGAAAAATCTACTCCTGGACTCCACAGCTACAAAGGATGCCAGAAAATGTGCATCTAAACCGCAGTACACTTAATCCTGACAAAAATGAACAACCAGATAAAAATAAAAATCAAGTCTGTTCATACATCATACAGGGAACAGCATGCCAACACCTGTAATTTATCACAAACAAAGAGGATTGGAAGCAAGTCTTCCTATGGACTGACTCAAAGTTCTTACAGAAGCTGTGGCACCAACATCTATGTGTGTTAGACCTGAATCTATCTGACATAGGCTGAACCTATGAAGATTCAGAAAACCCTGGATGACACTATGCTATTTGTCTGGGTTTTGAAATTCTAATATCTTCCTTTGCATGAGCTGCATTTCACACACTGGGAGTATTAGCAGAAGCTTTAGCAGACCTCATCTACAAGACTCAGCAACATTTTATATATTATTGCCCATGGTACAGAGTGATAGGGCCAATGATCAGCCTTTCCATTAGGGACTTGTGTTAACAGCTTAGCTGCTAAATAATGGATTGCTTCAGCTTGTACACTGAGTCAGTCTTTCTATGGATATCTGAGAGAGCTGGATCAGGTCCCAGCAGGAGTGGGAATCTGTCCACTAATTAGGCATAGAAAGATTTACTTCAGGAGCAATTCTGAGTAAATGACGTGTTAAAAGATTAAGGATCCCTTTTAAAAGACCTGCATAAGTGACTTAGAATCTTGTGTGGCAACTTTTATACACTTTGGAGACAAGGGGAAAAAAAGGGCCATCTAAAGGTGATATTTTGTACCATGTTTGCTGCTTTAGGTTGCAGTGACTGCCAAGATTTTTTTTTGTCACAGATGGTTACACTTAAACAGACTTGCCTGCCAATGTGATTTGAACTTCACTGAAATTGTAAGTCACCCCACCATCTAAGTCAATTGCCACCATGACAAAAAAGGTTATTTAAGCTTTCAAGTGCATTGGTTTGAAAATTAAAACATCTAAGAGTGCAACAATAATGCAAATCTTCTCACCTGAGTCTAGAGAAAAATAAAAAAGCAAGTGATTTGCCACTGCCTTCTCAGCTTGAAGAAATGTTCTCATCTGTGGGTCAAAACACAATAATAGCGACCTAGTCTTCCAGTGATTGTCATCCTGGAAAGCTGAAATATTTAACATGTAAATAAGTTTATTTGCAGATCACAAAGTGAAAACTCTATTACATAGAGAATATGAAGTGCATAATGAGCAAAGAAGACGCAATCATCACACACTTACTAGACTGAAGTGTCCTGGATGACCTCTGCATGCTTTGCAGAAAATTATAGGATTTTGTAAATTTTCCTTGCAGTAAGTTTCTCAGATCCTTGCAAGGAAGCTTCAGCTGAGCATTTTCACTAGAGCTGAATCTAACAGAAATAAACACTCAGTATACTTGGCTAGAAACAAGATTTATAGAAGAATACTGGGGCTATGCAGGATAAAAGTTTACCAGTTGGAGGGATTAAATGACAGATGGGCAGGTCCAAGGCATGGCTGTCCTGCAGAGTTACTAAATCATGGAGCAGGAACTGCTTTCCTGTGTGAAAAGAGTCAAAGTAAAAAGCAAGTTGGAAACAAGCGTGAGTCGCTGGGAAAGACAGAGGCAGACTTGCTCCTCTGCCCTGCTTGTGTTGTTTTGTTAGTCCTTGCCTGGTCGAAGTTCTTGGCCAAATGCTTTGGGAGACTCACCACAAAGGACAAGGTTGTGTTTCCTGCCCACCAAGTGTGGCTTCAGGGAGCTCTGCTCCCATTTTCAGGGAGCTCTGCTCTGGAATCAAAGAAAGATTCAGCCTCCCTTTTCTCCCTGTCCTTGTGCTCCTTGTTGCTCTCTGTTGAAACCTGCACCAAAGCATGGGAGATAAGCATGGAGACTGTGCACAGGAAACACCAGCTGCTGCCACAGCTTTTCCACAGATTTGTCTTTAATAACCTCCATTCTTTTTATTTTTTCACAGCGTCCCTTGGTCACCAGGTACAGCCATTCTGTTTAGGCTGTTTAGGTTTTCTATTTCTCCTCCCTCTAAGCACAACATTTCTAAAAAATTCCTTCTAAGAATTCAGAATCAGGATTTATTGTCATATTTCACATGCTCTCTAAAGAAAAAAAATTCCAGCGATTTTGAACTACTAAAAACATCACTGGATGATGGTACTTTACAAAAGCTATCTGGAACTACACTTCTAATGGGTCTGAAGGCACAAAAATACCACCAAAATAAATCCTTTTTAAGAGCTGAACTTGCCCTTTTTATCATCTAGGTAGTCCTTGTTAAAAATTTCTAGCTAACACAGGCAGTAAATTTATTTATTTATTAATTTTTTTAACATTTTCTCTAGTGTTCATCCAACCTCACTGAAAAATGACTGAGTATTCCCACAATGCTGTCCCATTTAATTTCCACAACAAAGCCTTGTTACTGCCTCCATACTTCATTTCATTTTCACAACCAAGCTTCCATATTCCTTTTTATTAAAAAAGTAGCACCATTTCTATGCTATTTTTCACCTCCAGAGGTGTTATTAGGTTGCTGTAATAACAGACCATGCCCCTGCTGTGTCTGCTGAAGAAATGATCCCAGTGGCCCAATGAAGCCCTGCCACCTGCCCAGCAGCTCAGCATTCAAAGTGTTTCTGTATTATAGACAGGGTCTCCATTGCCCCAAAGCTTAAGCAATAACAGAAATTAAAATTCCTAGAGAAAAATATTCATTTTTCAAACACACGCAAAGAGAGCTATTATTTTCTAAGGTCTGCCTCAGTTCAGACAAAACTGTGGAAGTGAAGCTCATAGCTTTAGGTCCCAGTCCTGCTAGGAAAGCCACCAGTGGTGTAAATACATGTTGACTGCCACAGAAGTATAGCTTGGGGGGGAGGATGCACTCCAGTCTCTCTTTCCAAATCTTGCCTGTTTTAGATGCCTGGAACACCATGACTAGGAAAACACCCTGTGCTGATTCAGGCCAAGGACACAAGAGGAGGAATTGAGAGAAATCATGGAGAACTTCAAAGTGTTTGTAAAATCAGAACTCTAAATGTGCGGCAAAAAACACCCAGTAACATCTACATGAATTCTTCTCAAAATATGGTGGGTCTGGCTGACTTCTGCTGTAGTAGCCTGAGTCACTTAGCATGGCTTTTGTTGAAAGTATTTTAACAATGGTAAACCTGGTCAAAAAGAAAATTAAGGAACTGGACAGTATAAAAAGCAAAAACTACATGGCATCTCAAATGATACTTCATTGTTACTGCACATTAAAATGGCTGCATATAAATAATATTTTAAGACCAATATCAAGCTATCACCATTAAAATGGGAGCTTTGTGTACTTAGTCTTTACTTCACAGAAGGTACCAAACCAGAGCATCAATTCAGCCTCAGTATTTAAAGGATTATTTTAAAGTAAGTGGCACCTCCACAACATGAAGAAACATAATCTGTGGTTGGTTCTTTCACATTTGGTCACTCTAAAAGAATTAGGACAACTATCTAAAATAATTAAAAGTATACTCCATGCACTACTTTTTCAAGAATAGGAAAAAATGTTCCAGGTCTTGAACTTTTTATTACTTTGAGAAATCGCAAATGAAATAATTATTCTCAAGATATTTAAACTCATAAAAGAAAGGATGAGAAGAGTGGCAATTGTAATGAGTTTTTGTTCAGGAAAATAAAAACATAGAGAAGTCTGCTAACAATTTTCATTTTATTTTCAAGACAGGGGGTTAATAGTTCTGAAATATATGTTGTCGACTACTCTTTCTTTGGAGACCTTTGTAAGGACTACCCCTGAAAAAAGGTAGCAAAATTGGCTAATCACCCAGACACCAACCTATGGAAATCAGCTGTAAACCTACAGTGCAGTTCCTGAACTACTGTGCTGTTGTAACCTTGCAGCCTAAAAACTGGGTCCAGATCTATTCTGTGCCACACATTCATTGAATGAGGGCCAGTAAGAAATCAAGTGCATGACTAGAGATCAGCTGATAGCACTGTCCTTCTCACAGGGGTGCTGTCTTGGAATATTCTTCTAAATTTCTTGATGCACTGAAAGTGCTATTTGGTGTTCATTGCCAAATTCTCAAAATCTGTGAAACATTAACTTAGATAAGGAGATCTGGAATGCTTGAAACAGCTGCACTACTTCATTACCTCAAAGAGAAATGACTAAACCAACAGCTGAGAAAGATAATTCACTGTTCCAAACAAAGAAACCTTTTTCTCTTACAAAAAAATGCTAAACCAAACCAAAACCAAAACAACAACAGCAACAGCAACAAAACAATGAAGAAAACTACAGTATGCTTCCAGGAAAAGATCAACCGCAAATGTAACTCATACAGCATTCCTTATCTTTGTTTAGCTCTCAGTGTCATCATGAACTGTTATTACAAACATTAATAAAACAAAATTTTATGGAACAACCCAGATCACACTTGTTGCTATCCACAGTCCTTTCTCATTAGAGTTTATCAACAGCCTTGTTACTAAGTGATATATTTGGAGTGGGAAAGTTACCAAACGCACAAAAACATGTGAAAAGCACATCTGAAATTTAAGTCCATGCTTCGGTGTCTTGCAATATGTGACAGGAAACAGGGCAGAAAATGAACATCTAAAAAGAAATTGTTCTTTTGCAGTGACAGTTTCCTACCCTTGGTAACCATTTAACGGAAGTATGATGTTTATTTTGGGTTTCTGGCTTATAATTTTTTTCCCTAATGCACCTGAAATGTTTTTGAAGTTTTTATTTTTTTTTACAACATTAAGATGTTTGCCTGTTTTTTTTTTTTTTAATTGTTGTGCTGGGATTACATATCTCTTCAGCAGATGCAAAGCTGCATTTACAGATGGAGAGCACATGCTGAAAATTTCTTGGGTTTCTTGCTTGAGGCCTTGACTGTATGAGAAAATATCCAACAGCCATTGTTTCTGGCCACTACTTATTCACAAGCATTAAAACACACCAGCATATGAACTGCAAGGATGCTGATTCTCATCTATGGAGAGGCTGAATTATTTGTCAGACTTCTGCACACCAGGAGTTTTCACAGGGACACAGACCTGCTCTGTCTTGTCTTTGCTAGAAACATAAAAAAATTCTGGTGAAAGTATGAGACTTTATACTACTGTAGCATAAATCTACCTTTCTCTCTTTTCTTGTGCACAAAGGTCAAGCACAGCCTGTTATATCCATTTGTTCTTCCCTCCTCAAACAGCAGTCCACCAGCCTTTTAGCAAGAAGGGTTATTAGTGAGAGCATTATTCAAAACAATATAAACTGTTGATTTAGAAATATCACTCACTTAAATACCCATAAGTGTTAAGTTTGATCAGACTGAAGAGACACTTAACTGAAAGCTTTTCCCCAAACTGCTTATGTGGCAAATAAAGAAACTCAAACTGCTTTATTGATATCTCCTTCCTGAGAAGACATTTAGGGGTAGTGTTTATGTCATTGCCTCTTCTTTTTAAGAGAATAATGTTCACATGAAGTAAAATTAGGAAAGAGATGTTTACTCTCAAAAGTTTGGTATGAAGTTGTTACTCTATTTTAAAAAAGGTGGAAACACATCTGATGCCCTTACTCTAACATGTCTAGGTTAAATTTGCAGTACTAGTGCTATTGTGTTTCTGATCACTCAAGGATAACCAAGGTTTCTGGAGAAGGGAACAACTATTTTAATCCCAGGCTGCCCTGTGGAATTTGTGTACCAAGGAAGTTGTCCATTTTTCCTACTTAGATCAGTTAGAAATTCCATCCATACAAAGCCAGAATATGAATAACAATTGACATCATACTTCTGAACACCTGTGAGAAAACAAGGAAGCAGGATGATTAGAAAAAATACATTTCTGAAAGATTCCTTAGAGATAACCAGAATATAAGTATTCCAGAGCTTCATCTGCATTATTAGCAACAACTGTAATCTAAACACTGAGTTAGATAACTCATTATCTCTTCACCACTCACAGTTATATACTTAATTCTGCCTGATTTTTGGAATTTGTCACTAAATGAAAAAGTTTTTAAGATCAGAAATTATTGTAGCTGATAATCTTGGAGCCTCAAGCCCCTTTAGATGGCTTTCCAGGATAAATTAAATAATTTGAGTCCTCTGAAACACAAACAGGCTTTTAATTTACTGACATTCATTTACAGGCATTCATCAGATAATACATCAAACTGTGCAATAGGGTTTCAAAAATGTATAATAATTTCCTTAGTGCTATTGTCATTCACGATACTTCAAAACAAAGCAGTTATCAGAACTTAAATTCTGATATTATTATGTGTTTAGCTTGGTGGGAATCTAAGACATCTTCCTTCTGCTCAGCAAGCTCAGCACAGCCAACACGTGCACCCTTCCACCTGTCCCAAGTCACCAACAGAAGGCAGAGATGAATTTCAGATACAAGAGGCCAAAGTCTAATGGCTGGATCCACTCTCTACTCATAGAAAACCATAAATATTAAGCTTTATCTACAAGTTAACCAATATTTGCATTATATTTGACACAAGGCTCTGGTCACTTCAGGAGCATGAGTATATTGATAGTATTCAGACCAGGTAAGGGCAGTATTGTCATTTCTAACATAAGGAGAAACACTGCTAAAAGCAAGTGCCTCCTTGAGATCAGAGAGCTGAGTGGCCACACAGAGGCCAGCCTGATTCACTGTCCCATGGCAAGGGGCACAAAACATGCAGATTCAGGAGCTATGGTAGGCACTGATACCTGCTGAAGCTAACAAAGAGCTCTTGTTTCTCAGGAAAATCCACATACTCCGTGTCTTTCAAAGGCTTAAATACAAAGAGCTGGCTTGCAAGAATACCTGGCAATACCATTTTAGCAACAGTTTATTTGCAGTCTTTGTCAAATTTAAAGATACCAGGAGAGAGATTTTGCATTATCTACTTGATGGTGGTACAAACCAACAGAGATATCAAATGGCAAAGACACTTTTTTGATTACAACCCTACTTGGCTACTAGAAAAAGGCCAAATGTTGTCTTTAAAAGAGTTATATACATAAACACACAGCAAGAGAAAGCCAGAAAGCATTTTTGGGACAATTAAGGACTCCCCACTACAACAGAGTGTAGCTTCTTCCCCAGAGAGGAGTGAGCTGTGAATGAGAGCCTTGTCATACCAGAACACTTTAATGACATCCATATGTGAGCCTGCACAACACAATGGCAAAATTATACACATTTTTACCACAGAGCCTCCAAACCAATGCAAGTTACCACCTTGACAGCCATTTGTAATAAAGAATTTTTAGGAAAGTGTGTGGGACCATGTAGAAAATTTTAATATGTAGTGATGCAAGTTTATGATGACTCTTTTCTCACTGACAGATGGCATTGATGGGAGTTTTCCTTTAAAGTATTGGATTTGGATGATATATGGCCTTGTCTTGATCACTGACCTCCAGTGGTTACTTTACCTGGTTTAAGCACAATGCAAGGACTGGAACTCGGGTGCCAGCCACACCTCAGTAACAATTAAAGCACATGAATTTATGCTTAAATCATGTTCCAGAAAGTTCTACATATTTTTCAGAAAGTAAATGAGAATCCCTTGCAACCTTCTGCCTTCATTAGCTTCAAAGCAAAAGGTCATATACATTCATTTATGCCACCCTTATTTTCGATCCTCTACTGCCCTCTGCAAGTCAGCTTTCCATGGCACTAACTGTGCATCATGAGAGAGATGGAGAATTCAGAGAAAAAGCACTCTGAAGTGCTCTTTTGATTTCTTACTTTGCCTACCTCTCTAAGAGAGCATGAGAGTCCCAGACCTAATTCTTACACATCTGGGGGTTTTGGCTAGATTTTCACTTTATCTCTTCTGCCAGAGAATCCCAACATGCACAGATAAACGTAAAGGACGACAGAGCAAGGGCTGCAGCAAACAAGTAATGAAATATGGATTCTGGAGAGAGGGAATGCAGCACCCAGGGAAGACTCTGCCACCTTACACAATTTAGTCACAGTATAAGAAATTACTTAAAAATGAGCAAAGAACAAAGAGGAATTGTGGGAAGGATATTCAAATGGCAAATTCTTCTGACTTGCAAATGGGAACTAATATACTTTTTTTATAGAATTAACAAAAACTACTGAACATTTTTCTTATAGCGAACTGTTTTGTTATGTTTTATTTCCTAGTCAGAGGGTTAGGAGTTAATATAGTATTTTGGACCTCTGGCTACTTCCTGACATGTGGTGGTGCTACTGCTTAAAGCAAGTCAGAAAGGCTTCTCTAAAGATCAATCTGACATTTCATTCCTTTAAAAAAATGCCCAGTCATCTTAGAAACAATAAAAAGAAACCCCCCCAAGCATCATATTAATTTTCTTCTTATAAAAATAATGTACAAGTGTTTATTGATCTAGACATATTTTTCCTTTTACAATAAATTACTCTATATGTATTGCATTCCATTAATTTAAAGAAATTTACCTCTCAGCAGCAGAAAGCAGTTTACTTATGCAGCTTAGC
Source organism: Entomyzon cyanotis (assembly GCA_024500445.1). NCBI lineage: Eukaryota > Metazoa > Chordata > Aves > Passeriformes > Meliphagidae > Entomyzon > Entomyzon cyanotis. Next base: position 4,238,195 of record JAKEPQ010000739.1, read on the forward strand.
ATCTATGTAACTACCTTACTTTTGGTCACACAATATCTATTGCTTTTAGCTCTCCCCTACCCACTGGAAACATAATTTTTAAAAAATCAGGAAAATAACAGTCTTTTTGTTAAAAGTTTCCCTTCATGCCCACAGAAGAGAGCCGATAAAATGTTCTGATGTGCTGTTCAAGTTCCATTTTTTGCCGTTTATTGCAGCTGTGTTTTACATATGGGCATATTTCATTTTGTTCCAAGCTGTGCAGAAAGAAAACTTGTCATGGCATCCCTTTCAAACCTGATGAGAGCTACGCAAATGCTGGCCTTTGTTCAAGGCCACATCTGATGCTCCTGGCATCATGCAAAGGAAATAACACACATGGTGGAAGAAGGGTGGAGCACAAGGGAAGGCTGGCTTCTGAGACATCACAGCGCTATAAAAAGAGTTGTTTTAGAAGCCTCCTGTGCCGTAGTAGTAATAATAATTAAAATAATAATAACAATAGCAACAATAAAAATAAATAAATAAATGAAAAGTTATTATTAATATTCTTAATAATAATAGTAAGGCTGCATCTTTATTGTCAGAAACTGGTGCTGTTAGGGCAATTAGATCAGCTCAACTCCAGTTTCTAGCAAGATTGACTGACAGAATATGTTTAAGAACACTGAGCTCTGTGGAGCCGACATTCCTTTCTACCAATGAAAAAGAGGAGAAAGGTCAGTGGAAAACAGCTCATCTGGAAATCGTACTTTCACATGCTTATTGGTGTCCATAATAACAAGAAATAAGCTTCACACACAAATGCAAAACATGCAGTTTTGCATGCCTTGTATTTGAAGTGTAAAAACAGTTTAGAGGAAAAAACGGGAAAAAAAAAAGGTTCCTAAAAGGCAAGATCCATTTGACTGTGGGATAGTTTTCAAAGGGAAATGAAAATGTCATCACCTGACATTTCTGAAGCTGAGCTTTCAACTCCTGAGACAGAGTGCCGGCCGGAGTGTTAAATAGAAGAGCTGGTCACAGACCAGTACACTCTCCATATGTTTCCCTGGGGTAATTAGTGTCACTTTCCCCTATGAAGGGGCTCACTGTGCTTACCAGTGAATATGTCAAGACTGGTCACTCTGAAAATAAACATTACAAAGTCACTGACAGGACCTTTAGGTTGAAAAATGAATCCTTACTTATATGTTCTCAAAAGAGAAAAAGAGTTTAACTGAATAGTCATTTGAAAGTTAGTTCTCTGCAGACCCTTGTGACATCCCCAGAGAAGAGAACCAGAACATATTCAACCAAAAACCTGTCTCGAGGCAGCTTTTGGGCTGTCTAATCTATCCCCTCCTTTCCTGCTGTACGTCTGGATTCTTGACGCAGGTGCAGAAGCTTTCCACTTCCTGCAAACACACAGGCACCACACCATAGAGGCATATTCCCTGAGGAATCTGAAAGCATCATCCCCACCCTGAGATGACAGGGATTGCCCCTTCCTCACCACAGCCCCCAGAGTGCCTGAAGACCACACCAGGCTGCTTGGGGGAGCTGTTAGCTAGTGCTGGTACATGGCTTCGAAGGTCTTAAAATTTTCAGCAATTCACAGAACTATTTTAAATTGTTCTTATTTAGAAATCCTGCTATGACTTATGAAAAACCTCACCTCTGAGGAGTTGTGTAGATGTCGACACTAACAGAGTGTTAGCAAGGGGAGCTGGAGCTGAGGGCCTCTCCCACACAGGAGTAATCAGAACAAACTCCTTCACTCCCTTTCACTGCCTCATCCTGAGATGCAAACAGTGGGGGAGAGAGAGTTTTTTCTTCCTTTAAAGCCCAATACTGATGGTTGGGTTTCTCCCCTTTGGGGAGGAGAAAAGCAGCAGAAAAGACAGGTTGGTCTTCCTTCCAAGTGCACCATCCTGGGCCTGTCCTCAGTAAATTGATGGCATCACTGATACGGCCAAGCTTCGTCCAGGGGCAATGGCAGGAGGGAGCAGCTGGGATGCACATGGATGTCTGGCACATCAAACCACCCTGCAGCATGGCACTGTCAGCACCTGGTGGTCACTGTCCGAGGCCAGCAGTGCCAGAAAGCTCTGTGGCTGACTTTTCCAGGTGGGGAGGGATTCCTGAATAAAAGTCCTTGTTAAAAGAAGAAAGTGTAAAAAAGGGATAACAAAAAGGGAAAAAAGCTTTAGCATTCACTATAGCAAGTCATCTGCAGGAGTGGAATAAAGCCACTCTAAGGAAGAAATGCAATTTAAATTTCATAGGCATTACTACACTTCTGTGGGAAGCTCAGGGATGCTGACCACTTCTAAGCAAGTGGGACTGACCAAGAGCTAGGAGTACTGTGTGTCCTTCACGAGATTCGTAGAATTAAGTTGTCGTTCAGGCAGTAGTTTGCTAGATTTTTTTTTTAACTCTGAGTAGCAAGGTCTTAATGCAATATCTGTTTACTACAATTCTCCAAGAGGCAAAATGTTTCTTGGCTTTTATCCAAAGCATTTAGTTCACATATATATTAGAAAAAGCTGTCACATCAGCAGCTAAGGTTGATATCAAAAGCGACAATGAGAGCATTAAGGGGTGGAAAGCTTTAGAAGGCAAGCTACCGAATATTTCACAAGAAATGAAGGAGAGAGTGCCACTGATGCAAGGGAGAGGTCAGAAAGCTTAAACATCTCAGGGATACTTAAAAACTAATAAAATAGCCATTAGGCCTTCCAGATGTTGCTATGCAGCTTTTATGGTCCTGAACTTTCAATCTGATTTTCATACCAAGGTGAGTGCTTCACTTGATGTGCATCAGTGACACACAGCACTTGCCAAGGGAGTTTGCAGGATGCGTCTAGAGCATCACAGGAGTGATGTGACTTTTGAGGGTGCCTTTGAGGGCTGATACATTGTCATTTTGTTGATCATTTTTATTAACACCTGAATCCTGCTGATGTGGATGGAGTTTCACATTTCCACCTGTGAGCGTCTGGTGAGATCCAAAATGGGAAGAGATTTCACAAAGGCTGACTCCTCACAGCTACCTTTTCCTATCTCATCCTTTAATGACACATTTTAACAGATTTCTCCCTTATGTCTCACCACCATCAAGACCACGTAGTCTGGGGGGAAAAGTGGACAGTAGAAGAATTTTACAAGGCATTTGTTAGGAAAGGGACAAGGCAGAGGGAAGCCCAGGTGTTTTCTGTAGCCTTGTCAGTGACGAGGAAAGGCACAGCAGGAATCTCACTTCAGTTGCTCCTTTCTACACTATGATAGTCTCACTTATGATCTTCAAGACACAGCCTGACAATGAGCAACTCAAAGAACACTGGCTTCTTGCAAAGCAGAGAGGTATTTAAGTATAACATTACTTACATTGTCCTTTATTTCATGAGTACATTCAAATGAACCCTGTTTCTCTCCCCTGCCTCCAGCCTACAAGGACAGCATTAAGAAGCTTGGACAATTTTTTCAATCTTGGAGCTCATGGAGCACACTGAAGAATTAACATCTTGTCAACATACTGTTTCTGTTTACCATGTTTTCATAGCACGTTTTATTTAATGACTTTCTGGAAATACTCAGTTGTACGAAATTTCTCTCCCACCTCCTGTTTAACTACAGATACTCTACTGTGAAAGTTAAATAATGCTCTCTACTTTCTTTTATCTTGACATGATATTTCAGTCATGCATCCAGGCACTTTGCACTTTCAAACTGCTTGAAATATAAAGAGTACATTTCTAGACCTTATAAGTTAAAAAATATTGTTATACTTCTTGAAAAAGATAACTTGTTTTTTGATGAAAAAGAAAACAGGTAAAACTAAATTGGGAATTATTTTTGTTGTTTTTAAACTTACATTAAAAATTATTTAAAATTACTATTTCACCTGTATGCTACCGAGCTATTGTGTTCTCATGTTATGAAGTAACTACAGCTAGTAACTTGTCCACTGTGTGATTTCTAATTTGTTCTTGGAAGTTATTTTAAAGAAAACATCTCACATAATAACAAAAAGAAAAAATAAATTACCACACACAATAAAGGAGTTTTAGAGATGTATGCTCATTTGGTCATTGGAGATAGGAAAGAACTGGTTCTTTGAGGAACTGTGCTAAAAAGGCAAGTTAAGACAACATTAACTAGAAACTAACATCTATGTCTGCTGTACATGAATTGAAATGACTGGTGGCAACTTCTTAGTGAAACAATTTCAAGCGATTATAGATAAACCTTAATTTCCTATACATACACAATAAACAGGAACACAGAAATCAAGATATGAGGCTCAGAGACTTCAATCTATGTCTCCACCATGCCAACATAGATTATACCATCCCAGATTTAGTGCTGATAATTACTGTAATTTCAACCAATCAGATAAATCATAATAACATTGCAGCAATTACTTTTCCAAGCTCTAAATTCCTATGAGATGCAGAGAATGTCTCCAGTATTTTCTTGAGATGGTGTAGCCACAGACACCAGTCATTCCTGAAATAGCAAAGGAAACACAATCATGGAGGTTATGACCCAATAAAATCCTCTTTCTCATTAGGTAACAATGAAAAAACGAACCCTAAACCTGAAACCCAAAACATTAGGATTACAGATCATTACTATCATTACTATCATTACTTCATTCAGATCATTACTATTTCCTGTATCACTTTTGTAAGGCATGGCTGATTTTGTCAAAACTTTTACCAACCACCTGACAGTTAATATCTTCCTCACTGCCAAGGTCACTGGAGATTCCACAAATAAGAAAAATATATCATCCTTAAAAACAAAATAATTGCTAGGCATTATTGAACATCTCTTCATTCACCAAGGTAGTAAGGAGTAGAGCTAAAATAAATATATTTGAATCTTTTTAAGAATTAGAAGTAATTAGCAGTACTAAATAACTATGCTGTGTTAATGAATAGGAGCAGTATTGTTAGTTTTAGATATACCAAGTCAGGTAAAAGCTGCTTTTTGTGGTGATTTAAACACGTAATTGTGAAGGATTCTGTTAAGGATTTCTAAACAGCAAAATGCTGACCAAGGCATCTAATCCCCTATTTCAAACTTATGTTTTTAACTTTTTTTGTTATGATCTATGAAGAGTTGGAGCTCTGCAAATTTGTGTTCTTTTAGTTAGAGAGATCTAACCATGTTTCATACCTGTGTAGCTCCATTCCTAGGGCAGCTATCCCTGTTTTGCCAGTATAATGAGATTTAAACCCAGGTCTTCCAAGTGCACATAAGGATCAGTTCATCCCACATTCAGCAACAGTAGGTGACAGGAGGATCGAAGCCAGATTAACAGACGGACTTCACAGAACAAGGATTTAACTTGACTGTGTTAAATACACCTGTGGCATAAGTCACACCAAGAGCAGTTAATTCCCACTGCAGTCTGTGACAGTGCTAATATGTTCCTCATATTGCTCTAGCTATAGAATTGTTCATATTTCTCATTGGGACACTAATTTTTCCAGTTGTATGACAGGACTGTGAGAATGCAGGCTATTGTTTGATGCTCAGTCCTATACATCACAGATAATTCTTCTGGCTGCATGTTATTCAGCTTTTAAGAAGAAGGGATAAAAAATTACTCTATGACAAGCGAAAACATTTGCTCATTTATAGTTGTTAGAAATTGCTGCACTACGTAAGTAAAAAGGGAGTGACAGCACAAGACACTCCCAACAGCTTTATTGTTTTAGCTGAGAAATAGTATCCACATGCCTTGCCTCCAAGGGATCATGTTAGAGGGAGCAGATTCATCAGGTCCTGCCTTGCCTAGATCATCTTGACCTCATAAACACCATCCCAAATCTGTGCAGGAGAAGCAATATATATTAATTTCCAGAAGAAGGGGGCCTAAAGAACTCTGCATTTAAATTGTTTCAAGTTGCAACTCCCACAGTTCCTACATCATTGTTGGCAGAAAGGCAAGAAAAACATACAGAAGATTCTGGATGTGGCTTTAAGCTACATCAAGAGGATCATGGTGTGTATGTTTTGTCATTGCAAGCCAGAGTTGCTCTATTGTGGATCAGGAGTGATGGATTAGAATGGCTCCAAGAGCTGTCAGCTAATATCTACACTGCAGCAAGTTCAGACAGCAGCAACCTCTCTGGAATGCTGTGACAATTTCTGGCTGCTGCCGTGAGAACTTCAGGTCATCCTACCATGAGAGGTTTTAAAGTGGAAACCAGAAGTTTAAATTAAAAAAAAACCAAAAAAACCCAAAAAACCCACCCAGACTGCATAATCTTCTGCAGAATAAGAAGAAAGCGTTCAGAAGATAAAGCACTGACAGTGTCTTCGAGATTTTGCACACTGCTCTATTTTTTGGGCACTCTGATGCCACTGTATTTTCTTGTTACGTTGGAACAGCTGCATTCAGGTGAACTGAGAACAAGGCCAGCGTCTCGGTTATCGGAGGGTGACTAAGCAGGTTACTTGGTGACACCTGGGGTACTTGAGTTCAATAGTCGAAAAAATCTAGGCAATCCACATGCTTGTTGCTCCTCTAATTTCACTGTGCACTGAAGACACCCATTACCCCATTAAAATAAGGCACTCAATAGGTACCAAATCAGTCATATGGTAAAACATAATGAAGTTGCTGAAATTCTAGAGAAACGTTGCTTGTACCATAGGAAATGTTCTGCAAAGAATGTTAGAAGTTCTGTCATTACAATCTCAGCAACAAGAAATGTACTTCTTAGGCATTAAAATCAGGTATGAAAGTCATGACTTTGGGAATTTGATGACCATTTAAAGCAGTGATTACATATTTTTCTAGTCCACTTATCTGAATGTTGGCATCCTTTTTTTAACTTTGCACTAATAAAGAGGAAGGAAACCACAATCACTTGTTGTGCTGGTCACTTGACATATGTTAAAAAGAGGACTATGAGATTTGACCTTGAGGGTTATACTTGTTGGGAACTTGAAGTGCCTGTGGTCATGGAAGGAACAAAGCTGCAGACTATTATCTACACCCAGAAACCCAGAGGGAGTGCAAACCAGTGTGGGGACTCTGCCTGAGACATGGCCATGCTGCATAAATACCAGGGCACAACCTGCCCCTGGAACTGGCAAGTTCCAACTGAGGAGTAGATGCCATTAAAAGGTAAGAGTTTTACGCAGTGTGGTTCTGGGAAGATAGGTCTAGGTAAAGCATTCATGCCTTCTGCCACCAAGAGCAGTTACTTGTGCCCTCGAAAGTCATAAATGTGGAAGGAACAAACATGCTGAAGCACAAGAGCAGCAGGATGGGACTAGTAGTGCTGTTCAGCACAGGCACACTCGGGCTTATCAAGAGCTGCAGGTAGTTGGAATAAAGAGCTGAACGAAAGCACACCTCCAAGTCAGAAGGTGTAAAGTGCACAGTCCTGCTGTGCTAAATAACTCACCATATGCCAGTAGGCTTACTTCAGAACACGACAGGAATTGGAAGTAGTGGTCAATAAAAGATCTGTTAACTTGCTCACATTAGACCTCCCTGTAGGTCTTAGCTCAATTCCACTGCACACAGATTTATACAAATTGCCTTTACACCATCACCTCAGAAAAATAGGAGCGAATGAATTTCTGTGAGGGAGGAATATTTTGTAAAGGTAGGCTTGTCAGCAGTGATGACTCTGGAGAGGCATCCTCTCCTGCACTGCTTGTGGCTTGAACCAGCTGTCCCCAGCTCATATGCGGATACACGCCTTCAGTGCCATGCTGATGGCAGGTGTGTTTTGAGACTTGCATTGCTCAGAGGCAGTGGGACAGAATATAGAAAACATTAACTGGAATCAGTGACTGACCCAAAATGCTGAAAATCTCAGAATACGTTCTCAAAACTCCTGCCAATGATCATCTTTTCTACTGAACTGCAGCAGCACCCATACCACAAACAGGTAAAACTGTAGCCTTCCTTTCCACCAAGCAAGAAATATGATGCAGAATTACGTAGCCAGGCTCTTCCCATGAGACTAAAGTAACAGACGAAATGTTTCCCAAATAATGGTCAGGGGCAGGGCGCAGCCATGCACCTATGTCATCTATGGTTATTAAAAGTGGTAACAAAACTAAGGTGTTGAGAATCAGTCAAGAAACACTAGACACTAAGTTACTGCCTCTGATTCCAAGTCCTTTGTTTTGAGAGAGGTTTTTCTCTATGTTTTATGTTCCTTTAAATATTACCTAGCACTTGTCTCATCTTTACTCCAGGAGGATACCACAAGAACACAAACAGGCATTTTCAGATACACAAAACCTGAAGTTAAACACTGGTGTTGGCATATCCATTTAAATCAAAGGTGTCTTAGAGATGAAGAGAGAACTGGCAAATGTTAGACAAGCTGAAACAAGTGAGGATTTTGATATTAAATACATCAGAATATTATATTTTTTCAGCAGTTACGTGGTGGTTTACAACATATTAGAGACTAGCATTATACTTAGATGGCAAAATTGAACCAAAAGAATTAAGTTTCCTAGGCAGATGAGAAGCTGGTTCCGAAGAACAAAAAGCATATGGATTTTCCAGCTCAAGTTCTTCAGCTTTTTGTTCCCAACCCAACTAAAATTTCCTACCTGCTTTCTCCTTCCCAATAATTTTCTATGTTATCTGATTTCAATCAACTCGAAGCAACAAGTAATCTTCAGGATATTCAGCTCTCAAATAGTTTACAACTACTGCACCAGCAAGAAATACATGAAAATAATTAAAGGAGATGGACACCTCATTGTGTAGCCAGTCACCATCATCTTACTCAGGATGTTTTTAAGATGAGTCCAACCTCCTTTTTTCCTTTTCTTGCTAAAACTGTTTCAGCTATAATCAGCTAAGGTTTGGGGTTTTACTCTTGTTCCTTAAAGAAAAATAATTGATACTACTAGGGGGAGGAACACAGATCTTCCCCCTGAAATGGTGATTTACTTTCTAATGTTGTGAAATGTAAAAGGAAAATGGTCTGATCTTTTCCTAACAGAGTTCTGCTGTTTGAAGTCTACCTTACACCTTGTTGATAAGCCTGGTAGCATTGTATATTGCCTAAAATGTCCCTTCAGGTAATCCTACTTTCAGTCACCTATGATTTGTTTAAACTTTTATGATTTGGTCTGAGTTTTTAATTTTTTTTTTTTATTATGTCAGGTGTCTGCATCAAGCTGAAATTTTTTGCAACCACTTAGCCAGTATCTCAATAATTTGTGAACATGAGATAAGGATGTGTGAGGGGAAGTTTAATTTGCACTGAATATTCTGATGACAACTCCTTTGACTAAGATTTCTGTGCTTTAAAGCAGGGAATAGAAGTCTGACAGGAGAGGGAGGGCATGGTATGAGAATGATACGATGATTCATTCCTCCATATGAAAATTTGAGCCATTGGGCCAAGTTACGTATCTTCCCAAAAATTGTAGCCTGCATATCTGTTAGCGATTAACAGCTAAAATTTTATATTCAATGAATAAATTCATGCTTTTCATGGGTTTCTAGTGATATCCAGATTGCCTATATAATGCCCTCAAAGAACAGCTACGAACTCATCTGTCTTCTGAAATTTTTGAACGTGAGCCAGTAGGGCATATGCAAGCCCCGAACTACATATACATTACAGGGCTTTAGGAAAAACACTGGCTATTGTGAGCAGAAGTGAGACTTGGCAAGAGCAGGACTGGGGCAGGAGGTAGAGAGTGAACCTCAGAGCTGTACAGCCCTTGTGAATATGGGAAACAGGACACCAAAGAAAGGAGGAAAGGGAAATCACACTGGAAAGCCACTCTCCTCATAAGAGACCTATAAATTCTTCAGTCTAAAGATGTCGGGTTTTATGGGCATAACGTCATTTTATGTGAACCTGCTAAGCACGCAACAAGAGGGAAGATATGTCTCAGGGGAAGAATGCAGGGTTGGGCAGCCTACACAAGACAGAGTGTGGGCCAAGAGCTAGGCCTAAATCAGACAAGAAACAAACATGACAGGGTAGAGGATGAAACCAAAGAAAACCAGAGGAGTGTTCAGGTGTCACAGATCTATACATCCTAGGAACATGCTGTCTGTAATTTAGCTGCTTCCCAGATCTTGTATCATAGCCTAATCTGGCTGACCACTGTCCCACTCAACAGCAGAGAAAGCCTTGCATTCTTCTGAATTCAGAGCCTAAGCCCAGGCATTGCAACATCCCTGCCATATTTTGTGACCCTGCCAGAAGACATTCGCACCTCTCAGAGATGACTTCTCCTATGACAGACTCAAGGCTCCATCAGCAAAGGATATAAACAAGTCATATTCTCCAAACCGTGACAGGTTTTATTTGGAAATCGCAAGAGCAAGGCTGTTTTTAGGTTCCAGGAGCCTGGACTTTGGTTACTCAGGATCAGTTGGGATCTATGGGCTCTAACTGTTTTATCATTTTTTCAACTCCTGTTCCTGAAAAAACTTATTCATCTCTTCCTCTTGCTTTCTAAGATGAAACAGGAGGAGTGGATGACTTGGGTCTTTCTTGCGAGTTCAACACACCTCCCTGTGATCTGCTTCCAGGTAGCAGTGGGGTCTTGCTGGCTGCTCTTGTCTCTCCACCTGTGCCATATCACTAAAAGTGGTCTCTATGAGTGGGCTGCACATTAAAAAAGACATAACTGCAATAAATATAAAATGATACACCAACATGTGTCGCTGTTGAGCGGCTAGCTGAGGAATGACCCAAGTTCTCAGACAAGGAAAGAGAGGAGAAGAGAGCTTTATTGTTTTGAATTCCATATATATAGAATTTACAGAGGTGCCCCAGATTGGTCAGCCCGAGACCTCCCCCTAGGCCCAACTGGTCAAGCCCGAACTGACCTAATCCGGAGAAGTTGTTTGCAAAACATCCAAACTTTATCTTGTTTATGAAATATAGCAAAATGTTCCCACGGGAAGGACCTGTGCTGGCCACAGCCATGTTCTTCCAGTCATTATATCAAGAACTGTGAGGAAAAACCTGTGGGAGGGAAGCTGCAATAGAACGGCAGGCCCATTTAAGAGAGAAATGTGGAAGAGGCTGGAGATGATGGCCCACAAAGTTTGTGAGATGAAAGGATAACTTTTATGCTTTGCTGGAACTTATTTCTGGGGGATCTACAGTTCTTGAGAGTGTGTCTGTTGCAGCCATCTGTATTACATATTAGCAAATATCCCACTCATTACACCTTTTTTCTAATGCACAAAAAAGTTGACATCTAACATTTAATGTAGTAGCTCAGAGGTACGGAATCTGATAAATTTGGGTATTTGTTGTTAATATGGCACCAGAATGCAGAACACCTGCCTCAATATTTAATTTGCTACCTGTGGATGGATTGGGGTTTTTTTTAATAGAACAGTGCTAAAATAATACTAAATTTGTGACATGACCTGCAGCAAGGTTAAAGACTATACTGTTAAACCTGTTGTTCATCAGTCTCCCCTCCTGCCCACCCATGTATAATAACAAAAAACTGTAAGGTTTTGTAACTATGTAACTAAATGCTCTTTTGCTTCCCAACAAACCTATACTCCATGCACTCTCTAGACTGGATGGTTCTCACTGTGAATACAAGAATGAAGTACCACTGCCCATCAGCATGGAGTCTGGTCTCTGACCTGTAACGTCAGCAGCGTCTGATTTCCTGACGCAAAGACCTTAGAGTACACACACGCCTGTGCTGATGAACTGCGGAACAACGCGCGCCAACGTGTGACAGTGCTCAGCTTTTCTGGGCTCTGTTGTCATTGGTCCAGGTGACCTTATGAAGATAAACTGGTCTGCAGTACAATAACTGCTGCCAACAGGTGAGTTGTATATAAAAAGGCAACATCTAAGTGGACAGGTGGGAAAGGTCAGGCAGCATGAACTCATGGTGTCCCACATTAGAGTCCTAACACCAGCAGAAGGCAATGACACTCTGGGACCTCTGCCTGGCTCAGGTCAGAAACCAAATTTCTTCCCTCTTTTCCTGGTTAGTGCTTTTCCACTCAATTTTATCATAGGTTTATTTCCTTAACCCAAGCAGTATGCAGCTGAAATATATGGCATGCTCTGGCACTGCTCTCAGAGCAGGTGGATTCAAACACCATTCATATTCACACCAAACTCTAAACTGCTTGTGCCTATCACCAGGATGAGGGGGAAATAATTATGCAGAAGACTGATTGACTGAGGCTTGCCTGTTCAGTGCTTGTAGAACAAGCCCAATATGCTATTTTGCATCATAAAACTCATGGAGATGTAAATGCATCCACACAATAATGAGTCATTATGGCTCATTAGAGGCTCAGCTTGCAAAGTCCAAAGTGTACAAACAGAGGCATATAGGACAAATCTGAACTAAGCACTGTACCCTGCCCTCTGCCTGCACCAACCCTTTACACGTATCTGGTAAATGATTTATAAACCTAAAGATAACAAAGTATAAAACTGTATCACTGTCTTCACTTTACAAAGGAAACCCTTTCTGAATAATTTACCATGTCTCTGAAAATGTTTCAAATTTTGGTGTCTGCTCTGCTTTTTACAGGTAAGTGCTTGGCATCCTATCTCATGTCATTCCCTTCAGGCTTGTTAAATAGTCAGCTGGCAAAAATCCCTGTGTTACCACCAGAACAGCACTGATGGAAGAGAATTAACTGGAAATCACTGCAGCAGGGACATGCAGGGGAGTGGGTGAGCACAAGATTGCATGGTAAATTCTGTGAAATACAGTTTGATTCTGCTCCTCATGACTACTTTTGACTCCTTTACTGCTCATGTATAAGGATGAAGGATGCATTTTTGACAGGAAGGCATTCTCACAGGATGGTTTCCCGAACTGTTAAAATCTTAAAAAGAGCTTGATGCTGTTTCTATGAAATCTTCCCTAAATATTATTCTAATCTCAACATTTTTTGGTAGGAAACAATTTCACATGCATTTATAAGAACCAAAAATAATCTATTTCACAAGTGATTTCTGAGATGTCTGACTTGAATTTCTTAAGGAGAGTGATTGTTTTAAAGCACTCAGGCTGTCTGAATGCTGATCCTTCACAGCACTGTGTAACCAGGGCACCTACAATCAAGACTCAACCTGTAAAACTCGGACCAGAGGGAAAATGGATGGGGCAGGACTACCACATGTTCTTCCCAAAGCAGCACACACTGATACAGTCAATGATCAGTGATGCACATGCTGCAAGATTAATTTGTTTCTCACAGAATTAAACCAGGCAGGCAGTAAGTGACAGCTGACTTCCCAAATGGTTGCCTGCATCTTGACAAGATGCTCCATCCACATGCATGCATTAAAAGCATTTCTTAGATCTGAGTGCTCCACATGCAGTAAATACATGATATGAATAGCTAAGGCAAAATGAGGCAGACATAATTAGCCAATGATTAATCATAGCTTAATGAAAAAAGTTTTGCGAAGTGGGACCACGGTCAGGTATAATCTCTCTTACGTGTTGAATTCACTTCCATGTCATATGAGCCTGAGTTTTGGCTGCAGTGAGGCTCTGTAGGGAGATAAAGAAATGGAAAGGGACTTTGTCTCTTCTGCAAGTTAGAGCTCACCTATAAACCTATTCCCCTTATTTGTCCTTCCTGATCTGCTGTGCATCAGAACTGGGACAATTCCTGGGTATTTGCCTATCTTCTTGAACTTCACCTCCTTTCCACTGAAAGCCTTATAACACAAACAGTGTCAGCTAGCTGGGAGCACAGCAGCTTGCTGCCCCTCCTTTTGGAAGACTTTACTTTCATCTCCTTTATGCATCTTGTCTTGTTTACTCTCTTTCCCACATTTCTATTTTTCAAAAGACATTAAGAACTACTTATTACTAATTTTTAATGAGCTCTTAAAATGTCATTCATCACAATCAGTTCAGTTTTTCACTAACCATGAATTCTTTCACCAACAATGAAGGGGGTGGTAAAGTAAAACTGTAGAGGCTGTGAGACTCTAATGAGAGCCTGATTCTTCCTCATGCCGTCAAGTCAGCTGCTATAAATCACTCCTCATAGTCAACCACAGTCACACCTCTGGGAATGGGTTCTCTGGACCTTTTCCTTTAGCCTCTGGAGAGTGTGGCAGCAAGGGATGTGTGATGACTTGGCACTGGGAAAATTACTGAAGTCTCTCAGATGTCTGATGGGGCTGTTTTGCCCATTTGCTCAAGGTTGAACTGGTAGCCACATGTGGATGTAGAAAGGAAATTTCAACAGGACCCACTGAGTGGACCAAGGGACCAGTGCTTTTTATAAGACTTTGCTGCAGTGGAAGTAGTTCCTTCCCTAGGATTATCTAGGATTTTTGCCAAATTGCCTTGTTATTTACCCACACCTAACAACTGTCCTGACCCCTGGCATCATCACACGTATTGAATGTATTCAATAGCTAATTCTTCACTAAGTGTCTGTAACTTCTCTGCCTTTGCTGATGAGGGAATGAGGCTGATGTTGTAGCTCTAACGATTGATAATGACTGAACTCTCATCTCTTGAACCAGAGAGCTCTTGTGTCCAAGTGATGTAAAATTAAGAATTGACAAATACTTTACTTCAAGCTTTAAAAATAAAGAGATGAGGCCAAAATTTGAAAGACTGGGTGATATGAACAGAGTTGAAGCACTTAACAATCAGTGACTTTAAATCTTGCTGCCAACAGGTATTAGAAAATCTGACTGATTTAATTCTATTCTAAAGCTTGTTACCATCCAAACATTTCAGGATACATAGCCAATGTCCATACACACATTTCTTTTTTATAATTTGGAAGAAAAAATGTGTGGGTGTCAGACTTTTATGTAGTTGCACTTTTCAACTGAAGTAAAGGTGATACCTAGGCCAGAGGTGGTTCTGTATCTGGGCTGCAGAATCCAAAAGTATATCTCTGCTGCAATCCAGCCACATATGCAGTATAATAATAGATAACCACATCTTGATTTCTATGGAAAGCCACATAATCTAGAGAAATACTTAAGTGAGGAGAGAAGCAGCTGCTGCCACATTTTTTTCAGCACTTGCACTATTGCACTGTGGTATTCTGAGTCCTCAGACCGAGTCCTGTGGTCTGACTTTGTGAATTTAGATTTATTAGATAGCTGAACCATGGTGGGGAGGTGGTCCATTCTGGCTCACTTCTAGCCTTAAGAAACATACCTGATTTGCAGCACTTGATTTATTTTTTCAAAGTTCCCAACACATCAGCACCTGCCACCTCAGCAAGGTTGAAGTTTAGCTCTGTCCAAGTTTAGCCTCTGTCCAAGCTCTGTCCTAAAGAGCTGATAAGATTGGCAGCCTTACCTCCATGAGCTGACATTTTGACCAGAGAGTCACCAAAGCTGATAATTAGAAGAGTTATCAGACTTAAAGGAAAACAGCCAGAGCAATTACCAACTTTTGACATTTAAATTCTGTTGATACTAACTTAAGCGATAGGTTTTCAGGTTGTCAGGAAATTGCAATAGTCTTCAGAAACTGGGGAGAAACAATGCTGCATACGAAGTGATTGCAGTGCTGCTAAATAGTTGACAAACTTTTTGTAAATATCAGAGCAAATCAGAGATAAACCACTTTTTCCTGTGGTAGATGCACTCTAGAGGTAAATTTTGGTCCTAAGCCTAGAGACTGCTCCTCACCACTTATAAAATACTGCTGATCTGGAAGAAAAGTGGCTTTGGGGTAGGGAGTGGAAGAAGGAGAAGCATATCTTATACTAAAGCAAGTTTGAACATTTGTCTTTTGATCATTTAACTCCACCACTGGATGTGCAAATGGCAGCATGCCTGCTTTCCCCAGACTACTAAGGACACAAAGGCTCATGCTGCTTAGCTTTTAAAAAAAAAAGCACATCAATTAAATAGGTCCCTAAGAAGGCAAATGTGTCAAATCTGAATCCCATACTCACCTTTTTGATTGTGTGATTGTGGCAGGGCATCGTCCCCCTCCCCTCTCTCCTTCCGCTCCATGGAAAAACACGGATAACTCCGGTGGGGTCAGAAGCCCAGCAGGAGGTTATCTCATGGTGCCTGAAAGTCTCAGATCTCTAACCTTGAATTCATAGAGAGGGAACGTAAAAAAAAACCAAAGAAATCAATACGTGCCCAAAGTCACGCTTTTACAACTATAAAAACTCACGAAAATATCCCAGAGGTAGAGGTTTCTTACACACACTCTGAAGATGTGTGAAGAGCTTCTCCCCAGAGTCTGGATGCAGACTCTGTGGTTACTTTCCTGGGAATTGGGTGAAAGAATTTGAAGTATTTTCCACCACTAATTGGAGGGTAAGATACAAAGAATTCTTAAGTTTATTATTCTTGCTAGCTATTAATAATAAAAATAGGTACCTTTCTATAATTGCAATATAGCTATCCTTAGTTGCAACAATTTTATTCCATAATTGCAGTTTTAGCTATTTTATAGTTTTTGCAATTATATATGTAAATCTATTCTCAGTTTCTATGTCTGTTAATTTTCTGTGTCTAATAAATGGTAATTTATATCATATTAAACTAATCAGCCATTATCAAAGAACCTTGCAAATGAGACTGAGTCTTGGGGTGCTAACCACCCTAATAAAAATTACTGCCTGTTGCTAAAAGCCCAAACAAACAGCAGAAACTCATAAGACTCCTGTCTCCAATGCATGACAGTGATGAAGTGGATCATTGCACATTCAGCCAAGAGAAAAAGATGTCTTCCTGGGAAGATTTTGTGGCTACACCCAGCTGAATATCTTGCTTTCTAGAAATCTACCCTTGTACCAAGAGAGTTATGCTTCCATTTGAGTCTTGTATGAAGAGATTTTAAAGTACAGTAATTTAAGACCTACCCAGGTTGATTATTTATTTTAAGTGCAGTTTGCTTGCTATACTGTGATGCTTTTTTATTATTACTTTGGCATTTCAAGAGATGCCTTTTCATGATCAGATTTTTGGAGTTAGTTTGGGGGTTTTTTATATACTCAATGCTGGATTAAATACACATTTGCTTATTTCCTTTTTTTTTTTGACAAAAATGACAAGGTTGTACCACCATCTCCCCTCAAGCTTAGTCTTAGATCATAGTAATCCAAAATTAGATGCTCAGAAGGCATGATAGCAATAATGACTGCTGACAGTTTTCCCTCTGGACAATGTCTTTAGGTGCACAGGATAGACACAACTATCTGCTGAAGGCAATAATTACATGAGCTAAGCATCTGCTTGCTAAAACCAGCCAATTCTTTTCTATAATTTGCTTTTCATGTGAGAACACTGAGTGAATCTTCAAGAGATGATGAAATGAAACACTAACCGGTAACAGCTGATACAACCTCAGCAACAGTTCACCCTTCACTCTCTTTCCTCCTATTTTCACACTGGGACATTTACAGCAAAAAGTGCTTTTCAAATCACATGTTGACCTAAGAGAGGAAAACAGTTTTGAATAAAAATATTAACACACAATATGTCTGCTTGCTCTTCACAGTGAGTTAACTGTTCCAGTACAACTTGAAATTCTTCATATTTTTGCAGTTCAACTTCGTGAACTGTGAGCCATTTTATTACCATCACCCACCTGTTCCTAACTCCCTCTAGTCTCACATCAGATGCTCTAAAATTCCATTCTCCTGCTTTATATTCTAATCTGCTACAAGATGCACTCCTTCAGGAATAGTCTTTGTTTGTAAAGCAAACCTTTCCACAGTATTTTGCTAAGCTGTTCAAAACATGGGGAAAAATTACATCCAGTCTGAGAAACTTAAATTGAGGCAAGACATAGTTCATTTGATGAAAACTGTACACTATATTCAGAGGGACTACTCAGATGGAGACACCTGGTCTGATGACCCCAGGTCTACATTAGAGCTATGTGAAGACTGAAGCTATATGAGCTCTGCCAGAGAGCAAGCAAACATGCAACCCTGTTTGTCATTGTAGCTCTTTGAAAGACCAACAGGGCTAATTTGGTTATGCTAGAAATGGTCTCACTAGAGTTTTTCCAGAGGTGAATGAAGTTTGCCCTGTTCAAAGACATATAATGACCTTTACAGCAAGACAAAGAATGAGCTAAGCCTGAAGGATTAGCTGATATATAAAGGCACTTACCTGTTTTTCTTTTGGTACTCATGCACCTTTGGAGTGCCTCAGCAGCTGGGAAGAAGTCCTTTAGAGATGGCTCCCAGGAGATGAAATAGCAGCTAGAAAAGAATAAGAACTGGGTGTCAAGAGTGATGAGAATGGCCAAGAGCAGAGCTGGCATACCTGCCTCTCCTCAGAGCAGCCAAGTGCACTTCAATCAAAGTGAATACTTAGCATAGTTAGGGGTGGCATTTCTCATTGGATCAGATGCAGCAAGAGCAGCCTGTATATTAAAAACTGGCACATAATACCCTGAAGATGCAGCTCTCTGCACCACAGTAGCCAAGATAACACCTCACTGTTCCGTCAATGGAATGAGAAGCTCTTTTTTTGAAGATGCTGGCAAGCGAAAAAAAGAAACACAAGAAGCAGAGCTGCTTAATGACCTTTTTTTTGTAGCTTACTCTAAGTTGGGAGGGCCAGAGCACATATTGGTGATAAAATTTAATGCTTAATGGCCCTTACTAACTATATACACATTTCAAGAAAAGTGAAGCCTGCTAATGAGTCAATTTCTGATCCCAGTTCAGTTGTCTCAGTGTAGAAATGTAACCATGAGTTTACAAAATATTTAATATTTTTTAAAAAATTGCTAAAGCCACTAAAGAGAAATAAACACAGATCTTTCTACTGGAAAATAGTAAATTACAAGAGAAATACTGAAATTTGGCACAAGCTTAGTTTTCTCTTGTGCAGCTCTAGAATACAAGTATAGCAGCTTAATAGACATATGCATGAGATATATTTTCTTCTTTCCCAGGCCAAAATATTGTTTTCTGAAGTACAGAAATAGCGATTCCTCTGTTTCCTAAGTGAGAGAGCAGTTCACACATGAGCCTTCCCACCAAATGTCTGAACTTGTTTTTTTCCATGGAGTTGGTAACATTTTTGAAGATGGTATTCCTTGAAAACTCCCTACCCTAAAACTTCTACCTCTAGTTTATGATTATAGTAACTTGGAATATGAAGAAACTGAAGTAGGAAGAAACTACTGGGACTGTCATTGCTTGCTAAGTAACTTTTCTAAAGTACATTTTGATGTCTATATTAAGAGCAAAGATGACAACCAGCATCACTTTTTTTTTTTATTACTGTATAACCAAGCTTTTTCTCATCTTCTTTTTAAGTGTTTTTGGCACTGAAAAGAAACAAAGTGAAAGGGAGCAACAAACACTGTAGCTCACGTATCGTCTACCTATATGCATTTAGCAAACATTTTCTTCTGTTTAAAAAACTAAAGAGCAGTGACATTGTGAATGATCAGGAAAGTCAGCAATAATTATAAGTGGACTGGATTCAGCTGAACGTTGCATATGAAAGCAAACACTTGATACTCTCAGTTAGATTTTACCTCTAGAAATTCAGGAATCAGGGAACTGGAGAGATGTGAGTGAGGTGACAGCTTGCCCTGCTGAGCTCCTGCTCTAAGACAAAATAGACACAGGTTCAAGTTCTTGGCCTGTCTGATCCAAGTATGTGCAGGTCACCCTCAGGTGTTCATTTAAACCCACTTCACTAAATTGGACTACAGCTGTTTACAGACACTGGCCTCAGCTTGGCTGATGTATTTGAGCTCCAGCTTAATCAGTGGTTCATTAAAAATTGTGTGATTCAGTCTGACATGCTATTTTGGACTATTTTAGCCCTAAATTAATTTATGTATCAAAATTAATTTATGTCTGAAACACTTGAGACTAAAAAGAAGAGATTTTTTTCTGTACCACAGCCTTTCACATGAAGCTAAAGAGGAATTCTGACCTTTTTCTTGTGAAGAATATTTATTTCAAAATCTGCAAGAACTACTTCTGCATCTGTGGCGACCCCAGAAGCTATCTGAATTTATGCAATAACAAGATTAGAAGTGCAATATCTTCTGTTCAGAAAGTAATTTCCAAGCATGCAATTTCTATGCTGATACTAATGAAAATAAATATCACATATAAGCCAGGAGGTTAAGACACCATAGTTAAATTCATAGGTAGGTTTTTGGTTCTTTTAAACTTCAGGCTCTCAGTGCACCTGAGACTAGTGCAATTACAGTCTAAGGGGATTTTTGTAACAATATTTTGCATTAAAAATAAATTAGTGCCTTAATTAGATGGTAACTTTATTTACTTCAGATTCAACAGCAAAAAAATGATTTAGAGCATTTGTTTTATTAACTTCAGGCCTAAAAAAAAGCTTCCTTCTGAGAATCCAAGGTAGGACAGTCTTTGATTTCTATTAAATAAACTGCAGATTCAAAACCATGTTCTGTGGATATAAGCATATTTTTGAAGTGCATATTCTGAAATATTTTTCTGATATTGCAAATACTTCTCAGCTTTTGTTTCAAGTGCCCTTGGAGCACCCTTCCTGACAGAAGAATCAGCAAATCAGTTCATACGACTCAAACGACATATACCATATTCTCCGAGCTACTGGGACTCAAGCAGCAGCCAGACTACGTGGGGATCCACTGTGGCTGAACAGGTATCTTCTTCCTTCACCTTGCAGCATCTGCTGAGAAAAAGAAAGCACATGTCTGGAATTAACATGTAACATAAATCCTTTGGGGCAAGGGAGGAAATTGTTTTGATTTATCAACATGGGCAAGGCTGCTCAGTAGTCACACTGTATTTATTCAGTATCAAAGCTCAGAATATTCCTTTCTGTTTCGATCTGCTTCAGATTAGTGAAACATGGGCATCTTTGAGAGCAACAGCACAATACTACATGGACTTGGACCATTTTGCCTTCGATCCCTCAATAGCCACGTACGATGGGGTTTCTCAACAGAGCATTTCATAGACTCGCAGCATGTGTGTACCTAAGTAAGTAAAACTGACCCATACAACACTAGTGACAATTAGTTTATAGTGTCATAACTTCACACAGTAAAAACCCCAATTATATATTGAAAAATAAAAGAAGATTTGATCTTACTGTCCAAATTTAATAGTTATTTAAATGCGCTAATTTTATTGTGGCAGATTCTTTTTTTAAATATGTTTTGGAAAAGTTCATTAAGAGCTTAAAGAATTTATATCCTTTTAAAAGTCCACAGAAGCTAAACAACTTCCTATATAGTTGATTTAAAAAGCAGACAGGTTGCAATTCCGGAGGAGAAAAATAAAGGACACAAAACTCCATCTATTTCAGTAACAAAACTGTATTCAGTGCAGAATAAAACCTCAGCAGAACAAAACAGAGAATGAGACATAGCAGTTGGTAAAAGCAGTATTTATAGATCAGCACAGGAGTACATGAAATGAAGTGTCACAAGCTGTCTTAGAGAAATTGTTTAGGACTGTACTAAAATTTGGCACATTTTTGGGATGAAATTTTGTCATATTTAGGGAGCAATTGCTAAATGATTCTTTTGGACAAGCACAAGGCAGAATACACACATTATTCCTGTGGAATACTTTTCCTATGAAGATACTGCAGTCCTTAAAAATGGACAGGAGTGGGTAGAACTAAACTCATACAGTTTCAGTGCTTAAAATGGTTGCTAAGACAGCAATCTGTCAGTCTCACTGAAACCACCAATAGGAAAATGAGTAAACTTCTCATAATATACTTTGAATTGAATATGCTTTGGATTTTACTGACTTAAAAGTACCTTTCCTTTTGAAAATGAGTTTCATTTTTAAATGCAGCTTTTGAAAAGACATTTATTTTTTATAAGATAAGAATTTGACTTGGAGAGTCTCTGAGTGAGCTTTCTATGACTGTTCCACCTGAAAGGTGACACCAGGTTCACTCACTCTGAGCAGAAGTAAAGAAGGAGAGAATAGCTAAAAGCCATAATTTACCTTCCCTCCTGCCGTGCCTTCAGCTGGTGCCCTTGGACAACTGGAAGGAAGAACCAGGTTATTCTCTCACAATTTCTAATACTGATACGGGTGGATAGCAGCAGTTCTTCTACCTTATGAATAAATTTACCTGAAGACACTTTACTCTGTTTTCTGAAAAAAAATTCACTGTCTTTCCCATCAGAAAAATTCGTCAAAGAGAAAAGCCCTGACTGTGTCTAATTACTGGTTGTGCATCCATGTGCCTGATGGCTGTGATCACAGCAGCTGCCAGGCAGACTCCAGGATGAGTTATGCCTCCAGAAAGATAATCCTGATGATTGCCGTATGACAGGATTAAAGCCACTTACATAAACACATTTACAGGCACACCCACTGAAGTATGTTTATGATTTCAAAGCAAGGCTAGTTAACTCCCAGACCAAAATAAACTTTCCAAAGCTAATGTGACAGGAATTGACATCCAGAGTTTTTGTGAAGGCATATAGTAGCAAAGAAGCATCAAGCCAGAAGTTACAAAAACCATTATGGATAAAGTAGAACAATTCTGTTCAACCTTATTGTTCCTGATTAGTGATAATTCTGAAATGGCAAGCCTACACAAGCTATGCAGGAATCTGATTCAGGGGCTGTACTTTCAGAAGAAAACATTTGCAAAAGCTGGCAAATCTGAAGACTGCAGCTGTTGACAGGATATTTAAATTAATTTTGTGATTTTTTTTCCTAAAAGCAATTTATTCCATCTTTTCTAGCAACAACATCAGATGTTACATGGAGCTGCTACAGCAGTCTGGGAATCACCTCCAGCAACAAGCTATTAAATCCTACACATCTCGTATCTGGCCATGTTAGGATATGGCATGTTATGTATTTGCCATTATGTATTTGATAAGATGACTTTATCTCATCCCACTTGGGTCTAAACACAAAATTAATACACTAATTCTCTGCATAAATACTGCATATTTTATAGTCATAAGTAGAACTGAGATATAGGTCATGGTAAATTGAATAAGAAGTTGAAGAAAAGACAACCATGAACTTTTAGCAGGTTGGGTTTAAAAATGCCTACTGTTTTCAGGTAAAACACTTTTTTGACTAAACAATTGTTTTAAGATGTACATTCTTGCTTCTGTGACTGAAAACCACATTTTTATTTCACAGTATTTTCCTTTAGCTACATTTTTGAGAGGCAAGTAAGAAATGAAAATTGGTCACTTTAGATGGGTGAGAGGTGTAGAGCACATTTGCTTCAGGTATACTTCTGTAGTTCAAGTGCATTTCCATGTTTTCAAGTACTAGTAGTGGGTGTTGTAGTACACATCCTTTCATGTCTATTGTTTTCTTTCCTCATTTAAGCTCCTGTACTTGGGCTTGAATGCCAAAAGCAACTGAACCCACAGATACTACTGTGAGTTATTGTTTCGTACTCCACAGACATAGGAAATGGTGGAAACATTCCTGATTCCTTTTCTTAAAAAAATGGTGGTGACAAATGTTCTTTATGTCTTTATGCCAAGTTCTTGAGCTTGGAAGTTTTCTGATGCCTATTCATCAATGTACCTTTCTTCAGAACATCTTTGAAGAAAGGATTGGGCTCCCATGTTTGTCTGATGTATTACTAATATAATGCTAACTATTAAAATATTTTTCAACCTTGGTCAAAATTTCTGTGTGAACAAAGATGACCTGTTGAGGAAAACAAAATCTATGGTAACCTTAATGTCAGGGTAGCTGAAGGAAGGCAATTTTTGCTCACCTTTTATTCCCAAAGAGCAGATTTTACATGTTGTGCTTTCAGGATTCTTTGTGAATATGGAGTATACACTGAGTGGAACAAATTTGAAGATAATGTTGGATCTTCTAGAAAGAAATCCATATTCTGGATTTTTGGGAATCTCTACCATTCTCCTAGGTATGAAACTATCCTTAGGCCATTATTAATTTCCCTGTGTAGGACAATGAGCCTGAAATTGCCATTATTCATTAGCTGAAGCTGAAAATTCATTAAACACTTGAAAGAGATAAATGAGGTGCAAGTTCAGTATTTGCCATGTAGGATTTCACATCTTTAGTCACACTACTTAATTATGAGCAGTTCATTCAAAGATAAGGGGTGACAAGTGATGTATAGACTAAAGACCTCACTGGTGAAACACAGTCATGGCCTGTCCCTTGTGTCCCTCCTTCTCTGTGCATCTCAGCCTTGGATAAGCTAGTGCTCCAGACCCTAAACATTGCACTATTTTCCTCAGTAACAGCACAGACATGACAGAGTTACTAAAACTCATCCATTTATAGCAAAATGCAGGACTGTAAGGATAAGCATCGCCTTTTATTTTAAATGGATACGCAGTAAAACTCCAAGGATGCATCTTCTCCAGCTGAGCAACTTGCTGGTCCAAGAGAAGCTGCAGCTCTGCAGGCAGTGATGCCCACACCCCACTTGTGAACATGTTCCTGAAACACTGCTCTTTTCTGCCCTACCTCTCTAATTGGTGCTGTTGCTGCCAAGGCAGGCGTTTGTGATCTGTCTGTGCATTAGGTGCAGTTTTCATGCCTGCACGGCAAGTTAAACCAAAATGGGGGTAGTTCAGGAGCTGGTTTGCAGATAGACAGCAGACATCCCAGGAGTGTGGATGAAAAAGTTCATTTATGAGGTGAAAGGCAAAATGAAGTGCTATCAGCAATCATCTGCTATCAGCTAGTGAGGTAATTGCCCAACCCTCATGAGCCCTTTTAGTGTTGTCAGCGCCATAAAATTAAAATAACCACTGTCTGTTGCCACGAGGACAGTCTTGCACAAGGCTGGCTTTGCAACCAAAATGTCAGACAAACCAGGGGATGCAATTTGACAGATCTGTTGTGCTTAGACAGGACTAATTCCTTTAGAGAAGTTGTTCTGAAAGCCAGAGACTCAATACTCAATCTGCAAATCCATAGCTTCAAGCTAATGTCACTAATTCAGATAATTAGTCTTGCTGAATTAAATGGGAAGAATTGTGCACGCGTGAGTAGCAGTGGAGGATGAGGTGCTTATTTTTGCTATCAAATACATGCCACTCATGACAATGAGCAAATGGCTTTCACAGCATTTGAATATTAAACACCTTCATCTGCCTTTATTAAGAACTGGGAAAAATATTTACCCTGTAAATTTGTTCCCCCTATTTATCTTCACATATTGTTTAAGCACTTTAACGCACATAACTTTGGACCCTTCTTTACTAACTTTTCCAACACGTCTTTATGTTGCCACCTACAAGTTTTAGCTCCTTGGGTTATTTTTACACAGCACAGACACACAGGCAGTACCTTAGCAACGACCAAAGCAAAGAATAGTGCTAAACTAAGGGGAACTTCAAGTACATCAGTGCTGCTCATGGGAGTGGAATTACAAGCCTCAGGACACTGGACCTTTGCTTCTAGTGCAATGGAAAGCAGTACCTATAACTAGTTTCTGAATACTGCAACTTTTTTGAGGAAAAAGCCCTAAGCCACACAAACACCAGAGCTCCCTGAGGCTAGAGAAATCAGAGTTCCTATGAGAGCGTAGAAGCAGGCAGAGAGGAAGAGGAGTCACAGGAAGCTGGAGTCAGGTCTGTCCTGGTATAGATGCTAACTGCATGGATGCAGGACATCCGCCAGGCAGCCTGAGACTCCAGCTCTTTCCTGAGTCAACAGGGTGACTAAAATCAACAGAACGACAGCAGTCAGGATGTCCAAGTATCTCATGGTTGGTATCTAGCTCCAGCAGCTTTTGCTGGGCAAGGCCCTCACAGGGTGTTCCTCCCATGGGAGTGCCAAGTCAGATCTGAATCATGCTGCAAATCCTTCCTCAGAGCTCTTGCCTATTCCCCTAGCTTCTTGTTTCCCTGATTTTCACAGTCTTTGAAGAATCATACTACCTTTGCAATCTCTCCTACTCTGTCAGGTTGAATTGAAAACAGCCCACGAGTTACAAAATTACTGTGGCTAGATATAGGGATAAACATGTACCTACTGAGACAACATGGTTGTAGGAGCCTTGCTTTGCTAGGGGAAGAGAGGAGGGATTCACTGTAGTCAGACTTGACAGGAGAAGTAAAAACCATCTTTACAATAATAATTGAAGAAAAAGATTAATACTCCATGGCTTTCTTTTAATGAGAAAAGCAAGTAATTCTGAACACAGCAAACAGGGAAAGCTGTAGAATCCAAGTAACCTGTATATTACCTACTTTACAAATGTTGAGTTTTGGACAAGTACTGAGATACAGTTGTCTATAAACTCAGGAGGTGAGTATGTATGGGTAATGAGAAAGAACCATTTATTTTATGATGTGAGATGATTTCTTCAAACAGAACAGTGGCAACTGGTATTCAAGGAAAGTTCTACACACTTACTTCATTGCCGTTGTAATTCATGTGATTGAACCTGGTCCCAAATGATTTTAATGCATAAACCTTTTGAGCTTGCAGCACACTGCTGTTCTTCCTTGCATTACATTTGATCTTCTGTTGTCTTAATTTAAACCAGAACAGCTGAGACAAAAAACTCATCTAATCTATACCGTCTGCTGGCTGCCAGCAAGAGTGAGCTGTATTCAAAGTAATTTTAAGTTGGCTGATTAGGTACATAAACCACCCACCTGATGCAGGTGCGTTGCCATAACCACTTCATGCAGAGAGGAAAATAAATTATTAGTGTTTTGCATCATCCATAGGAAAAAATGAGTTCAGTAGTTAAAATGTAAACATAGAAAATTATCCAAAAAATAAAAATATCAGCCAGGAAATAGGCAGTCTTTGTATGTGATCATTATGTTAAGTAAACAAACATCACTAATTACTGTTATGCCTCAAAGACTGTTGAAGAGATATTTATTTCAAACAATATTACATTAAACCTTCAGTCTACTTTCCACCAGTTGCAAAAAAGAGGAACAATTCCTTCTATGAGAGACGAGTGGTTTCAAGCTGGATATCTGTAAAGGTGATCAACATAAGGCAACACAGCAAACACCTGTTCCCTTTGAGCCCAAGCCCAAGTTGCATCCCACCACAGCACTAGGCAGGCTGAGTGCTGCAATTGACTACCTTGGAGATAGAACAAATACTCATAGAGACTTGTAATGCAAATGTAACCACCACCTCCCACGGGGAGAGAGCTTTCCCTATGCCAAAGGCAATCCAGACAGCAATAGGGGAAGAAGAAGGAACAGACTGATGAATTTCAGCCCTCTAGGGTCAACTCTTAAAAGCTTCTTTCTCTATGAGGCATTACAGGATAGTCTGCTTTGAGTGACACTTCCTATTCAGCTCCTTATTCCTGGTCATAGCAGCTACTGCTAAGGTGATTTCATGCCAGTCACTGCCTCCTTGGCAGAACTGAATAAGCATGTGAAATCCTATCTGAATAATTCAACTATGTCCTGCTTGTGATTGAAAGCTGCTGTGCAGCAGGGAGCTCACTCAAGGAAAGCTTAAAAAACATCCTTACACCTGCTGTCAGTATTATTATCATAAATCCAAGGCCTGACTGTGCAAGGTGCAATGAGGAAGCAGTTATTGTGACACCGTCAAAATGAAGGTAGAATTATCTAAGGGCAAGAAAACAACCACAGAAAGAAAGTCACTAAAAAGACATGGATGTTGGTGGTGGCTGTTTAGCACTGAACAAAAAACCAAAACAAACCTGATTCGGTAGTTATTTAGAAGAATGACTTAAAAAGCATCTTGTTTGTAATTTCAAACTGGCTTTGGTTGAACACAACACTGAGAACTATAAAGTGTTGCTTCCTCTTGGTGTCTCTGTTGAAATATTTTTGGTGCTACCCTTGCTGTGGAGTTCAGGCAGGAGGCTCAGTGCTGAAAGATCCACCACAAGCTTCCTGATGGCCTGGGACCTGTACATCCCCACTTACACTGTGGGCAGGATGCAGTCTGATTTTTGCTATGGTACCTCATAAAGCAACTACATTACAGCAAAGTTACATGTACTGTCTTTTGGTTTTTCATTTAGAAGAGCTTGCACTAATGAGGAAGAGCCTGTTTAAAACATTTACCATAGTGAACCTAAGAGGAACAAAAATTAAAAGAGCTCCATGCTTTTACTCATAAATTATTTGGAAACATTACCTTTTCTAAGTGTACAAAAATTCAAACAGATATATTATACTTTGTGGACTACAGAAATAATTTTTCTTCAAATAAGAAAATAACCTCCCTTTTCGTTATTCAGGATTACATCGTTCCCTACTCCTTTCTCATCCTCTGTGCCCCAGGCTAAGGTCTATTTTCATTCCCTTAATAATTTCCAAAGGATTAGATCTAGTCCAAGTATAACTAGAGGTACTGTTCATAGCAATCAAAGATTACTCTGTGCCTCACTAAAATGTTCAGGTTGCCTTGATCTATCAAGTCAACTGTATCAGGAACAGCATATGCAGCAGCAATTACAAAATAAGAGAATTACAAAAAAGTACCTTCTCTTGAAATGATAGATTTTGTAATTAAGGCATGCTAGTCTGTAACCAGAAATGGAAGTGGGAGGATTTTCAGAGAACTGCTTGTCAGACAGATCCCTCCTTCCCACAGTGAAAGCTTTGAAGTTATTAGTGGGAGCAGTGACAATGGAGGACAGGAACTTATTTGACAGAGTCCTCCTTTCCAGGTCTTAGCTAACACAAAAATTGTATGCTGGAAATGAAGGGGCAGTCACCAATGCTTGCTGAAAATTTAGGCACAGCCACCTAAAATCAGATTCTGAATGAACAATTAATGAGTAAGCAGAGACTAACACAGAAAAACACTGCATCATCTACTCTGTAGCCAGTTGATTAGAAGAAATGAGTCTCAGGAGAACCTGGAACAGATAACTGTTTTTGTCTCAGAAGCCCACTAGACAGCCTGGGCAAGCCAAGTTTTCTCTGAATCTTTTTCAAATTGAACTAATCTGCCCTGAAATCTGCTCGCTTGAAACTGTTATTACTATTAGTCCAGAAGGGGAACTCGGAGAAATGCTTTGAAATTGTCAGTTCTGGTTCTGAGCAAAGATTGAATGTAGCTCATTTGTGTCAATAAATTGTCTGGGAAAGACTGGGTCTGTCCTTTGCATTTGACCCTGGTACAAGTGGTATGTCTTCTTATCCAAGTGCTGCAGCATCAGGACTCAGTCAAGTTAGAGTTGATCTTACCATCCCCTAAAATTGGACATCCTGAAACGGACATGTTTCAGGCTCACAGAAAATGGCTCACAGCACTGAAGAGGAAAGATATGAATTCATTACCTTTCTAGTACAAGATCTCACAATGTGCAACAGCGCTACCAATCATTATGTCCAATCCAAATAATGGATTTTAAGTGTTTCTGTCTCATTATCTTGTGGCAGGATTGTTATTAACTTGTGACTAAACAACAGTTTTATAGACAGCCTCCTCAAGGACAGGCTATATATATGTGTGCCTGATTAATTTTCTTCTTTTCCCCACTGCCTAGGTTGCATAGCAAGCAAGTGTCCTAGATGGAATGGACCAATTAATGATCGCTAAACTGTGGGCTTTGGAGTTCTCCAAGCTTGCATTAGCACAAGTAAATATACAACAGATTTTTTTAAAACCCAGAAATGTTGGCTGTTAAGATGCCATAACAGTTCGCAGTGAGAACATGGATTTCCAAAAAAGGTTGGAAAGTGTCATCAAATTACAAGGCGATAATGAGGTCTGAGGTTTTTCCAGCACGTATGGATGTCCTGCTAATTTGGTATGGCAGTGCCAGACTGTGCCTCCAGAAATAATTAACAATAGCAGTTGCACAGGTACTTCAGCAGAAACACTGGAGGGTGATGAATCCATGCAAAAATTGCACAGGTACAATAGAACTATTGCTACAGTAGACAGATACATTAACAGGAAAAGTGTTTCCTTAGAGTGTGAAGCTCAGTTTTTCAGTTTCACCTCTTTCCTGAGCTCAATGTCACTGAAGGTTTGACTAATTTAAAGAAAATCAAAGTTATTAATTTTGTTGGTTGTTTTTATGTATTTATTTTAATTATACAGCTTCTATAATTTTTTAATATTATATTTTTTAGAAATTAGGGAATCATTTTTCATCTTGAATACCTAGCTGCAATCTTTACAGCAGATCCTGTTGCATTGTCTTTGCTTTGATGAGGAATGAGCACAGGTCCTAGTGGACATTCACCTTATTGACCAGCAGAAAAACAATTAAAATTTTCAGCCCACAAATATTCATGTCACTTGAACTCCAGTTGAAAGTTGAATGAAGACAGGCCACTGGAATTTTAACTTACATATGCATAGATAATCACCTGAATTATCTGAATTCCCTCCCATGTTCTAGCAGAGATGATTTTTAGCAATAACACTCAACCTTGTGGCCATACATGGCACATTTACAGAGAAAATACTTTCTTTGAGCCCTTTCAAAGCAGATCAGGTCAGCCACAAGGATTTGAAATTAATTTTAATCTGCAAAATGGCTTATTGAAACTACAGACACCACCAGTGATTCTCTAGGCTGTGACTTTTTTTTTCTGGACAGAGTTTCATTTTGTCCCATAAAGCTCCAGTTTGAATTAAATTCACTGACTTTTTCTTCCTCTGCATAGTACTATGATAACTGTGTGTGAGAGAGATTCCTCCCAAAAGAGCCTCAAATTTTTAAAACTACACAGGATGACTCAAGAATTTCTTCTTGCTAGATGACATCAGTCCTGAAAGTCATTGAATAAAACCCAAAACTCAATATTAACACCTTCTGTAAAGCCCAAAACACCTCTCAAATCAGCCAATAATCAGCCTAAATCACTTGATTACCATCATGCCTAGTGACAAAGGTTAGTAATGAACTGAATGAATTTTTCTTATTTAGCGGTTTGGACAAGTGTTTCACTCAACTTTTGAGCTGGTATCATCCACTAGAAACTTTGACAGATAAACACATTTCCCATTGAAAGGTTAATGTTGATATGTCTGGGAAAAAAACAGAGGAAAATGAAGGTGTAACTCCTTGGTAACTATAGAAATAGTTAAATAAGATAGTTAAACCCCAAATATGGGTCACAATTTGCTACAGAAATACTCCCTGAGCTTCTCCTCCAAAAAGGAGAGCAAGTCTTTATTTAGTGGAAACATATCTTCCTGAACACATCAGATGGAAATATGGCTTGGGAAAGTAAAAACTGAATCAAAAAATAAGCTTGCCTCCTTCCAGGAGAGCAGATCCTCCATGGGACTGAGTGGGTTTGGCTGGGAAGAGCTCATGTCTGGCAGATGCAGCCTGGAGCTGGGGCACTTAAAAGCACAGAACAGATGAGGAGGGGAAGTGCCTGCATGAGGCAGCTGGAAATAGTAAAGCACAAGCACAGGGTGATCTGTTAGATTTAGTTTCAATAGAACTACAGCAATTTCCTTGCGTTTCCTTGGTACTGACTTTTATGAATATTTGTGCCAATGTTTCCCCTTTTGGATGTTGCAGATGAACCCTTTCATTCAGTTGAACGTGCCTTGCGGGGAAAGTGATTGTGACAACAGTCAAGTGTCCAGACAGCTTATGCAAAAGGGCTCAGTGAGCACGAGGGCAGCAAGGAGAAAAGATGAAACGTGCCATGTGCAGGTGTAGGGGAATGGGGGTCACACCAAAGATTGTAATTCTGATCCTGTTTTCTGGGAATTGGAAACTCATGAGGCTTCAAGACACAGAAGTAAATAAATAGGAAAAATTAATGAACTAAAAGGATTGGAAAATATTTCTGGTTCAAAAAAACATGCCTGGATTTTTTGACTAGTACCTTTTTCATCCCAATTGTTACATGAATATCAAACTTTCTTTCATTCAAACTCCTCTTCATTTATTCCTTTTCAACATAGTGAAACAGCCCTAGCCTTTGGTTTTTAATGTCACATCAGCTTGGAGTGAGACTCCAAGTTTCCTCTGAGTGATGCTGGACTGTAGCTTGCCACAGTCCAACAGCTCCTCAATGCCAGAACTGGTACTGTGCCCTTTAAAACCTTCACACTTTAAAGATTATGCACACAGAGCATTCTTTTCCAGGAAAAGAAGTTTTGTATGCTGTCCTTCTAAAAGCCTTCTTCTCTCCTCCCTTTTGAGACTTGCATTTCAAATTTTTTTTTACTGTTTTTTTTGGCTTAAGGCTACCATGGGGAAGACAGGTCAATTTAGCCACCCAACAGAGTGTTTACCAGCACACAAGCCATAATAACAGTGTGTCACTGTGCTGCTTCCTTCCTTACATAGGGTTAATTTAAGGAGGCATGCCTGCTGAAAAGAGACCACAGATGAGATTCCAGCTTTTATTCAAAAAGGGCTCAGGTCATGCTCTGGGATTACACACATGGCCATGGCTGTTACTGTAAATATCTGTCTGCCTGGCAGGAGGAAGCAAGAAGAAATCAGAATCACAGGATATCCTGAGTTGGAAGGGACTCACAAGGATCATCAAGTCCAACTTCTGGCCCTGCACAGGGTAACTCCAAAAATCACACTATGGAATGGGAAGTGGCATCACCCCACGCTAGAGCTGTACCTGATGGTGGAACTGTGCGGCGTTAAACACACGATCTCCATGATGATATGGCAAAGACCCTTTATTGCAAAAATCCAGGGTTCTTAAACTGTTAGTTTGTTATGAGTTTACATACTTATGAGGCACAACAAATGTGCTTAACCAACCACCACAGACTGTGACAGGAATAGGCATCAGATGTAACCAGCTGCGAGCCCCACGGTGTGAGCACTTATTGGTTTTAATAATTGTTTTACAATTATGTAACTTATTTTTCACCTCTAGTTTAGCTGAGTCATTCCCAGAATGCTTATCTAGTTAGCCAAAGTAACAGAAGTGAGCAAGGATTTTACAAGGGCAGCAAGGCCCTCACTTTCCAAGGCCTTTCTGCTGTGCAACAGAACTGAGGCAGAGCTGTTGGGTTTCACTTATCTGCAGGCCTGACATGGAGCAGAAACAGGAGTCCTACCAGCTTGGACAGAGGAGACTGGGGTGGGGTTGAACTGGGGGTTGTGTTTTTTAAACAAGGGCAGGGTGTCACCACTGGCCTGGACAGAGGAGGGTGGAGCTGGATGGGCTCTGGAGCAGCAGTTGAGGCGTGGTTGGGCAGCCTCACGAGCTTGGGGGAAGTGGAGACCATCCACTCTTCATTTGAGCCTGCAGGATTTGTGCAGAGTCCAAAGAAACTTGTCTTATCAGGGCTTTTAGGTGTCATTGAGGAGGACACAGTTCTCATGGGGGCACCATTCCTCCTTTCTGCTCCTGGTTTCCCTGCTGTCCCTCTCCCAAAGGGCTCCAAAGGCCCACGCACGAGTCAGGACAGCCTCCCTGAAAGCATCTGAGGCACAGAACTTGGGTCCTAGGAGGCTGGAGCTGGGTGGAAGAGGGATCATACACAGCACAGAAGTCTGTTCACAGCAGGCTATTGCTCATGTAGTAAAAATTTTAAATAATTTTTTTTAAAGGCCATTTTATAACTCTTGCTATTCTCTCCTTTGGAAATCTTTGGTAACCCCCATTGCTTAGCTCTCAGAAAGCAGCTCCACCTCAAAAATCACTTCTTGAAAGAATGGTTGCAGCAAAGAGCGAACTCCCTATTTTTTACACCTCCCACACAGAGATATCAGGAAGGTACTGCCAAAACATTTTCTACGATGACTGGCAACTTGCTTGTATGCCAAGAGAAAGGAACTTGTGAGAACATGTAAAAGTGTAATCTTGCAATTCCCTGCCTTGAAAGTTTTTAAAAAATGGTAATTACTTTTAATTGAGTTTGAAGATGAGAGCACTATCATTTTTACTTTAATCTAAAGCAACTCACCCATGTCTGAGTCTTCTAACTGAAATGGGAACAAGAGTCAGAAGATAGCATGAACAGGTAACATTTAATTAGCTAATCCCTGCTCATTATTCTGTACTTCAATTTGTAATCCCCATGTCCTATTTAGGAAATTATTGAGTTTCTTCTGCAGTTCAAGCATTATTATGTACAGTCCCATCATCATTTTGTCAAGAAAAACCTGTCAGAGGTGAAGAAAGAATCGTGCACACCACTAATTTTTCATTGATAGACTAGTCAGGCTTTCCAGCCTTTTAAAAAAGCACTTATAAAAGACACCATGGATCAGTATCACCATCCCACGAGAGCCATTTTAGCTATTTCCTCCAACTGATAAGCATATTTCTCACAGACAGAAGAAAGACCAGCTGGAAATATCCAAACCTTCAGATATTTTTTTAAAAAATGCAAAATATTTTATACTTGAGACCACAACTGTATTTCCTTAAGTTATGTGTAGAGGTAGGAAAGGTCGGTGCTTCATAAGTCAATGGCAAAGTCAGTGAGTCTTATGTCAACATCTTTTGTCTAAATCTAATTTGATAGTGATGAAAAGGTGTCACTTAGTGATATCTCTACTTGAAACGAATTTATGGTAAGACACTTGATGGACAGGTGCTTAAAATAGAAATACCTTTTTTATACCTGTGGCAGCTTCAGCTGCACTTTTTCTGTAGATAAATAGAATACCACTGATATAAGTTCAGACAAATAAATCAGCCTATACTGTTTTGAAAGGTTCAAAGGAAAAAAAAAACTGCCAAACTCAAAGAACCTCTTCACCCCACCCTTTATCTGTGCTGTTACAATGGAAACTTCAGACACATAATTCCTTCAATAAACCCCATTTCCATCCCAGAGAAACAGCAATCCTTCTTCACAATCCTTCTTCCTCATACAAAGATGGTCTCAAACAACATCAGAGGAACATACAGAAAAACTAACCTCAAATTATTTATTTTGCAGACTGTAATCATGGAGTTCTGTTTCTTCTGAAAAGTCACTTCACCTTTGAACTCCCACCCAAGCCTTACATTTGTTTCCCATCTCTGAGGATCTCTGCAGCAGCCGACACAAGTCCACAGCAGGCTGGAGGAGGCATTTCCCTGAACCATAACATATCAGGGATATGACTTGAACAATATGTGTTTAGACACACCTGTAAAATAGCGCTAGAGGTGAAGAAAGGAAAGCAACACTGTTCTTGATGCAGGCTTATCCTGGGCTTTGGAGAAATTAACAAAGTGGTTTGAAACAACTGAATACCTGTAGAGCATGAGACAAAAGCAGAAAAGAGGCAACTGAGATCAGTTGCTGCTTGGCTTTGGTTTGCAGTCCCTCCAGCCTTGCCTAATTCCTCTGCAATGGTCACAGTGAAGCATATAAAAAGAGAATTAACCATGTGAGTAACGTTCATCATCCTGCCCTATTCAAACAGCACCTCAAGAGTTACAAAAAACAGTGAAATTGAGAGCAGCTTGAAATTGAGGTGTAATGAAGCTACTGGTGCTATATTGATAACTTAAAAAAAAAATCAGAACAAGCCAAAAACCCCCCTCATTTTAAGCCACTGGAGCAAACATGGTCTTCACAACCCTGTTCTCTTTTCTGCTCGGGGGCATTCTTTTATTAAGATGCATAATAATTAATTGAAGGGATTGCTGCAGGGTATTAGCCAGTGCTTGCTGTCTCTCAAATACTGGTGAGGAAAAAATATAGAGCATCCTTCTATGTACAGCCAGAAGCACTGAAGTTAAGTAGCTCCTGTTTCTGGTCCCTTACATTGAAGTCTATTGGGGAGTAAACCCACACGGAAGGCAGACCTGATGGAAACCCATGAAACTCACAGGATATAGCAGGTGTTCAGGTATAGGAACAACAGGCAAATTATTGGCTCTGACAGTGGTCACTCTACATTTGTTTTGTCTTCCCCAGAGGATTAATTTTTTCAATTATTTATTTTCAGGTCTGACTTGTATGTCTAACTGCAGCCAGCAAATTCCAGCTCACAAGTTTACATGTGTTTAGTATTTTTATGCTTCTTCACATAAGGCAGCCTTTGGAGCCAGAGAAAAAAGGAGAAAAAATTATTCCAAGTAGATTGCCTCTCTGAAGAGCTGCTTTAAGATCTTCCTTTTTACTGTACAGATCCATATCCTGTTAACCATCATAGTAGCAGACTGCCATGACTAGAAATTTCTCCCTAATTTTTTTCCAGCTTGCCAATTAACTGAGGCCACACTGCAGAGAGAAAGATGCCATTGCTGCTTGCTTATTCATGACCTGAGCAAACATCAGGAGGAAATCAGTCCCATCCAAACACCACTGTCAGTGTGTTTTTACAGGTGTCACCAATTAGGGCAGAATTTGTCCTGCAGAAAATGTCCAGCCCTGCATGCCGGAGAAAACTGACAATTTTGTTTGGGGTCTTACAGGGACATTTGTAGAACTGGCTGCAGATAGCCTCAAGGTCAGGGGAAATAAGCTATTTATTTTCTTTGTGAACTGAACATCCCTGGTTTGTGTACTGGATCTTGCTGGGACTGAGTTAATTTCCTTCATAGCAGCCCATACAGTGCTGAGGTTTGGATTTGTGACAATCCTTCTATGTCAAGTTCTCATTTCACCCTTTGCCCCTGCTCCAACCCCTTTCCCAGAAGCTGCACATCATGGAGCTATATCTCCCGCCCGTCCTACCCGAGCAAGGGCTTTTCTTCTCAGCATTTCAGAGGAAGTGGATGAACACATCAACTCATTTGTGGCACCCCTTTGTAAACAGCGAGGAGGAATGTGTGGCCATATGGAATGCTGTGCTGTGCTAACAGACTGGTGTGAATCCTGTTCTCGGAAGCCAATCCCTCTGTCAAGAAAATAGGCAAAACAAAGGAACTCAGCAAACATGCATCCAGGATTCTCCAGATGACAGAAACCCAAAATAAGTGATACTATTTCACACATGCTGTGTGTAAGCACTAGGACAGTTACCTCAGCATGAGGTACCCACTGTCTGTAAATGCTCCAGTTGCACAGAGGGATTTAAGCTGAGGAGAGCTTTCCTTGGGGGTTTGATGAGAGACTGGAACACTCAACCACGAGCAGCCCTGCTCATTTCAAGAAGCACTACTTTGCATGCCATCAGTGATGATCTGAAATAGTATTTTAAGTGTTTTTCCCTTTCCTAGTGCTTATCAAAGAACTAAAAGGTGACCATGAAGATCTACAGGGGCACTCAATTAAGAGAAAAGAGGAAGACAAAAGATTTATAAATCAAGGAGAAAAAGTTTTTAAAGACAGGATGAGAATGTAAAATAAAAGGCTCACATGAAAGATGCCAGTAATTAACATTTCATTGAAGGAGCTATGGCTTTAAAATTTTGGAGGGCAGTGTGGAGAGTATTGCTAATATTTCAAAACTAGCTCATGTGATTTAAAATAGTTATGATAATAATATAATAATAATAATAATAATAATAATAATAAACCAATGTACTGAAAGTAGGGAATTTTAGGTAAAGACAATCTTATCAGCAACTATCCAATCTGTTTGAGTTGTATATCATAGTAAACCATCTAATATCACCAAGCACTTATATTTGTTACCTCTTATTTTTAACAACTGTGCCATTTCCACATTGAACTGCAAATTATTTATAAGACCCACAGACTGCAGCCAGAAAGAGCTGTACAAAAGCTTTTTAAAACAGATATTTGAGAAAAACACCATATTAGTTATTTCTGCTAAATGCTAAATTAGCCTCATATTTAATATTTTGTTAATAATTGCACTAGAATTGGAAAGTAAGAGTATCTTCAGTTGCATAAATCAAATTTTCCATCATTCTACAGCTGTCTGTGCAATTCCTAACTTCTCCCTCTGATAAAGCACTTCCCTTTAGTCAGCAGGCAAAAATGAAATCTTACAAGTTTCCATATAAAAACCAAAATCTGTTTTACTTTTAAAATTAGGAGAAAAAGATCTTGTATTTTTTTCCCCTGTATGAATGGTATCTAAGACTCAGAGTTCAAGGGAAAAAATCTGAAAAGATGCATCTAAGAGTTCAATCTAGTATCTCTCAATTTTGTACCAGCATTCTAAAAGATTGTTCATTCCACACAACGCACAACTGCAGAATCTTAAGGTCATAAACTTGATTGTTTGATGAAGTACTTGCATTTTCATGCCCCCAAGGCACAAATGGACATCTTTACTCGCAGTTCTACACTTGCCAGCAGGAGTCATCCCCAATGTATTTTTCAAGACACTCCTGCCACATTTTGGCATGAATACCACAACCCAATTTTATCAGCTTCCCAAACTGGAAGCCTTCTCATTGTCACTCTGTGTGGCTCATTTCCTGTAGCTGTAGGTAAAAATATCTTTTTTTAAAATCAGCCTAACAAATCTTTGCCAAGGCCAGGCAAATGACAGAAAAATGCAATTTAAGGAACGATACTGCCTTGACCAGCAAAGAGGGAGTGCAATGGATCTTACTGGCCCTTTTCTATGTCTGATTCTGAGAGATGTGAAGGTATAATGGAAACATTGAACTGTCCTGAATTAAATGAAGTCAAGATAATTCAAGGACAAAAACTTGTTTACAGCAAATATAGATATTTGAAATCTTCTCAGTGGTTCTTTAAAAATCTCATTATGAGGTGAAATGGGTATTTCTTGTGGTGCAACTGCAAGTTCTGAATTTCTTCATTGTTTCATTATGTGTGTTCTGAATACAGAGACAGGATCTCCCACAGATAAAACACAGAACAGTGTAGCATAAATTATATCCATAAATAAGTATTTGCTTAGTTTATTCAAAATAAATATCAGTCCTGCTTGAAATACATAAATCTCGATATCACTCCAAACCAGGAACATTACACGTAGGGCTTTGGTGAGCTCTGTTGCATTACAAGAAAACTGTCGCTACTTCAAGTTCAAATTCAGTGTTAGAACTTGACACTTAATTTTTTTGAAGAGGATGGGTAAACTAGAATATATCATCTTCTTTCATCCCTTATCATAGCTACAAATATCCCACAAAGAAGCAAAGTTATGCTTTGAAATAAATTGCTGGGCTTCATATTATGGATCTTAAAAAAAGAAAAAGCAAGAAAACCTAACCCACAAAAGTACCTCTAAGTAATTGAAAGTACAGTTTGGCATTACAAAATGACCTTGTCTCACGTTTTATGAACAGCAGGATTGCCTTAAAACAAAAAAAGTGACTAATGTTCTGTCTACCAAGCGTGCATTCAGAACTTGCTATCACAGATGTGCTCAGGGTGGGATTTTGTGTTTTCTTTGGCTGTATTGCTAAAGGGAGGGCTGTTGCCCAGTTGAGAAAAACAGCTGTGACTTGGGAGCCCAGTGGAAGAAAATGGGGAAGGGAACCTTCTGCCCTGTGGGAGATTGGCTTTTGCATATCAGCTTAAACTAAGCTACTTATAGGAACAGAATATTCTGTAGCAATCATTGCAAATTGTGTGACACTATTAATACAAATGTTCTGCAAAGATAATGGACAGACCTGCTTATCTCCCATAGTAATTAAAAAGCTGCAATAAAATAATATTGAAATAAATTTCAATGCTTTGTATGATGGAGTTCCTCACAGAAAAGTCTTTTATACAGCTTTGACTTCAAGTTGCTACTCATTTTTGAAAGCTAATGCCATGATAATTTTCAATAATATGGCTAGTGCACATTTCTATGCTGCATTAATTATACATTTACAACTCCACAGAAGACACCCACAAAGAGGAAAAACACAGGACATATCATCTGCAATTGGAGACAAATGAAAACAGTGCCTATTGCCCCAGCAGCATTTTCATTTGATATAACTATTCTTGTCCAGCATTTGTATGCATTAAATAATCATCATGCTTCCCTATCTCCCTTCCTTCCCTGGAGAGGTCCATGGATCTAACTGACACTCTTGTAGGACTTACCACTTCTACGGAATACTAAACGAAGATCTAAATAATTTCTTTCCCCTGGCATCCTAATTAGGACAGTATGAAGTTCTACGTTCTCAAGTCTTAAAGTCAGTGAAGAAATAGAATGAAGTCTGCTACATTCACATCAACAATTACTTATTCTTTTTTTCCGACATAACTTTTTCACTCTGTGTCCGTTAGCGCAAAATCTTGCCATAAACAAATTTGTGCAAATATCTCAATAATTGGACAGGAAGATTTTTTGTTGCTAACACATAGCTGTTTGGATACCCAATATCCTTTGCCTAGGACACTCCTGTTGCTAGAAAGCCTGGAAGCTTTAATTTTGCTTGGCTGGTTCAGGAGTGGAGCTGTGGCAAGGCATTAGGATACACAGGGAGGGGGGAAGAAAATATAATCACAGTGCCAGCAAGAGCAAGCTGCTGATACAACTGATTTTAAATCTTCTTCCGAGGTGGGAGACTTACAGAAAACAGCTGAGATTTTCTCCTTGAAGAATGCTATTGAACTGGAAAGAATATTATGACACTATAAAAATAATGTAGATTGTACTTTGCGGAGATGGAAATATGCAATAACAGCAATTACATGATTGTGTGTCCCTACTGAAATAGCTGATTTTTTTTCCCTTCCTTGCAAAATATTTCCTAGCCAAAGACACCAGTTACGGAGAAAACAGGACATTTTAAAGAAAATGACACTTGACCAGGGACCATTTACAAGATAGTCTATTGCCCCAATTCCTGATGTGCATCTATGCACATACACACATTTTGCTATTCTCAGGTTTCATTTAGAAATTAATGCCAACACTACTCTTTTCTCTGTGAGTCAAATCTGTTCTTTAGATTAGGCTGAAAATACAGAACATTGAATCAAGAGCTTAAATGTTTCTATGAAACTTATTTATGATCTTGTAGTGAGCTCTACTCACAAAAGACACCAGAAAAGTTCAAAATGTTGAGAACACACCTATGAAATTTTGTCCATGTGTTTTTGACAGTAGTGGAGGAAGTTAGTTCCTCAGTTCCAAAACTGGGGTATATTACAGGGCTGTGACACTAGAAAAGCTACTCAAGTCATAAACAAGTTTTTCAAATTAAAATACTGTTGCAGTGACATGTTGTAAGCAGGGGTAGGATTATAGATCTGGAAAGGGCAGCTGAAGTTTGCAAACAAACAGGAATTTTTACATCCCCAAATGTTTATAAGCTGGGGAGGGTTTTTAATTCCTGTGAACCTGAGACGTTGCACAGCTTTTCAGTTTGATAGGGGGCATAGGAGAAAAAGGGATTATGTGTATGCACAGCTCAAAATAGTCTGCATGCAGGTATCTGGGCCAATCACTAGCAATACATAGCACAGGGTGTAAAGCCCCTCTCTGCCACGCTTCAGTTCTGGTGATTTCCCAGGCACTTCCCACATCTGCTATTGTGCCTGTCTCCTTTTCAAGTGAAAATTCCATTATGGGTTGATAATTGTTGATAGCACTACTCCTGGAGTATTTCAGAAAAAAAAAAATTAAGGGAGGTTTTAAAAACAACTCTTACCAGCAATTTATAATCATTTAAAAATGGAGATGTTTCTGACCAGCCCTAGTTATAGTCACAAATTGAAAATACAAAAAATATCCTCTGGGAAACTGAAGATGGGAAGATCAATCTGCATATGCAAATAGTAGATTATGGTTTGGTCTTTTTACTTTTATAGACCTCAAATGGACCTTCTGGATCATGAAATGCAGTTCCCAGGCATGCCTGTGCAAGCACTATCCATATAATTAGGTTCAGTGCATAAATTGGAGGCCCATTCACAAAACCAAACAGAAAGCTCTTTGTCCTGCCATCAAACCTTCCACAAGAAAGTGGGCAAGAACTCAGAAATCATATAAAATACTAAATCTCCCTTCAACACTGAGTAGCAGATACAACTCAGCTCTTAACTGACTTCACTTTTGTTGTGGCTGCATTTTTTCCCTTGGTAAGCTGCTAAGTAGTGCTTAATTTCCAGCTGGACTTAAAACACAACAGTTGTGCAGGTAGGTCTACAGTGCATTATAAGATAAATACATTCTTGAGTTTCCACTGCCATTCACCTCTCATAATTTTGATTATTGCCTCAAGTGCACCTTTGCAAAATCTAACTGGTGTAAAGATTCAATGATAACTTGTCATACCAAATTTGCATTGCCTCTCCCAACACTCAATCTCCATGCAGTCTCGCTGCAGCTCCTCCTCAAGGTAATTAAGTACTATGTATACATAACACCATAATCTACAGTGAAAAAACTGCTAATTTTGTATGTTTTTTGTATTTCAGAATAGCCTTGCACTCTATATATATTTACCCAGAGGTGCATTTTACCTGCTGACTGTGTTCTTCCCTACATCCTCAGCATTAGGAGACTAATTACATTAGATACAATGCATGCACTGCCTTGTATTTCTTCATTATTCTATTTGGCAGATAACAGTGAACAATAGCTGAGACATCCTCAAAAGCTTCCTTCCATTAATTGCTGATATCATTTTTTCACACAGATGAGTGTATTTGTGGTAAGTAAGAAACAGAAGTGACGTAAATTTAATATGGATAAGCTGGAAACATTCCCTGATGTGATCAAACCCAGTAGATTTAAAAGGCAATGATGTGGGCATTATGAGCTTTGATTTTGAGATGGAGGAGAAACTTCCATCTGCATATCTCTGGAAGTTCATTAGCTGTACAACAGGGTTATGCACACAAGTCCTTGTGCTCAGACTTGAAAGGGTATGGATGACCAACCTCTTGAAATATGTACACTAATGTGTATGTACTGAAACGTGAACACATCCGGTGCTGTGCTGGATGCATGGTTCTTACTCTCTTTGAAAGCCTTCATGGTGCACTGCACAGTCACTGCCTGTCTTCAGCACTCTAGACTGTACTCAGTTTTCCATGTGAACTCCTACTCAAGCACTTTGGGAGCTTTGCAGAGTAAGATTAGAACTGAATCATCTGACAGTGACTTCAAGGGCAAGCAGAACCTTTAGGCACCAATGGAACAAAGTTTACTGCTAGTCTGATAAAGGACTGACAAATTGCTCACGAGGATTAAAAAGGCAAAACCAAGAGGCAAATAAAAGTGATTCTAGTGGAAAAAACATGGATTATTTTCAGACTATTAAACTCCAAAAAATAAAATATTTGTGTCCTGACTGCTCTGCATTTGGAACCCAGGATAAATATATATAAAAAGTAAGGGGCAATGACACAGACCAAAATTGGTCTCTTTTGGGTTCACAGTGTACAAAATAGTCCCAGTGCTCCAATTGCATTTGAAAGATTCAGGGCTTCCCTTTTCTCCAGAGCAGCTGGGGCAGGCGCCTTGGTTTAAGGAACATTGCCAGTTTTAGTTGAAATGCATTGTGCTTCCAAACCCCATTGGCAAGAGAAAGGAGGTAGATTCTCAGAATACAGGTTTGTGATGGTAAAATAAAAGAAAGGAATTTTGTAGGGCCAGGAAAGAGGAAGAAAATTCATGAAGAGTACTCGAGGAGTAGCTGCATGAGATGTCTTCTTGAGATTAATGAATTTGTTTTACATGCCCATAATTATTTCCATTCACATGGAACAAGTCCAGCTGCTTTCAGCATCCACAAATGAGAAGCAGAAGGAAGCAGAAGAGAAAACAACCATATTTTGCTATGTCCAACAGTTAAAATCACTGGATAGCAAATAAATTATGATAAGCACAATTAAACACAGAATTAACAGTAATCATTTGTAACATAACACAACAAGACAGCCTAGATGAATGAGAAAGGGCCTTTATTACATCATATTGAGAAGCTGAAGGATAGATACGTTGCCAAGATACATGTTTACAGAAATATGAACCTGAGGTCAAATATCTGGTTGGCTTTTAGCAGTACATGTATTCATCTATGCCTTGTTTGTGGCTGCTTCTAATTCCTTCTACTTTTGTGTGTGAGGAAAACTCTTACTCTTGTAATAGCTACTATTTTAGCATTACTAGGGGCAGGAATGCTAGTTCAAATCCAGGCTCATGCAGCTGATATTTGGTTATTAATGAGTGGATTAGACTTGCCCTGTGCCAGGTGAGGGATGGAGCTGCCACTCTGCTTTAAATCCCTGTGATCTTCAGAGCGCTGCTGCCGAGAGCAAAACAAGGCAAACTCAGCCAGGGTGTGCCTGCAGAGTAGCTCATGGGCAGATGGAAGCTCAGTCCACATGGGCTCCAGAGCATTGTGCA
This sequence comes from Entomyzon cyanotis, assembly GCA_024500445.1. Taxonomy (NCBI): domain Eukaryota; kingdom Metazoa; phylum Chordata; class Aves; order Passeriformes; family Meliphagidae; genus Entomyzon; species Entomyzon cyanotis. The sequence goes on from JAKEPQ010000739.1 coordinate 4,282,165, forward strand.
AATGACTGTATTGCAAAAACCACATCCCAGTTAGAGCACACCATGGGCTGGGCTGGTATATCCAAAGTGTGGATCCTCAACGGGTCCTAAAAGATTGGGTTTATGATCATAGTAATACAGGCACTCATCTTTGGTCAGCCTGAAGTGCAAGTACAGCAAGTACACATAAGCCTAAGAGATACCATTTAAACTTTCTCACAGTTACAGCTATGCTAGGATTCTGAGATTCAGGTTAAAAAAAACCCCACCTCCTTCATCTGTTGCTATAACAACTCTCTTGGTTTTCTATTCGGCAATCGCCTTGGCCCAGACTTTGGTCTTGTTATTTCTTTTGTTGCATTCTATGCTGTCTTTCAAAGATGTCTCCACTGACCATGGAGAAACAACAAAATATCACCTTTCTTTGGACAATTATAACTCAGCCATGGAAGAGGACCATAGCATGCCCCAGCAGCCCTGGAAAAATTTGGCCCAGTTTTACATTGCATGGTGGGGATAATTGCCCCAAAATATTACAGAACTGGGTTACTGCTGCAGCATGCCTCCAGTTCTAGGAGTTGAGGAGTGCCCCTGGGAGCTACAACAAGCAGATATCAAGTCTGTGCACCTAACATGCCAGAAAGATGATATGGATAACCTCTAACAGCAATGTGTTTAAAAGCTAGTGGGTGTGATGCTTCTGCTGTGCTGTCTTAAGTTGCAGCCATTCCTGCTCAATGCAAGAAAAAACCACCAGCTTTCAGGACAAAGTTCTTGAACATTATCCTCTGGTTTGGGAGGAGATGGGGTATCTGAAACCAATTACAGCCATATCAGGTCCACTGCTGGCAGTCTGTGGGATATTCCTCTGAGACATGCACCTTCCAGCTTTCCTGCTTCATTGAATCTCCACCAAGGAGCTGCTGTTCCCATAGCAGACAGAAGGACTCTTCTGGCTCTGTCTTTCAGTAACGTTTTACTTCCTGTGTCAGAGACAGAGAAGTGCTCTCCCTATCAAAGCACACCTCTGCCACAGGCTTTCCATCAACTTTGAATGATGGGCCAAGTATAAAAATTGATTTCTAGCTCCTGATATGAAAAGACAGACAGAAAATTTCCATAGTAGATGGAATTACATAGTGGATGGAACAGCAGATCTGAAGGAGTGAAGACAAGCAGGGCCACAATGAAATTCTTTCCTTAAGGATGGAAATATAACATTTGTCTATAGATTTCACTGGAAAACCTGGTTCAAAATAAGGAAGCCTAAATCTATTTGGTTTCTCTCTGCATTCTTTTCTCCTAAAGAGTACCTGACAGGTGGAGACTAAGCCAAGAGAACAGAGTCCCTGCATTAATCGTTAATGGAGACAAATGCCAGGTGTAGATGTCAACTGCAATTTTTCATTCCTTGCTGATAGCACAAGGTTCCACAGAGTAATGCCAATATGTTAGGGTAGAAAATTCACTCTGGCTCCCCCAGTCCTTTTGTGACTTTTTAAAAAGCTTTTTGTTTCCAAGAAGCAATTTCACTCTGATACTTCCATTACTCCGTGTAGCTTTGTCACAGTTGATCTTCATTAAAACTGGAGACACTATAATAGAAGGCACAATTTTAGAGTAAAGGTAATTGTTCTGTAGTCTGATCCATTGCTCATGCCAGCATGCAAAATAATGTTGTGCACTCACACATGCTGTGTAGTGTTAGACATTGACACAAACAGCAGTGTATTTCCCAGTTTGTTTTGATTTAGGAATTACAGTGAAATCATTTGCTGGAAGCATTTTTCTACAAAGAGTAACAGACAGAACTAGGACTTCAATTCACAGGGAGGAGAACCTGGAAATCTTTCAGGGTTTAGCATGAAGATGAGACTGGTTTTTTCATTTTGTTGACCTTTTCAAGAGCATGATTTGCTGGAATGATCCTTTTATGTTTCCATATATGATTCCACTTTTGTGGAGTGACACTGACCTAAAATCACAGGTATTTCTGCCTCAACTGTCAAATGGGCCATTGCACTTAGAGCTTCTGCAACTGCAAAAATCTGAATAGTTTGCTGCGATGCTCCAATTCTGTGTGTTAACCAATCTCCCAATTAAAGGAAGACAGAGCAATTGAATACCACCAAAGTTCTCTCTACAGTTGTCCTTTAGCGTTATAACTCCTCCTGCCCCAAAATTTCAGCTGTGATTTCCCTCAGCTGTAAGACTGGCTGCCTGAAACCCACTGAGTGTCACTCTAAAGTGGCTGATTTACAGAGTATCTGTTCTAAATGAGAAAGCAGTAATGGAAGGCATGTGCTCATTTAATGGATATTATTTGCCTGGAGTGTATCTGTCCATTTAGGAGTTGATAATAAAATGCAATGTTCAATGGCCTGAGACATTTCACAGTGAAATGTGCTTGCTGAGAAGCTGTGAGAGTGGGGCAGCAAGAGAAAGGTATTATGCCCTAATGAGCTTAATAGAGGCAGTCATGTTCAGAAGATAGCACCTGGTCAATCAGAAGTTGCTTTAGTCCTTCTAAAGGAGGCAGAGGTTCAGTAACCATTTCCTGGAAAAAGACCTAGATTCTTTCTTTATTGCATTAGTATAGACATAATGGGGAAGGAAAGAAGAGGCAGATTTGAATATAAGTGGGAGCCCAAGGGATTCCAAGGAAATCGGTTCAAAGTCCAATGCAATTGACTTGGAAGGTGCTGCATCTACTGGTACTCATGAGCACAATAATGCCTTCCTGAGAATTTGAGCAAAAAACCTCCCTGAATGGAGAGGTTGGCTAATAGAGAAGAGGATGTTTTCTTTTTGGTTAATGGATTAACAGAACAGCTTCTTTTTTATGCATGTTTTGCCAATATTTGAAATGATGCCATCTACTGCAAACATTGTAAATAAACTTCTCATCCATCTGAACTTGATCTGGCTTAAGGATAACTCCTGGGTTTTTTTTAACCAACAAGACTCTCCTTATAGCATTGCAATGATCCTTTAAATGGGAATATCTGAATACTAGCAGGAAAACCATTTCTTGAGGGCCTCCAAGGGATATCTAACTGTGCCTCCCATGACCTTCTATGGGCTACTCTTTGCACAGATATTACCATATTCTTGTTGGGTGCAGAGAAAAGGACAAATAATGTGAATTCTGGTAGATATCGATCTAGCAAAGGTTATTATTAACAGATCATGTGCAATAACTTAGGAGAAGGAATGTCAGGGAAATGATTCTTCATGCAGCTTTGCTTTTAGTAAAATAACTGGGCCTGCAAACTAACATGTTAACTCTTTTAGGGCTATTTACTATTGAAAACTTTAGTCAGGCAAGGAATACTATAACTCTGGATGCTATTGGCAATATTAAGATACAAAGTTTGGCAGAAAACTAATCACGGATGTGTACTGAACAGAAATAACACATCAGGAACACACACAGTGAAAAAGCAAACTAAAACACATGTGTTTTAGTAAATCGTCTCAGCTTCTGAGAAGCAATTACTCCCACTTACATATCTGGTTTTAAAGTCCAGTCATTTAGAATGATCTGCTTATAAAACTTGTGCATGAGAAAGAGGAAGGAAAAGAGAGATAAACTTGGATTATAACTTCATAGAGTGAAAAAAAACTAAGATCTTCAAAACCATTGTCTTAATTTTGTAAAAATACATATTTATAAAACTAAGCAATGAGGCAGGCCAGGATTTTATGCTAGTATCTTGCTTCTGACTAACACAGTTTCAATTTATCTCAAATTGCAGTTGTCTATGCCTAAAGATTAATTTAGCTCTAGCATTGATGTAATAGATTGAGCTGACCAAATCAAACTCACACTTAAAATACGTAGTTCCTTATGTGTGCATGTTTGATAAGCAAGGACAGCTTAGTAACCAGTCTGAATAATAATAATTGCATCCTGCCTGCAGACAGCTCATTGTCTCCGAAGTATTGCAGATTTGAAATTTTCTGCTTTGTTCATCAGAATTCAGAATGGTTACCAAGTATCACCCAAGAATTACAGATACAGTCCATAAATGACAGGTCAATTAAGAAGGCAGCAGAAATTTGTAAAAATGCTGGAGAACAAGGGTTGCACAGAATACATTACAAAGAAATTGCGAAAGTGACTTGACTTTTGAAACAGAAAATCAGAACAGAGCATGAGAAGTAGGAAAGTGCAGAAAAATGATAGAGCTATAATGGCCTCAGTGAATACTTACCTCCTACCAGAGCTGAAAACCTGTCAACTTCAGAAAAGAAAAGAAAACACTTGAAAGCCATGAGAAAATATGTAAGTTGGTAGCAAGATCTAAAACTGAAGCCTTCTCTGATTTTGTGCAGGAAGAGAGGATTTATTAGGTTACTGTGGCAGGACGATAAAAAACCAGCACAACACTGTGAAGAAGCTACTGAACAGCTTGAAACAAATAGCACAGATGGATCTAGAAATCACTTGCCTGCAGATGACAGCTTCAGCAGAAGGTGGTACACTGGCTGTAGAAATCAGCCACTGCCCTCCCACCACCAAGGTATGCATTGTTACTGTGACTTTTTCATCACTGGTACCAAAACAGGCAAAATAATTCACTTACTGAGTTCAGACTGGGCCAAAGAAAAAGACACCCAAATTCATATAATTTGAGCTGAGTGAAGTTTTCCTCGTAAATGAAGTATTCCGAAAAATGCAGTTTTAAGCAGACCAAAACATGGCATGAGATTAACTAAATTCCAAGGAATATTTTAAAAACAAGATAACTGGGGGGCAAAACCCCCCAAAATCTGAATAAATATATTTATTTAAAAATTATTGTTTTGAATCAAGTGTTATAATTGGCATTTTTGTGTTTAGAAATCATATTTTTCAATTTTGTTCCTGAGGTCAAATATTATTGAAAAATAGGATAAATAACATCAAACATAGAATTTTAATACAGAGCAAAATATTTGGTTTCTAGTCAAACAATATATTTGGACTTGTTTTAATAATTGCGCCTTACCTTTTTTTGCACTTGCAAACGAAATTTAGTTGCGAAATACAGTGATTTAAAATAACTGAAACAAATCTAACTGGAATGAACTTCAGAGTCGTAGGTCTTGTGTTGCTATGAGTTAGCAAAGGCAGACTACAGAGTTGCATCTGTCCCTGGGAAAACTCTACAAGCAAGATTAAGGAAACTGCTTGTGCACCTGTCCAGAATCGAGGTGCAGGGATAACCCTTGGTGTACAGCTTTGCTCTCTTCACCTTCATTAGCCTGATAAAGGAACCAGTGTCTTCAGGGGCATTGAAGAGTTCTGCTCCTGGTTTGAACAAGTGAGTACACTTACAAGTGAGTACACTTACAAGTGAATAACTTACCTGATACACAGTGAGGACACTTGCTGTGCGTGTCCAATGAGTAAGTAGGACTGAGCAAAATGAAAAACCCTTTCAACTTCTCTATCCTGTACCTTCAAGAGTGGTCCAAAGTCACAGATCAAGATTGGTAAAAATCCATGGAAAGAGCTAGGCCACCTCAGAATTACAGGTTTGTAATTTTTCACTTTTCTGTTTATAAAATGGAAATAGAACCAATTGAGTTTTATTGAAGAAAATATGCAGTATTATTTTCAAGGCACTCAAAGGCACAATAATAATCACTTAAGGCACTATAATAATAACAGGCTCTATAATAACCATATGAATAAATATAAAGGTATCAAGTTGGCCAGAGTAGGCCTTTTCTTCTAAATGAAAGAAAAGGAATTATTTTAAAATGACATAACTAATGCACTGTTGAATTATTAACCTGTATGAGTGTGCCAAAGTGATTAGTTCATTATTAAGGTTTCCATCTTTGCAAAACCCTATAAAATATTTCAATAAAATAATTTTGTACTTTCAATCTAACTTATTAAAGAATAGGTAATAACAGTAGTTATGCAGTAATGAGAGAATAATCAGGTATGCTCACAAAGTCTGGAAAAAAGGCAAAAGAAATGCTCCAGGTATGACATTCTTATCACAATCATAGTTTCCCAAGGAACAGAAGAGTAAGAGCCTGATTGAAAATGTTTGCAAAAGTAAATTGGAAGTATCTCTACCAGCCTCAGTTATACCATATATACATAATAATACTGTTCAATTAATGTATCACAGACTCTTACTTAGGAATATAAACTTTAACTAAATAACCGTATTTCTGGCAAAACGCAGACCAAAAATGGTATATTGTTGCAATAAATAAAAGTAGTAACAAGATCAAAACATCCAAGCCAATGCAACACCTTCGAGATAGTTTAATCAAACTGGATCAAACTGGGATTAATTTGTTCCTGTCATCAGCTCAGGTAGGAACTCTAAAGAAAGGCAATATGTCAGATCTAACTGTGCTTTATTTTATGTGAAAATGGCAATAGACTCTGTAGGGGTCACCAGAGTGATAAAACAACTTCTTAATTACTTCAGTAGCCTTTCACCATTGCTTGGAGAAACACCCTGCCCCAGCTCCTTGGCCGTTGTCTCAGTAAAATACCTGTCCCACACATCAACAACAGAACTGCACTGAGATATCGACCCTTGGAGCTCCATGCATTCCTCTGAAACAGCCCAGGGTGGCTGCTGTCAAAGAGAAGATGTTAGTTTAAGCTGAGCACATCTTATTGAATAATAGCTCAGACCAAGAAGATTCTTGGTGAGAAGAAAAGAAGAAATAAGGGAATTGTCATCCCACTTTCCTGGGAGCTAACTCCTGAAGGAGTGTTGGTGAAGAAAAGGTATCCAGATCTTCCACTAACTGGCACCCACCTGTAATGACGTGCTTAAGATTATTGATCTGGTGTCACAGATGCTGTGGCTGCTTCCCTCATTGTTCATTGCAGGTATGGAGCCAGGAAAGGTGTGGTGACAACAGGCCTGCCACTGCAGCAATGGGGCTTCCGGAAAGAAGAAGAGCCCAAAACTCACCTGAGGAACAAGAAAGTTCTATAACACTCAGATACAGACTGGGAGGAGAATGGATTGAGACCAGCCCTGCCAAGAATCTGGAGGTGCTGGTTGACAAGAAGCTCAACGTGACCCGGTGATGCCAATGCATCCTGGGCTGCATCCAAAGCAGCGTGGCCAGCAGGGCCCTCTCTCTACTCCACTCTTGTGAGAACCCATCTGGAGTCCTGCATCCAGGTCTGGGGTCCCCAGCATAAGAAAGAAGTGTACCTGTTGGAGTGACTTCAGAGGAGAGCCATGAAGATGATCAGAGGGTGCAGCACCTCTCTCACAAGGACTGACTGAGAGAGACAGGGTTTCTCAGCCTGGAGAAGAGAGGGATCTGGGGAAACCTTAAAGAACCTTCCAGTGCCTAAAGGGGCCCGCAAGAGAGATGGAGAAGGACTTTTTACTAGGACAGGGAGTGATTCTCAAAAAGTGAGAATGGCTTCTAATTGAAAGAGAGGAGGTTTTTCTTGCATACAAGGAAGAAATTCTTTACTGTGAGGGTGGTGAGACTCTGGAACAGGTTGTCCAGAGAAGCTGTGGATGTGTTGAACACATCCCTGGAAGTGTTCAAGGCCAGATTGGATGGGGCTCTGAGCAATCTGAACTAGTGGAATGTCTTCCTGACCATGGCATTTTTCCAGACCTAAGGAGTCAAGATTAGTGAAACAGATGCAGGGCAAGCAGGGAACCTAGCAGAATGAGAAAATGCCAGGTTGCATGGCTGCTACTGCAAGAATATTTCAGGGGGTAGAGAAGTCCTTATTCTTATAAAAATATTATTTCCAGAATGGGAACAGCATGCCAAGGGCAGATTTCCTGTCTGGGGCAGCAGTGTTTTCTCTAGGACTCCTCTGCCCACTTGTGATGTACTGTCACAGTGAAGTAGATTGCCTTCGGTTTTAAGAACAAGGAATTTTAGAAACAAGTCAATAAAAACTTAGTATAGACTTGAGGATTTGAGCACAGCAGTAGTAGCACTTAGCTACAGCTATCTTGCAGATGAAAGGGAGATGTCAATAGACTTAGCCAGAGTAAATCCCATTTAACAAGATACATTACACTATCTGCTAGAGTGCAGACAAAAGCAAACATACGTCTGACCTAAAAGATCCTTCCCAATCTGAAAAGTTCATCCTGTGGGACTCAGCATGGCACACTCAAAGGACTAGAAGTGCTGAATGAAATATTTCTGAGATTCATCTCTGTGATAGACTCTTGACACAGATTTAATATCGCCGTTTTATACAAAGAGCACTTTTCACAACCATGCCACCTTTGATCTCACAGTCCTGATCTCTAAAGATCTCCCAGATACCTTCCAAAGGCAAGCCTAGAGCTAACAGTTTAAACTACTGGTCACTAGAAAACAGGGATTCAACAGAGATATTGATTTCATGGCACAGTATAATTTCCTTTCCCTTCCATTAACCTTTAGATGTTCCACAGACTACAAATTATTTTTTTTTCCCTTTTCTTCCCCTAGCGAGGTAAGTGCCTTATCAACTGCCTCTACTCACATACTAATGAGGTTTTCTTTCAGAGGTGGTCGGCTTGGTATATACCTGAGCAATTGCTTTCATTTTGTGCTTGGCTTTGAAGTCTGCTAAATCTGTTTCAGACCTGAGGAAGGCTGGTATGCCTGAAAAGAAATCCTTAAATAAAAGATGTATGTGCACATGCACACATCTGGTTCTACCCGTCGTCTTTAGAAAACTGTTGCTAAAAAAACCACAACTCCATCTTCTTTATAAATATTCCTGAAGTTGGCAGGTTAAGAGAATACAGTAACTAAAGCACACCAAGTTAAGTAAAATATGAGACATGATGAGACCCTATTCAACTAAATAGCAAAGTGGATCACCATGTGGTGGAATCATAAATAATCAATATGGAGAACACTAAACATGGCCCATGTCTAAAGCCTGTGGCTGCTCCATCAGCTGATCCAGGAAAGCAGGTGAGTTCAGGTCTTCTCTAGGCTCTGTGTTACATCAGACAACAATTTGTGATTGTCTTGGAAGCCTTGGGGAAACCTAAAAGGCACTAGATGTTAAGAAAATTCAATCTGACCTAGGAAACCTGTACGAGGGGAAGGGCTCCTTCAGGCTCCTCCTTGCTTGGACTCAGAAAAAAAGCCAAAGTATCTCTGAAGTATTCTAAAAAAATGGTACCTGAGGACAAAACACCCAAGACAGGAATACTCTCAAGCTGAGAATTCCAACCCCCTTCTCAATTCCAAAGGGAGCCATGGTGTAAAGGATTGCTGCTCCCAGGTACTTCTCTAGTAGGATCTGGTTGTTAGGCTACACATTTCCCTCTTTGCTGACCTAGTAGAAACAAAAACGATGAAAACAAGTGAGATAATAAAAATAAATTAAGAAAATTACATTATCTGCTAGAGTGCAGACTAAAGAAAACATACATCTGACCTAAAAATCCTTTCCAATATCAAAAGGTCACACTGTGGGACTCAGAGCTTGTATGATCTGTGCATTTATTTTTGAAGAACACTGATACTTATTTTTCCTCTTAATAATTGTTTCAGCTAATCAGTAATAAAAAATTATTCCCTACAACTTCCTTAACAGGATTAATGGCTTCACTACAGTCATGATGAACTTTTGTTTTATTTTTGATCTTTCAAAACAATTGAACATCTGCAAATATAACACAAATAGAAAATAAAAGAATAATATATAATAATGCCATAAATTTTGTTTTGATGGACAGTATCCCTTCACATATAGGCACGTTGCAGTTTACTACATGAAAAATAATGCACATCACATATTACGCTATGACATGGTTATGGTAAAATAAAGCTTTGAGCCAACCTTGAAAATATTTCCAGAATTCAAAATATTAGAGTGACCAGTGGAAGACACTTCCACTTTCAAATTTCTTAGATGTTTTTAGTCCGGCCTTTGCTGCAAGTAATATTTTTGCTGTGCCTTTTTTTTTTGTATACTTCAGGAGTTTTTCACAGAAAGTGAACACCAGAAGCTATGTATGTGTTAAATTAAAATTTATGAATGCAGGAAGCCAGCTTTTAGATTACCTGGCCGGCACAGTCAAATTACATCTCATGACAATAAGCTACTCTTTTTTTTTTTTTTTATTAGTAAAAAATAAAAATAGATAGTGTATATAAAGCGATTTAAAAAAAATCTTATTACTGCATTTTTGGTACCCCTAAAGAGAGTCAGTGAAGGAACTAATTAGCAGAGTTATTGACTGTCCTATCAGAGAACAATTTAAGGGGCCAAGAAAATGGAAGAAAAGATCTTGTACTGTGCAGAATCAATCTACCAACACTTTGAGAAGGGGCAATTTACAAACAAAGAAATAACTAGAGAAATAAATATTTATTAAATAGAAATAAATATTTATTAAATAAATAAATAAATATGATTTGATAATCCATGGCTATGAGTCCATATCACAGCACATCACTGAAAAAAAATGTAATTAATTTGATTAAAATGTTAACAAAATTTAAAAAAAAAAAGTTATTAACTTTACCCCTCACCATTCATGGTATAAATAAAAAGCCAGGTGATTTATTAATATGAGTGCAATATTAATTTGCAATGAAGCAAAGCCTTACCTCTGCTGTTGCCTCGGTGTTACATCCAGTGACCAAGTGGATGGTTTGCATGACACCTGCCTGTCCTCTCTGTCACCTGAGAGCAGTTCCCCACAAGACAAAGCAGAGCTTGGGAGTTTAGGAGATGACTACAAATATCACAATTTATAATAGAGTGTCATCCCTTGGGAAAAAAAACCAGACAACAAACCAGCAACCTGCTAAAGAACATTAAGAAACTTTATCAAGGGATTTATGTGCCCCAAAAAGATCCTAAAATTTTAGGAGCATCTGGGAAATAGGTTGGAATTACAGTTTATTGAAACATCAAGGCACAATTGGAAGTGACTGCAAGTCTGCACACCAGCACATGCCTACTTCCCTGTGTCAGGGCATCCATGCCAAATTACAAAGTGTGTAACTTATTTTTTATCTGTCACAAATTTTACTCCACTGGTTCATCTACTTATCATTCATTACATGAAGGAAGCAAACTGAGGGGAATAATCTCTTTGCTTAGCATACTAGATGTCAGCTGAAAAACACCCTTGTCTGTCCATTCATTAGTAGTGTAGGAGTGAGATGAGTAACTGATCTGACTTTTCTTTCACATTGTTGAAAAACAGAAAATAACCCTGCCACCATCAACACACTACTCAACCTCTCAGATTTTAATGACAGACACTGATGCAGCTGTCATCTTTCTTGCTCGTGGTGGCCTAAAGCAAACTTGAATTTTAAAGCAAAATGAGTCCAAAGCTCAGGGTGGCACAGACAAGAAGGTTGGTCACGCCCATGCAAACCAAGATGCATAATCTTGGCATAGCACCACCAAAAACATTGGGTAATTGATACGACAGGCTCACTGCTCACAAACTGAATGTAACACTCTAGCTTTCTGCTGACAGCTCTGTGAAAAAAATACTTCCTTGGTGGGGAGTGATCAGACTCAGCTGAATGTATTCTTTAACTTCTCACAAGAAAATCAAACACCTCCTTCATCTCCTGGCTTAGTGGGTGCCCACATAGGGCATGTGTAGAGGACAGAAGAGGAGCAGCTCTGGAAAGTGGTTCACTATCAGTACACCAGCAGATCCAGTATGCAGGGACAGAAAATGTGCTGGCTGAGCAGATTTAAATGCCCAGACTTCTGCTTTTCCCCTTGCTGGTATTCACTGCCTCCCTAGCACAGAGCAAGAGCAGAAGCCTGTTCCTAGCCATGCTTGGACATTAAAGTGATTGCACAGGCACACAACTGGGTTTTAACATCAAGCTGTCACCACTAACACACCCCCAACCTTACTGTCCAAAGGGGAAGAGATTCAGTTTAACATCAGCAGGTACTCTCAGCCCTTTCAGAAAACCCTTCATAGTATCACTCACCTTCAATAAAAGAACCCTGTGCTTCCAGAACAGGGTGCAATATGAACCCTAAAACAAACACCAAGACCTTGTCTGTTACTGAGGGTGCAAGGACAGGATCTCAGTTACCATCTGTAAAACCACTAAGCGCTCAAAGTTTTCTTTTTTCCAGAAGCAAAAGCTTAAACACACAGATTCTTACCTGGTCTCAGAAGCAGACTTCTTAGCACTCTCTTTTAAACCTGTTTTCCCTCCCCAAGGGCTTTTCTAGCACTGGGGAAGTAACATAGGAATATCCATACTGTGCTTTTATTTCAACCGTGTCTCTGACTTTGCAAACTGGAAAAATCTTGGATAGACACTGTCACCCTTCCCCAAAGCATAAATGAAAATCGCATCATTTCCTTGGCATTGCACAGGACAAAATGACCTCACATACAACTCGATCTCTCGGAAGGCTGTTGGGATCTGACTGCAATGAGAAAGAAAGCAGAATTTGTGCCTGCTTTTGCCACAGTTTATAAGTATTCATCTAACATGTGAGAACAATTGACACAAATCTAGGGAGGTGATAAAGTGATGCAGGTGTTTGGGGGACTGTAAGTGACATACACCTGCCTAGACCCAGAAGCAATTGTTTAACTCCATTCAAATAAAAGGAAAATATGTAGTTATTGCAGCACAGATCCAGCCACACAAAACATGTCACACCCACAACATTACATATGAAGTAACTTTAGGCACAAAGGAACATGTTTTTCTAAAATGTGTGTGCATACACATATATACTTGCCTCTGTGTGTATATATATATATACACACACATATACGCATAAATGTGTATTTGTATTGAGGCCAGGCAACAAACAAAAGGGGCTAGAAGTGTTATATGAGGGAAAAAACCTGATTAGATTAACAAATTTAACAAAAATTTGATGGAATGATGGGAAGATTAAAATGAATGGTTCACCCATACTACGTATGAGAATCAAGAGTCTTGGTGTTTTACCTGTCAGAGCATCCTGATTACTTCTAAATTCCTGGCAGAATGAGGAGGTTATTTCTGCAGTTGCCATGCTCTGTTGTGTGCCAGGGAATGAGCTATGCAACCTCACCCCCGCAGCCCTTTGGCATGTCATGCTATGAGCCTTCCCCTGGCTCTTGAAACACGTCAAGGAAACACATTCCAGCTTCTGGGATGCCCAGACTCATCAGGGACTGCTGACACCCTGATGGGTTTGTTTGAAACTCTAATTTATTTAAATCTATTGTTTTGAAGAAAATAGGGGGCCCTAGTGCCTGTTAGGATTCATTTTGAGACGCTTGAAAATGCAAAACAAGTTAATCTCAGGAAAGCAAAGGGGTTACGCTGAAATAGTTGCACACAAAGGAAAAAATAAGGCAGGGAAGTACAAATTACTAGGCTGTCCTTAACTCCTGTCTGCTACCAAGGCTTAGAGAGCTGTGGCATGCTGAAAGCAGCCGAGACTGGCGCCACAGAGGCAGCTGTGAGATACAGACCTCCATATCAGACTGGGGTCAGACTAAAGGGGACTTTTCTCCAGCATCATCTGAGTATGACCAGAATATCAACACATATAAATTAATTTTCAAGCACATTTCCCTTACTATTTAATTTTATGGGAATATAATACCAATTGTGATGAGCCTGTGAATATGTCAACAGAAATATTTTTCAGGCCTTTCTGGGGGTTACACAAAAACTTGACATACTGATTTCTCACGCTACGATGGAGAGAGAACTGAGCTGGAATTTGCCTCATTTTCCATGTCCCAGACACCATGACTTTCGTTGTTGCATTTTTCATAGCCTGATTACAATTTATAAATATGTCAGAGAAACCACTGTCATTAAGATGCTGTGTTTCCACAAAGACCACACACTTTAAAATAAACCAACAATACATATTACTAAGTTGGCACTTGGTATCTCCATTTTCCAATGCAACGTTTCAAGCTGGGGCCCACCATATTTAGCACTTATCTTTTTCATTTGAATCAGATTAATAAATTTGAAACATTTGATGTTTAAAGTTGTAACTGATTAAAATAAAATTAAGAGATGGATGAGCTTTATCCCAGATGAGAAAAATCCCACTGGAAAACTAAACAAACTATTCCTTAAACTTCCAATTACAATGTGCAGAATGAACAAGTCATAGCTGATTTTAAGCTGAAAGATTGTATTGCACATCTCAAAAAGCTGGAACTCAATATTTGAGTTTGAAAATAAAAAAGACAAATTTCATACTAAAGGGATCTTTTTTGTTTAATGTAAGTTGACTCAAATCTGAATTTCACCTTAAGGGGCAAAAAGAAAATAAGCATTAACCAAAATTGATCTTCTCATATGAAAGAAAATAATAGTCAACATATATCTACACTGTGCATCCAGAATATGCAGTCAATCATAGTATACACCCTGGGGAAAACTTAGAAAGCCATTTCTTCCTCACTTGAAGTAGTTGCTTACCAGAACTACTAAAAAACTTCTAGAGTTATAAACTTGGAATTACTGATATACTACAGGAAACCTGCAAGCCCCACCATTTTACATATAAAGGAAAAAAAAGCATTACCAATAACCCCCCCATCCTACTGATAAGGAGACCTAGTTGCAACAATATAGAGGAAATGAATATTTAAATAAAGGAAAAATTGAAGAAGCAGCTAAGTCATGTGAGCAATGTACGGCAATTTAAAAACTCAGTGAAATCTCAACAGGCAAAATAATTAAGAATAATAAGATGGAATTTTTAACAAGAAGCACCTGACCAAGGATTAAATACATTTCAAGGTAGAGAGAGATATGATGAATAACACTAGAGAAAATTTAAAATGTTCACTAGATATTTACATTCTAAAAAGAGAATTATAAAGTGAAAATGCATCTATTTCATATAATATAAAACATTGTAAAATAGTTCATAAAGGCCACATCTGCCAAGATTAAACATGGGCATAAGCAATCAACAAGTCTGGGCAACTTCGTTGCACCCCCACAATGCCTTAAATTGCTTAGCTGAAGGGTTCTCCAATCCATTAACATTTATAAATTATTTATATTATAATCAATCATGGAAAACTGGAACAATTCCAATAGATGGGAGTAGTGCCAAGAAAAAGAAAATTCTGGGGCTGGAAAACCCTGCAACATGCAGTGTCAAAAATTCATCTCAATTTGTTGAAGATCAACTCTGAAATGTTGATCACTGTGCAAAAATTGTATGCAGATTTTCATTCTGCAACAATTTCTAGCAGGAATAAAAACCCAGTGGAATAGCTAACGACATGGGCTAAAGGATGCCCTCAGCATGAACGTGTCTAGATGTTGGTTTAGTTTGTTTCTGAGCCATGTTCCTTACTGCATCTCCTTAGGCTGGGAGTCCTTAGGCAGTCGAATCCTGCTGCTAGATGGCTGGTCCCTCTGACCTCCGGTTTTGTGGAACAGGCTCCTAGAGTTTTCAAAGGCCTTTGACACTGTTGTGCCAATGGGCTCAGGAATGCAGTCATCTATGCAAACAAACCATCACCAGGAGGATGAAAGCAGGATTCAGCCCACGGAGATTAAATGAGTGTTTGCAGATTGTTCTGATATCTCTGAGAACGAATGAAAAATCTGAAAATTAATTAAAAGCACAGCTTCACAGCTGAGACCTTGAACATGGCATTTCATCTGGAGCTAATGTTTATGAGTAGTTACACTCTCCCTACTTTAGCAAAAGGCTATATATTCACAATTAATAATTGTGCTGCTATTAATCTTTGGATGAAGTGGAACACAGCCTTTAAACAGAGACAGACTTTTACAAAGAGATGCATGCGGATGAGTACAGAATCCTTTCAGTGGATGACAGGAGAAAATTGGCAAGAAATGTTTTTAAAGGTTGTTACTAAAATGATCCTATTCTGGTCACAAATAATTACTTGAGTCTCCCCCAGAAGTCTCTCTGAGTCAGCTGCAGTGTAGCCAAGACTGATCCTGAGCCCATCTTTCTGAAGCCATGCCTGCTTTTCAGTTATAGCAGATGAGAGCTCCCTGTCACGACTTCAGTCGTCCCCATCAGCAGCTCAAGCTCTATCCTTTGGCATTTGTACGAGCAGCTCATGAGCTGCAGCATGTTCCTGTTGCCACTCTTTGAGATTTGGGGTACAGAGATGGGGATAGTACTACATGTACTCTGGAGCTAAATCCAGCAGAACAGTCCGTCTGGGATCTCAGGTTTTCCCTTCACTGCTCTTTCTCCAGAGCTGAGGCAGCCTCAAAAAACAGTCTCAGTTCCCACTACCAAGGTGCTCAGTGAAGATCAATTTCCCAGAGACCCTCTACCTAGATTATCTTCTTTTGCTATAATTTCCCATTGTCTGCCACTACCAATACCGGAGGCATGAGGCCCTCACCCACAATTTGCTCTGGAAGCCCTTGCAACAGCTAAGGGCTGACATCACTGTAAGCCCAAAAACCCAGTTTGGACACCAAAGGTCCCCCTGACAGCCCTTTAAACTCAGTCTTTCCTGGCATGC
The DNA here is from genome assembly GCA_024500445.1 of Entomyzon cyanotis. Classification (NCBI taxonomy): domain Eukaryota; kingdom Metazoa; phylum Chordata; class Aves; order Passeriformes; family Meliphagidae; genus Entomyzon; species Entomyzon cyanotis. The sequence goes on from JAKEPQ010000739.1 coordinate 4,298,604, forward strand.
TCTTTTTCTTGCTTATAAAGTAGCCCTCCTGAGTATCATCTTCATGGAGCTTCCTTCAAAGATGTAATGGGCTAGAAAGTACAAAGTTTCTACTTCAACTTTGACCCTCAGTATAACCCCTAGATCCGCAAGTCTCCCTAAAGACTTCGGAGTTAATTTTACAGGTTCTATTAGAATCAAGTCTCCTGTGCAGTGTGAAGAGGAAGCAATTTTATCTACTTATTATCCTCACTGTTGCATGATGTGGGAAAAACATGCTGGCTTCTTTAAATGACATATGAGTGAGAAACTAAAACAGGCAAGTGGCTAAGTTTAGCCATCCATAAACTTGTAATTCAGCTACATATTTGGAACCATCTAAGTAAAACAAGAACCTAATCAGGTGACACACTCCTACAAAACCTAATGGGGAGCAACGAAGCACAAGCGAGTTCATTAAATGGTGCAATGGGAAATGAAGTTAAAAATATTTATCAATCACTTTCTGGAAGATCACGGAGTAATGGAAAACTTTCATGAGTTTGACAAGCATTGCTTTTCAAAAGGCAATTTATTACCTAGGAATGTGTGCTTTCACTGGAGAAATCATTCTTGCTTTTTAATGACTTCAGCATTAGGCACAGCATTTTGATACCAGTGTATTTACTACACTGCCAAATATAGGATCTCCAAATTCCTGGTGCTTTAATAGTTTCCATGTTTCAGAGCCTAGAAAGTCTTAATGCTCCCTGATAGTACCCAGAGAAAATCTTTCAATATCATGTTTAATTGTCTTAGTCATTCCCCAGTGAACATCACAAGTTATCCAAGAAATATCTAACAAGAAAATGATTGAGGAGCCTACATCAAGACCACTAGAAAATGAAATTTTCGTTTTGATTGATTTTGTTGGGTAATACAAATGAGCCTTTCCTCGATGATGGGAATGTTTTATTGACTCCCCCATTCTTGAGGCAGCTTGACAGGAGTTAGAGAACAATGTAACTGTGGCTATAGCATTATAATCTCTTCAGAGGGAGCCTATCTCTTTGTGTTCATGCCTTATCTCTGTTGCCTGGGCTGTAACCATTTCTCACTGCTATGGTAAATTTGATAACAGTTGGTAAGGACTACAATATGCCTCTACAGAGGATTCAAGTAAACCATCCTTCCCAATCCTTCCATGGATAGATTACAATGCTTCAACAAGCTGATTTTCCACACTTTAACATAAGGGCTTTTATTCCTCCTGTTTCAAAAAACTTGTGAGCTGAAAGAAGTGCATTCTGCTTTTATATATTTATTCCTTAGCATGCACCTGTAGGCAGTTAATAGTTATTAGGCTGCATCCTGCAATCTAGAACTTTAAAAGTACATCTGCACGGAACTAATACAAGAATAAAGGTGTTTTATTTCTCATCTCATTTGTCAAGATATAACAGAAGATTATTATGGAGATTGATAGAGATTATCCCCAGCTTAACTGTTAGAATAAAATGATCAGTGTATACTGAGGCATAAAACACAAGGTGTATCAAGTCAGGAAGTATGCACAAATTTTGCAAGGTCAGAGAAAATCACTATATATATCTGTGGAGAAGCAATTGATTATTTTTTACTGACTGACCTTCTAATAAGACTTAACTTTCGCTTGCATATGGTCACATAATGACCAGAATTTTTTAAATTCCTATCCTGACTGGACTCCATTAGTCAAAGTAGAAAGTGGAAGACAATGGGAAGGGAAAAAAGAAGTTGGAAACAACAGCAAGCTGGTCAGTAATTTATAAATCAATTCTCTGAGGGAAACTGGGTAAACACAGTTGATTTCTACTATATGTTCCTGACAGCTGCGTGTAAATGATCCTAATAAGAGAGAACAAAAGGGAACATATCTGCTGCTAAGGACTCAAAATTCAGATTGTGCATGTTTTGTGAGATTTTAGTTTGCTCTAGTTTGCTTCTGTGGACAAAGCACACACTAACTGCAGGAGAACATGTTCCAGCTAGGATTCAGCTGACAGGAGTTCAGCTCATGTTCTGTCACACCACGTGGCAAGGGGAAAAGATGCCTGGTAGGCAGGGATGATAAAGTCATTCACCGCAAAGTGAACATCTGATCCTAACCAAAATGTTAAAGTGGATGTTCTCTATGTTGCTATACAGGGTCACAACACACAGTGTAGCAGAAGGATAATGTTGCACTTACAGTCATCCATGTGCTTCATGGCCATGATTTCTGCAATGATGGTGACAGTAATATCTGTCCTGCATGCTTTATCTTTGCTTCCAGACTGCTGGCACATGGGCATTAGCACTGCACAGTCTTTCTCTTCCAAGGAAGTGGAGCAGAGGGTGCTAGAGATGCACCAAGTTCTCACTTTTCTTTCCTGCCTTTCTATCAAGTGCCCATGCTGGATTTGTGTAGGCACAGCACAGCTGTTGGCTGGGAGAGCCAGCTGAGCTCTTGAAGGGAACTGCTGTCTGCAAAGAAGTCCTGTACTTGAAGGGCACAAGAACGAAAATCAGCCAACTTTTACTTTCTGCAGAAGTGAGCAGAGATTCCTCCTCATGCTAAGAACCTTTCTCTTTCTGCACTCCTCAGACCCCAGCCAGCCCAGCAAAACACCCCCCAGAACAGCGTCATGATGCTCTGTAGTGTGCTAGCCTGGGAGAGAGGCAGGGGTGTCACTGTCACAGCAGACTGCAGTGGCACTCTCCATCACTGGGTACACTCAGTCTTCTCCAAGCAAGACTTAGACAGCTTCTGAGAAAAAACAAAAGGACTTGGTTTTCATTGAGCAAGGTAACTTTCTTACCTAGAACAGGAACATTTTTTCACTGAAGCAAGTGCCATGTTTATCTAAGTCCTGTGTTACAAACCATCTAAGCCAGCCAATACAGCTGGTTCTACAGACCACTTTTTCTGGAGCTTTCAGTAACTAGCAGGTAGCCACAAGTCACAGGGAAGTAAAATTTAACGCAGAATCATTCAAAATCCATTATCATTTTGCCTTGCTGTGCACACCTTCATCTGAGGAGGAAGTGAGAGGAGGGCTTAAAAGCCATTTTATTAGAGATGAGTGCCTTTTTATTCCCACCTTCCTCTCTGAGCTTTCTTCTTGCTCTAAGATGCTACAGTCACACAAGCCTTACATAGCTTTCTTACAGAGTTCAGCCTGGAATAGCATATGCATATCTGCCTGGAATAGCATTCCCTGGATTTACACTCTGATGAACATACCTCCTTCACCTTTTAAAGACTCTCTGAGTCTGGAGTAACTGAGGTGTCTGCCCTGATTTTCATTATAGCATCCTTTTGAGATAGAGGACAAAGAAGTCAAGGATCAGCAATCTTTCAGGGTGGGGAGTGGACTCAATTTTGAAATAACAGCCCACGTAGAGAAAAAAATAAATGTGCAGTAAACTGAAAATAGCTATCAATATATATATGTATCCCAAGTACCCCTTATACTTCCCAATGTTGGTCACAGAGGTTATGATGGTTTCCATCAGCAATACCTCTTGTAAATAGCTAAACACATTGGCAAATTTCCATATGAACAAAATTCAGTCATCTGTTCTGCATAGCCACCTGGTTGAAAATGGCAGCTATGTTTGAAAATAGCAGTTTTATTCAGCTACCTACAATAAGCAGACTTATATTGGGCACTGCAGCTAATGTTTTTGCATAATTTAAAAGGTACTACCTCACCAATTTACCATATAAGTTTACAGTTCACCAATTTTGATGCAGATATAAAATCTGTAACTGATCATCTACTGAATAAAATTTATGAAATTACTTTCATGCCAAGCCTGACACTGCTTTAGCTTTAAAATTCAATGTGAAACCCCACATATGAACTCTTTATACATTGTTGTATATGATGAAAATGGAAAGAATTTTCAGAATTGATTACAGTTCTCTTGAAAGGCTCTGCAGCAAGCAGTCTGGAGGCTGAAAGTCCTCTCCCCACCTTTCTTCCAAAAATTAGGGGCAGTGTAGGGGCATGAGAGCACCAGCTCTATTTGTACAACCTTCACAATATTCTTTCTCAGTATCTTTGCCCATCAACTGGAGTACCACACCTAGGCTGGGGAAAATAGCTGGCTTAATCTCCCATTCCTGCCCTCTTTGCTTGTGAAGGCAAAAAGGTTATAAATAGTGATGGGGTGTATGTCACACAAACACCTGTAGGGCTAAGACCTCAGATTATTTTACAGATTGCTGAACAGCTGCCTAAAATATCCCTTCAGTCCTCCATTTCTTTTGGTCACTCACTGCCCCAGAAATTTACACAGAAGAAACAGTCTAGAAGAGCTCTGAATCTTAAGAAGCAAGAAGTACCACCACGTTTTCTTAAGTAGATCAATCTACAAAGACAAGATTTTCCTCTCTGGTTGGGAAAGCGTATGGAGAAAGCTACTTTATTGGTTAAGGGCTGAAGAAAAAATAGCACTAAATATGCCATTCCCAAATAGCATACTTGGTGCATCACAATGGTGATGTTGCTAAGGACAAAGAATGTTCAGTGAAATCAATATCTAGGACAGCTGATACTGTCTATGCACTTTAAAGCTAAAAGACTCTCCCTTGCAAGAGGGTGCTTTGCAGCTGTATTTCATCCATCTCCCCCAAAGCTCCTAAGAGCCTCCAGGGATCTCTGCAGCACCCTGTTCTCAGTGGCCACACCAAGGTGCCCCAGTACTCACCCTCCAGCATGTCTTTTGGGCTGAGGCTGGGAGCAGAGCACAGAGCAGCAATTAAGCTCTGCAAACTGCGCAAAAGGGGATGTTGAATCAGTTCTTCAGGGCCATGAAGCAATTTGATCTGTCTGAGGAACTCTGCTGCAGGAAGCAGGTTTCATAGGAGAAAGTCACACTCGGGCATATTTCTCTGAACTGGAGAGCATCTGGCATACCATCAAGCTGCACGTAAATTACTAATGAGTTAAACGAAAGTTTTAAGTAGCACATATGTGCCTTTTGAAAGGACCTGGAATGTGACAACTGAAGACAAGTGGCAGGATGTTTAACTACTGCAGATCCAAAGCTGTCCAGACACATGCTCAAACCATAGCTAGAACCAGAGAAAAACCAAAAAACCTCAAGCACAGGGACTGTTCAAGTCAAAATTCTGGATATGATGGAGAACTGGGCCTGCTAATGTAAAGACAGAAAAATAATTAACACATTACAGACTACAGCACTCAAAAGAGAGGAAGAAGGCAGAGTAACTGAGAACTGAGCTTTTTGTCATCATATTATGGTCAGTGCTTTACATTTTGCAGAGATGGAACTCTGCATATCCACTACCATATGATTTTGCCTGTGGGCACAAATATTGGACAGTTTTATTTCAGTAACTAAGTCTGCATTGTGGTTTAGCCCCAGCCAACAACTAGGCCTCACACAGCGACTTGCTCACTCCCCCTCAGTGGGATGGGGGAGAGAATGGGAAGAATAAAAGTTAGAAAAGTAAAGGATTGAGATAAAGACAGTTTAACAGGAAAAGCAAAAGCCCTATACACAAAGAAAGCAAATCAAGGAATTCTCTCACTGCTTTCCATGGCCAGGCAGTTGTTCAGCCATCTCCAGGAAAGCTGGGCTCCGTCATCTATCAGGATGATGGATCAGGAGACACAGGAAAACAAATGGCAGTGTCCCTTCTTTTCCCCCCAGCTTTGTCTGCACAGCATGATGCCATATGGTGAGGGACATCCTGGGGTCAGCTGTCCTGGCTCTGTCCCCTCACAGCTCCTTGTGCCCCCCAGCGCAATCACTGGTGGGGTGGGGACAGAAACAGAAAAAGCCATGGCACTGTGCAAGTGCTTCTCAGCAATGATGAAAACTTCTCACTGTTATCAGCACAGATCTGAAACACAGAACCACAGGAGCTACCAGGAAGAAAATTATCTCAGCCAAAATCAACACAGGCAGAAGTCCCCTGAGTCTTTTACATGGAAGAACTGATGTTTATGCTTTTGGGCAGCTCTGGAGTCCTTAGGAATTCTGCATCTCTCCAAGATTCTGAGGAACAAGTATCTCTTTTCTCATTTGTTACAAAAACCCCTAACACCTTTCTTTTTTTCTGGTGTCTTTCACGTTTTCTTCCACTACCTTTAAAAAGAAACAGCCACAAAAGAAGATGGACTGTGATCTTCTTCCATACACTACTGAATCAGGAAGAGACTGGCTCAGAAGAAGGTCAGTGTACTACATGAGTTAATAAGAAAGCCTGATATCGGTTTTATTGACATCAATAATAATAAAAAACCCACACTCCGATTAAAATAATTTGTAACTAGGTGTAGCCACGCTAAACACATGGAAAACAAGTGAAAAAGTGGCACAGGTAACGTGTCCCAGGATATTGCCAAAGGAGTGAAAGAATATTTCCCCACTGCTTACATTATTTTAAATATAAAACTGTTCTTAAAACAAAGCTTTGGCCAGAAAGAATATCTGTCTGTAGCCTGTATTTCTATTTTACCTCTATTATGCAGACTAGCTCCCAGTTGGCCCTCAATTTGAAGATATCCTGCCCTTGCTTTTGTTGGTTTCTGTTCATTTTGCCAGTGGTTAATAACAGCTAAATAAATATAATAATAAAAGCTTCCTGCTTAATACTTAATTTTGAGCTTGTCTCATGGAGTTTCCAACTATTAGTTCTTGTTGTGTATTTCTCTGCTAAATTAGGAGCACTTATGTATCCATTTGTTATTCACATGAAACATTTGTATATAAATAATTTTGCAGTCTGCTCTAGTATAAAGAAAAACTTGATCTGCAAGTGTCTCATTTTACAGCTTTTGCTCTTCCCCTTCAGTAATTAGTATTGCTTTCTTCAGACTTACAATTGTTAATATCCTTTTAAAAAGTATGAAATGGAAACCATTTCCAGGCTCTAACTTCTAAACCATAAAATTGCATTGCTGCTTCCATACATACTTCTTTCCCTAGTCCAAGGTAGATGCCACTTCTCCTGACATTGCAGGGACACTCACACTGATCCAATGTCCCCCTTTAATCTCTTTTCCAGAGTCAATACCTTCCTTTGCCCCTATTTTGTTTATGTTGTTCTATGTTTCTAGACACGTTATTTGGTTTCTTCTCATATTAAATGCATTTCATTTAAATGAACTCTGTTGCTTAGTATTCCTGAGCTCTCTGAAGGATTGCTTCTACAGAAGCACATCTCCAATACACTTGCAAATGTTAGGAGCAGGAATTTAACATTCATTGCTGAATATGTTGAATAGTGAATTCAGTGCTGACCTCTGAATAGCTTCCCTTTAAGAGTATCTTCCTTCACTAATAACTTCTCACAAAATGGTATTTTTCAAAATCTTTCAATTATTCAGCGTTTTACTTATGAAATATTTCCTTCATTGAAAATACAAAGGACAATTTCTGCTCCCATGGTAAGACTGGAGGAGACAGTTTTAGCACCCAAGCAGCTCTACTACACAAGAAAACATCTGCAGACACTGTCCCCAAGGCCTACTGTATCCAACAGCCAAAAAGTGCTGCCTAATCACACCTGAGCAGCTGTGAAAACAAACCTCACCAGTTGCAAAGTCATCTATGGAGAATGTCATCTTAAACCGGGCTCAGGTCTGTCCTCCACTGGGATCTTCCAATAACATCAAGTGCAAACATGATGAAAGGCTCTCCTTAATTTTCAGAGCCAAATCTGAGTGATCCCATCCAGCCTGTCACCAGCATATGAGAAACACCAGGAACAAGATAGATGCCTTGCCTGCCAGCAGTCTCCTGCTCCCAGGGCATTCTCAGAGGGCTGTTAGTGCCAGTGAAAATTAAAGGAGTTACAGTCACACCCATTCCATCAATCTTGGATATCACTGACCTGCACCTAGGGATCATCCACTGGAGCTACAAGAACAAACCAAAACCGTGTGAATGTACGCAGCTGCTTTTTAATAGATGGATATACCCATCAGAGGTAGATTCTAGCAAGTTCCCAGAATAGCCCTATCTCTGGATTTGGGAAACATGCCCAGTCCCCAGTCTCTTAAGCAGCTTGCTTTATTATCTGTCAGCAATCCAATAGTCTTGTACAATGTGGGGTTAAACACCATGTTAATGGTATAGTTACACATATACTTTTCTGGCAGCAAAGCTGGATCAAGAAGTTCCTCTGCTGCTCGGTCCAGTTTTTTCTTCAGCATTTCTTCACTGTACCAGTGCAACTCTCCAAGGTTCTGTGCTCTTAGTGAAACTGGTGAAGTTACCAGAGAAAAAACAAACTAGGAAAACTTCCTACATTGCAGTCTCTTCAGGAAGGAAAAATATGTGGGGAAGTCAGACTGAGTAGAAATAGAAAATTGTAAAAGCTTTTCCAAGTATTAAAATAGAAGAGGGCAGAAAGTACTTGAACTGACTTTGCCATCCTTACCAACACGTCTCAACAGAAGAAACCCTTCGCCCACCAGTGTTAAAGCACTCAGAAGCCCTGCCAGAGACAGCCTAGAAGCCACACACATTCAAACTGTAACAAAGCTGCAACTTAACATTCAGGGCAATTCAGTTTGAGGTTTAGCTTAAGGTTTTCTCAGCAAGAAGGGAAACAATTATAGTTACAGAGTGGTAGCATGACTGAAATATTAGGGCAACAGACTGGATGAGAGAAGAGCTCCCAAGGTGTTCCTGCAGACACCACTAGCTCTGCAGACACAAGGCAAGCAGGGCCAACAGACATTGAAACCATCAGGAGTGTGGCTTGGTGTCACCACACTAGAACTCCCACTTGAAAAGTCTCTTTCAGAAGTCAAATGGCCTTAACCCAATTTAAAGTAGGGAAAGTGAACTGAATTAAGAATTCTTGAATTCAGAATAAATCCCCAGGAGGTTTTCATTCTGTTTACAGGAAGACAAGAGTAAAGTTGTTGTTGGCTCTTTTAATTTCATGCAGTCTCATCAAAATTCCCTGCTTCACTCATCAAGTAAGGTCAAAGATTTGTGACCCCACTGCTCTGCAACTTGCTGGGAATTTGCGTAATATTCATCCCAAATTAATTCATAGCCAACCTATCCTCATAACAGCACTGCCTTTTTTCCCCTAATGGCTCCTTTCCCACATTGCTCCATGTATTCTAGGAAATATCTTCTTGCAATCATGATTTTGCTAGATAAACAAGTCAACCTTTTTAATTTTTCATTTGAAAAGGTCTTTCCACATAACTTTTTCCTGTAGTCTCTCCTCTCCTGTTATAATTAGAGTTCATCTTCCTTGGGCCTGCATGACTAGCATTGCACACAGTGTTTCAGACATTATTTCAGTGTTGACCTGGAGAATAAATAAGTTTTAAATACTAATTTAGATTTATGCATTTAATTATCACTTTTATTATGTACAACAAGAAACTTAAAAACTATCAAGATCATTCTTATATTCACACCTCAGTATTTTGGCACAAACCTGGTAAAGTTAAGACTTGGTAATGTTTTCCCTCATACTACATTCTGAGGCAATGTGATCTGAAAACAAATGAAAACATTTCTCTCTATATATTGTTATGTCAGGATTAAATAATTCATACAACATACCTTAAATAATATAATCAACAAAGAAGTAATATTCTTTTTAGTCACGAAATTATTTTCTAAACATCCTATTCAAGGTTATGTGTAGGCTATAAAGATTGTACCTCTTTTCCGGACACTGAAACCTATGCTAAAAACCAAAAAGGTTATGGAATACAACACCCTTTAACAGTCCTTAAAGTGCACTTAATTTTATCTCTATACTTAATTATTACTTTTCAAAAATTTTACTAGGCTCTCCAGGTTCTGTTGCGATTTTTTCCTCTTTAAAGTGATAAAATGAGTCAACTGTTGCTACTCTAAATTTTGTTACATAGCCCCAGGATGGTAGCAACAGTTATGCAGAGCTTAGTGGCCAGAATGTATTTATTTATTTGCTTTGTTTTTTGACTGTTATGAATGTAACTTGCACCTGTCATCTAAACAACAATCTTATACACTTCTTGCAATGGAACAAGGCTTTGTTATGAGGAGTGGTGGTGGTGTGTATTTGCTGTTTTTGTTTTATGTTTTGTTGGGTGTTTTTTACAGTAACACCTCTGGCTTCATATGACATGTGTGTGTCTCTATTCAGCTCAGATAGTAACTTGTGAAAAAGCAGGTCCCAGCTTAAGAAAGAAGGAAAGTACTATTCTGATTTATAACACTATGAACCTAGAATGACTAGTGAAAAGGTACTTGGATGTAAAAAACCACCTACTGGTTTAGAGGAACAATAATTCCATTCCCATGTGACTGAATGGTCACTTTTTAAAATTTGAGATGCTCAGTTGCAGGGCTGCCATTTTAAAATTGTCACAACAACTTCTGCCCATGACCTTGATATTTTACAAATATTAGTTGTCAAAATGCATGTGTGTAAAAATTACTAACCCATCACCACACAAATATTTTTGTCTCTCAAACAGAGGAAATGGAGTCAGCCTATACACAAGCAAGGTAGAACAACACTATTGGAATCTTGTCTACTGTAGAACCACATCCTCAGAATGAAATCCATAATGTTGCATACATGTAAGCAAAATTATAGCATAAGCTACTTTCTTAACTTCAAAGTCTCAGAAATTGTCTGAAGGACTTTTGGGCCACTTGAATTGCTTGTAGGAACAGGTATCTTCAGTCATTTAAATCAAGGAAAGAGAAATAAAAATGCATGTTCTTACAAGGTGTCCTGTGAGAATATATATTTGCACTCAGTTGTCTTACCTACAGCTCAGAGTGCATTCACTTGTACAATATAGTTTAGTAAGACTTGGCAGTTAAAAAAAACTCTCATAAATTAATATCATAACTTAAAAGAATGTTTTCTGGGTTGCTTCTCCCATCTTCTTGAACCAGTTCTAGCCTGCTGGAAAGGCAAGAAGGATGCTCTTTTAAGGTGATCTGTCTACACAAGGCAATAAAATTCAGCTCTGTGAGCATTCTGAATAAGAAAAAAACTACAGGTTTTTTTTGTTGGTTGGTTTGGTTTTGGTTTTATTTTTGTTTTTGTATTTTGGTTATTTTTGTTTATTTTATTTTTATTTTGGTTTATTTTGTTTTTTGTTTGTTGGTTATTTTTTTAACCACAGCATCAAAATGAACCACATAGAATAGCAGGGGCTCATTTCTTCATGCCTAATGTTATTTACTAACTTTGTCTCATTTCAATTTGTGAATACTTTGCATGAAACTGAGGTGCAGAAAACAGGAGCTCTATATTCATATTGGCAGACTTTCTTTTCTATGTATTAGATGGCTCTCTTTGGAGTACCTGAACTACAAAAGTCAGTTTATACCACTGTCTTGGTCTGCAGCTGGCTTGAAGCTTTAGGGCCCAATTTTGGTGGCCTTCCAGACATGCAACTCTGTTACAAGTTAATGCAAAATTTGACATGATTGAGATAAAATGCTGGACATATGCCTAGCTTATTACACTTCAAAGAGTGGCACTTCAGCTAAGGCAGAAAGAAAATATTCCTACTTCAAACATAGTAGTCATCTTCTGTTTAATGGACCAGAACTTTCACATCATTGCAAGAAAATTTGAGCTACTGTCAGTAAAAACGAAATAGCACTGTTGTAAACCCAAACATCTTAATTTTCTAACATGCTTAGAGAATGTAGACTGCAGTAGACAAACACAAATGCTGTATTTACTAAAAAAAAAAGTTTATTTGCCATATATAGTTGTGCACATATATGTATTTGAAAGAAAGCTTTTCCTTAAACATATAAAATTTGCCCCCCACCCCCCGTAAGCAGGACAAAGATTGTGTAAACTGCTCCCTGTGCCATCACTCGTGGATGAGGAACAGGAATGCTGCTGACAACACTTGCTATTCTTTTGATACACCAGATACATGCCTTGCATTCCTGCGGCAGCTGACACCACAATTAGTCCTTGTATGGCCAAAAGGGGGTGGGGAAGGAGGGAGTTCTTCTTGGTTTCCATGGATAAGCCTAGTTTTTTTCTATGGAAGCACTGTCAGAGGTCGGAATCATGAAGTCTTTATACTCTAATGCCATTCATAAGTATCTTGTGCTTTTTAGTAAAGATTTCTGAGGGGGGAAATCTTAATGAGCTTCAACATTGTTTTGTGAAACTTCATGCCACTAAACATGGGGTGGGGGGAAACAAGTTTTAAAGTCAAACTATCTATGACATGAATGAAATGTCTGCTGAAATTTGGGAAAGTTTTGCCTAATAAGATATTTGGTTTTCTTTTTACACTTTCCTTATCTGTAAATTGTTTCTGACTGAGGTTAGTGCAGAAGACTCGAGAGTTTATTAAATACTTTAGTTTTGTATAAAGCCATACATGGCAGCAGAATTTCTGTAAATACACAACAGGTGTAATAAACTAATAGAGCTTGACACATCTTTTACTCTTAAAAAAGCAGTCCAGTGGTCACAAGAGTTTCAAAATCTCCAATATCCATAAGCAATTAAGGGTTGTGCCTGGTCTCCAGTAAAAAGATTTGAAAGCATGCCTATAACCAAAGTGTTTTATCGACATTAAATAAGGATATAATCACATATACATATTTAGACAAGTCACACTCTAGTTACTATTAACCTACCTTCAGATATTTCTGCTGTATCATGATGAATGGATTTGTGCTTATAGATCAACATCTTTTCCATTCACTACAGTTTGAACAGAAACAGGTGATGCAGAGCTGCCAAGACTGATGTTTCCTCTGCAGGCTACACAATTTTTGCCCTTTTCAGAAGCCAAAAGGGAAGGCAATGAAATCTACTTGTTTGCCTCCAGCTCCGAGCTCAAGATGCATAGGGAGCTTAATGATTTGTGTGCATTATGGAACAGCTTTGTCACTGATATGCTTTAAATAAAAGTCATGTTCTACTTCACTGACTTAACTCATAACTTGATTATCCAAATCCAGATTTCCCAGGGGATTTCATGTGACATTCCAAATAAACCTTTCACTCCTTTTCCTCTTATGACTCTGTTTCTCATACTACTTTATTCAAGACTGACGTTTGCTATGAGAACTATCAGAAGGTACCTTTCTATCCAAGAAGAGGAAGAAACCATTTCAGTAGAATCCTTACCCTTCCTTGCAAACCCAGACCCTGTTATCTCTAACCCTGTGAATAATCACACATGGCTCTTGAATAATTTGGTCCTCTGTTTTTATGTTTCATGTTCTAAAGGCTGGAGGATAAACTAGGACAAAACCAACATTTATTTCCCTTTCTTCTCATATATACCCTTCCTACTGACCATGAAATGAGAGAGAACCATGTCTGAAATATAACATGCAGGCTTTATTACTTCTTATTTGAATTCTTACTTGTTATGCAATATTTATATCCCAGGCTCTCCTTAAGATAATATGCTTTTCTCTACACCACTCAAATACAGAAATGCCCAGTAAAAACTAGACTTTGAACAGTTTTCCCTCCCTTTTCAATATTAATATATTAATCAAGCGTTTCTATAGAGTCAGTATGACCAAATGGTAGAGCTGTAGGTTACATGTGAGCAATTTGCCAGCAGATGGGAGTTGCACTGCACTGGCAGTGTGCTCCACCACTGACTGGCCCCTTTTGGGGGACCATTTTCCACTAAGATTTCCTTCTACCTGAGCATCTCAAGGTGTTACATAGGAATGAAGTCAGTCATTTCTCTCTTCCTCCTCACTTTAAACTTGCTGCTCATTGAAAGAAGGTTTAAAGAGCTGTCTAAGATGAAAAGGATTTTCAGAAACACTGCACACAAGTGTAGAAAAGTCAGCATGAGTGAACTGCTCAGCAAACCAGAGGCAGACCAAGGAGACGCCTCTGCATTCCCCTGCTCCAGCAGTGACTCAGTCTGTACAATAGGTTCCACAGACTGAACAGCAGAATTGGTGTGAATGTAACCTGTGGAAGAAAACATTTTGTGGCCGAAGCCCTGGGAGCTGCGCAGAGGCCCCAGGCAGCCTGATCCCAGATCCCGGGGATCAGAGCTCACTAGAGGGAGCACACACACTGCTGCCTCCCGGCACCAGCACCGCGAGCTGCTAAGGAGCCTGCCTCCGATTTTCATCTCCTCAACTGCTCAAAGCAAAATGAAAATAATAAATCCTAATGAATAGACATAAAAATCACCATTTCAATTTCCTTGGGAGGGTTTTCCTTTAAAGAAATTTGGTTTTAGAACCAAGCCTGATTGTTCTGACGGGAAAAATACAGCACTAATAAAAAGATGAACTTGTTAATGAATAAATCCCATCTTGCTTTTCAGAAACACAAAGGTAGTTTTTCCAACCCTTTCCATTTTCAACATTTGCACTGGGATAATAAAATAATCTCATTACCATATGGTCTGAGGGAAAAAAGAGAAACAAGGGAATCTTGATAGGCTGAAAAATGAAGACTTGAGTTCCCCCCCTATCCTTCATCAGTGTATTTTCCTAATCCTTTATTGCTCAGAGTTTCTGGTGTAAACAATTGCATAGCCAAATGATTCAATACCATTGCCAGTTTCTGCTGAGCAGCAGCAGCTCTTCTGGAAACAACTGCTGCGAGTTCAGGCTGAAGTAATGAAAAGAGGAGATTGGCTGTTCTGTAGCGCATTCTCTGCTGTTCCTTGTACCCACCTTTCCAAAACTGAGCAGTGGTGGGTTTTCAGGTGTTTTTTTCAGAGATGTGTGCAAATGTGTTGTTGATTTGTTTAAAATACAAAGAGCAAGTGCATTTGACTCTATTTTTTCAGCTAGGAACTTTGCATAATTAGCACACAAGTCACCTCAGCCTGATGGTGATGGCCATTCTCTGTGGTCTAAAACAGCCCTCTGAAGGATGAGATGCACATCAGTTCCTTCAGACTGCAGGTTTGCACATCCCCTCTCTCCATTTCCTCCATCAGGCTGCAGATGCTCTGGATAGCTCCTTTGCTTTGCCTGCTGGTGTCTGCGCCTGAAACAACTGTTGCATGTCCCAGTCTCTACTTCTCTTTCCCAGTCTATCTCCTATCCCCTTCTCTTCATCTCTTCACACTCTCCCTCTATTTGCTTTTCCTTTATAAAGAGTTTTGCCAAAAAATTGAAAATGTCCTTCTAGACCAAACTGCAAACTCCCTGGTGAAATTACTCTTGCTTCTCCCCTTGCTCTGCATTCTTCACAGGACGTTTGCTTTTGCTACCTGTTTCACTGGCACAGTTCTTCAGGCACTCCTGCAGGAAGGAACTTCTCTCCTAATCCTTATGTGGTATGCATCCCACTCCTAATTCAAAGCAGTCAGAAGGCAGGTCTCCTCAGGAGAAAAGCCAAAGTCACGCTTAGTCAATCTGTGCAAGCAGATACACAGAAAGATTTACTGACCATTTCGGAAATGTCAGGGGGTTAATAGCAATCAGCTCTATTTATGGGGGCATATAAAAAAACAACACACATTTTGAGTGTGTGTGTTGTTGGGAAAGAAAGGGAGAGAAGAAGAAAAGACTTGCAAAGGACTTAAACTTATCCCTTTGTCCTAAAGGGCCACGGAGAAATATCAAGGCAGCCACTGCAGCCTGCAAATCCCAGTAACTTGGCAGTGTAAAACCAATGTTGCCAAAGAGACAACCTTTAAAAAGAAACTACTGTAGCCCTCTCTAGTGGAGTGCACCATTCCAGCCCTGTCAGATTGCTGTAGGTCGAGCCGAACATATTGAGGGTTTATTTCTCTAATAAAGGGAGAAAGTCACTTTTCCTGCATCTGGATTAAAGTGATCTTTCAGCAGCTGCCAGAAAATCCTCACTTGGTGGTGGTAAGTGGGAATCTTTCCCCTCTTTTGCTCATGAGATGTTTTTCCAAACAAATGTGGATAACCAACTTTTAAAAATACCAAATAAAGCCTAGTCAGTACAAAAAAGAAAGGCAATGTTTTTCAATACTGATGACAGTTTTCTCTATGTGCATTTTCTCACTCTTTTTTTCTACTGGTTCTCTGACATTTTAAAATTGTCTTTGTGCCAAACCTTCATTCTAAACAGATCAATCTAAACTGAACGTGAGGTAAGAATCAATATGGCTTGGAAAGAATTAAACTCATCTCTCTTTTCAGTCTTTGAAGGCTCTTAAAATGCCAAATATTTTTTCCATTAACTGTACTATAGTCAACCTATTAAGTAGCTGGAAGCTGCTTCTTAATTTTTTTAAGCATTGCTCTGAATTAGCGAAAGATTAATCTTTAAACAGCATGGGCTGCTAAGGGAGCCTGACAAGCTATCCACACAGACATTACACAGGTATTTGGGAGACATCTTTATTCAAGGAATTTTCATTCTTCCACTTCTAGTGTTGCATGATCCAAGACCTGACAGATGAGAGACCCTTTTGTGGCAAAGATCTCACTTTAACTACCACCGCAGGGAAAATAAAATGACCTTGTAAATCACAACGGAAGCAAATCTTCAAAGAGCAAAACAGAATTGCTCAAGTTTCCCTGAAATTCTTTGCCTACTACTTTAA
Organism: Entomyzon cyanotis; assembly: GCA_024500445.1. Classification (NCBI taxonomy): domain Eukaryota; kingdom Metazoa; phylum Chordata; class Aves; order Passeriformes; family Meliphagidae; genus Entomyzon; species Entomyzon cyanotis. Next base: position 4,315,100 of record JAKEPQ010000739.1, read on the forward strand.
TACTCATACAATTCTTGTCAGTTTTGGTAACTCTAGAAATATTTGTTTCAAGCACATCAGCTACTGAGTTGGCTACATTGTTTGCTGAGACATTTTCCTGGTGATTCCCATCCAAAATATGACAGTTTGCTACAAGCCTAGAAGAGAACACGGGAAATCAGCATGAGCTGGGGAGAGAATTGGATAAGAAAGCCTAAGATGACATCACACAACTGATTTTTCATGAAAAGATGGTCTAAATAGCTATATGGTAGCATTCAAGACTACATTTGAGGAAACAGAATATAGTAGAAAACCAGTCTGTTAGAACCAAATTTTGAATCAAAGCTAGCAGAAATATAATGGGAGAAGCCAAAGGAATAGGTGAAGATTTTTATTTTAGAAAAATAACCAGTAATCAGCCACAATTAGGCCACCACTTCCCAAAGATGGAAGATTTTCCTCCATCATGCAGAACTCCTTCCCCCGTAAAGGAATAATTTAATACTCCTACCCTCTGTAAGTTGTTCCAGGCACATCAGGACTATCCAGCCTCATCTCTGTGTGTTGTTCCAAGGCTCTGCCTTTCTCCACTAAGAGGTACCATAGCAAGAAACTTTCACTGCATCAAACCTTTACATCAGCTCCAATTCAAAGTAAAAACATACAAGGCATTTGGAAGGCAAAACCCACACAGTCACAACTCTTGTTTTGACCCCTTTCCTCACCTGAAGATGAATATTGACCTTCCTATCCAGCATGATAATAAACCTTTGATAAATACCACAAGCACCACCTTGGTTGAGAGCAAAGTTGGCTCATGTTGGGAGGGAGAGGAGAGGAGAAACACCTTAGGAAGCTATTTTACTCTCAGTCCATTAGTAAAATGTCTAGATAATCTACCACATGAGCACTGTTTGAGCCACTGACATGCCTTTAATTACAGCTCTCATAATTGCTGTTACTGCTATAATAAAAGGGCAAATGTTTGATCTGGTTTGCTTGAAAAAATGAGAGTCCCATTAAAATTTAAACCCTAATAGTAGGCTTTATTTTGATAAGGGCATATTTTTTCAGACTGATTTTGTGCAGTGCTGATATATTTTCAGTAAGGGAATGGCTCTTCTCAGGGCTAATGTAGCTGTGATGGGAGTAGAGAAGGTACCACTTCTGGTACCTTTTAAACCTGGATGTGGGCAGCTGTACACTGCTGTCTGCCTCAGTCTCTTTTGCATTCAAGGTGGTTATTCTGGTAGTGTTTGGACTGTTCTTGAACAGTGAGCATTGCTTGGCTAGGGGCTTTGTTAAATTAATAACAAACTAGTACATTCAAGTCACTTCCACAAAATTCTCCTGACTCCAAGAGAGACTGTTTTCACATTCAACCAGCTCAAGAAATTTTCAATCTTATTCTACAGTTTCTGTCCCTCTCCCGGAGTTTATTTTGCTAAAGACATCAACATTGTATTAAAGGAAGAAGCAAGGAAAATCCTTTGTCTCAGAAATGCATTCTGGGATAGCTAAATGCAAATAGGAAAGAGGGGGTTGTAGAGTTGGTCAAGAAGTTTATCACAAATAGGTTTTTCAAAACAAAGCTTTCATAGCCAAGGGAACATATGCCTCTGCATATTTTTTTTACAGAAAGTATATATACAAAATTTTCCAGTCCTAAAGTAAAAACAGATTAGAACAGTAACAATGTAAAAGTGAAAAGGAACTGTGCATCATGGGGAAATAACTTAAAGTATTAAAGATTATTCTAATATAACTTTTGGTTGATCCAGCCACATCCTTTTCTGCCTTCAGAACACAACAAACACACAGTCTGTTTAAGAATAATCTCAAAGATCTGAAGTTTGTGTTTCTCTCTGGTCAAATAGCCACTCTAAGAGTCCTGTTTCTTTAGCAAAATAGATTAGCCCTGGTTCTGAAGTAAAGCACTGTAAAGCTAAAGATCATTCAGCTTCAGTGATTCACCTGGGGACTCCCAACCTGCTTAAGCCATGGACAAGGAATAACTTCTGGTTACACATTGGCTTGAACTACCCTACCAGCCATGATGAGAATTGATCACTGCAACAGAGAGAGTTTAGAATTCTTCTCAAAGTGCAAGTCTATCTCATTGAATACTATGATACATTTCACAGAACTCCTGTTCAGAAAATGAAGCTCTTGAGCGACTTTTATGGCAAACAGGAATCTAAAAAAAGACAAAAAACCTAAAAGTATAATTGAGCAGAAGGTAAAAAAATAATTGAATCAATTTTAGTCAGAAACTCTGAAATTTACCTCCTTGCAAATTCAGTTTGACAAACTTTTTTTCAAATCAAAAATTTCTATGAGCTAGACCAGAAAATCTAAGACATCTGAATCATTTATCACTTATCTGTCAGATTTTAATAGGACATTGGAGACTTTTATGACAAATTGTGATGCAAACTCAACATTTTTAGGCAAATAAGTACATAAAGGATTTTGCTGTAATGCATAAAAATACAAAAAAAGTCTCTTTTCTCATATCTACCAGTAAAGTGTTATGTACCGAAAACCCAAGAACAGCTCTTCTGTGCCTAAACTAATCTGAATGTGCAAAAGAAGTAATCCTACTGTTCTGGCCTACCCAATTCCTACAATTCTGCTTTACAAATACCTGTGCTGAGTCCAATAGCAATCACCAGGGCAGCTTGCAAGAACACACTTGACACAGACTTGTTCACAATAAACAGCCTTCCACATCTGGTCACTGCACTTACATTGATCTGTTGTCAATGCAATACTTGTTCATAGATTTCCTCTGTGAATCTGGGCAAACTGCTGAGGGTTTTCTGCGTGCTCATTTCCCATCTATATAATGGTAACAGGAATTTGTTTTGCTTAGTAAATGTGTCCTGGGACCTTGCAAGTTAAGGACAAAGTGTGCATGTATGCTAGCAGAAAAGATTGTGCCAGCAAAACAAAAAGAAAGAAAATCTGAAACTAATCACAGATCTATAAATCACTAACTCTTAATATTCAGGCAAGGGCTGGAAGCCATGAGCCATGCACCACGTTTTCTAATTAGTGCTTTTGTGAGACCAGGGAAATGAATTCTGTGGTTGACAGGAGCTTACCCAGACAGCATAGGCTCCTCAGCCACAGCCCCTGGGTGATCCTTAGTAAAAGTGATATCAGTGACACAGTTATGAGGGCAGTCAGACACCGTCAGGTCACATCAATACTTAGATACCAGAATAGGAATTTTAGGATTTTTTTCTGCAGCAAATGCCCTACTCACACACAGAGCTTCGCCAGGAACATTTTCTCTATTATCTGTCTGGTGACAGTAACAGCCACTTTGGAGAATCATAAAACTCGATGACAAATACTGTTCTAATAGAAATATCTATAGTGAAGGTTATATAAAGGAGATAACTTGGTCCCAGCCAGCCTGCTCCTTTTCACTGTGCCACATTTTGCGGTACCAGTCTCTTCAGCTTGGAGCTCTCTGTGACTGACTCTTTTCTCACTTCCATGCACTGTCTCCTGGTTTTCCTCCCCTCTGATGATGGTGCTTAACTAATCTGTCCTGCAAACACTCATGCATTTACCCTTCCTCATGCCTTCCTCCTCAGCTGTTCCTTGCTGCTGTGATTTTTTTTCCATTAATCACCAGAAAATCAGTCCATGAAGGACATCAATAATGTGTGCAGCTATAGGGTTTTCCATAAAATACAAAGACTAATTTGACAGTCACACATTTTTACCAATTGTCTTAGTAAATCACTGCTATCCCACTTCCCTCCTTTGTCACTTAGCTCTGGCATTTTACTTTGTCAGCTCCACTTGCTGCCGTGTCTGCTTAGGCTGTGAGCTCTTCAGAAATAAGAGAGTTGTTTTTCTGTACAGCCAGGCACTTATTAAGTGTAAGGTTCTCTAAAATAAAGAAGATTTTTCTCAAGTCTCCCTTGATGCATTGGTGAATTCAAAGTAGTTCCAAACAGACATTGGTGCTCTCAGCAAGGAGGTCAAGGAGTGAAAAGGCCTTAAATAGGAGCTATTTTGATGCATTTGAAAACAGTTAGCATGAAATTGGTTCCATTCTCTTTTAAAGGATTAAAAAAACAAAATCACATAGCAGCAGCCAAGCTCTGCTCCCACAAAAGTCAAAAGCTTTGCCGTTGGTATACAACTGCAGAAATGTCAAGCCCTTTCCAAAGTTCTCTCCCACACACCTGGTTCATACTCAATCCATGCATATATGTATCTTAATGACTGAACTTCAGCTAGCATTACTAATAAAAACAAAATAGGTCCACAGAAGCAGACAGTATTTTTCACCTAATTTTATGATACTTATTAGCCATGCAGTCCTGTAAGTGCTGCAGTATTTCCCTGTGTAAAATAAAATAAATAAAAAATGTAAACATAAATGAAACAATAAATAAAACATAAAATAAATGAAAAAAGCAAAAATATGTTGTTAACTATGGAAATCAGAATACCAACTCTGCATGTACAGGCATTGGCATTGCAGTAGTGGTGCACCAGCTATTTAAACTCACCTTGCTCTTTGTTGTGCAGCCCCTCTCTCTGGCATTTGATGGTCCATGGAGATGTGTGTCAGAAGGTGGCTACACATTCTAACCCACTCAGTGCTAGCAAACGAAAGGACATGGATTCAGAGCCTGCACATGTTGCGGAGTCAGCAGGAAAACAAGGTCTTAGCCCCACACATTCTCTGTTTAACAAAATTGCGGTTGTTGCATTTGCAGAGCAGGCAGGTGTTGCATTAATGATGTGCAGAAAGTACCCCAGGGAAGTGGAGGCAGCAGCAGCACAGACTGCTGACTTGGGATGTTGCCTTGTTCTTTTCTTTCCAATGCTACTTTTACTCCAGGTTGCTCTAACTTTTGAAGTGAAACATCATTTTCAGTGCAGAGTGCTTCAGATTCATTACTCTGTTTTGGGCAACAAGTAAATAAGCAGGCCCTCCCAAGCCAAGCTGTTATACCTCCAAATACAGGGAAGAAATTTTTGCCTGGCCAATCTACTGCTTATGTGGCACTACTGCATATTCAAATATAGACTCAAGGGGAAAGTTTGAGAGATGTTTGGGTGGCAGCGTTTACAACAAGGTGGTGGAGGCTGGTGGAGAAAATTCATTCCAGGTGGTACTGACATGCTGTAGTCAAATGGGTCTTGCCAAATTTAAAAGGTCTGCCTTTCCAGGAGCATCTTAAACTGCAGGCCACCTTAAAAGATCCCTCAAGCTAGACACCCAACTGTTTTTGAAAATGTGAGGTCTCAGCAGAAGAAGGCTCAGAAAAACGCAGGCAGGGTAGAGTTACCCTGGCTGTTGACAGGTAGGTAGAAAACACAGGGCAGAGGAAGACATTTTCTTACCTTAAAACCCACTGAAAACCAGTAACAAAACATTGCCCTCAAATGTCAGCTCTGCAGGATTGGGTTGTTCTTTGCTTTCCAGCAAATGCCGATGTAGCATTTAAAAAGGTACTTTGTGATTATTTTCCCTTTTCTTAACCTAAGTTTTCAGGCAGCTGTGATCTAACACTGTTTTGTGCCTCCTGTGAAGAGGCAGACATCAACCTTTGACAGTACCTGCTGAGAGAACATGACATACTCTCCAGTAATCTTTTCTAAGAGGAGAAAATGACCTTTTGTGTAAAAGGCTTTCCCAGACTTATGCCTCAGTTTACCCAGTAGGACAAATATGATATCCAGAAGAAATCTAAAAACAGTTCAAACTAAGAAAGGACACCAGCTTAGATCCTTACCTGCTCAGCACCAGTCACAGCAGGAAGGCTATGGAAGCTTTTGGTGAAGGCTCAATGACATATTTCAACAGTAAACTATTAAATTTCTTAGCTCAAGTAAGTGATAGTGCAAAGCCACAGGGTCCAGCACTCTTGTCAGCTTGCAACATAAACTTAAACTTTCCACTATTTTTTAGTTGGAAAGACATGAGTGAAGATATTCTGTCAAGAATTCACTGCAGTTTCAAGGACTGGGTTTGAATGGAAGGAGTTCACTATAAAACACCTGCCCCAGCCTCACCCAGAAATAGATGAAAATTACACTGACCTTTCTGCTGCTTAATCAGCTCATTTTTATTGCATGCAGGCATCAATCAAGAACTGGGATTTTATGAAAAGCAGAAATACTCAAGCAAGGCGTATTATCAAGTTGCATTGCCTAATCATCAAAATTTTTCAAGACCTTTGTTTTTTTAGTGAAGCAAGTGCTGAGGCAGGAGGAGGTTGTTTGTCTTCTCCCCCAGTGACAGAATGGCACAGAAATGCTCTCCTCTCTGGTAGAGCTGGCAGGATTTGCTAAGCAGCAGGATTTGCTAATGCAGGTCCAGGTGCTCCTAGCCCTGCAGGTGAGCTGCTCCCTGCCCCTTCCACTCATTCCCTTTCCCTTGCTTCCACTCTCTCCCTTACCCCCTACCGGCTGCCCTTCATGCTCTGCTCCTCCTTCCTCTGCTAGCCAATATGGCCAGCTATTTCTCTCATCTATTCATCCTCTTGCTTTTTTCATCCAGACATATCCATTAAAACAAACAGAAAAATTGCAATATAATTACATTTCAGGCCTGCTCAATGCTTAATTTAAAATATCTCTCTCTTCATCTCAATTAGGTGTCCAAAACCCTTCTCATCTCAGGACTCCCCTGTCCCCACCATAGCCTATGGTCTCCAGGCTTACAGAAGGCATTGCTTTTAAATAGGTTTTTTTAACATAGTTTCTAAGCTAGGCAAAAGTGATCTATCCTGACTTGACCCACAGTTCCACTGGGGTCAATGGGCCCCTGGGCACAGTAATAGCTTCATCTTTAGATCTCTCCTCATCTTTTCACTCCTTTTGTCCTGGCCTTCCTACTATTTAATTTCACCTCAGAAAGGTCAGACTTTTTTTTGAGAATATCATTAATTTTCATTGCAACACATTTGTTTTCACATTCAAAGGCATATCTGGACAGTCCAAAGAACCACAGACCATGACAGTCTCTGCAAATTATACCGGCTGTGGAGTACAGCACTTTGCAGCCTACAGCCACACGTGGCTGTGCATGGGGAGAAAAATGGGAACAAGGGGACAGTGGCCTTGAGCATGTAATTGCCAGAAGTTTAATGGGGCATAGAGTTAAAAGACAGTTTGGTTTTTGCTTTTCTTTTCCTCTTTATTATAATGTCCCTTAATTGCTTCACTTCCTGAAAGTCTTAAGACAGGCTGGTGTCCCAGGGAAACACACCAATGAAGGGAACACAAAGTCTTGGCTGGCTAGAACCAGAGTGCTTTCCTTCAGATCCCCCTTCAGTTTTCCTTCAGTTCTTGCTTTGCTGGAGAAGAAGTAGCCAAAGAAAGTTTCATAGCTGTCCTTACTAGTGAAGTAGAAATCAAAAGCAAACTAAAAAGAAATAAAAAGAGACTTAATTTTAGGATCTGTTAATTTCTAATTTAGGTAGAGGTGATAAGGCATTTTCTGGGAGGCTGAGATTTATGAAGCCATATATGTGGTTACTATTTATAAAAACTACCAACCTCTTCTCTGTTTCCCTGTTTCTCCCAATTTAGGAGCCTACAAATGCTTCAGCTTCCTCTGAATCCTTGGCATCACTCAGGTCATTCAAAACTCTTCACACAAGACACTGATGAAGAGATATCACACACATTGTATATACAGGCTTGCAGACTTGGGCAGTATCAGTCTATGGAACTGAGAACAGACTAGTTTTATCCATTGATAACCCTTTATATTATTGCAGGTTCTAATGCTCTCACATGCTAAGGGAACATAAATCTTGCATCTTAAATTATTGCTTTACGTTTGGAGGCTGAGCTTCACAGCCTGCTTCTGGGCTTTGCTTTTACAGTCAGTGAGAAAATTTGTCTTCAGAATTAGAAAATGGAAGTTTAATAATCTGGCTAGCCCCAAACAGAAAATAGTTTAAACATTAACAGTGTATTGAAAAAAAAAGTGTTTTTTCAAAAACACGTTTATACATAGTTTGCCACAAAAGGCTTGAGCCAAATCCTTTTCCCTGTACTCTTCCCTCTTTTCATTCCCCTGATGCTGATAGGCCAAACCACGAGATCTTCACTGGCTCCTCTCCACAAGAGCTCTGCAGTTTTAAGGTGTTACTGTTCCTACCTTGTGCTGCTTTTTAACACTCCATCACTAAAACAGGACTAAGAAAACCCCAGAGCATTCCTCAGCCGCCCAGGTGCCAAGTTCTGCTCCCCCTCTCCCACCAGGCCTTTGACACTGACATGCCAAGCTCTGTTCACAGACCCTGCTGGTGGGACATCAACCTCTGGCACAGGCTGGTGCCACACAGCTGCAGAAACCCACCTTTCCCACCACTGCAGATGCTTTGGCTGTACACAGCTCCCCTCAGCGCTAGGCAAAGATCCAAACACTCCCCTGGTTTGCCACCTGGCTGTCAGAGGTGCACATTATCTTCAGGGTTTTAATTAGTCGTTTGCTGTAAGTGAACAATCCATTCCCAGTGTCATTACCCAGTGGCAAATATTCTGCCTAGGAAGTTCCTTTCCTACTGAACTCATGCTGATGACACCAGGAAACACAAGGTCCTCCCTTAAATTTGGAGAGTCCTGTTCTTGACCTGAGAACAACTGAATTTCACCAGGAATATATCAAAGGGAAGTGAAGCAACCGGACACCATGAGCAAAAAAATTTAAAAAAATATGAGAAATGCATTCCTTTTTCACATTTCCCTAATCCAGTTGCAACCCTTAACACATTTACTTTTATAAGGATTACTGTGTATTTGAAGTGCAAAGGATACAGTTCTTTTTGATGTTCTTATTCATATGCCATTTGTGCTAAAACACTAGGCAGTTGGGGTTTTGTTGTTTCTCACAGAGATCAGATTCCCAATTCTTTTGAGTGGCAAAATTTCCATTTGTTTTGATCATTTGGATTTCAATATAAAAGAACTGTGTTAATTCTGGGTGAATTTACTTGTTTTATACCTTTCAGTTCTAAACTCAATGGATTTGTCTTCTTGTTAAGCCAGACTCCGACTTTCTATTTCACTGTGAGGTCATATTTCACAGCTGAAGAAGTCATTCTAAGCTGGCATTTGCCTTTTGTAATCCTTTGTGGCATTGCCTAGATAGCTAAACTTTATTCAGCCTGTAACTGAAACAGGAAAATGCAGATGTCAACAAATGGGTGACTCAGTCTCAGGTCGCTCCACACAGTGTTACATCAGGAGCAGGACATGTTTTGCCTGAATGACACGTTGGCTTGGGTGCACTGCAAAGCAACAGAAGGACCAACATCATGACTTACCCTGCTATATTGCAATAGTCTGGCTCTGCTGACATGACTTTAATAATGACACATTATTTGCCTAAAGCACAGCTTTTCATTGACATTACTTTTCATTTCATTTTCATTACTAAATTTGAAATAATCCCTTGTCTGGATACCTTAGGTTTGATATTTAAAACTGCTGAGGACTTCAAAGTCCCGACAACATTAAAGATGAATCTACTCATAGCAAACATGGCACTAAACATCAGTAAAGCACTCTGAGAACTCACTTTCTAAGCATGTCAGAGTTGGTACCTGGAAAAGTGGAACTTGGTGCCTCCATCAGAGTGCCCTAGCTACCCGTGCAGCCAAGGAATGGCTGCACTCATGGCATGGGACTGCTGTTGCTCAGGAAAAGCAGGAAGGGACCACTCAGGCATTTGCATGGATAGAAATACTGCAGAGAGAGCACCTGTTTTCCTAATCTTAATAAAAGTCAACCAAACAGTGCAAACAGCAGAGAAGTTATTTGCACTCTGGGTCTCTACATCAGGTCTGCAGAAAGAAAGGACTTTAAGGAATGATCTATTAAAGCACTGACAGCTTTTAAGGTGAGGTGGAAAGTTCAGCCTCCATGGATGACAATTGTCCTTTGTCACCAGAGAGCTCAGAAGGAAAATTTATTATTCTCGGCTGAAAATTTAAACTGAACTAGAATCATGCCACCAGAAAGACTGTTTGCACAGTTCTGCTTTAATAGTTACTGTCTTGATATTTGGGTGAGAGAGTAATAACATAACATGGTGAACAGGAGCCCTCTCCAATTTATCCACTTGACTTCTCACATCTTTAGTTCCCATCTGAAATCTTGTAACATTCTTAATCAAAGGTCACAGGAGACACTGATACACAGGCAAACATTATATATGGCAAGGCAAGGTTATCACACCTGACAAATCCAGGCCCTCTCTAACACTTCAGAATCTCTCAGAAGACAGAAGCTGAACTTAGGGCAATTCCCATTTGTTTTCAAGCAAATTCTTATATCTACATGCATTCGTACTCATATATGTATATCTATATCTATCTATCTATCTATCTACAGATATCTCTCTCTATATATATATATACTTGTATCTTTATTAATATATATAAATTTATATTTGTATATATACACTATGCATATTTGTATAAATTTTTACATATATATTTACACACACCATATATATATATATAGTTATATATATATATTTATATGCACATTTCAATTCATCAAGTTCTAGGCAGACTACAGCTGCTCCCAAGTTAATTTTTTCAAGTAACTCAAAAGGCAGTCTTGAAAAGCAAAAAAATAAAATTAATGCTTCCCATTTTCAATCTGAGTGAATAAAATACCTCCATCTAACACTGCAAAACTGAATAATTCATTTTCAAAACAAAAACCTTTTCAAGTGTGTTTTGAAATGTTCTTGGGAAAGACATCATATTTCATTCTGCCCTAGCTTTTGCTGTCTTGCTCAATACGACAAAAGTCACCAGCAAAAGAACAGGAATAAACTGTTGTCTCCTGGAGGATAAATCCTCTCACATCATTGCTGTGAGGCATCTGCTGTGCATTTTTAAGCATCTTGCCCCTAACAGCAGTATTAAGAGGCTTCAGGGAGTGCTTAGCATCCCAGGCAGTTACCAAGCAATTGGACAGATTTCTGGAAAACACCTCTAAGAGCCCCTAGCTGGGGTGAATTCAGTAGGAATGGCTATGCATTTGGAAAGAAAGGGTCATCAAGTGGTGTGGTTTTTACAATGGTGCCGACTATGGCCTTCAATTATGGTTACCATGTGAATATGTTACATTTTCTACCTGAGGATTTTAAAATAATTTTACCTTTAAGGGAAGCATTTAGCTGATGGATAAAATAAGGAATACAAAAGATGTAAGAATACCTCCAGCTGGGCTGCCTGGCTCCTGCTGGTAGACCTGCTGAAAGGGAATAACACACACAGGACTATTCCTTCACACCCATGTATTGCATGATTCAGTAAATAAACTCCTTCAGCCTCGCCTGCCCTGTTCCTTGGAAGGAGCCACATGATGCCCCCAAAAGCTGGGGATGTTCTTAAAAGCATGACCACTATAACTAAACTGGGCTAGTACTAAAAAATCACCACTACAAACACCTCTTACCATTGGTAAAACAAAATTTTCTCAAGCTGAAACATATAAATAATGGGAGAAATAAACCTTTTCAGATCAAAATTCTGACAATACCATGTTGACAAGAAAAATACTAGAAGGTTTAAGAATATGTAGTAACCTTTTGAGTCTTTGTATCTTCTCTACTTGTCCCATCATACTTTATCATGCACAGTCCCTATACTGTACTCTCATTTAAGCTTTTGTGGGGTTTGATAGGCTTTCTGCTGTATTTGCTGCAGAGAAACATACTTGTTTTATCAGTGCAACACTATTTCAACTTGTGTCCTCTGTAGCTTTCCTGATGTTTCTTTTCCTCTCGCATTTATTACTCTACTTTTTCTTCCACCCCTTACTTTTGGGCTTGTTCTAGTTTGAATTACAAAGAAATTATAAATTCTATTCAGTGTTGTCATAAAATGTTTCTTCTTGTATTCTGAGATGTTGACCCCATTATAGCTGAAGGCTCTTTTCAGATCTAAATAGTGCATGTCTTCCAATTTGACCTGCTGTCTCACGTGTCCTTCAGTAACATGATTTTAGAGCAGAAAAGACATCAAGATCCACTGTAGGATGTAGAAAAGACCATAACCTTACAAAGTGAGTTTCTTTCAATTGCCTTTGACTATGTGTGATTTTGGGGACACTTCTTCCTTCACAGAAGCACTGAGTGATGCACAGGGTCTCATGTTATGTGAAGAAGCATTTCTCAGTCACAAATATGAATTTGCCCTCTCTTCCTCAAAGTAAATGACAAAATTCCAGCTGATATTGGCCACAATAGCAGAAGAATAACGTTTTGACACTGACACATAGAGAAGTATATATAGAGACGTGAAATACACAGTCATATTGAAAAGCATATAAAGCATGTTATAAAGCTCTGGCATAGTAACAACTGAGCTGCTGAGTTCTTTTGTGCCCTGTCAAAGGAAAATACCACTTCATAAATACATGCAAAGGTTCATGCAGGGGGACATTTAATCCTGGGAAGCTGTCTCAGACACAATAGGTTTATTTCCTTCTTTTCCACATTTGCCCCCATTTCCTGGAAAAAAAGAGGGTTTTATGTAGAAGGATAGCCTGTCCATGCTATAATCTATGTCACCGGTAAACCATTTGCCTTGTGAGCAGAAGGGAGTATTCACTCTCCCCTGGCTCTAGCACCTGTTTTCTAGGGCAGCTGGCACTGCTTCAGGAGGGTGCTCTTTGTCTATTTAAAATTTATTTGTTTACTCTTTAAACATCCCATGCTCGAAAAAGGTTTTATAATGTAGTTTCAATTTAGCTCCTGTTCAATTTTCTTGAAATCAAAATCTCTATCCTCCATACAATACCAAAAAACCCTGCCCTTTAAGTACTGAGTAAGCATAATTCTTAAAATTTTCTGAAAGCCCAGCAGAGTTATTAGGTCAAAGTGACCATATAGCTGCTGATTTCTGGATGCCCTGGGGAAATAATGCCCTTCCAGCACCACAGTGATCAAATTATCCGAGCTTTCTGCAAACACTAGCTTTGCCCCAAGACGACAATGACCTGGTTGACCCTTCTCTGTTCCATGCACTGGTATAACCATGCTGAAAAACCTACCTTCTTGGGCTAGAAATAAGATAATTGGTCAATGTGCAACGGTCTTATCAGTTCCCTCCCCTTTGACAATGAAGAAGGCTTATTAGTCAGGGGCTGAAAGACTGAAAACTGTGAAAAAGTGTTCTGCTTTCAGTCAAGTCCACAATACCTGACTACCTCGAAATGGGGATCAGTGGGTGGAAAAGCACTCTTAAGTTTTTTTTTGTTTCCATTTTGTTGTTGCTGCTGGGTGATGACAGAGCTAATATGGTTAAGGGAAAGCTGTTTTCAGACAGCAGAACTGTAACTTAAGCAAGACACAAATCATGACACCAATATTGGCCTATATTCAGTAACTGATGTGAAATTTGCAGTTCAGATTACTGTAGTACAAAAGTACAAATCTATAGTGTACAAATTCATTGGGGTGGGGGGTGAGGGAAAGAAGCAAAAGAAAGGGAGAGAAGATGAAGAAATAAAAGGCTTAATTTTGTCACAGGCTTACTCTTGCTCTAGCAAACAGCAAAATCTCCTGGTGTTTCCATTACCTGTGACTACCTTTCAAAGCAAAATTCACCATAACTTTCCATTTTCAAAGGTCACCACTGGCTGAGTTACACAGTCAAGTTACAGGAAGACAGATTCTGTTACCTCTTCTTAAGATTGGTAGAATAAGTTCTTTGAAGTGAAGAATATGAAGATCTAAGCATAAACATATTTTGAGGTTCCAGACAGGATGAGATTAACTGTGTAGATTTGTGACAGAGAGAACACCTTTCTCCAGCTCAGGTTACTTTCCTGATCTGCTGAATCTTATTCAAATACTGTAAATAGTTACATCCGTTGTTTTAGATGCAGAGACTCTCCTTCAAAACCTCTTTAAGCTGCCAGTAGACATCTTCACTTCAAGAACAAGTAATGACATAAAGAAAATCTGATAACTTGTCAAAGAAAAGTGAACAAGACATGCAAGAACAGTGGCCTTCTTTATTTGTCTGTGACAGAGCAGGACTCATGTGCTCCCTCTTTGACACACATGCCTTTATAGTCTTGAAGGGAAAGGGCAACATGGGGCAGAAGGTAACACCTGAAGAAACAAACCAGATAAGAGAGACAAGACATGGTAATGTGAGCATGTCGGTGCTAATGTCCATACATTTTAAACAGCCAGTTGGGAGCCCTGAATTCAAAGACAGAGCTGGCAATGCTTACAGACACATGCATAATACCTGCTGTCAAACAGAGCTGCACTGCACAAGATGGTGGCAATCAGAGTCTCTTGGAACCAGCTAATGTGAGAGTTGGAAATGCAATATAAAAAGGAAAATAATATGGGGCAACCCAAAACTCATGTCAGGTGCTCTGGCAGTGAACACTACAGTGATATGATTTCCAACATAAATAACTGTTTATTATTAAAAAGGAAGAAAAAAGAAAAAAAAGAAAAATAGTTTAGGCTTTTATACATGCTAGCAACTTTTGCATGTGTCTTCTGTGTAAATGTTTCTATAGATATAAATATGTGTATAAGCATTAAGTGCATGAATTAACGTGCGAATACCCCAAATAACATAAAATTGAGGTAGACAAAAAGCCTCTCCCAAAAGTGAAAGCACAAGCTTCTTTTAGCCCACTGAGTAAAATCCAGAGGGGAAAAAGGAGTTACAGATGAGGAAAACAGAATGCTGTGAGTACCACCTGTGTGACACCAGGCCTATGTGTCTGTGGCTGAGACTCATATCAGTGTTTCAAAACACACCTGTAAAACAGTTCAGACAAAATCTCTTTACATGGTGGTTGGGGCAGACAGCGGAGCTAAGCGAGCAACAGTTTTAGGCTGAGCCAGAGCACCTGACATGAGTGGGGAAGGCCTTCAGATCTTTGTAACTCTTTGATAGTGGCTTAACTGAATTCATTGTGGTAGGCAAACAGCAGAATTTCTTGCACTGTTTTCATTCCTGGTATTCTCCAATAAATTTATTGAACTTTTTCTGAGTGAGATAAAAAATCCTTTTGGAATACATTTCAAAAAGTCTGATTGACCTCTCTTCTATTTCAGGGTCATAAACAGCTCTGATGCTCAGAGAAGGCTGCAACCTTCAAGACAGTTCACCCAGCAAGGAGATGACTCCCACCTTCTGGATATGCAAACCTGGATGACTGAGCATGTAATATCCTCTCCTTCTTCCGCTTTATTGAATGCCTTTTACTATTTTCACAAAATAGGCCAAATTACAGTAAATATGAAATGAGATTTGTTTTATTTGTGATAAGGTTTTTCTTGATTTGAAACATGAAGACAAAAGAAGTTTCTTGAAGCAGAACTGTTCTCTAAATCTGCTCATCAGTAAATTTGCCTGATTTGCCATAAGCAAGGTCTCTGTTTATTAGTTCATCAGCTCTTGACAAGGTTATGAAGCCACTGTTTGCAAAATATGTGAAAAGTCCCATTGGCAAGGTAACATCCTAGTGGATGCAGCTGGGGAAAACCAGGCAAACTTGGAGTCTTGTATACTTCTGTAAAAATGTTTTCATACATTGGAAACTAATGGGTGCAGTTCCTCCACAGTTTGTATCTGGTTCATTACAGCTTCACCACTAAACCATGTCTAAGCCATAACAGAAGCACAAAGGTGTCAAGATGTGCTGCTTTTGCTCAGAAGGGTGAAGGAATTTTCAGGGCTCTTCTAACCAAAACTTATTTCTGGAAAGATGCTCTAAAAGTCATAACTGAAGTGTGCCTCCCTGACAGGGGAGCAAAGGTTAAGATAAATAATTGGAGAAATTAAATATCCTCAGAAAGCAGAAGAGAGAAAGATGGAGAAGAATGACAAACAGTTATAGCATGGCCAGACATGTATATATAGCTGATAAATAAATTCTGTCTTGCTTGCCTCACCCAGACTCAAAAATTCAGATGAGGTAACTACCAGCCAAAGCAGGGCTCATTGTGTGTTTCTTAATGTTTTCTTGATGATGATTATAGACTTGGAACCAAACACATTTGAACCTGCTAGCCCCAACCCCCATAATTTCATCAAAAATTACTTAACAATGCTTTTTTACAACAGCTGAGGAGATTAAATTGCAAGCTGTCCTTGAGAGATGATGACTTATTCTTCTTGCAGACTCAAGAGCTTACTAAACAGAAGACTATTTAATTTCTTTTTGGTAGGGTTAATTTTCTGCTGCTTTAACTTCTAGAACTATCTTCCCAAGGGCCAGCCCACTATTAGTGCCAGCACAAGGGAAGAAATGTGTCTGGTGGAGCTGGGAATGAGTTTGTTTCTTCAGAAGAGCCCCTGGAGCTCAGTGCCCTGTGCAAGGACACCATCACACTCCTCTTGGGCCCACCAGACCCAACACAGATGCATTCAGCCATCCACCCTCACACAACAGCTCTGGGTCCAGGGCAGCAGATGTCAGCTGTAAGGTGGCAATGCTTTTTGTGGAGCCAAAACTCTGCTGCCTGTTTAAGCAAGGGAACTACATGGCTGTGCTTTACAAGAAGGGAGTTCTCTTGCTCTCCACCTCCCCAGCTGTTTGTACATATGTTCTGGAAAAAGGCTCAGTCCCAAGTTCCACAATTCATCAGAAAAAATGAAACTGAAATGTACAGAGCTGAGGGACTAGAAGCTTTAACCTTTCTTCTTCTAATGAACTGCTGCACTGTATATATTTGGAATGCAAACCAAAACTCAATATTTTTCTTTAAAAATTTATTAATGGAAACTGCTTATGACTTGAAGGTTAGTGCATTGTTGGTTTGGTTTTGTAGCTAGGCAGCTAAATATGGAAGGACCTTAGAAATACAGCTTTGGCAAGGATGAGCACATCATTTCAGATTGCTCCTTGCTGCCAAAATATACACTTGCCTCACATTTGCAATGAAACAGTTAATATAATTATTGGGCCCTGATCTAGTCTGAGGCTTTGTTTTACAGGGCTTATTCAAGCAGCATCACTTTCTCATTTGTACTAGAATCCCCCAAAGTGTCTCCTGTTGCATGCTATAACCACAGTCTGGAAAGCTGTTAATAAAAGTGTTTATTGTTTTAACCCTGAGTGACCAAACCCAACTTTATGCCCTGTGTTGAGTGTTCCTCTGAATGATTCAAGGAAAATTGATGTTATTTAGCCTGGGGCTGAGAAGCAACAGGAGAATTAGCATGCACGTCACTGTGTTTAAATCCCTGCAAAAGTTGACAATTCTATTTGCAAGTATAATTCCAGACTGTCCAGGGAGATGACAGACAAGCAGGTGCAGACTTGCCTGAAAAGGAAGCTGCTCTAAGGCAGCACATGTAACACAAACAGAGTGAATCTCCCCACTTCCCTGGAACGATTTTAAGGACATGCTTTAATGAATTGTTTGACACAAACCTGAGTATATTAAAGAAGAGAGGCAACAGAAGGCAAGCAAAGTATTAGCCTGTGCATCCTTTCCAAGCCTTCTGTTTGCCAAGGTAGGAATAGCCTCGTTGTCTCCTCTGGAAAACTGGGGAGCTGAACATTCACATTATAAAGCAATGAAAGAAGGGCACTTGCTATAACGATTCAGGGAAAACACTGATGGTACTGGAATTCACTAGCAAAAAACAGCTTTTGTAGCTGGCTAAGTGCAGGAGGGAAGCTTGACAGAGGCCGTTTTGGCAGAAAAACTAGATGTTATGTTCAGTGTATTCTGAACAAGTACTTGGCACACCAAGTGAACTCAGTTGAATGTATTCAAGAAGCAGCAAGCTGTGAAATGTGTGTTTAGCTTAGTAGATTGGCAACAGTGGCTTCAGTCAAAGAAAGGACCACCTAGTTTCTACTGTTTGGAAGCCTTACTTACTGCAGTTTGTCACAGACAGATTATATGCTGCTGATATAGTTTATTTTTTCCTGTAATTTGTCCATTAATAATGGCAGGGTTGATTTTCCAGGGGAACATTTATATTACTCAGTAATTAAATAACTTGGTAAACCTCATTACAAATTGTCACTGCAGAACATGGTACATTTCTGCTTAGTCACTTATCTAGTTTTGGGTTTTACCCCAGACAAAGTCAAGGCTGTGGAAGTTAAAAGTTGTCCCATTTTTTTCCCCAAAAAAGTCTCTATTGATTGTATTCATAGCAACAGTTTGAGAAAATTATATAATAAAACAATAAATAAAACAAGTCTTTCTTATTTAACAGTATGCTTTTTAAAAAGCATAGATCCGACTTTTTTGCTGTTGTTTATGTAAAAGAGGTAAATATTTTTCTTCAAAATTTTACCTCAGTTTCTCCAAAGTTATGATTAGATGCATTTCTTCTAGAGTTATCTATTGATTCGAAATTATTAACTAGACTACAAGAACCAGCTGCATCTGCACTTCAGAGGTAGGTATTCTTCTTCAGGATAGTATATAACTCTTGCCTACTGACAAGCAAGAATATTATATTTAAAAGTTACAATCATTCAAATACAAATTTTGTATGTATCATAATAAAGTTGTACACAGATTTATTATTTTAAATGACAATTCATTTCCAAAGGTGTTGGGTTTTTTTCCACTGACTGAGGAGGCAAAATTATTTTATGAAATGTAAAGTATGACACAAAGCTGCACAAGCTAAACTGTTCATTTGATTGCATTTTAAATTTCTCTTCACACAATGTTCTCTACAATTTATTTTTACTATCATGATAACTTAGTTCTGTCTTCTCTACTTCCCCACAAAGCTTGAAAATATTGGCATAAAATCTGATATTTAAAAAGAAAACCCCTTGAAATATCATTGGAATCTTTCCCATTTGCTCGCTATCTTCTTTATGTGGGCACTTAACTTCTTCAAGTCCAAAGACATATCTCTGGGGCTACTTGATTTAAATATATGCCACAATGTCCCACTTCATTACATGACCCTGGCATCTGACTCTAAGAAAAACACCCACTATTAAAAAAGATGTGATGCTATCATGATCTAGCAATGATCGATTAAACCCTGGCCTGAATTCTAATGAATTTCAAGTGACAGGCACCTCTATTTAATGCTGAGATACTGATTCAGCAGTGCTTAGCAATATGAATCTGTGATCAGGATCAGGTTGCCATTCATTCATACACCCCCAAATTTAACATCCAAATCTGTTTTGGCTCCCTCTGATAAGCCTCTGCCTTTTTAGAGTGTTTATAAGTCTATTATAAACTTACTGACCTGCCCTGCTACTAAATGCTTAGCTAAGCACAATAGAAGTTGTTTATTAATTAATCCTTTATTTATGAAGCTGATTACTACAAGTAGACACATACAGCAGCCAAAAACACAAACCAAACCAGGCACCATTAGAAATCAGTGCTGTTTACTGATTTCTAATGATGGTGTAAAAAAGTGTTTGCATTCAGGTAACAGGCAGTATCTTGTCACTTAAAATACAATATATTATGCACAAGATTAGGACACAAACCCTACAAAATATTTAGCACGGTGCATCTTCCCAAGAATTCACTAGACCCCAGTACTATTGTCATGGCATCTTATGAAACTGAGTTATTTAGCACTCACAGCAGATTAAGAACAGAAACTGCAGAAGTAGTCCTCTAACAAAAACCCCATTCACCCCATTGAGCAGAAGTTCAGCTCCTTTATTTGAAACAAAATACAGCACTCAACCAAAAAGCAAACCCAGACTTGACTACCTCAAACAGCTGAAGCAGTACTGAAAATTGTCATGTTAAAGTCCTCCATGACCTGAGCCAAGGCCAAACTCACCCCTGGTGCAATTCCTTTGACTTCAATGGAGTTGTGCTGGCAACAGCCCCAGCTGTACTTGGCCCAGTGCCATTATTTATGCAAGGCTGTGCTGTGTGTCTTCTCTTGATAAATGCCAGCACTGTAGAGCTTGGAAAAATAAAGAAAAAAAACATTCTTCAGTAATCACAACAAGACAAGGAACGCAGACATACAAACTGCAGCTCAGCAGATAAACAAGACTTTACAGCTGTGCTCTGTGTGAGCACTTAGCAGAAGTTTTTTCTTTTATTTTAGAGAAAAAATTAATGTCATAAGTAGCAGAGCTACTTTCTAGTAAATGGACTGCAATTTGACTCTTTCATCTCTGCTTTGAGCCACAATTTTTCAATTAAAAATAGATGCGGGATGACACAGACACTGACTGACTTTTTATGGAGAGACTCTGTCTTGCAGTTTAACAGACTTGAGGGAATGTAAGACTTGAAAATACACTTTCTAAACCTTTACATTTGGAAATATTTAGCACTGCTACATTAGGTATGAAGTAAGGCAAAATCTTCAAGACTCATAGGAACATTATAACTAGTTTACATTCAGGCAACATGCCCATCAATCACTGTTACTAGAGGCTTTAGAAAGCCTTTAAATATAAACACAAAGGCTCTAACCTACTGTTTTGCTGAACTGGTGTAGGTGATCTTCACACACTTGTGAGGCAGCAGAAGGCACTAAACAGCACCTACAAAGCAGACTGTGGCACCTGTTTCTCAGGAGCTGGTTGATGGCAGGAACTCTGTGGCAGCACACAGCCTGGCTGAGGAGCAGTGGATGAAAATTCCCCCAGGAGCTCCCTAAACATTTTCCAGCTCCCATATGACAGTGGTTTTATTTAAAAAATCGGTTTGGTGTGTGTATCTATTTATACATACATATGCATGTATATAAGATCAGCGTACTTTTTTCCTCACATTTATTTAAAAAATAATAATTTATAAAAATTAGATGTCATCTGGAATCAATGAATGTATACTCACGTCTTTCTTTTGTCTGCTTAAAGGCAATGGTTAACCTTGTATATTCATTCACACATGCAATGAAACTGTCACGCCTTCCTGACATTGCAATTAATGAAAATATGCAAGGGTAAATTATAAAAAATTTTAAAAAGCCTGAAGAGCAAATAAGCAGTTGTATATTCAGTATTGATAATACCTTATGGATCAGTAGTCTGCTAAAAAAACAGTTGGCCCAATAAGTTAGGGCAAACACAGATTCTAACAAAATATATTAAGGCATATTTAAAATGAGAGATAAGAAAACTTTAAAGCGAATATTTACTGAAATCTGATGCCACTACATAGCTTTGTTACCTTAGGCAGCCAATTTAACTGCTGCCTCAGCTTACCCATTTGAAGTATGAGAAAATGTCTCCTTATCTAAATGATATTTTAATTTTCCCAGGAAGGTAGAACAGCTTATGACAGAAGGGACTTTTTGAGTTTATTCAGTCTACTCTTTCTGCTCAGAGCAGGACCTACTTTGAAAATCTCAGATCCAACTTCAGAATGAAATCAGTTTGCTCTGGACCCTACCCAGTCAGGCTTCAAGTATCTCCAGTGGTGATACTTGAACCTGCCCTAATTCTTTATGAACATTTATTTTTTCCAATTACAAATTGGAATTTCTTGCATTCCACCTTGCATCCATTCTCTTATCCTGTCACTGTGGAACACAATCTCCCCTACACACGGAAGTGCAACAATCGGGCCGCAATTAGGGCTCCTCCCCGTCATCCTCCTCTTCTCCAGGCTGGAACACCCAGCTCTCCCAGCCTCTCTCTGTACACCCTGTGCTCCTGCCCTGGTCAGCCTGTGTCCCACTGCTGGGCTCCATCCGGTGCCTCAGCCTCTCTCTTCTGCTGAGGAGCCCCAGACTGGGCACAGTGCTCCAGGTGCAGCCTCTGCAGTGCCAAAGAATGGGGAAGGATTGCTGCCTTCAGCAGTACTCCAGTGTGAGCCAGCTGGGCTTCATGGTCCTGGTTACAACTTGGTGGTTCTGCCAAGATGTATTTTGAACTTCTCAAAGTCTAAAAATAGCTGCAAAAATTGTTAGGTAGCATTTATGCAAGAAAGAATGACAACTTATGCTTTTTAATCCTACCCGAAAAATTTACTTAGCTCAATTATCAAAATTTGAACTTTATCTGACAGAGAGTTCCTGTAGAGAGATGTCAGAGACCTTTTAGAAAGAATATATTTATTATCATGATGTACTTACATTCCTGCCGGGTAGAAGATTTAGGCAGGGAATAAAAAACTTAATTTCATCATCTGGTGTGACAACTGAGTTACTTCTTCCTATTTGAAAAGAATAAATGAGAGGATGGTGTATTTAACTAGAGAGCAGATCAGTATTTCTTATTGTCTTTGGCACAAGTCCCTCTCTCCTTTTCTTAATTTCTGTATTGCTATCCTTCACCAGCTCATCCACCTAAAACATGGTTATTTATCACTCCCTTACCAAAATCATGCTATCAGCACAACACAATTACCTCATATTTTTGATTCTTTATCATTTTCGTCCACTAGCTTCCTTGTGATAACTTCAGCTCCAGCAATGTGCAGCTATTGTAAAAAGAGATTTGTTTATTTTACCTCCTTTTTAATAAGCTCCTGGAGTGCAGCCCTGCTGAGAATATTTTAGACAGTTTTGCCATTCCCATTATATCAAACACATGTACATTATTCTTCTTTATCTTCTGTGGACAAGAATACAAATCTACATTCCTACAAGCTTTCTTTCCAGTGGCAGTCGAGGTGTTCATACCTGAGCTGTGTCAAGTGAGCTGCTCAATGCTATCCCATCTACGGTGGCATAACACTCTATAATCAAACACACTTTTCTACTGGGCAGACTAGCAAACTAGTTTTTTACATTCCCAGTGATTTTGACAGTAGGAGTTAAATATACCTTTCAGAATTTGTCCAAATATGATTTTTACTTTTGATGTCTGTATTAATGCTGTGTATCTTAAAAACATAGAATGGATTTGAGACTTTCAGATACAGTCAATCTGGGCTCCTGCTATTATAAACAAGGTTGTCATACAATCTTGCTCATAAATATATCCTCTTTCATTTTATGTAGGTTTTCCTTTTTTTTTTTAGCTAACTCCCCTATTACCACAGACAGGCATACCTGAAGCTTGCATTATGCTGTGCTCTCCAGCCCAAATGCACTCAGAGCCACTGAAAAACCTACTGTTTCTAGATAATCCTTTCCCTTAGGCCTTTGGTTTTATTATTCTCACTCCTTTCTTTCCCTTTCCTCCTACATCAAGTGATTTAAATAGAGACGTTCAACATCCTTTCAAAGAGAGACACTCCTCCCAAATCACCTCTCCACCTCTTCTGTTTTACAGTTCACCTTCCATGACTGAAGAAGATCCAGACTTTATACTGTAGTGTTCTCCATGGCTGGGCAGAAAGCTATTAATGACTCCCTCAGTCTTTTGGAAGTGTTTTGCCTGATGTGTGAGGCTTTTCTATGGACACAGCTTGAATGTAAATGTCTTCTGTGTGTTCTGTAACTACAGCCAGAATATAAAGCTTAGCTCTGGTGAGTCTGTGCTCAGAAGTATCCAAAGCTGAAGAACTGCTGCAGCTAGTGGGGGCTGAGGAGATTTTTCTTCGCACCTAGGTTGATGCTGGTTGAGGAAAAACACCTTGATGAAGTAAGAGAGTAATTTGTAGTACAATATGGCTTTTACATGCTAAGGTTCTTAACTTTCATGACAGTAGGAGTAGAGTTACAAAGTGTTAGGTTATGCAGTTCAACACTACTGTAGCTCACAATAACCACCTTCTGACAGATGCCTGTCCAGTGGGCTGGAAAAGGCAAATCAGTCTCAGCCCAGTTCTCACCTGAAAAGTCATCTTCATGAAATGCTTCATACTATAAATTTGCACTAAGTGGTGATGGTGGAAGAGACAAAGATTGAATAGATGTTTTGTGCCATTTCTTTCAGGCCTCTAGGCAATCCCTCTTGGTCACGGTTGAGATATTTTGCTGAGAAGTAGACAGGGGTGTTTATCTTCCCTCCCTGTACCCAGCTGTCTTCTGGGGAGGAGCAAATAGAGATTAAATGCTTTTCAGACAGAATTGAGTCATGTGAATTCATTTTGCTTCAAATTGTTTTTATATGCTTATATCTCAGACTGTGTTTGCAGGGAGATATACACATTTTTCAAAATTTAAGATTGTTATTGAAGGTGTCATGTGAAAATTTTACCATTTACATGCAAGACAGCCTAACAGACGGGGCAGGGTAGAGAAGAAGGGAGGAAACGAAAATTGCAGAAATCTCATTTATTTTTCCATAGAAACTAGCCCCCAATTATTTACTTTCCAGTCTTTTAACACTTGTGAAACATTATTTTGCGCATGACATTACACCTTACTTGGATGCATACTCATTTCAAAGTCAGACTAAGAGATCTTAACCTCACAAAGTGTCTTTAAATACTAATTAAATACATATTTCATTGTCTAAGCACTTGATTAATATATTTGCTCATCATTTTCTCATCATGCCTACAGAAGAGGAGAATGAGGGGAGCCCTCATTGTGGTCTTCAATATCTTCATGAGGGAAAGTAGGGGCAGACACTCTTCAGCCTTGTGACCAGTGACAGGACTCAAGGGTTGGCATGAAGCTGTTAGGAGAGGTTTAGATTGGATATCAGGAATAGGTTTTTCACTCACAACTGGTCAGGCACTGGAACAGGCTCCCCAGGGCAGTGGTCACAGCACCAGCCTGACAGAGCTCAAGAAGCATTTAGACAACATTCTCAGGCACAGAGTGTCCTGTGCAGGGTCAGGAGCTGGACTCAATGATCGTCCTAAGTCCCTTCCAACTCAGGATTCTATGATTTTGCATTTTATTCCTCTTAATACACACAGTTAAAATACATAAGAAGGGGCAAAAGAAATATAAAGGTTATTCCTTTAGGGTCTCTAGAAATATGACACACATTCAATTTCAATTTCCAAGGCAACTCTTTTCCAAATTTCCTGGTTTATTTTCTCAAATAATACATATAGTCCTCATCCAGTAGAACAATGAAATAAAAGAGGTATAAAAATATTTTAATGCTTAATTATAACCTTTTGCTACATTATCTGTGTATTTTCTTTCCATTCTTGTTTTTAATGGCAAGTGCCTATGCAGAATATCCCAAAGATTCCATAAACCTTCAGCTTCAAGGTAACTGATCTGAAAGATTCAGGGTCCTAACAAAGGAGATGAGGAGACAGTGGGTAGTTAGCAATAGCGAATCATAAAATTACTTGGGTTGGAAGAGCCATCCAGTCACAACCCCCTGGCCATGGCCTGGCACACCTTCCACGAGATCAGATTACTCAAAGTCACATCCAACCTGGCTTTGAACATTTCCAGGCATGGGGCATCCACAACTTCTCTGGGCAACGTATTCCAGTGCCTTACAATCCCTCACAGGAAAGAATTTCTTCCTAATAGCTAATCGAATCCAGCCTTCTTTCAGATTGCAGCATTCCCCTTGGCTTGTGATTTTACAATCAGTGAAAAGGCATCACTGTCACTACCTGCCCTTGTCAGAACTCCCTCTCCACCTTTCTTGTAGGCTTCCTTTAGCTATTGTAAGGTGCTATAAAGTCTCCCTGGATCCTTCTTTTCTCTAGTCTGACCAATCCCAGCTCTCTCAATTTCTTTTCATAGAAGTGCTCCTTCCCTCTCATCATCTTCATGCCCTTCCTCTGACCTGGCTCCAACAGATTGATGTCCTTCCTGGGCTGGGGACCCCAGAATGGGATGCAGCTCTTCAGGTGGGGTCTCATGAGAGCAGAGTAGAGGGGCAGAATCCCCTGCCTTTACCTGCCGTCCATAAAAAAGGCCAAACAACAAACAAACCAAATCAAACCAAATGAAACAAACAAAACAAAACAAAACCAAAGCCCACCAACAAACCCCCACCTTTAAATTTATAGTTTTATAAGTGCTGTAAAAGAAAGAAGATTGGTCCAATTGGACTGAAATACAAAAAAGCTCAGAAAGCAGTGCATTTAACTGGAAAATCAATGCCTGTTGACAATAGCAGGAGTTATAGGAGAAAGAAAATAAAATGAGATTATATCACAGTAACTGAAGTTTGAAGGGGGAAAAGTAACATAGGGACAAAAAAAAATTACCAAAGGAAATTAATGTGTTGACAAGGCTGCTACTGAAACCTGATTGCCTCATTCCTGGTATGAAAAAGAATGCCAGTATTAACAATGAAAGTTACATGTACAATGAATGGCAAAATTATATGCAAACTTCAAGGTGAACTTTTTGAATTACAGGGCTTGTAAGAAGCTGCAGCCAGTTGATGTACCAGGCTTATTAGCATTCCACAATCCCTGCATGGGAAACATTCCCTTTTGTACTGTGAATTCAAACTTTTACACCTCCTAGAATGATTTTATTCAGAGTATTCTATTGCTGGTGTATTTTTATTATTTTTAATGAATAAAAGAAATTGAAAAGTAAAGGACACACAGTATAAATGAAAGCTAGCTAACAGGCTCCTTCCTAAGAAATGCATGGAATCATTTCTAAAGCCTGTTTTGAGAGCTAAACCACAAAATTTTTCAAGCTACAAGATCATTCTTAAATCTTTTTTAGACTGCAAATGAACATATTTGCAAGGGAAAAGTCTGAACAAACAAAGCATCCATACTTAAGAAATCTCCTGTGTAGCCAGTCCTCCCAACTACTAATAAAGGAAACACAATTTACCTCTCTTGACACCAAAAGTAATCAATTATTTTTGTGGCTAATTTTAAAAACAATTTAATTACCTTATCTGCTTCTAGAATTCTTTAGCTCTTTTCCTTATAAACACATGTTGACAAGAATGTGATAAAACATTAAAAAGATGAAAGCCAACCATTTCAGCTACTGTTGTATCACTGAATGATTCAACAATTCACAAAGATATAAGATATCAAATGACTCCTTCTCTTTCTGAAGCTATATATATTAGGATTTTACAGGACACAGGCTTGAACCTCAATGCCTTTACTGAAAAAGTGGGGTGGGTGTTCAGGGTCAGGAAGAGTATCCACATTCCTTGCATGTTCAGTTGGGTCTGAACTATGGCCACATCAAATATCTGCCACTTTACTAACTCCTGCATTCACAGTTCTGATCAGCGCTAAGCAATGCTGAGCATTGACCATCAGGCCATTTCTCTGTCCTGAACTGGACATTTGTTTTGCCAGATGAGTCTTTGGAGGTAGGCTGTGCACAAACACAGATTGACAAAAGGCTGTTTAGCAGGTTTGGGCAGGGCTGATTTTGGTTCTGCTTTGATTTTGCACTCAACCACACTGGTTGTGACCTAGTGCTTGTTATTAATCAAGCCTGTGGGGTCAAACCCCTTGAAACTACTAGTTTAAAGATGTATGGGCTGTGGACTTCATACTGCCTTTAGATAACCTGAGAAGATTATGGTTTTACAAAAATATCTATTTCACTGCTTAGACATATTAAATTCAGTTTAACTTTTAAAGCTTTGTCTTTAATTCCTGCTGCAATTCATTACCTCAAATCACAGGGTGTAATAATCTATTTTGCCAATTATACCTTTTTTCATTTCTTGGCAATTCATCATTTTTATTTGATTTTTAGGTATAAAATGAAAAGTACTAACCAACAAAATTACTTAGGACCATAATGACCTAGCACAATGAAGCCATTCATCATCAGTACCAAGTCTCACTCTGAACAGATCCTACAAATAGTTTCAATTAACGGCTTTATACAAGTACTTCTGTAAAACATACATTAAACACTGTGCCTGATTCTGGGGCTGCTGAGTTTGAATTAATAACAGCTGGAAGTCTTTTATACCACTCAGTCTGGATCACAAGTAGCTGATCAGCCCAGTCAGACACATTTAGGAAAGACTTCACCCCAAAAATCTTTATGCATAGAAATGTCTCACACAATTTAGCAGGAGTACATTGAATAACTGTGGCTCCCAAGATAGAAATGTCAGTTAGGGCATGCAGGGAGATGAGGAGAAACACTGAAGAGGAGGAAGAAGTTGATACCAATCATTAGGTACTCTTTCATGATATTATTTCCATGCATGCATAACTATTTGCAATTTACATTTGTTTACAGTAAGCTAAGAAACATCCATAAGTGAGAGGACAACTTTAATGCAGGTTTGCCTGTTGGCTATTGCAGAAAACCCTCCCTCTAGCAATATTATAATGGACTCATATACATGTATCTAGTTTGTTAATTTTGGCAGCAATTTAATTTCTTAAATTGAAAATTCATTTCTTAAATCCCATTACCAGATCCCTGCACAGATTCCTTCTTTCACACCACAGATAACAAAATATTTTTTTATCCTCCACTTAGACATGCATACAATTAATGTATAGAAGCTTCAATAAGGATATATCAAAGGCATGATGACAAGCAACATTGTGCATAGGCATTGAATTGTCCCATTTCCAAAGCTTTGCCCAGAGAGGTGGTAGATGCACCATCCTCTGAAACATTCAAGATCAGGTTGGATGGGGCTCTAAGCAAAGTGGTCTAGAGGAAGGTGTCCCTGCTCATTGCAGGCCTTGGACTAGATGGCCTTTAAAGGTCCTTCTCAACCCACATTATTCTGTGATTCTAGGATATGTACAGGAGGCTGCCAAAAGGGAGGTGCCATTTCTAGATGTGTGACAGCTATTAAATTGTATTTCAATTCACTGGTTTAAGCAACCAAATACATCTGCCATGCACTACAAATAAGTGTTACTTGATGAACAAAATCTCTTTCACAACAGCACTCCTGTCTTATACACAATTACACAAAGTTAAATAAGGAGCTGTATCAAACCCTTATCTTTTTGATTC
Organism: Entomyzon cyanotis; assembly: GCA_024500445.1. NCBI lineage: Eukaryota > Metazoa > Chordata > Aves > Passeriformes > Meliphagidae > Entomyzon > Entomyzon cyanotis. The sequence goes on from JAKEPQ010000739.1 coordinate 4,343,797, forward strand.
TCAATGGATGGATTACTTAATATCATTACACAAATGCATTCGCAAAGAACGTATTTTAATTGCAATTGCTGACTAAAAACACCCAGACTTTTCCTTAAAGATATTAAACATCCTCTGTAAAAAATCTCAATTTGTATTAACTACTTATAGCATTATGAAGACCACTAGCACATCCATGGCACAAAATATTTCCATATCAACATGTAAGAAGGATGCTTTGTAACCAATGAATTTTTGCAGCTTTAATTTCTAAAGTTTTTCACATGTACTGAAAGTCACTAGACAAAACAAGGCATATTGGGCTGTCACCATGTAATATGATGGCCATGAATTTACACTGTGGCTGATTTAACATATTTTATTCTATTTTTGTGTAAGTTGTTCTGTCTCTTCTTAGTGATATAAATGAACACAGTCTTAGTATAAGCACTGTGTTGCATTAAAGATCAGGTTTACATGCATATGTGACAGACTTTGTAGTAATTATTTTCATACCAAAAGGGGAAAAAATAAGCCTCTTGTCTTTTAGTGGTGACCTATCAGCTCCACTAAAACCGTTATCATGATTTCAGAGACCACAGGTAAATTCAGAGGTGCAGACATGACAGAGGCTCAAATGGACAGTCAATGGTTAGAGCAGTTATTTGAACCAGTTTTCCCACCTCCAGGTATTTGAGTAATTCTAGAGTATAATTCTAGAGTATTCTAGAGTCTTTATCTCATACCTCCAAGGAGTGAGTCTTAACCAAACAGGAATTCCCTCTTCTAGGTTATAATTCACACTTTTTTGAAGGAAAAAAATATCAAGAGTTAACTACTCTACCCCATTACAAAGAGCAGCCGGGTAAAGAAATCTCAACATTTATAAATTTTATTATCTTGTGACCTGTCCAAGTAATTCCTAATACTGTGGTTGAACTGTTTCTAAGATGTATATACCAATGGAAAGGAATAATGTTCTGAAGGTTACTCTCATGTAAACCTGTTCTATTGACATGCAGATTGTGCTAGAAAGGCAGGTTGATGGCATCCTTTTATTTGTAACATGCCTGTTCCCATTACTTTGATTGAAATGAGCATTTTAACTTTTTGTCTGCATGACCCTTGGGTCAGCACATCACAGTTTGCCAAGCACAGTGCACTTGCCAGAGCTTGTAGTATTAAGGTCTCATGCATCAGCATTTCACTGCAGCTATCTCTCATCAGCATTGCTTTTCCTAGGATGTTCTTCCCCAAAAATTTATTGGCTTTGTGCATGTCCTTGCATCATAGCATCTACAAGGGAGGTTTCCACTGATATGTACTCAAAGGGAAATAAATAAACAATAGATGTGATGCAGGTATTGTGAACTCTTATCAAAGAAATTTTGAGGGAAAAAAAACAGTCAAGAAATTAAATGGGATTGTGAAAGGAAACTAGGACTTGAATTCTCCTTGTACTTAAAGGTAAATAAAGGTCAAGCACACTGGCATGGTACTCCTTTTTGCTTTTGCCAAACAGCATCATCTCTGGAGTTAACTAGCAGAACATTTGCATTAAGAAGAATTGATTCAAGCTACTTGCATGCTACTTGCATGTGTGTGGAGTCCATGTGATAGTTTTAGATTCAGTCTGCATGTTTGACATGCTCTGTGCCTTTCTGAGGTCTCTGCAACCATGAGAAAAGAGTGACTGAGTGTCTAGGCTGACCAGATGATGTAGAAGAATCAGGCGCCAGGATGGAAGCACATTTGTTGCCTGACTGAGGCTAACCAGTGGGAAATGTAGGAAAGCAGAACACACCTTTGATTTTGCCACTCAATAAAACAGGTGCTCTGTGTCTGAATTTGAGGGGGGGGGAGAAGGCAATTTCATTTACAGAATGAAATGTTTTTTTCTTGGTATAGATGCCATATATATTAAAGAAGAGAATATATAACAATACTTTAAAAGTGACACCACACATGCAACAACTTTGCTATATTTTTAAAAGAGAGGCTGTGCCAAAACAAGAAAATATCTTGTTTTAAGAAACTCTGATTTTCTGATCCTTGTTTTCAGATACTTGTCTCAAGAAAAAACCTGCCTGCTTGACACAAAGAAACAATTATTAATGCATGGAGGAAGAGGACAGGAGGTCTGCTAATGCCTGAGCCTCTCCACCCTGGTTTATGACCAGGAGTGGATTGGCTCCATCCTTAACTAAAGCTCATAACTCTTGCTCACAATAACAACAACTAAACAAGCTCAGCTGCTAAACTGATAACCTCAGAAGCAGCCCAGCATGACAACACAAATCCATTTTAAAACCCATTTAACTCCAGTGCTAGCTATAAATATACACCGTAAAGTTTTATCTGAGGTCAAATATCTCTGGGAGTTTGTGCAGTGGTTGATATGGTTATAGCATTAGAGGGTTCTCCAAAAGCATTCTGCTAACTCACCACCCAGTTACACATTCAGTGAAAATCAATACTAAAGCAGGTGCTAGTTTTCAGTGCAGGGTGTTGGCATTGTCACTGACCTGTCATTGATCTGATGTAGGAATGTCATATTGAAAAAGAGTTCATCTAAAATAAAGGGATTCATATAACTTTCACTTTGTAAAGCATACTGGTTAACCCCTCCTGGAGTTGAAAACATCTGTGTAATTTCTTGAGCAGACAAGAAAATAATACTGGCAGCATTTCTTTCTTAAATCTCCTCCACCAGGGTACCCCAACCTGAAATCCACAAGATAAAGCTTTTAGCAAATTTATTTAGACATTTATGTATGAAAAGGTTCACTGGCTACAAGAGCTAACAAAAGCAATTTTTTTGTATTAAGCATGGATTTTGCTGAATCCACGATGCACTTTACCAATATTTATAATATTCTACTATGAAAAAATCCAGGTAATAATGCTATGTCTCTGAACATCATGGTGGATAAAATTCTGATATTCAAATATCCCCAAAACTCTCTCTATATATGATACCTTTTATGAATTTGTGCTTTCCAAAAGAGAGAGTAAATATCCACAATTCCACAAGCAGTAATTCCCTTATCTATGGTGGTGAATTTCTGAATACAGTACAGGTTAAATGTAGCTCTTAAAAAATTCTTCACAAAGCAAAGGTTGTGTTTCAAATTCTTTGTAAACTAAGGAAAACAGATTACAGATTTGCAGCCCTCGAGAGCACTTACAAATAATATAAAGTACAAAAATCAACTATAAGTTCATAAACTCCACAAACCCCAGCTTGCATTGAATTAAAATTTGAAACATGAAGACACTTTGGACCTTCATCCCCTAAAAGTCAGCTTATATTTTGTTTCTTTCATCCAACTTGTTATGAATTTACAAGGTGACAGAGTATTCTCAGTAACTTTAATGCGCATTAGTTTTACTATGGCAAGAGAAATCCCAACTGATATTTCACAAAGCTGGCTGAGGACTGTAGACACCAGGAGACAAATGCTTGTTCTCTCTGAGTATATTTCAGCCCCCCAAAGGCACCATAGACTTTTCACTTTTCTCTGAAGGACTGAGCTCAGATGTTTGTGAGAGGTTTTAGAGCTGATGGATCATCAGTGCTATCTAATAGATAAATTCATAATTAAGAAAGAAACAGTCATTCAACGCAAAGAGAAGTGGTAAAAGTAGAAGGCTTCAAACATTTAAATATGTGCACATGAAACCATTTAAACCTATTTCACAACACGGAATTTATTATATTCTGACAGAGTTAAGAGGGACCAGTAACCACTTTTCTTTTACTCCTAGAATGTACTTATGCTATTTCTTATTATAGACTTTCCCTTTTGGCAAGAAGGCTTCCAGCAAAAAGAATAGACTTTGAGGGGTTTTCTTTGAGGGAAAAGGAAAAGAAGAAGATTTGAACAGATGATCAGGTTTTCTAGTGGTGGTGGAAAGCTGTGTGTGAGGAATTAAGAAAGAAAATTTGATGAAAAGCTGATGCATAAGCAGATGCATGACGGGAAAAAAACTGCTTTGCTCCCCCGGATGTTAGAAATATTCCATGGCATGGCAATTCCGATATAAAGACAGCTGTTTGACACACATAACCTTATCCTTTATGGGTTTATGAGATTTTGGGTTTTTTGTTGTTGTTGCTCTTGTGGTGATTTTTTTTTTTAAATAGCATTAAAGCAAATGAGGAAAATCACACAGTATGTTTAAAAGAACTGATTATATCATTTTTAAGAGGGTTTTCATCATTTTGCCAAACTTGCAGTGGTAAGCATGGTCTCCCTCATCTCCATCCTGAATGCTTTCCTAGTTGAGAGAAAAGACTGTTGATCTGCTGTTATCTACCTGCTCTGATCCAGTATAATTTCTTGGAAGATGAAAAGGATGAAAAAAATGGTCATATGACTTGAGAGCATACAACTTATGATAAACAACAAAGAGCCACAGACACATGTATATTTCACTTGAAGATGATCCAAAATTAAGCTTGAGATTAGGAATAGCTGTCTCAAAGTTTAGAAAATGTTTGCTGAGTTCATAGTTACTCCCAGAAAACATTTGTGTTGTGACCTGGTTGTAGGCTTGACGAAATCTTCCTGTGTTACTGAGATAATTAATTTCTTTATTTTCATTTGTTTCTGATGATGAAAATAGGTCAGGAAACTAGTTCCTGACTTCTAGGAATATTTCCTTTCCTATATTCATGTAGAATATACTATCTGACCAAAGTAGTATTGTATGGTAATGTCAAAGGAGACATATGGTGCCAGCCTGATGACCAGGGCTAGCCAGGAAAATTCTACTCAATTATGCTTTTTTGCAGCCCCATATCTGAAGAGAGAAATGTCTCACTCCAGGCTTGTCTCTCAAATGTTCTCAAATGAGAACCATTCCCTGGGTTCCTTGCTTCTTTACCACGTTCACTGAACACTGTTTGGCCATTTCAAACCACTGTTAAGAGAATCCACTTGGCTCTGGAGAAGTAAAAAAATTCTGCACCAACCCCAGTAAAATTTGTAGTTAAACAATACTTTTAAACAATAATTAACAAATACCCAGATAGTGTCTTGTGATGACAGTCAAGCAGAAGTAACTGGCAGAAAATCCCCAGCATCAAGCTCATCTCAATGACTTATCCCCTCTCTCCTGAAAGGTTAGAGAGCACCTACTTTCTTCCTCTAGAGACCATCTTGAGCAGCTTCCCAGCCAGGTCACTTGAGCATTTTTAAAAGCATTTGATGGTAGGCTGAGAGAGTAATGGGAATCCTTGTGATAGAAATCAGAAGCTAGTAGATACACAAGTTAAAATAGACTAATGTTAACAGAATTTATAATCTATATTTCATGAAAATAAGAAACATATGAAATAATTTGAAATAATGTATGCAGAATAGAGTTTTAACTAGCTGAACACAGATACTATATTTTTGCTTTTCTTTTTCTGATTTAGGTTTACCATTACTGATTTGAGAGATGCTTACTATCTAAAGGAAGCTTGTGGAGAACTGCCTTTATTAGGAACCTAAATCTCCTATATGTGCTCTGGAAGATGATCAAGATCTCATTCTATAGATATAACACAGACTCTTTTACCCTCTTCAAGTATGTAGTCCAACAGTATTTTGTGTATTTTTGGCTGTGTGATTATTTTTAGGAAACTGGTTCTTTGCTGTTTCTGACTCGAGCTGTGTGCAAAAAACTAAGGACAGACTGGAACCAAGAATCAGTGATATTCAATCCATTGAGCCTGTGGTAGCACACTTTTTCCCTTCTGCTTGCATTTTCTTACCTTAAATCCAGCCGCTGTTGACAGCTGAGAGGATTCATGTTTTTCTAGTATCCTGAGGGCAATATACAAGTGCTATGTGATTATTAGTAAAATGTCAGAGAAAATATCTTTGCCCTTTAAATATTTATATCTAAGGAGACAGACTTGGTGAGCCAGGGATAGTGTGCATTGATGGGACCATCTGGAAAAAACAGGTATGCTTTCAGGCTCAAGTAGATCTACTCACCAGCAGATCTGACAATTAAAAATTTCCTGCAAAACACAGGTTAAACAAAGAAAATTGTCACCTGTTTTAAGGTTTAGTTATACTGCTTTCCTGTTGAGCCCAAAACTAATGTGGGTTTTTTCCTCAGATTGTCTAAATAAGAGATATTAACTGTTTCTTGGGATGCTGTTGCATCTTCAGGCCACTATCACAGATACAAGACAACCAACTTTTATATGTTCATCATCAATCTGAGTCTGATTAGAAATTCAGATGGAGATGTCTAGAAATCAACAAAGTATAAACAAAAAGACAGATGCCTGTGTGTCTCGTTTAATTTCAAAACAGATGTGCCAACTTAACACCCTATATACATAAGTTTTGATTAAACACTGAGTACCTGCTGTTTCCCTCAGCTCATCCTCTAGCAAATAGCAGATAAAGTCCTCAAGTTAACTGCAGTTTATGAGCGCTTTAATTTTATTTTTATGTACTTTGTTTTAAGGGTAAACCTCAGTCTGCTTTTGATAAGCCAATATAGGTTCTTTACATTAGACCCCAACAAAATGGTATAGTCCACAGAAATTCCTTGTAGGTGTACATCTGGAGAGAGGTATACCTTGATCTGAACTCCAAGTTTCCTGTGATTGCTTCAGCATTGTTTGTAACAAACATTTAAGGCATTTGTTCAGCAGTAGGATGTTCCACATTTCTCCTATCCTAATCACCTCTTATTTTATGAAAAGGAGAATCTTAGGTCTCAAGAGGAGATGGGCGTCACTCTGTTTTTTCCTGCCACACAATTTATTCTCTCATTGATTTATTTACTGGAGGGCAAACATATTGTGTACAGTTACTTGTGATGCTCTGCCACTGAGACGCCTGTTCTGAGCATAATATAAAGTTGTTGATGTTATTCCTAAGGATCAGTGCTTGCCCTTCAAAGAAAAAGTGTTCTGGTTTTTTTAATTTTGAGCTGTTATGTCTCATTTCCTTACATTCTCTACACTCTTGTTTCCCCTATTTACTAAGTTGCTGGGCTGCTTCAAGAGCAGCCCCTGTAAGGCCAAGTTGATTTACTTGTAGAGTCTAATTCTACTTTATAAATGGAAATCCCGTGACTGTTCTTGCTTTTAGACTATTTTTGTGTGCACATTTGTACATAGGTACAGGTGTGGGTGTGTATAATTTTATTTGAAGAATAATCTGTCTTCAGCAAAAAGCCTGTGTACTGGCATGCTACAACTGAAATAGTCTGGTTAATATGTTGTCCATTTCTTCATGAATTTGCTGCAGAAAATTGTACAGCAGCTGCTACCTCAGTAATGTTTCTAGTTAAGGGAAAAGGGAATGCAGTCTGCATCATCTAAACACGCACATTCCATCAGAGTTTACGCTACTAATAAAAATTAGATCAGAAGCCTTATGAGATGAAAAATTCCCATATTTGCTTCCAACAGCTGACATTCATACACCCTTTAATACACATCTGTAAAACCAAATGATAACAAGCATAAAGCTTTCAGCATTCCACTATGCTCATGTTTGTTTACTCAAAGGGTACCTTTTGTCCCCAGTACATATAACTAAAGGATCCCAGGCCACTGCTAAGGCTTCTAAATGCTACTGAAATAGAAATAACTGTGGAAACAGCAAGAGAAGAGATTTGCATCCATAAACACATAGAGGCACAGAGAATACAAGATCTTACAATACTTGCCATAAATAAATGTTTGAAAAACACAATAATTGCTCTACACTACCAACACATTTCCTTTTTAGAACCAAACGTCTGTGAATTATGAAGGTAGGCTATTGAAGGCATGACCTGATAAACTTCTGGTGGCAATTTCAGCTTCTAAAAAAGAAAGCTCTTAGAAAAACTTATTTGCTTGCTGAGTGCAGCACCACAGCAGAAATGAGGGCTTTAAGAAAGGGAGCACAACATGGCTAGGGAAAAGGTGTCACAATTTTAGGGCTGCCAAGTTTTAGAAAAGGATCTGGGAGGCAGCAGGAGGGGGAAGTGGAAATAAGGAAGGGTTTTATTAACTTTTCCTTTGTATTGATACAACGAAGCTCTCCTGAATTGACTAGCCAGCTGGAGAGTGGAACTGTCTGCCCTGAAAGTGGGTTATGGTAATTCCAGCATGGGCGGATGGGGAAAGGAAGGTCAGGAGACAGAAGTCGGGCAGACATGTACAAACATATCTGTATTCTGCTTTCAAGTGTGCTGCTGGCCACTCTCCTGCTGCTGCTCCCTCTGCACTGCCTCTCTGCAGCGCTGAGCTGCTGCTTCCCCTTGTCCTCTTCTGCTCCTGCTCGCCTTGCCAGTGCACAGCCTGGAACACTTCCTCTGCTCTGACAGTGCTCTTCCAGCCATGAGTCCCCCTCAGAGGGACAGGGGACCAAGATTTACAGCAGGATGTCAACTCTACGTAGGAGTATGACATATGTGGGTAGGAATACTTCAAATGTGCTTTAAACAGCGCCTGGTATAATGCAGAGGTGCAAGCATTAATGAACATACAGTATTTAAGGAGATTAATTCCCTGTGCCACCATTAAAGGAAAGGAAAGGAAAAGAAAAGATATAATTTTTAAAAGCATGGATGAAAACAAAAAGGGAATTTCTGTAAATTTTAAAATCCTTTCTTTGTCACTTTGGAAAAAAAAATTATTTGTGCCTCACATCTTGCTCCTTAGAAGCTCAAATAAATCTGAGTAAAATATTTGCACTGCTAGTAACAATAATCAAGCTAAGATTCAAGCAAAAAGAAGATTATTAATTGATTTTTAATTATGCTATTGGTTTTGACTTTATCATGTCAGACATTACCTTTATGAAATGTCTATTAGTACATTGAACCTGTTAAGTGAAGTTATACCTGGTTTAGTTGAGCTGGGAATCTGATCTGAGCAGTAAGAAGTAAGCAAGAGAAACACATTAAGAGAAGAGAGAGAACCAGCCAGACTGTAATCACGAGGACACATGCTATTCAGAAGTGCAGTCACTATTTCAACACAGCACTGTGAGGAGGAGGCCCTAGCACATCCTGAAGACATGAAGTTTTGCTCTGCCTTGGGACACCCAGGGCTCAGCACAGAGAAGAGACTTTGGTCTCTGATCAGATTATGCCTGATGCTCATCATAAGCATTTCTTACTTAATAGAGTTTGTCTGTAACAGAGCCTAAGAGGGCTATTATTAAAAGATTAGGCTGCCTCCATCCTCTTGCTTAATTAATTTTTCAGTGTAGAAGGGAAATTCCACGGTCCCCAGTCTATTGCTGATGTAACATATTACAGTATCTGATCACAGTGAGTCTACTGAGCCTCCATGGACATTTGTGTGATGAGCAAACCCTCCTGTAGCCAGTTCAAGATCAGTCAAATAAGGGACACATTAAAAATACTGCATTCAAGCTTACCAGGGAAAAGAAAAAGCCACACACTTTATTCTAATCCTTTGAGATGAAAATAAAACAAATTTGCTTAGGGAAAAGTCTTGTACTAGGATAGTCCTTTTACAAAAAGTAAACTGTAATGCATGCAAACTTTTTACTGGAATATTTTAGAGGAAATTTGGGGGGGGGTGGAAAGGGGGTTATGATGTTTCTAGATGGAAATTTACATTGAAAAAAATCTTAAGTATAGGTAGGAATGAATCAGGTTCTGCACACTGTCCTCAGATAGCCAATGACCCTGTATGAAGGGCATTACTTTATCACTCTTTATTACTTTATTGTCACTCAGGTGACATTAGCCAAGTCCTGACTCTTAGCCAATTAATTTAGCTCTCCTTCACCTTCCCAGTCTCAGATGACAGTTTTTCCACTAAGCTGTTGCCCCCAGTTTCTCACAACAAGCTGAAAGGTTTTGACTGCCTCTTGATTTGGCATGGGGACATTTCTGAAAGCTTTTCATCAGGTTAGCAGCCCTTTCACTGTGGCTTCCTAGCCAACACATTTCACTGTGAAACAGAAGGGAAGGAGAAAATGAGAGTATCTAACTCAGTGTCAACCCAGAGTGAGCACTCACCTACAGGCTGTGTAAAACAGAGTCCCATACCTGTGAGTACTGAACTCATTTTTTTATTCTAGTTGCTCAAGTGGATTTACTGGGGCACTTGCAGGTGAAACATGGGATCTCAATTTTGACAGCTAACCAGACAGTCATTCTAAGCCACATATATATAACTCAAAGAAGAAAGTGCCTTTAACCCTGTGCTGGGGAAAAAAGAGATTGAACTTAAAAAGCAGATGCTTTGAGGGATAGGATGGGGGGCAAAGGAAAGAATTAAACAGCACTTAATCATCAAGATTAACAGAATACTGCCAGTATGGGGACTCTTTGGAAAAGAATCCTATGCTTCATGAGACTTTTACTACCCATCAGCAACTCTGGAATAACACCTATCACACGTACTTTGTCATATTTTGTTGACTTCCCAGGAGAAAAACTGTCTTGTTGTAAGAAAAGGGGGCTTTTTGCATTTTAATGAGAAAAATAAGCTGGTGAAGGAAAGTCTTTTAAATGAACAAGTGAAGCGAAGAGTTAAAATGAGCTTAGTCCTATGGAAGTTCATGCCACAGACCAAATTTCATGTCTGAGAACACTCATTGCCTACCATTTCTATATGGACATATCTTTGGAAAATACAAGTGAGGGATATCATGTTTTCCTGATATGTGGCTCAGTCATAGCCACCAAGCAGGTCAGTAAGGAAGATGCTTACTGACAAAACTATTAGCTTTGTCTATACACCAACAAGGAGGTAATTACCTTTTTGCTGTTGATATGACACCAAGTTCCAGGTCACCATCTATTTCAATGTGTCAACATATTGGTGTATCAACACAAATAAGCTAAAATTTACACAACAACTAGCAAAGGTGGGTTATTCCCAATGACATGTATGTAGCTAAAAACTACACCTATCTAATGAATGGCTGTCCACAGCTCCATGCAATTTGTAACCAGGACTTCATCTACACCGATAGGCCCTTGTGAAAAAGTTCATCCAAGGAGAAGATCTGTCAAGTATATGGTGTTATCAATCTAATAAATACTTGTATCTGCACCAACAGTTCCTCACAGGTAAAAGTAGCATTAATCTTGATGAGGCCCTTAGTTCAAACACTTATATCTTTCCATTTGTCAGTTGTCCTTCTTCAGGCAAAATGATACCATTTTCCTACATCAGAAAGCTATTATGAGAATTTATACATACTTATGAATACTCTCAGATATTAGAGCAAAAGATGAACACAGAAATTTCTATAGAAATGTAAATCTAATTTAAAAACCCTTCTAGATTCAAGTCAAATATCACTGACAATTCTTGTGCTTACAGCTTGGCTCCTCTTTGTAAATGTAACTAAATTAATCTCACAACATATACATAAAAATATAATCACAAATGTTACTATAGTATACTAAAATGTTAATGCTTTGCCATGAAAAATGTGTGTTGTCTTGGCAGTATTTTTATTATTTTTGTCCCACCATGTATTTGTCATTTGTGGCAGCTTTGCTTTTTAAACCTGAAAATATGAAAAAGTCAGACTCCTGAAAAGCCATGTGTAGAAAAATACAAAGCCCACATGCATTTAAGATTTTGACAGTTTCAGTACAACATAATAGGCTCTAGAATGAAAAAAAAAAATATTAGTTACCTTTCCTTCCCATAAAACTCCCTTAAAACTGCATATGCACCATTTAGATTTCAAGAATACAGGGAGAAGCCCTCTCCACTATAGACAGAGGTCCCTGAAGGTGAGGGGCTGGACTGCCAAGACACCAGGAGTGTCAAGAATTGTGTCTTTCTAATGCTGAAAATTTATTATATACCCATTATTGTCATTAGTGGAATAAAAAAAACCCTTCAAAAAATTTCAGCAGCAGAAGAAGCAAACTTACACGAAGTTCCAGCAAGTATGTTTTACCAGAATTTTTGTTTTGCTTTGCTTTTTGCTAAGTGTAACTTGACAAAAGATGCTTTGACAATGCAGAACTTCAAGACGTATTTTTCAAAATCTCCAAATTACAAAACTGCCTTAAATTAGATTTTTGTCTCGTTCTGAGTTTTACCTTTAACAATATTCTTCACTCATATTTTAGAGTTCCCCTTTGCAACTATCATGACTAGAATTTTTTTTGTTTACAAGTTCTACTAAAATTTCAATAGAGTTAGTCTCTGAAGAGGGCAAATTTAAAAAGACAACTCAATGGGACACTTGTGATAAAACTTCAGAACCACATATTTCCTGTCTTCCTTTTGAGCACTGAAACTTCTCGGACTTTTGATCAAAAAGTCTAACAAGCAAACCAAAACCAAAAAATGCCTAGGAAAAGAATATAAGCAACAAAGAAGGGCAAACAAATCTTCACATCAAATATTTCCTAGTACCAGTAAGGAGTAATTTTCTCTGGATCCAAAGACCTAGTTATAGTTTTCTATTAAAATGCTTTCTGACAAAGCTTTTCCACAAGCTGCCCATTTACACGAGCCATTCTCCTTCTGTAATGAAAACACCCCTTTTGTCAGTTAAGCAGCTGTGCAAGTTTGGTTCAACCTAAATGAAAAAGTCAGAGCTAAAATTTCTGCATGCAGCCAAAATGGACAGTTGTATCTCAAAAGTGTTAGCATTTTCCAGCTCTGTGAGATAATGACTGACCATATGATAATATAGCCTATCTTGAGGAAGTGACTCACCAAAACATCCACATACGTATGTGTTCTCCCTCTAAGAGCTCAAAGCAATTTGGAGAAAGGTTTAATCTTCTACTGCAATAGAGCAGGACATCACAGAGTGTGCTGTGCATTTATTTCTGTCTTTTTTTAAAAATTAGGTTTAGTGTATGTGAGTCATCATAGATGTTTCCTTCCTTTTATCTTCCTTATAAGAAAAGACAGCTTTTAACTGTTTCACTCTCTAAATTGGCAGGAGTATTTAGAATGTTTAAAGGGCATTATAGACAAGTGTTTTTAAGGCAACATATTTCCTTTCTGTCCCTGATGAACATGGCACACAATTAACAATTTCGTCAATCTTATCAGCATCAAGCCAATAATAAACCCTCTAAATTTTTGATGAAACACATTTTAAAGAGATGTGTTTAAGGGAAATGAAATAACTATGAATGCTTCATTCTCATGTGCCTCATATGCTACATTTCTTTGCATGGAGAGTTGTGTTTATTTATAATTCTGACTTGTGCACATGGTCCCACTATAATAAAATATTGTACACATAAAAAATGTTCAATGGATTATTTTTATTGTTAATGGGAAAAGGCCTCCTTAGAAGATTTCACTGTGCTTATATGATGCTATTTCCTAATAAAGGCAGATAAACTCTACTTACATTCTGTATAGTGTAGTTAAAATACTTCACAACTGCAGATGAGAATTTAATCAGCCCCAAAGTTTAAATTTTCTTTTGTTTCTGAAAGCAATTAACTTAATCTTCTTGAGGTGCATATTCTTACATCTAGAGAGGGAGTTTTATTGTATTGCATAAAGCATTAAATCTGTGCATTATTGAGTGTCATGTAATCAAACATTCAAAAATGGATAACTGTACCATCATTATTCTACATGTGTAATTAGAGCTTGTCAAAATTATGACTTCCCATCCTGCAGCATAATCTGAAGTTAGGTGAATCCTAAAACAAGATGCTAAGGTAGAAAATTCACAAATATATGTGACCTAAAAAAACCCATTTATTTTCAACCCTTCTGTTTTATCAACTCTTACTACAGTACCTTAGCAGCAGATAATTGTTGAAACAAGTGCAACACTGCCCAAAGGTGTTGATGCTCCTTCACAGCTCAGCAGGATTAATCAGACACACTCCTGGTGGTGGGCTGCTCTGTTGAGCAGATGTGTGACCCCCTACTGAAGGTTCTAGTATAAACATAGTGATATAATCCCTGTTTAGATACTGGGAAGAAAATTAACTTTTAACTTCTGCAGACTTACAAAGGGCCTCTATCTCCCACTGATTTCAAACAATGTCTTCTATGAAAGTCAACTCAACCCCACTGTTTCAGGAGGCACCTTTAAACCAAATTAAAATGCTTGTCTCCCGAGCAGCTGGAACAATCTGAGATTCCTGTTAAAAAGGGGTAGCACAGGGAGGTGACACTAACCTTTTTTATTACTGCAGGTCAGCTTTGGGAAAGGCAACACCATCTCAGAGATCAAGATGCTGAGCAGAACTAGCCCATGCTTGAGGCAGAATCCATGCTGGGGGCTTTTCCATGCCCCACCCCTTGATGCTACCTACCCACTCCAGTCCCAGCTGCCTCTCCCCAGCACTCATTGAAGTGCAGGGCAGGCCTCTGTCTTTTGGTTTTGTAGTCCATAACTCATAGTTTTCATCCTGTTTTTATCAATTTCCTAAATCCAAGCCATTTTAATCTTTTGTCTTTCTCTTGTGAGTTCAGCTGTTCAGTTCAGAAATGAGGCATGGTCCTTTGGAAACCCAACTTTGCAATTAACCATTCTAGTTCATGAAGAATTATGTCATAGGATCACATTTGCTTGAGAAGAACACAGCCTGCAATAGATAGCTTGTTAGAACAACAAGATTAGTCTTTTTTTTTTTGTTACATAAAAGGATGCTTCATGTTGGTCAGGAATACCTCTGTTCATATTGATACAGATCTCTTTTTTTCTCCTGACTTTAATGAAAGGAGAATGAGGCATTTCAGATTTTATTACCATAGTCACTGCCAAAATGTGTATTAAATTAGAGATGTGCCAGTGCTGGGATTTTAACAATAATTCAGACAGCTATGGAACCACTACAGACATGTCAGTCTCTTCTCTCTGCTTAACGTCTGCTTCTAATAAATCCAAAGCAGATACTGACTTGCCAAGTCCACAGTAAAGCCTATGAACTAAAAATAAATACCTTTCTAAACCACCTCTTATTAATGATAGATACATAAAAATGTGGATATATTCATGAGAAATGAAGTTTCTCAGACTAAGCACTGCTCACCAGTAAATAATTGTTTTCTACAAGAGTAGTGCCTGGATTTCTGTGCTGTAAATAAACAAACACAGCTGAGAGATTTGTATTTTCCTGTTAAGGTAACAGCAGAGTAGAATGTTTTTGGATGTATATTAGCACATATGCACCCCTCACCTACCTTTCCTAAGCCTAATTTTGGTTTTTGGGAGCAGGACATCACAAAGTCTCACTAACCCCTCCCTGCCAAAAGTATGATAAAAGTATGATATGCCAAAAGTATGACAAAATTTTAAAAGTCAAATCACAACACATCTCTTGACAGGAAATTGGGGAAGATGGGAGGAAAATATTCACCTTGTAGAATCAGGAAGATGGTATTTAAGTTTATTTGATTTGCTGTTATTAACCAAATATTTTAACTATGCCCCTTGCCTATTCTTTATGATATATTTTGCACACAGCATTATCTTTGATCCTCTTTCATGAGAATTAAACTCCTGTGAGAAGTTCAAATGACCAAGACATTTGACTCAGAAATTCACCTACAACTATTCAAAAGCACAACACTAAAACATCCTTATGTCTTACAGTAAAGGGAAAAAGTCAGAGCACTATTGACAAACACAGGAAAGCAGAAGAAGTTATGGAAACTGATGTTAGCATAGATTCCTCCAAAACACTGGGTGAATAGTCACAGTCACAGTAAATGACAAATAGCAGCAAATTCAACTGTGGCAGCAGCAGGAGCTCAGATGAGTCCCAAACTGCTGGTCATTGAGGCAGCAAATATGTGTTCAGAGCAGCATTGAGCTAAACACACTCGTACATGGACAAACAAGTCATGCTTCTGCCCAACCAGCTCCTGGAGGAGACATGGAGAGAGATGAGCCTAACCTGGGAAGGTGGATGGGCAGCTGTCAGGAAAGATGCTGCTGTAGCTGCACTAAGCAAAATGGAAAGCATTGCTTTGCCCAAACAGACTGGTTAGGAATTTGCCTTAGATTTCACCTCTTGACAAACACCAGGAGTAATTATGGTTACCACGGGCTAGTAAACAGCGACTACCCTCAGAAATACAAGCCCTTTTTTAAACCAAGTCTGTGCAGGGAGGAAGCTCCCTCGACTTGCACTGCCATTGAATTCAGACATTTCTCCTCCTTGCATAATTTGCTACATATTTCCAATTTAATGTCTCACATGAATGTACACTTTTATACAGTTATTATAATACTTGGTAATCACTGAGATTGATTTAGCCCACTTTTTAATATGTGCTTTATATTCTACATTCTTGTAAAGGTTGGTGGCAAATCGCTGCAGTTAGAAAAATATGTTACCATAAATTTTGAGGCATGGCAAAGTTGAGTTAGCAGCCATTCCATGGTGTTATAAATACTTGCTTTTACCTCCTTTGAATATCACAAAAGAGTAGAACAAGTCATTTTGGTCAAGGGAAAAATTATGACAACTGGGAGGTCTGTAAGCACTTTAGTATGCTTTACTCAGTTCTGCCCTGATGCCCAGGTAAGGTCCAGGCTCAAGTGTTTCACTAACACAAATAGTTATGGGTCTCTCTCTAATGAGAAACATGGTGAGATGTTAGAGATGCAGGAGATGTTAGATGTTGGATGGTCCAGGAGTCCCCCAGAGCAGTGCCATTACCCCAGGGGCATTGACTAAGCTGTTCCAAGCAGCCCAAATGCAATGACATGTTGAACTGGCTGTGCTGCTTCTCCTTCCTGTCCTGTGCAGGGCAAAGATCTATCCAGTGTTGCCCACTGGTCTCAGCTACCCCAATGATTTTAGCTCTTTTGAGGGCTGAGTTCAAACTGTGCTGTCCTCCAAGAATTTGGTATGCTCAGTGGAAATATTCAACCCTTATTTTCCTTTTTTAAGCGAAAAATTAGGGGAGGGAAAGATTTTATTTTTAATAACATTCTGTCAAACCTAAACACATATGGGAACACAACAGCTTTGCAGAACAAAGTTTTATTTAGAAATCTGCTCAGGGCTCAAAAGCCTGAACACTGGGAAGAAGAACATCATGATCATATCAGGGTCGGTGCCTGGGAGGAGGTAAGCCCAGTGTCTAATAACAATTCAGACCTCACAGCCTAGGTGAGTAACCCAGCCACTAAACAGTGAACTCTTCTGGTACAGCTTCCATCTCCCAGCAGAAACCTTTTAAATACCCTGGTTTCCTTCTGCTTGGAATGAGGAAGATTTCTGAAACCATCAGTTCCCATTTGCCTCTTGCTGAAGTGCCCAGGGATCATTAAGAAGCCATAGGGACATAAAGTTTTTTGGGTTTTTTAAATCCTCACAGGAACATATCCAAAGAACATTACTGCACTTTACAGTCGAGAGACCTTTAAGGGACTGCAGCAGAACAAAAGAGAGAGTAGAATATTGCGGAGCAAAAAAAGTCCTTCTCCCTCTACTGTTGAAATCCTGTATCTAAACAAAGCGGGAAAAATGTGAGAATAGCTTGGTGGGAAAAAGAGCCAAGATAGTTCAAGAATTTTGCACTTGCTCACATTGGTTAGCCTTACTCAGATAACACCTCCACAAGGTGTTAACCAGTTCCAAGGATAAGCATTCTTACCCTCTGAAATGAGAAATGTTCCAGAGCAAATTTCTTTCACCTTCTCCCATATAGCCCCATAGCTTGCTAATGAGACCTTATACAGCCTTTCAGGGTGGAAGCAATGCACAGAGCACATTACTGGCTCTTGTTGGGGCCATAGGCTGGGAGATAACAGGGACAGGATTTCCAAATCTCTTTTGAGAAACACCTGCTAAAGCAACTATTGAAGTCTTCAGACTAAAAGTGGTACAAGAAAGCTTTCTAATAATTATTAGAATCATGAAAAAGAGTTAAAATATTTATTAAACAGTTGATAAACACAGAGTGCCTCCTTTCATTTTCTCAAGTCCTTATCTGCTCAAATAGGGACGCTTGAAAAATATAATCTAAAGGCAGAAAGCAAGTATAACTAAAACCACAGCAAAGTGATGAAATACTGAAAAAAATGTTGCAATGGGTAAATAGCAATTTAGACGCATATTCAAATATTCACATTCTTCTGCTGTTTCAGAACACAATATTCTGCTGTTGTTTCTAAAAAACTCTTCTGCAAAAGGAAGAGCTCCCACAAAAGTAAAAAAATATTTTCCCAGGAATGCAACTGTGCAGGTAGCAAGGCTTATGCTTTTCAGCTAATGGAATATGTTTTAATTATCCAACCTCACCCACAAACTAAGTGCTCAAAATTATAGGCAATTTAGCAAGCTCATGAGAATCTAGCAAGCTGAATTTCAGGTTTTTATTTCCAAAACATAGGATGCAATATGATAGAGCTATCTGTAAATGCTCTTGGGTTTCATACAGAAAGGATCAGGATTCATCAGGGAATATTTTAAACACACTAATGTAATCTTTTGGTATTCTATAGAAAGATATTTTATAGAGGTCCTTAGACGAGCAGTATGATGCAGAAAACTGCCATCATTTCAGGATCCTTCATTTGAACAAGAACTCTTCACCCCTTTCTGGGTTTAATTCTATTTCTTTCCTCGCCAACAGCATGGATGAAAATTTGAAGTAGTCTGTTCTGATCACTGCATAAGATATCCATATTTTCTGATGACACAGATTTAAGTGTTCAATGTGTTTGTACATATATATACATGAATAAATGTGTATGAATGTAGAGGCAAAAGAGCAATTGCATTTGTGTGCTTATATATATATTTGTGCTTTTCTCTTCAGTTTAGATGGAGTACAAACTGAAGAAGTTGATAAGTCAAAGAATTGCACAATCACATCCAGTTTACTTCCTGTTGCTAGGACGACACAGCCACAGCTGGAACCTGTTTTTGTTAGGGACCCGTTTACAGGTCTGTCTGATGCATGACTGAGGCCTGAAAACTCATGCCCATGCCCTCAGCTGGGGCTCCAGACCCATCTGCTCAGCCTCTGTGTCAGCTTGCTGGACTGTGGCTTGTGTCATGCAGTGGCTGCTGCTTTGCTCATCTCTGAAAGAAACTACCAAAAAATCAAAGTAAGAGCAGAGATTTTCTGAATCTGGATGCTTCAGTGACCACAATGCCTTTTTTGTACCTCAAAAAGAGGTAATTGTACTCCCCAGGCCATATAGAGTTAGTAACTTTTTAATGGGCTCATTCAAGAAAGTATTAGGTATTTCCAAAGCTTTTGGACAATATACCACCATAACCCCTCCCATCATCCCTCCTCCCAAACTGTCACTGAAAGATAACTTTCTTTGAGAGCCTAATTCAGCAAGTTTCTGTAAACAGCTTATGATCGACACAAAAGTAAAAAATAACACAATATTTTCACAGTAAGCATCATAGCTTGGTGAATATAACAAAGTGTAGCTTGTGTGGGTTGTCATCTAATTCAGTTTACGCTTGGACCTAATTCATGAAGAACATGGTAGATGGCAATTGTCAAATTTTACAGCACTAGGTTCACTGTAAAATGAGCTGTGGGCTAGCACTGGACAGCCCTGATGATCTTACTGGGAGCAAGACCACAATTTTTGGCCTTAGTTTATTCTGTAGTGACCAATCACACCCTCTGTGTCAACACCAGACTATTTTGAGCATTATGTCTATTTGGTTGAGACTTTCTTTTGTTGGCTGGACCACATCTGGATCTGTGAGGGAATGCTTTGCACTATGAGGTAGAGGTTTAGGGTCTAGAGTCAAGCCATAACAATACAACTGTCACAGAGCTGTTTTATTATTTTCTTTTCATTGTTTTTATTTTTCTTTTTTGACCGAATTTCACATTTGCTGACAACAGGATTTAGGAAAGTGACAGCTGTCGGACTGAAATATTTGCTATTGTGCCATGATGATAAGCACTGCAGTCAGTCATTTCACCACCACCACGGTCAGCCCCAGGGACTGCATCTATCAGGAACCAAAAATGAACACCTTAAGATGCAGTAGCCACAGGATTAATTTTGATAAATGCATATACAAAGTACTCCCTTCAGTCTGCAAAGATGGGCCCCTCATTCCAACACCAAGCAGCTGAGACAATACTGCACATACTTCATTTCCTATATTTGTTTCTTATCTCAGTACGGCAGGTCCCCTTGCACTGATACTTGCAGTGCCTGTACAGACACCCTCAGAGCTCTATAGGATTTATCTATAAAGCTCTACACCTTGTACATGCATTTAAATGAGGGCTACTAAGGCTCAGGACACAGCACCTTTTGTGATTGTTCTTGTTGACATAAATGTAAAGATCTTAATTTCCTGAGTTTTCAGCCCCAGTAACTGTTCCTGCTCCAAATGAAGGACTGACATCAATTATCCAAGTGCCCATCGTCCCACCACTCAACAAAGTCTTGGGTTGCAGATGGTGCAAAGGGCCTGGCATATGCAAAATCCAGTATATGACTCTGAAGGACTGCCAAGGCAGAAGACAGCTCCTATCTAAGGTACAGTGGCAGAGCTCTCTGGAGGTCTTTGCCCATTTACAGCATGTCTGACCTCAGAGAGGGCTATCAGCTCCCCACTTCTGCAGGAGCTGTGCATTCAAGTCTTTGTACCTCATTGCCTGAATAACCTGGAAAGTCAGGTCCAGACAGATTACCTGAAAATAAGATTCCAGATGGAGAATCAGGCACATGGTCTGAAACAAGCATTAACTTGATGTAGCCTTAATTTACTCAAAGCACTCTGGTAAAATATCTTGAGAAAAAAAGTACAGAAATTGCTATCAAGGTAACATTAAAATTACTATTTCATTTTAATTTGACAATAGCTTACTGCTTCAAATATTTAGAACTTTTGAGCACAATCCACTAACAGTTTTCTGTGAGACACTGTGGTTACAAATCACAGTTCTTGGCACACCAAAGCCCAATGCAATTTCCCTGACACTGATCACCTTTAGGAAAACATAGGAGTTAAATTAAAAGGGTGAAATATTCCCGAGAACCTCCAAGTTGCCCATATCCCTTTGCAAGGCTCAGTACTACAAATTCTATTTTCCTTCAGGTATTCACACATTTTCCTGAATGCAGACAGAGTTGAATTGTGCTACACAGCTCATAAAACCTATTAAAAACAGTATCTTTCACGAAGGGAGGAGTCATCTAATTGCACCCTTCTCCCTTTTGATATATTTCCACAAGCACCAACTTCGCAGACAGAATTTGGGGGACCTGTACTGTGGGCATGTTCTTCAGTGACCAAGTCTCAGTCACTCTTGGCTAAATCTCATGATAATTAGGAACAGTCAGTACAGAGCAAGTACTGATAATACAATAGAAAGGGAAAGATACAGGACTTACAGAGACTTCATAGCTACTGTCATCAATAGTCATTGTTAAGGCTCAGGAAACTCAGAAAAATGAGAGAGAAAGGTTCCCACCAATACTTTTTACTTGTATGTAAGAGTGGGAAGCCACTTCAAAGCATTTCTGTAGGAGTGACACCAAAATAAACTTCCACAATATGTTGGTGGAAAGCTTTCAACTACAAAATGTAAACACACCTTAAAAACAATATTTCCCCTACCATGAAAGATGCTACAAAATACATACATTTGTTCCAAATTATTTTTTTGAGAAACAGAGTGATGTAAAGTAGGATCTTGCTCTCTGAAAATGGATTTATCAGGACAAGTAAATGTGTACTGGTCACAATGTTTTTATTGATTTAAAATGGCAACAACTCTTTCTCTTTAGTTAAATTTGAAAAGAAAAAGTTTTAGTGATTCTGACAGGATATCATCATTCCCACTTTGCTTTCTGTTCTGCTACATTAAGCCTCCACACTCATCAGACTTCTGTGGTCTGAGTTCCTGGTTATATTTCAGAGTTATGTTCTTGATTAACATGCTTTGACCAGAAGCAGTAGGTTCTCCAATAAAACAAAAAAAAAGGTATATTTGAAGAGAGAGACAATGACAGGATGGCCACCTTATGGACAACATAATGCCTTTAACAATTATAGTACTTAGCATAAGTGATATTGTTGACTGATAACAAATAGACAATACTTTAATTGATAGAACAGATAAAACCACTCTTCTGTCAAATTAAACTTTGGCAAATGAGTCCATCAGCCCTTTTAAAATACAGCTTAGGAAGATTAAGGTTCATGTTCCAGATGGCCCAAAAATAACCACTAAAAGCTTCCAGCTATGCTTGAATTAACAAGCCACTATATACATCCACAAATTTGACATACTATGAATTAAGCATACAATGACAGGAAAGGAAAAAAAGAGGAAATTAAGTAAAATTTGGGAATGTTCCTTTAGCTTTAGATATCTACTTTAGACACCCAAAATATAAAGATAATTCCCCTGGGCATCTTTTATTATCAGGAAAACAGGAATCAGTCCTACCACTTTCTGTTATCTGGAGGAATATGTTATGTGTTCTCTTCAGAATCCCATCTGCTCTGGCAGCTTCATCGAACATTTAAATGTGAACAGCATAAATAATCCCCCAAGACTTTCAAGAAACAACACTAACAATGATCATTTCAGATCATTAAATGTGTTACTGGTGGTTATTATGGGCATTTAGGCAAATAGATTTGTTATTGCATCCCATTACTCTGCTTTGCATTACTTGAGAAGGGGACGCTAAATCCACAAGTAAATTTTTTTTTCTTTTTTTTCCCCCAAATAGCTGAAAATATCAGATGAAGGTAAAATGATTATTAAAGGAATTTTCAGAGATCAGGCTAGGGGATGGAGACCAGAGGAATCTATTCCATGCAGTTTTGCAAGTTTTCCATTCCAATTCATGAACCAAAGCTGTTCATTTTTGCCCTGATTAGCTCAGTTGCCACAGATCTACCATTCAGATTTAGAAGGGGAGAGAGAAATTAGTTGCTTGTATTTCATAAAATTACAAAGATTACAAAAACAAGCATAACAATCAAGTAGACTCTTCTATTTAAACCACAAAATATACCCAGCAGAATAGAAAGATAAGTACACAAATTAAGTAGGACAGGCATTTCTACAGCTGTGGTAGGAAGGAATCACCAGTGATAAAGATTAATGCCTAAACAGCAAACACAAACTTTACCCTGCACTACATCCCCAGTACATCTTTCTGCAAGCCTGCACCTGATGGTAGTCCATGTTATGGTTCAAAAGCCAGGTATCAGAGATCTGACTCCATCTGGACCGAGACTTCTCTATTTGCACAGATAACAAGCAGGTCTTCCGAAGGCCAAGGAAAACAATGGCAGCTGATCAGGAAATACACTCTTTCAAACACTTTCAAACTTAAAGAAACAACACAACTTCCCCCTAGAAGAAAATAAAATAAGTAAAAGCAATCAGAAAATTATGAAAAGGGAGACATAGTACAATTTGTACATTTTGAATAGTAATTTGGAGAGTATTTAAAAGTAAGATTCTCATATTTTGAAAAAGCTTGGGTAAAGGACTGTCATAAAAGAAATATTTAAAACAGCTCTATTGGAGAGAGAGGGAAAAAGAGAGAAATCCACTGAGGAACAGAAGAGGAAATGATGAGCCTTAAAATGTTTTGTACAGGTATGATAAATACAGCAAAGAGTAATTTGCGAGAATTTGTTAATGAATCACATTATTTTTTCTTTAACAAAAACTAAAAGAATTTTTCCCTGTTCCTGAACACCCTGCAAAACAACATCATGTTGCCAAGGTCCTCCATTTAATGCTATCACTTTCAAACCGAAGAAGAATATGAGCATAATGGACAGAGCTGAAACAATCCCTTTTTCAAGGTAAGAGATTTTTTGCCGTGCTCTTAAATAGCATTCAGAATGTAGAGATGGAAAAACAAAACGGTTCCAAAAAGCTGCTCAAATGAACAGATGATTTTTCCACTGCTTCCTTGTGCAAAGCATTCAGGGTAAATTAGCCTTCCACCACACTATTAAGCAAGGTGCTCCGTACCAAGGTCCTCTTTTTTGTGCTTTGAACATTACATTAGACAGCAAACAGATAACCAGCATTCAAATGGATTGTGGGCTGGGTTTTCAAAAGCTTTTATGCTGTCAGAAAAACGCCACATTTTAAGGAAGGCTACCGCAAAGGCACTCATAGAGTGTAAATAGATGAGAACAGCATGCAAAAAAAAAAAAAAAAAAAGGCTTAAAGCCCCCAAAGTAGTTATCCACAGAACAAGAGAAGTAGGTATGTGTCCTTTGTGAGGCATTAGGATATTTTCCTGTGACAGTGAGTATTCCTTTTATTCCTTTCAGAAGTGCAGGAAAGACACCATGAAAAGGACAGCAATGGAATTTGAAGCCAAAGAGAAAGAGAACATTGCTTGCAGCTATCCACACTCATAATCTGTGAAATTTATGGCCTGAGAAGACAGCATTGAAATTAGCCATTCCTTCTTTAAATTGAGCTCAGAGTTCTAGGGCCTATGTAGCAATTTTATGCTTATTAATATTAAAATACAGGCAATCAAAAACTATAGATAAAGACATTACAAGAGCAAAAGTTTTCAGACTTTTTCTTCCTTGATTTATGAGGATTAGTCTCTGGCAAAACCAACATTGATCACAAGGGGAAAATCTTTTCCTTTTCCTACAAACTTCTTTTTATTCCCCCTGCTGTGACATTATATTCCCACATTTTGTTGTTTACAACAAATATAAACCCAAGTCAAAAAAAAAAAAAAAAAAAAAAGGGAAACAAAGCCCCACAAGCCCAACAGAGACAAAATGAAAAGGTATTAAACCTTTGCATGTCACAACTGAAGTGACATTGTTCCATGACCCAGCAACACCACAGCTGGGGAGCAGAATGACCACCTTTACAGGGCACTGAAAAACTGCATTTGCTAAATTAGCCAAGGCTGTTGAATCCAGATAGCTTTGAAAGAAGAAATTAATTCAGTCTGATGACAAAAAGATGAAGAAATTTCCTAGCTCTACAGAGCCTATTATTGCTAAATTTTGACTGAATTCTCAGTTGCAATGTAAAAAATATAAGCAAAACCCCACTGATATCAAGCTGTCAATTAAAATTTCAAAAATCAGAAGTTTTTGCTTATTTTCAAACACAATTTGTATATTCATAATAAGTAGTACTTCTAGGGCATCTTTTCTTAAATATGCAGTGGAAGACAGGGGAAATACATGACTCGGGCTGGTTTTAATGAAAAAACTTAATGATGAAACCATACCTGTACTCTCACCTCAGTCAGAAAGCAAGAGATAGTGAAGGATACCAAGTCGTGGAAGAGAAAAAGTATAAGAAAGAACACAAAAAGAAAATGGGCAAGCTGAAACTTTACTAGCAGTTTTCAAGTAAGACTGTGACAGCATTGTGACAAAATAAAAAACCTGAGAGAAAAGAACAAAGGCAGCTCAGTAAAATTGTGGATCATTCCATCCCAAGATGC
Source organism: Entomyzon cyanotis (assembly GCA_024500445.1). Lineage (NCBI taxonomy): Eukaryota > Metazoa > Chordata > Aves > Passeriformes > Meliphagidae > Entomyzon > Entomyzon cyanotis. The sequence goes on from JAKEPQ010000739.1 coordinate 4,369,143, forward strand.
CATGGAGTTTTACTTTTCCACATCTGACTGGAAGCTGTTTGGCCAGTAGAGATTTATTGAGGGAAAACACTGGAATTGTGAGCATAAAATCTCTACCCAAAAGTGACAGTCCCAGCTCATTACTGTGTGTATTAATAAGAGGTAATTGTTGTGTACTCCACATGGTGTATGTGTGATTTTGTCTTGGCACAACAGAAGATACCTTCACAGGAGTAACCCCAGGAGCTGAGTCCAGCAGCAAATGGAGCAGGAAGCTGTGAAATAATTAAGAAATTAAATCACTTTATTATCTTCAGTGGCCTTAGAAGTGTCTTTTGTATTCTGTTCTTGATTTGAAGTGCTTTGTACAAACAGCATCATGATGGTGGTTCAAGCTTGTGAAAGGTGGTGTTGAGCCTGGTGCCAAGGCTACTTGCATACAAGTACATTTAGTTACTAGTTTTGCTGCAGATAATGCTTATGCAACACAACTTTGTTTGTTATTATCAAAAATTGTAATAAGCCTCCTCCTTACTTCTCCCCCTGAGGCAAAAAAAAAAAAAAAAAAAAGTAGCTGGTTATTAAAAATGAAAAATTTGATCACTGAGAAACAAAGCTACAAACCTTGGTGAGTAATATAGTCCCTAGAATCAAGAATCATCAATAGCTAAAAATTTCTAGTTTTGCTGATGGTTGGCTATTGAATGAGTAGAAGCTGAGGGAGAAAAGCTAGCAATAATCAACATTTAGACCACTTCTACAGAAATTGTCCCCCTACACATAGTGCAGAAACTTTTTAGTATGGAGTCTTTTTACCTCTTCAGGCTTTGCTGACTTGCTCCTCTGTTGGTTTCTGTAGCAAAAGTTGTTTTTCTAAGAATAAAAAAAAAAAAAAAAAAAAAGTCCAGGTATGTTGATATGTATGGTTTGCAAAATGTTATCTATTCACAAAGTTGTCAGTTGCAGCAGGGTATTTTCTAAGTCACCTTTACCAGTGAGAATGAAATTCAGCTATAAATGACCCAACAAGCATCTGCAGATCTGGACACTTTCCAAGGAATAAGGCAGAAGAAACAAAACTCACAAGCCGTAAGAATTCAAGGTTTGGGAGCAGTTGTACTTTTCTCCCCTTGTGGTAAAACACCTAAAGGAAGACTGACATTGTTCTTCTCTTCAGTGTTCACTGGCTCAGGAAGACAGTTGTGGTCCCCTGAAAGCCACTTCAGCTTTGGACTGACCTTCTTGACCCCACAGTGGCACCCATGGATCCTTGTGATGCCTTTTGCTATCACATGCATGCCTACCAATGTTTGAAAAAAATATAGAGCATTTTGACAGCTAAACACAAGAAAATTGTCCACTATTTGGTCAAAACAATATGCTTCTTTAATGTGAGCGTGATCAGACCTTCTAGGTCTTGCATTTGGGACTGGGGAGGATTGTTTTTGTTTTGGTCAGGAATGGGAGTAAAAGCGTGTTTTTGTTTCCCTGTTTTCTAGGTCAGGCAAACAAACACTGCAGTTGCTGTGGTTCACTGCTGTCTCAAGCTGGTTTATTTTAGGTATGCCAAGAGAGCAGGGGCAGCCCCATGTAATTAAGCAAAGAAAATGGAATCCTTCTTTGGACCAAACTTATTGCTTCTTCATGTCTGCTGGATGGTGAAAGAGAGAATTCTCATGTCTTCGTCTCTGTATCTCCAGCATGCTGTTATCCTTGGCATGCTTTTCTTGACTGGACCCCTCTGCAAGTCCTTCAGTGAGAAGGCAGCACTAGAAGATTTTTGCTTTTGTTTGGGTTTTTTTTGTTTTGTTATTTTTTTTCAAAAGAGCAAGCCCAGCTTCTCTCCCAGGCCATTAGGGAGTCATTGTGCTTTGCTGCAGCATTTAAGTTTACCAATTCATAAGGCTAAAGCAGAAGAAAAGCTTCTCGTTTAAAAAGCCATAGCTGTTGCCATAGCACTTCTCATTAAAACATACTTTTTGTGTAGAAATCCTGAAAAATATCTGCACTTTCCTAGTTAACAGATCACCTGGTTTCCGCTCATCAGAAACCCTGTGTAAGTTCCTGTATTAACAGGATGCTGGTGGGCTGAAAAACAGCCCCTCACAAGAACTAAAAGAGATAAGCTTTACAGTTTGCTCTGAGGTTATAATCAAGCTTTTACTACTAAAATATTAATTAACTCTAGCTCAGGTTATTAGCCCCACCTGCAGAATGTTTCAATGGATAGTACCTCGCTAGTTTCATTCTGAGTGTATGAGAATTACAGAATTGTATCATTATTAAGAATCATGAGTTGCTCTGATGGCAGGGCTCACTTCAGTGAAATATTAACAGATAACAAAATGGTGGTAGCCCTAGCTTGTTCTTCTTTCTTGTTAAGTGTTTTCTTAAGAATTATAAAAATAAAAAGCCAAGACACGCGTCTTTCAGTGAACAGCTTCTCAGCGAGCACAGTAGTAAGACAAGTGATAAATTCTGAATAGCTCTTCCTACCAACTACTCTCCACAGTTAAAATAGCCCCCCACAAACATGACCAGAGGGGAAAAAAAACCAAAACCAACCAAACAAAAAACAACACCGACAAAAAAGAATCCAGCAAAAAACCAAGAGGAAAATAACATACAACTAGCAAGTTTTGACTCCTTTGTCTGACATTACAAACCTGTAACAAGGTCAAACTATGGATACATTTAACATGATCTCCTTGAGTGACTGCTTATCAGGAAAACAATAAAGGCCAATATTCAGAGAACAATATTATTCAATCCTTCCTAGTTTAGCTTGCACTCACAGTTTTTTGTGAGATAGCAGGTAACATAAAAACCCTGTATTTTTTTCCTTCATTCATGCTGCTTCCTACTTTATCAATCAATGGCTTCAATATTTTATACATTTATTTTAACTCGACAGAAACCTCAACAATTGCCTCTTAATTTTGCAGATAAACCCTTACTTAAGAAAGACTTTCACTTTCCACCATTTTTTGTAGGAAGTCTGCTGCTTCTTTCATAAATTGGCAGTGTTATCACTGATACAGTAGTTACTAACCATCTGCCACTGAAACAGAAACATCCTGTTGTTTCAGTTCTTTAATATTCCTTTGGTTTTCATGCAAAGAAGTAAGGGCAGCAAAATGAGAAATACTGAAACAGCAGCAGAACTTCCAAAAGAACAGAGTTCTCTACTTTTTCCTCTTAGAATAATGATGATATTGTTAATGTAGTTCCTTATCCAATAATAAAGTAAAAACTTTATTATTACTAGAAGTAATCCCAAAAATCTGAACTGAAGTAATACTTACAACCTTTGACTAATTTCAATCTTTCATAAATATTTTTATAATTTATAAAATTTTTTTTTTTAAAATTATTACAGCACATTTGATCCTCAGCCTTTAATCTTCAATGCTGCAATAGACATAGTCTTCTTAATTAAGTAAGTAAAATATAATGTTAGACAATATGTAACTCATGGAAAAGTTTCAAACTATATTCTTAATTTTATTTTTTTCGTGTTTGTGCCAAGTCCACTTGTCTTTGTTTTCTCTAATAGGGGAAATTCTTGCCAAATTATTTTTACCTAGCTGCTTAAGTCTTGTGTAATATAAACTATACAGTTTTGATATTGATTTGTGTCAGTTTCTTCACCTGGTTGCATTGCTCTGCTCTTTTGTCAGGCCAAGCAACAGCACAGTTCTTACAATGCTCACCACACTCACCTTTCAAAAAACACTGATTTTTTAATGTGAATGGAACAGCCTCAGATCAGCCCTGCTTCTTATCCTTTTCTGAGGTGTGTGAGAGAGGGAGTCTTGGGAAGTTTAAGGGTCCATGCAACTCTGTGTTGGCAACTTCACCGAGTCAAAACAGCTACTCAACTATTTCTGATTTTCCGAATACCCAATTTGTGTATCTTAAATTGTTCCCAAGTGTCTTCTGCAAGTAGCCTTCATATATTTACATAACCCTGCCACCATCTTCCAGCAAAGGTGCCTGGAACTCTGAAGCCTTGAACACTGAGAAAAAAAATTGCTGCTCAGGAGAAACCTGCAACTTTAGTAAGAGAGCAAACAAGTATCATCTGCCCATGATGTACTTGGAGCTACACTTTGTGCTCCTTGCATTTATAGCTTTCTAGGAAAACCTCTCCCTGCCTTGCTAGACTTCTTTGCTGACCTGTATTTCATCAACCTTTTAGCATACATTTTGTTCCATGTTGCAAAGAATAAATAAGAAAGCAGAAGCATTGTAGAGATGCATTTCTCTATGTGCAAAGCTGAAGAACATTTCTACAGAACACACTTGAGGCTCGATTCAGCAAGATCAGGAACTTAATTTCATCTAAGAAATGCACATTCCCATCATTGCCCATTTCACAGAAGAAAAAATAATAAACCCAAACAACTTAATCTCTGGTTATTTATACAACAAAATAAAAACTTTCAGATTTAGGTTCACAGTAAGGAATAGTGCATTGTGAAAGAGTCTTCTGGAGAAAAAGAGGGAAGTACGTTGGAAATATTCTACTTCAATGAAAAAAGGGACCAGAGCAGTAGAAAGATTTATTGCAGTCTGAATACTGAGAAGCATACATGACTCCAGTAGGAGCTTTCTATTATCAATTTTCATCATTCAGGTGTTTCGAACATCTTCACAATAGAATTGTCCAGGATCTACAGCCAACATGACAAGTGGCTTTGCAGGTGTTGATATAACATCTGGTATATTCTCTAACTTCTTTTTCTCCTCTAAACACATCCTTTCAAGTATGTGCTGTCTCAGAAGAAGAGTAAAACAATGCTCCTTTCAGACAGAGAGGAAGCAGTTGCCCTTAAGATACTTCTCAAATATAACTGGGGTTCTTGGAGTCACAAGGATGCACTTCGGGTAATGAGTTCTGCTTGGAAATGCAGACATTTTAATGGCCCCAGAAAGGCTTTGCAAGTTTGTGCTGGCTTTTATGCAGGTAGATTATATATTTTTAATTTATAATGGTTTTATTGTGATTCTTCAGCAGAGAACTTCCCCATAACCCAGCATGTTTGTGTATCTATGCTTAAGCTACACTTCCAAACTAGTGTGATATTAGTTGCCATAGGACTACTGAATTGATGGCATGGGAAATTAAGTGACTGGAAAAATAAACAACCTGTTCACTAATTTTTACAGTTGGGGCTTATTTAATCTGCTTCATATATCACAAATCATATAGTTTCCCACCAGAGAACATAAAGCATTCCACATGCCAAAGAATTTAGGTTTAAAAAGGGGGAAAAAAATTAGATTCTTCAGCTATGCCTAGTATTTCCAGTCACAGGCCCTTAAATTTTAAGGCTCTGTGACTGAATGCATGCACCTCAAATGCTGGTGATTGTCAGAATTTACAAGCTTGCACCTTTATTGTTTTCTCTGCAGACATCCTGACTGAGATTGATTTAACTGTGCTGACCTCCCCAGCTCTGACAACTGCCTGTTCCACTGTCACCTGCTAATAACAGTCATATATTTAGCTGCATCCCCTAACTGCCTACTGGTGGTAGATGTCTAATAAGTTATTCAGCCTGGATTTAGGTAAGACATCAGAGATTTTGTGTCCTAACAACATTCCCTTAAGCCATCCACCTTCTTTGCCTTTTAAGTTGTTTACTAACAAAGATAAATGAGCTTGCCTAGGCAGGACAATGACAGTAGTTGGCAGATACATTGCTCACACAGCTGACCCTATTCAATTTTAAAACAAAATAAATCTATGCTGTTTTGTTTTATGTATGACTTATTAAATTACTGATACAGAAGTAGTCTGCCCCAGATTGCAGGGCTCTGCTAATGCATTGAGCGGCAGACATTCCATAGCGTTAAAAAAAAACCAAACAAAAAAGGTTTACATTAAAATTAACATGAAAAAGAGACAGGTTCAGATGGAATGAGAGATGAGGGGGAAAATAAGAAAAAGTCTTGTCTAATTGCCTTCCGGGAACCCAATACGCTATCAACAGCCACGATTTACAAAGCAGCTGATGACTGGGAAAGACAGCTATGACACATTAAAACTATTCATTCAGAAGGTGGAATGATGCTTCAGAAATCGTTGTATCCAAAGAGTTTTTGTTGAACCTCCATAACTAGATGCCTGCAGAAACATCATGTGAAAATGTAATAGTTATTGCTGATTTGAGAAAGACCCATAAAAACTGTTAGTTCAAGGCTAAACATTTTTAGGTAGAATTAGGAATTTTGGAAACCATAGAGTCAAGGCTTGGGTTTGAGGGGACCTTAAAGACCATCGAGTTCCCAATTCCCTGTCACAGGCAGGGGTGACACCCACTAGACCAGGTTGCTCAGGGCCTCATCCAATCTGGTCTTGAATGTTTCCAGGGATGGGGTATCCACAACTTCTCTGAACAACCAGCACCACCTGTTAAGAGGACCGGGGTGGTGTCTCACCACCAGTTAAGAGTTTCTTCCTATTATCTACTCTAAATTTTGTCTTTTAGTTTAAAACCATTCCCTCTTGTCCTATCACACTCTGCCTGTAAAAAAACTGCTCTCACTCCTTTTTGTAAAAGCTCTTTAAGTACCAAAAGGTTGCTCTAAGCTCTTCCCAGAGCCTTCCCTTCTCCATGGCTGAACAGTCACAGCTCTCTCAGCCTGTCTTCATAGGAGAGATGTTCTCATCATCTTCATGGCCCCTCCTCTGGACTCTCTCCAGCAGGTCCATGTCCTTCCTGTGGTGGGGATCCCCAGAGCTGGATGCAGTGCTCCAGGTGAGGTCTCAGGAGGACAGAGCAGAGGGGCAGAATCCCATCCCTCACTCTGCTGCCCACTCTGCTTTGGATGCAGCCCAGAATGTGTTTGGCCTTCTCGGCTTCAAGCATACATTACTGGCTCAGGCCCAGCTTTTCATCCATGAGAACTCCCAAGTCCTCCTCTGTAGGGCTGAGTACATCTCTCAGTTTGTGCTCATGTCTGGGACTGCCCTGACCCAGGTGCAGCACCTTGCACTTGGGATTGTTGAACTACATAAAGGCCTTGAGTTCTGTTTGCTGTTTCCTGTGAAAGTTGCATCATCATGATCTGAGAGACAACAAAAAAAGACTTTGCTGACTTATATGCAACCACTTTTCTAATCCAATTCATGGGGATCTGACACGTAACAATTAATATGAGCTTGCAAAACAACCCTGAAACTATTTAACATCTCACTTCCAGGTGAGGTGGACATTTGGTCCAATCCTTATCACCATAGCCCTTGTGCCTTTCTTTACAGCAGCTCTAAATAATAAGGTTAGAATTCAGTCAGGGAAGGTCTATATGACACAAAGATTCACTCAGGAAAAACTGTGCAAAATAATAAAGGGAAAAGAAGCTTTTTCAGAAGAATACCAGCATCCAGAACATGCAAAGGTGCAAAACTGGGGCTTTGCTGAATTCTTCAGGCTTTTTTTCTGTATTTCTAATAAAAACCAATGAATCCCATTGTTCATTGCATTATAGTTCTGTAATAATGAAATTAGGGAGACTAAGAAATAAAATACCCATTGCTCAATCTGTCAAGTAATTATCTACTCCCTTTTAGACCAGCTAAGAAGTGTGAGCCATCCCATTTGCATGGCTGCAGTAACTCAGTTTTTGCCTGGTGTCTCCTTAACAGGAGACAAAATGGCATCGAGACAGAAAAATAATATGTGGAAAATAAAACACATTGGTTGTAATAATTTTTAAATTTATGTTCTACATGTACTTGGCCAGGACAGCAAGCAGCCTCTCTCAGTGAAAATTTCCTCTCTCCATATAGCCACAAGGATATCTCATTCTTTAGTCTTCAGATATCTGATAGGTTGAGGGTTTTTTCATAAAGTAAGTTCTAGTTGCACTCCAGATTCTGCTTCAGACTTCCCATACTCCCCAGATTCATTCCCTCTCCTGGGATTTTATTGTGAGCACAGACACATGATGCATGAAATCATCTCCATTGTTCATATTCTGCTAGCAAGAATACAGAATGTTTATAAATAACTAACATATTGCATGGATAAAATGCAAATCACCACACTATTCAGAAAAATACTTTAACATGGCCTGCAGTGCTAATCCTATCCGGTGATTGTTCCCACCCCAATCCCTACCAGTTTCAGGGTAGCTTCTTAAAGCAGCACTTGAATAACACTGCAGCTACATAACAACAGAATTCTGTGCTAGACAAGTCTGCATAGAGTCAGGGAAGTGTCCAGGCATTGCAGCTTCTCCCTTTCCTAACAGCAAAAAAGTGAATAATTCTCTTAATCCCAGTTTCCCCTCATTTGGCCTCACACACACATTGCAAAAACTGTGTAGAGAGGTCCCAGATGCTTGTGCTAAGGGCAACTATAAAAGTTCAATTACTCAGTTTTTACAGGACAAGATGAGAGAGAAGGGCAACTTCGGACTGAAGAAAGACAATGAATTCTGCTGCATGAGTGACCAGAGAGTCAGGGCTCAAGCATACCCTGGGGCTCTAAGCTAAAATTGCAGTTGAAATCTGCATCGTGACCTCAATCATGGTCACAAAAACACAGAAGTCAAAAAGGTCCCTAGCTTGCAACCAGAACCTAGCTAAAATCACAGGGACAGGAGTTCGGCATGAACTAAAGGATCAAGATCCAAAACATAATGGCAAGATGTTTTTTTGCACATGTAATGATCAGATATATCCAGTAATACACAATTTAGCTAAACCATGTTGTGCTAGATCAGTTAAAAGAAATGATTTCTTTTTTCAATAATTTTTAAAATGCAGTTGCATATTTTTAAGTAAAAATTAGTATGAATCGCAGACTCTATCTTCTGCTCACTTATCTCCAATATTTCAGGAGAGGATCACTAACAAGAAGATGCTTCTCTTACCTCCTTCCTGTTGTAACAGTTAATTCTGAGACATTATAGTAAATCTAATTAAATACCAGTCGAAGGAATATTGATATTCTGACACAAGACATAGTCCAGCAGAAGCTAAAATGCTTAAAGCTGTAGAAGCACATGTAGAAAGGAATACTTTTGATTCAGCTTTCAGTAGTTGCAGCATGCAGTTGGGGACACGTTCCCACCAATCACCTCACTTAGTCTAGATTTCAGTAGCCTATGTCCTAACAAATTAAATGCTACCTGCTGTAGCATTTGATTTCAAAAAACATTGTTTTTTACGAATGGGGGCATAGATCCATTGGCAGATCTATTGTTGTATTTGATTACAGTTTCTTTACAAATTCACATTATTTCTGAGATACAATTGAATTTTACATCTCATCCACCAACATCATGTCCAGTGAGAATCAGTAATGTTACTTCAAGCTGTCTTAGTAACAAAAAGGAACTCACTCGTGCTTTTTCATTTCAGTTTCATTACAAAGGCCAGTCTGAGCAGAAAAAACTCCAGCATTTCCAGTCATTTGGGTACAGCCACCTGCCCTCAGCTTTGTATACCTGCAGACAAGTAGGGTTTTAAGAAACAAATAAGGAAAACTCTGATGATATGCTACCAGGATTTCTAGACAGCTCTAATTCCAACACTCCCATATTTTTTTCCCTTATTTTCACTCTCCTTGTATTTATTGTTCTATCAGTAGCACCATCCTCAGAAGCTGCCCTGCCTGGCAAGAAAAATATTAAAATGGGCATGGCAGTAATAACACACTGAATCATGAGCCTTTACTGACTAAATGGTCCAACTGCCTTAGCAGGAACAAAAAACAATGGTGTGGAATACAGAGAAGACAGACTATGACAGGAAAGCCAGAAAGAGAAATCAAGCCTCCAGCTTGACGGTAAGGCTTGTTATCAAGCCTTACTGCTTGATAAAACCTCAATTTTTAATCAATAACTTCCTTTTATTTGTGCATAATATAAAGTTTAAATGAACTTCAGACAAAGCTAAGTAGATTTTTCTTAATTGGCATCCAAATTATGTTCTCTGTCCTTTGCATCTTTTTAAAAGCTAAAAGCTGTGTTGCTTTGTGGCAGCCTTATTGGGAATTTCACTGTTCTGTTTTTCCGTGAACTCAAACAAGTACACTTTTAAGACCTACTTATATTACTATATGGTTTTAGACCATTCCCATATTACAGCCCCAAATCCTAAAGCAAGTAATCTTCACACATGCAAGTTCTGCTGCCTTAAAGAAAGCGACCAAAAAAGTTATTCTGATAAGCTGAGTTTTGTTGGGAAAATGAAATAGGAAAAAGATTGGCCTAACTTAAAGGGAATAATGCAAGAGAAGAAACTGGAATTTTTTTCTGACACTGCTAAAGTGCATTTTATGTTTCTGAAAGACACAGCCTAATAGAATATCTTGCGTTGTTTACAGGATATATTTGGTATATTAATTTCTTACATATATCATAACAGGGATGTCTTCTACACATTCCACATGTGGTGAGACTCTCTACATTTGCCTGGTGTAGAACAAACAGTTTAAACGATATCTTGAAATAAAAATTCCATTTATTATGGAAGTGAGACCTGTAGTCCAAATATACTTTTAAAAATGTAATTTTTAACTGATCCGTGGAGACCTGGTGGTCAGCACCCAGAATGAAGACTGTTTGTCAAAACAGAGCCTAAGCAGTGATAGAGTTCTCTATGTGATTCCCATTTATTCTGAAAATCCCTTTAGATTGGAAATACAGCATTGGTAAAAGTCAGGGTCAATGCTTAGAATCTCCATATTCAACTCTGAGACTATATTAAAAAGCAAACAGCTCCTGAGCAGTTTTGTATTTTTAAATATCATCCACTCCCATGTATCTCTTTCTTTAAATAGCAAATGCAAAAAGTTAGTTTTTGAAAGATCTTGACATAATATCTAGTGGGTAAGACAATTCACAACCTTACAACTCCTTTCCCTTCACTCCATTCTCTCTGAACAGGCCAATAGCTCTCGTCCAGGAAGACCATCCATTATCACAGTGACAGTTATTGATTTTAATTAAAGTAGCAGAAAGAAGCTGAAAATATTAAGCCCTATTCTTTCACGTTCCAGGAATCAAAATAAATGGTACTGAGAATTTATACTGACACAACCACATATTTATGCCTATGTCCAAAGCTACAGCCAATCTGCACAAGAGATGCCAAGAGAGAACTCCAAGAGCTTTAATTAGCATAGAAAGCTGATTTGATGATAGGTACAACATGTAATAGTCTTGGCACCAGCAACTCATCAGAAGAAGGGAGTCCCTATTGCAGTGAAAAACTTGATGGGCAGCGGTAGTCACTTGATTTGTTTATATAACCAAGCAAGCTGTTTTGCCCTTTTGTTTTTTCCCCCTATTGCTTGTTCCGTGCCTGCAAATAAAGAAAGTGTTTGGGTTAACATCCAGAGACTCACAATTACAAACTGAAATGCCTGCCAACTGCATAAATCTCAGTAGCCATGAAAAGGGAAAGAACTTTTTCCTACAATTAGAGACCTAGGCACACATACCCACACACAGAGAAAGCAGGAGTACAGTCTGCTCTGAAGCTATGTATTCTTGCAGGTATATCCCCAAGCTGCAGAAAAATATTTCAAATCCCAACTTGAGAGAAGTAAATAGGTTCAGAAAGGCTGCACTTCATGTAAACTTGCACAACATGATTTTGTTGAGGGTTTGTTTTTTTTTCTGGCACATCAGAAGCAGCATCTTATACTACAGCTCTGCTGCCCTGCAAGAACTGATGAAATGATATTCACATGGTACAGGGCAGACCATTGGATAAGTCCCAGATATAAAGGACTGCTACTCTAATGATTAAAAAAAAATCTATTCATCTCTTAACCTCCACCTGATCAATGGGCTAAAATTGGTTTTAAATGTGATACCACTATATTTTAGAATTAGCTGACTAAGGACAGACCTATGCAGTCTATCTTCACCCTTTTAAAGATTTCGTATCTCCACTGTTATGTAGATAAATTAACAGAATTTTTTCTGTGTGTTACATTTTCTCTGTGTAATTCCTGCAGTAAAATAAAGTGATTTACCCAATGATTGTCACGTGTAAATGCTTAGATATTAATCATCAATTTTATGTATCAGGGCAATTTTTCCTACTTTCTCTCAAACAACAAAAATATGATACCAAATCCATAACAGCTTTGTTCCATCTGTAAATCCATCTGGTTTTCTTAGTATGTGCCCTTGAAATACTGATGCATTTGGGGAAAAACACATTCCAAATAAACAAGTTTCACATACAGCATTTCAGTTTTGGAATGCAAGAATTCATCCTGCCTTTCAATCTGAAATTCCACTGCATTCCTGTAACAGTTATCTCTGTCTTGCAGGTTGTAGCAAATTGTTGTCACCTGAATGTTTATTCCTTTCTCTACGATACCTTTTGAACAGATACCTGACTTCAATAAATGAAAGATGTAATGGAGAAGGTATTTGAAGGCATGAAATCTATCCATCTTTTTTTCCCCCCAAGGATCTGTGAATTTGGCTGTTTCCTCGGTGTTCCTCTTCTGTTTGATTATCTTCATCTTATGGGCATAGGGATTTCAGAGGAGCTGATGTGACTGTGGCTCCTTTTGGAGCCATGTGCTGAACAAGCTTTCCTGCTCTTGCTGGCTGAGTGACAGGTCCTGAGCACAGGTGTCTCTCTGATCAGGGTCATAGAGGAGAAGCAGCTACTTCTGATGCGCTCTGAAATCAAATAAATGCAATTCCATGCTAGGCAGGGGCATCATCTGAACCAGTGACACTTTTCCCAAAACAACACTAAGTAAGAAATTCACCTTGTGCAACAATCTTCTGTCACCTAGAGAGACACTTGGCAGAAAAAATGATGTAAAATAAGCAACTGTCACTTACTCAATTTGCACAGAAAAAAAAAAAATTAATTGTTTCCATTTATTTTGAGCTTTGACAAGGCAAGCAGGAAGCTAATGTTTCCAGCACACGCTGTCTGGGGTAGACTGCTGCATAAACGTTCATCAATCCTGAAACCAATTACTGTTCTTCTGTCCATCAGTGCAGACACCATTTTCTCTGCATGAATATTCATTAATCAGACCACTATACACTGCAGGTAAGTTCAAAGAGGCTTTCCTCATCATGAAATGGGGCTCAAAACTTATCTCAGCAAAAATACATTGTAAGGCCCATGGTTGAATTTTGGCAGTATATATCAATTTGCTCACAGGACTGTGGGCAATTCTCTAGACTTGTGACTTCTTGGCTTGGACTTCGTTAATGACTGAAATAGAGGACACAAAGGATTTGGGGAGGGTGTGCAAGCATTTACCCACCAGCAGATGTCCCATCAGGGAACGACCCTTGAATCATAGCATGAACAGCAAAAACAAAAAAGAGTTTTGGAAACCTTGTGCAACTATGAGATGACTATACCAATAAGTGAAGGGAATGAGGAATGCTGAATTTCATGCTACTCTGTAGGGTATATTAAAAAAAAAAAAATCAAATTTTTTCCCAAAGACATTAATCTTTCCAGGTTTTCAAGAACTCCATGTCTCACTCTCAGCTGACAGAACACAGTCACCTTGGGGTTATATTGAACAGAAGCAGCTATTGATTGGAAAAGTGTTTGCAGATTAGGAGCTTTGCAAAAGAGTTACTCAGCAATCTCTATTAATTGGATATTTTCAGCACTTGAAACTTAATTTCTATCTCCATTTAAGTGAGTCAATATTGTGGAAACAGCTAGAAAATAGGTCTGGCACAATAAAACTGCAGTTCTCTTCCTGTTTGTTTGGATCAGTCTAGTCAAAAGCAGAATGTGTCTACCCTCAGGCTAAATAACCATTGGCCTCATGCTCCATGAAAAGGCTGCAATGGTTTCCATTTGGCACTTTGTACCAGGGATTCATGAAGTGTACCAAGTTTACACAATCACAGCTTGTCTCAGAAGGAATTTTGCATGATTGCCTAGTCCAAACCCCTCAGCTCAAGCTACAGCATTTTGCCCAGAATCATGCTCAGCTGGGTTTTGAATATCTCATAGGCAGGAGACTCCACAATCTCTCCAGGCAGTAGAGCTTCTCTCTATTCCAATGTTCTGACCCTCCCTGTAGCAAAATGGTTTCCTTGTGCTGAACCTTCTCTTTGAGGGTAAATAATCCCAGCTCTCAGCTTCTGCCTGCACATCCCTGTGTACTCCCTTAATCATCTTGGTGCCCTTTGCTCCAGTGTTTCCACATCTCCTCTTGTACTGGAGCCCTGGACACACAACTCTACATGTGGCAGCAAGAGTAGAGCCAAGGGTCACCTGTCTCGAACTGCTGCCAGTGTTCTTCCTAACACAGCCTTCTTCACCTTGAGGGTGTGTTACTGCCTCATGTTCGATGGTTTTGGCCCACCAGGCTCCCCAACATCTTTTCTGCAAAGCTGCTTCCCAGCCCTTGCTCTGTACTGGTGCATAGAATTATTCTCCCCTGGACCCTGCACATGCCTTCGTTGAACTTCATGGGTTTCTCCTTCATCCATTTCTCCAGCCTGTCAAATGCCTTCAAACAGCAGCACAGACATCTGGTGTTATCAACCACCCCTCACAGATGCACATTTCCTTCAGACTTGCTCAGGCTGCACTCTGCCCTGCTGTCTAGGTCAGGAATATTAGTGTTGGCCCCAGTGTTGACTCTTGGGTATCCTACCAGGGACTGGCTCCAGCCAGGCTTCAAGCCACTATCACCACCTGCTGAGGCCAGCAGCTCAGCTCCTTTCCAGTGTATCTCCCTTGTCCACTTGTGTAGTGATTTTTTTTCACCAGTTGTCTACTCTTGACCACTTTTTAGACATCAGGATTTCCAGAAAGATCAAATTCTGTTAAATTCTGTTTCTAGGAGGATCAAGCAACCAATCCTTACAGACTGTAAGATGAATACTTATGCATTGCCTGTGCTGAAACAAGATGACTGGTCATAGTAATATTGTCAGTTTTGCTCCTCAGTTCTCTAGGAAATAGCACATCACACTGAACAGGGAGGAAGAGCAATTACACCATTGAAGGAAGCCCACTGTGTTTCTGCCTTCAGAGGCTAATATCCCAATGTGACTAAAGCAGAAACTGAGCACTTTTTCTGAAAAACAACATGACCTTTAGGAAGAAAAGAAAAAAGTCTTCTTTTTCTTCTGCTATACAAAACAGAGAGCTTCTGCTTGAAACTGCAGTGAATCTGAGCCCTAAGCTAACATCTGGAGTCTTGCACATCTGTAGCTTAACTAAGACTCAGAGCATATTTGGTAAGTAACTTTCAATATGTATGGGTTTTTTGTAACACTGAATAGAAAGACATAAAATTTTACAGGACTAACAAAGGTAGGATGGAGTCACCAAAAAAATTCTCAAAACAAATTCTTAAGGTTAGCCAAGTTCTTTAATTTTGACAAACACAGCACCTATTTAATACTTAGAAATACCTGAACGCCTCATGCCTCATGACATTTCCAGTAAGAAAAAGCATTTATAGCTCTCCTGCACCTATTTAAGAGCAAGAATAACAGATTTCCCATAAACAAGAAACATGGACACAAACTCCCAGAATCCAAGTCTTTCTGATCATTGTTCTTACAGAGAGAGAGATATCTCTTCACATGTTTGAAAGCTCCACCTGCTCACACTTGCTGAGACATGTAGTTCTGCTGGAACATAGAAATTACTGTATTCTTCTCTTATTCTGTATAACTGCTGTAAATGTCAGTGCTTTGCTCATCCAAGCCCCTTCGCACAGCTAAAGTTACCAGTAGAAAGTATCAATATCAAGTGAAGATAAAACTCTCCTATATCTGGTTTATGATGGATCATTGTGTCCTTTCTTTCCCTTGACACATATAACCATTTCATCCATACCTCCTACCTGCAGTGAGAAAGCCAAACTTTTTGAATGCATCTCCCCTAACTTCTTAAATCTTTTACTCTCTCAACAAAATCTTGGTCATGCTGTTTTTACAGTGACAATGTGATGTGTGCTAATAACTTTCTGATTTGCTGTCACTAGTGTCTCAGCAGTTGTTTTTTCGTCATGGACTTCTTTTTGAAGATTATTAGTCACTGTCAAGGGTGACCTGTTAGCTCTATTGTTAGTGGTTAATAAATGATTTTTCTTTACATAATTTATACCAAAAATTAAACTCTAAAGGTTGTGCTAGATGTTACCAATTCTAAAGACCAAGCCTAAAAGTGCAGGTATTAAAAAGGTGAGACGCACGAAGCAGCACAGCTATTCTTGGGCAAGCATTAATAATTAGATATTACTTTGGAGAAAGGGCAATGCTTCATCTGCAGATGAAGTATTATCTTCAATATCTCTTTGTGCAGTTGGTGGAACATTCCCACTGATTGTGCTTCTAATCTCAAAATAAGTTGGCAGGTTTGCCCTTTTCTAGCTGAAATATAGTCTCTTCTGGGAAACCTTTACCAACACACCCTGACAACTGTTATGTCCTATTAAAGGTTGTTCACTGATATTTGTAGTATCTTAAATACACACTGCATTATTACAGGTGAATTCTACATTTGCTTAGAGTAAAGATTAGGCTGAAAACAAAAGCCAAACAGATTTCCAGGGGGCTGCCTTGTTTAGGAAGCAGACTCATTGTTGGGCTAGACTATTGCTGTATATGATAGAGTTGCTTCAGGAACAGCAAACTCAGCTGGGGATGAAAAACAGGCAATTGTCAGACTCCAGGAAAAAAGTGGTCATTTATGATCTCTTGCTCTCTGAGAACAAGAGGGTTTCACAGACCCTTTTGATAGAAAATGCAAAAAAAACCCAGTAGGACTGACCACTACACCAGAGCGATATTAAAAATTACTCTCAAATATTATTTTTCTTTGTCCTAGACGGCAGTAGGAGATTCTGTTTTATGTGGCAAAAGGTTTTTTGTTTTTGGGGTTTTTTTTGTTTGTTTCTTTGTTTTGGTCTAGTTTTATTTGGTTTGAAAAACCCCCAACAAAACTGTTGATCACAGGAAAAAATAAAAAATTTCATTGCTTTCATGAAGAAGGAACATGCATGTTAGTCTTATTTAATGGTTGGAAAGATTTACCTTGGCTTCAATCAAGTAATAAAAAAAAAAAAAATCTCCTTGCTGATTATGCTGAATAATGAAGAAAATATACCAGAAACTAATGCACTCATTAAATTATCCCTTTAGGGCTGGCAAAACAGTTCACGCTCCATTTTTGTGAAAAATCTACCCTGGAACATCTGATGTCAACACAATTTGGCATTTATATTTCTAACAATTTAAGGTACGCATTTGTGTTTACCACTGTAGCAAAGGACTGCAACAGTTAGGTTTCAAGAAAAAAAAAAAGCAGCAGCTTCAAATTCTTTTGAAAACCAGAAGTTAGAGTTTAGCAAAATATTTCCACTAGATCAATTATTGCTGAGATGTTACAATATTGGTTAACAGACAATATACTGATAATATCCAATTGTCACAATTCAGAAGAATCTAAAATAAAAACACATCACATTTTCTTGTGCTACTTTTAAACTTGTGCACAAGTACCAGAAAAGTAACAAAACAATTTTTTCAAGTTAGTAAAAATATCCATAAAAACAACTCTGCTGACATCTGTCAGACATTCCTGGGCTAAAAGACAAGGGTCACTGGAAGGTAATTTTATATAAAGTCCTATAGCATGTAATTAAATAAATTTAATAGCCACATTTAATCATTAAGGATGGTTTTGTCAAACATGTTTTGGCTAACTACAAACTCAATAGACACATTCTGTAGACAGTGTTTGCAGGAAAGGAAAGTTATTTGCCCTTGTATGCAGTTGCATATATGGATTTAGAAACAGCACCAACCTGTCTCTGGTCAGTCATATTCAGAAAACCACATCCCATCTATTTCTCTCTGTGAGCCAGCACATCCTGCTGAGGTGTGTATCCTGTGCTCCTGCAGCTCTCCAGCAGGAAAAAAATCAGTGTGCTCAGGAATTCAGCAAGAAAAACAGAACAGTGGGGCATTTTCAGCTTGCAATAATCTTAAAGCTAAGTGCTATGCACTCAACTGTAAAATATAAAATCCCATTAGCTTACTTGTTTTGTGAGAAAACACCCCAACCTGACACAAGTTTAGCTTGTTTTCTTGCCCATCACAAAATACTATTTTCCAATATTTATTGCAAAAGACACAGCCTTTATTACTACTAGTGATCCAGCCACAGCCTATGAAAATCAGCCAAAATACTTATTCCTAAGAATTTAGAATTAAACACGTGCACAGAGTGTAGCCAGATTTTAAACAAGGATCGGAACTTCAAGTATAAACTTACAATAGTGACATTTGTAAATTAATCTTTAAGATTAATTTAATGGCATGAGGTTGAATACTTTGTTAACCGCAGCTGAAAAAGCATTTCCTTTATATTTTACAAGTCCTTTTTTAACCTCCCCATTTCTTTTTATGTCCCTTTCATACAAAATCTGTACTTACTAAATGCACAATCACAGCCAGAAAAACCATAGATATCCACTAATACAAGTGGTTTATCTTCATGTGAGACTTCAAGTAAATACAGTTTGTTTTGTGGGATCTGAGTTTGTGTGTCCTGAGTATTCCTCCAACAACAGACATGTAAGAAGTCACTGGCGTCACATCTTTGAGAATACAAGACAAATTTCACATCTAAAACATATTCAACAAAACAAATTAAATTAGGTGCTGCCTATTGACAAAGTAAGCTGAACCAGACACACCTACACAAGTGACTTCGAGCTCCATGACTATTTTAATAAATAAGAATTGCTTAGTTTAGAAGAGAATGGATTTCTGACTTAATGGAAAAAATGTTCAGCCTTTGGTGTTCTTTCATTTTGTTTTTACCGGGATGGAAAAAAAGAAAAAGAGAGGAAGAAAGTATGAATAACCAGGTAAATTAATGTTATGTTTCTTACAATAAATAAGCAAAATAAATTTCAGAACATAAAACCTCCCCAAAAAATTTCAAAAGTAGATCTTCAATTTTATGTATGTCAGATGGCTGAAACTGAAAAGTTGACTGGTGCTACTTAAAGCCAAAAATCACACACACAGTCCACACTGAGCTTTAGCTCATGGAAGTAAGAAGAAACAGAAAGTGTTCCAGGACTGTAATTACAGAATAAAATGTAGGTGCTTATATTGTAAATTAGGAATCCGCCTACAATCCAATTAAATATGTCTCACTTTTCCAAAAAAACATTTTGCAGTAACAATATGTACAAGGTAATTGAGCTTATGAGACACAGGCTTACAGAGTGAGCATGACTATGCATCTCTGAAAGCTTATGAATTGAGGAGATGTTTTAAAGGATTTTCTAGGCAGCTGAGATGCAGGAATCTAGTTTTGACAGCTTAATGGGGAAATGGAGAGAAAGAGGCTGCGTGTAAAAGGTGGTGTGCAAGAGGGCATGAGAATGAGACAGGATGCGAGGGGGAGAGAGCAAGAAGAGGGAGCAAGTGGGAAAGAGCATGAGGGAGAGTGAGGAAGTGCACGAGAGCAGGCAGGAGCGATGGCAAGAGTAACAGCGAGGGCAAGTGCGAGCAAGAGAGCAAGCACATGAGAGCACGTAGGAGAAGGAGACCTTGTCTAAAACATTCAGTAATGCCAGCTATTAATAACAGATGTAAGAAACCAACTTGTCTCCAACGAGCTGTGTTTTGACCCACTTATTGCAGAAGTCAAACATGACCTAACGCAGTCAGGCTGGGAGCACTGAAGTTCAGCTACTGACACTGTGTTTAAAAGCAGTATCAATTAATTGGGTGAAAATCAATTAAAAAAAAGAAAATAAGTAGAAACCAGGAGGGGCAAGTAAAGTCTGATACAGGGTAAGCATTTCTGATGCTTGGGGATTCACACTGGCACAGTTTGTATAGTTTCTCTGCTGCCTTTGCAAAGCACAATGTGCAGGCGTGTGTTGATTAAATGACACCATGGACTTACACAGAGACTAAACTGTTGCCCTGAAGCATTCCCACTAATCATTCCTTTTATATTTGAGGCAAATTTCACACTAGACTCTATGAAAGAGGAGGAATACATGTGAGAGACCATTATGTTGATAAACTGATGCAAAAAGATGTCCTCTACTCTGTCTCCCACTGTCACTCCACAGACTCAGGTGGAAATAGAGTTCTGGGACAGCTTCTGAGAGCAAACAATTAGCTTGGACCAGTATGTCCCACACAGGAAGGAAATGTCCAAAATGGAAGAAAAATAAGGTGGGAAAGTAGTAGGAGTGACTCTAGAAACACAGCTGGAAATTGGCTAGCTCCAGTCCTTGCAACAAACAGTCTGGGTTTTGATTTCACTACGGGTGAGTTTCTGTACCCTCTTACATTCCTGTCTATGACTTGCAGGTTTGCAAGCTTGATGTCTTTTGGAGCATATCTGTGACCTGAAATTACAGGTCCCGTCTTCTGTCTGTCCCATGTGATGCCAGGAGTCCCACTATTCATTGGCAGATGACTGTTTCTAATTTTACTTTAAAATCATTTTAGCTTTCTTTCTAAAAGTAAGAACTGAAAATATAAGTAATTGCTAATCCAAACACTGACCAAGGTTAATGTTTCCTCACTTGTAACTGTGTTGCATAGCACATTAAAAACCTAACCCACACTGAACAGTCCGCTTGCCCAGCATCCTTCCAGGAGTCTACTTCCCAAATATCCTTCAGCCTTCTGGAAGCAGTAAAATGCTTCTGCTGAAGACATGGAATAATTCTGAGAGAACTAAAAAAGACTTTTCATAGCTCTAGGATTAATGAGCTAGATAGCTTGTCGCTATTTGCTCATTATAAAGCAAGCTCAGAACAGTAATGGCTAAAAGTCATTAATTTCTGGCAGCAGCTCACTGACATATGGGAAGAACTGGTGGCCTCAGCTCACTTCTTAGAACGTGTAGCATTTCTCATTTGTCAGTCCCAGCAGAAAGACCACAGCTTGAATGCAGATTGGAGAGCTGCTTTCTACATCCCAAGTATCAAACCTCATGGAATTTGGAAACTACCAGAGGAGCTGCTGTGGCTACTGGGATCTGTCTTCCCTGAGTTGCACACATCAGTTTCAAATTAAATAACTTGGCATCTGCTGTGGATACTGACTTCAAGGCAAAGGGATTCTTAAAATAAAGCAAAACTCCCAAATCGCTATATTTCTTTAACAGCCACAGAAACATATTCAAATGCACTTGCTGCTCAATCACACTTTCTATCTTAAATCATGGCTCTTCAGTTCTCTCTCTCCTATTTTGAAGAGCTGCATAAAACTTCTCTTAATCATAATTGTACCTGCAAACAAGATGGAATTTACAGCACTTGAGATTTAGCCAAAAAGTGCTAGCACACAACAGCAGCCTTGAACTACTTCTAAAAAAAAACCATGACGGCAACTGGATAAGTTTATATTAAGTTTAGTTTGGGTTTTTTTCTGTCATGGGAATGTGCATTAAAAATCACAGTAGTTTGAACAGAAAACTTGTAGTTTGATCAATGGCTTGATCCACCCAGTGGTGAAGTAGAATTGTCCCTTCAGATTGAGCAGGAACATCGTCAGACCTGCGGCAGCCTGTGAGTTGAAAGGTGCAAAATATAGAGACAGAGAGGAAAACCCACACCAGAAATGCTGACATTCTTTTGAGTATGTAAATTTTACTTCAGTAAGTAGTGAGACAAGCAAGGTCTTGAGGTTCTTCTTTGCAAAAGCTGCTACCATGTTTTATGTTATTTAGGTAGCAGTGGTTGAATCCAGAATCCAAATTACAAAGCAGTCCTTGTGCAATTCCCATTTACACACAAAAGTCAACCCTTTGTGCCGTATCTCATTTTGGAATAGACAAATCAGAAGTTTCATGATGACATATTGTAAGAAACTACTCTGGCCACCCGTTTCCACCAGTTTTGCCCTGTGTTGAAAACAGCATCAGGTTGTCCTGCCATACACTACATCCGGATGTTGTTTACATGCCTGCATTTATCCCAAGTAGGAATAAAATATAAACCCCTAAACACAAACAACTTAACCCAGGCACATTGCCTTAGGGTGTGCAGTTGCTTTTCCTCAACACTTCTCTAAATAGCTATGCCACTCTGAGAATCAAAACAGCCAGTGACAGAAATTGCCACAACATTTTGGTCATGTTGTTTCTGTTGAACTCAAGTCAAGAGCTGATGAACAAAAATACATGGTTTCTTTGCTTTTCTTTTTCACTATGAAATACTTAGTACAGAAAGCATGTTTTACTTCTATTGCTGCTCCTTAACACCAAATCTTCTATCCACTGAGTAATTCACTGCTGCCTACACTGTGACACAGAGCAAGCCTGACATGCACAGCTTTGTTTCTGTGTGGTTTAATACATGACAACTGAAGATCCTGTACTCAGTCCAAGTAGTACAGTGTGAAATCAGGACAACTATTTCTCTACAAATTCAGAACTCACTGCTGAAACTTTAGGACCATATTATTGCTCAGATATCAGAGAAGATGTTTAGACATAATGTGCTTTTACCAGAAAAACCATACGTTCCTACAACTTTATGTTATAAGAAAAGGTCAGCTGTATTTTAAAAGTAGAGATGCAAAAACCTAGAACACAAATCAGCGGACAAACTTTAAGCCAAGGACTTAAAGCTGAAGCATCTATTTCATTCTGTTGACTGTAATGAATACTGAGCAACAGAAGTCATTAGATCCAGAGCATCTAGACAGAGCAAAGCAGTAGTTTAAATGGCATGCTGAAAATATAGGTTTCCAGAGGAGTCTCAGATAGGATGAGCAGCGTCAAAGGACTGCACCTGGATTTGCAACAGCAGAAACAGATCTCAGTGCTGCCTCAGAAACTGGAAAGGCAAGAGCAGCACCACATTTAATTAAAAGCTAATTGGAAAATCATGCTGATAACCACAAATATTGTGCTGATTTGATAGGATAGGTCACAGTCCTTTCAGCTCAAGACCATAACATGAGCTGCAGATGTTCACAGGCACAATTACAGAAATATGAGTTTGCTGTTAAAAAAACCAAAATGAAATCCATGCTTAAAGCTGTTCTATAAAGTAACTACTCTTAAAAGAGGAAAGCATAACAGCTCACTTAAACCACAAAGTACTCATAAATGCCTTCCCTGTACAATGATGAGAATATAATTATACCCTTTGCTATGTTTTGTAGAGAACTTATTTGTCTTTTTAATTTATGACAAAGGTTTTCTCAGTTTCAGGTAAACTATAAGCTGTAAAAATAAAAACCTAAAAATTCCACATGGCCTGAAGGCCTCTCCCCAAGAGGGAAATGAGGAATAATTTCTAACTAGTAGATCATGCTCAGTATTTCTACAGCCTTCTGGGGAAATATTTTCAAATAGGAGTTTCATTACCCAACTGCAAGAAGGTAATCCTAACGAAGGTTGTACGTATGCAAGAGCTTTGAAACATTTGTGTGTATGCACAGATATAAATGTAAACATCCTGATATTTTAGAGAAGTGCCACTCCATCTCTTCTCAAAAATATCAAAAACTTTCACTGAATTTTGAAATTCTTTTTTCTCTGGAGGAAGACGAAAATGCCTCCAACCAGGACTCACACTGTCCCCACATGCTGCTCCAGCAGATAACTAAGACAGAGGAGGGACACCTACTTTTGAGGACAGGAGAGTAATGAAAAGTTAATGTCTACATTGGCAAGATGCAACCAAATGCAACCATTCTGCCAAATTATTTAAAATTGTAGAAACACCATTATTTCGGCAACTGTCATTTAATCTCACACAGCTCCAGCTGATGCTTTATTCTAACATTTTTTGAAGAGGGTTGCCTACAGTGATTGATACAAAACCTTAAAATTCTCTAATTTTAGGTGATTGTAATTTATAATCCAAAATAAATGAGCATTTAAAACTGAGAACAACTTTAAAGTTAATAAAAACCTTAACAATGGCAGTAAGAGATGCCAAAAAAATTCTGTCATGGAAAAAAAAAGAGACAAATAAACTATTTATTTCCTGATAACTGCTTGATTTTGTTTACTGATAGCTTTAGGCTTGGTGTCCTTGAGTCTGCACCCATCAGATCTAGAACCTTGTTTTTAAATGAGATCTGGGACCCCTGATGCACTTAGGTGAGACTAAAGTCAAACATACTCAACACCAGTTCATGAGAAAAACTGTCAGTGAGTCACTGATGGTGCTCATGTCAAGAGTCAGCTCAGGCAACAGTTAAAACCCCACAGAATTTCATAAAATCCAACGGGATCCAACTTTGAATCACAAATACTGACCTAATCTGAGGCCAGATTATATCCTTGTTCTGTGCTTTGCATTTATTGCTAAAAAAATAGTAAAACTTACCTTCGTCCTCAATATACTGCTGTATGCAAGTACTGTAAGTGTTTCCTTTAGAGTACAATACTAAAAGTCATTATAATACCTTTGGGGCATAAATCTCTAATGGAGAAACCTATTAAGATTAAACAAAAGCCTATAAGGTAGACTTTATTACATTTTTAGACAAATCAAGGAGTTAGTGTTAAGACAGCTGACCTGTTCTTCCCAGTCTAAGAACATTATTAGCTCATACTCTCAGTTTTAAAGTATCCTGTGAGACATTCTACATTTAAAGAGGAACAATTATCAAAAGGGATTCATTTGTAACTCAAAATGGTCTCATTCTTTCCACATTTCTCAGAACACTTTATAAAAGAGTATTAAAAGAAATAAGAGTATTTGAGTGATTAAAATTAGTAGTCTACTTTAAAATAATTTACATTTTGTTATTGAAAAATCCTAAAATAACAAAAATTGTTTTAACTATTTGGGAAATACTCCCTTTCTACAGGGAATTAAAAAAAAATTAAACTAATTTTATTACACTGTAATTCTGAGGATGTTTGTTTTTATCCATGAATCGATGTGTTACAGGTCTTGATTGTGATCCCTCCACAAAAGCAAGTGCTAGCATTGATTTACAGGGTATCAAGGGACAACAACTTTCCCTCTCACCCTCCCTCAGGTTTTTTAAGGGTACAGTCCTGCTTATGACTATATAGGAGAATGTGACATGCAGCTAAATTATATTCCAGTCAATACATATCCTATGATCTTACAATAAGCATCGCATACAGGACAGGGCAACATTTGTTATTGAGTAGTTTAGCTAAAACACATAGTTTTATTTTAGTAAGGATACATTTAGTCACAAGACCAAAAAGTATTTTTCATTTAATTAAAATAAAGCTCAGAACTAAAATGAAATTCACAAAACAGGGATGCTATTCATTATCATGTTCTCTATAGTCCAGATTTAACTTCCAACAGAAAATCTGTCAGCCAAAAATTCCCATTTGCTCAAGTTACTAATAAAGCATTCAAAACCAAACACCCAGTAAGAATCCTTGTCCTGGGAGCAGCCAAATGCTTTTTCCTTCAATGTGCCATCTACTTCTAAACCAATGAAGTTTCAAGAGATTTTCACCACCCATATCTACAAAGGGAAGGAATATGGAAAAAAAAATTAAAAATCAGCCAGTATCTCTAACTCTCCTCTTGGGCCTCTTATTTTCTTAGACAAAGACACTTAGTCACTGAGAAAACTAGAGCCCCTGCTCAAGCACCCTGGATTGTTTCCCACAGCTCCAGAGGGAAGTCCACAATAACAACTTCAGTTGGAAGGCCCTGCCCACTTCTCATCAAAGCTGAACATTTTTGCCAAATAGGTATGGGATGTTATTGATGATCTTACAGAAACCTTAAAGTGTTGTGAATGCCTTGATACAGGCTTTTCATATATTGCTTTTGTTCTATCATTCAAGATAGAGAGGAGCACTCAGGAAATTACACGAGTTGATCAAAGCCAGTATACTTTTATTTTACTCCTGATTTTCATTTGAAACCCCACATAAAAATGTATTATAAACATGAAACCTAAATCAATGTTTCCTGCCAAACACACAAAAGCCAGCTCAGTGGCAAGTATTTCCAGCTGCACTACAGTTTTGCCAGAATTTATCCATCCTGAGAGTTTACCACACCACAAACAACTTTAGTTGAAACCCTTAATTCACAAAATCTTTAAAACATGTTGCTTGATGCGTTTTGCTTCCCCTTTTTTCCCAGTGTTTCTCCTGTTCCCACCAGACCCCAGAGTCACCCCTGCCTTTGAGTATATCATAGATTTGGTTGTGAGCCACTGCTGTCACATTACTACCTTGGTTTTCAACCACAGCAAACTTACAAGTGGCAGCACATTAGAACTGAAAATTTATAGGTCTAAGAAATTGTAGTTTAAGTTGCTATTCATCAATGTAATTGGATGTTAATAATAGGATGTACAGTGCTGGCATGCATATCAGGTACATATACATTTATTAAGTATAATTCATTCCACTGGAATTCTGATAAGGACTGCTTAATTCAGGCTTTAATCAAATGTCAGAGGAGCCAGAAACTCAAGCAGAGACTCTTTGTCACTGGTGAAATATTGTGAATAAGTCAGAGAGAGCTTTTTTAGTGTTAGTTGTGATTATACTTGGTTTTATCTCTGCCGTCATACATTCTCTTCCCTATTCGCATTTATTTTTCTTGTAGCTCACAACTGAAAATGAATGGAACTCAATGTTATGTTCTGACTGCTTGTTCCAGTGATGGTTCTTCATTGTATGATTGCCTTTAATGGATACGTAATATATTTTTTTAGACAAGTGCATAAAAAAGGTAATATGGAGATTTTCAAGCACACTTTTGGGATATTTTTGAGCTACATACTTTGGGATCTTTTTGGCTGCATATGAACAAGAGCATACACACTTTCAAGCCATTATGCTAAATGCCATGATCATGTTAGGCACTCACTCATTTGAAAGTTCTGCCATTGGCACAAGATTAAAAAAGTGAGAAACTAGTAACAGCTCATAATACTTGCTGATCTCTGTCATCCACTACCACTGCCAGTCACAATCTCAATGCAAACTGGTACAAAGATGTGCTCTTAAAAAGGAAATAAATTTATTGATCACAGAATTACTGCATACTATCCCCTGGAGAAAATAATTCCAACCCTTTTCTTTGGCACATGCTTTGCAGAAAATAGAGATGGATATGTTAAAACACAGAAGTAAATACCAAGAAAGACCCAAAATATAGCAACCTTTACATCACCTTCTTTGAAGGACAAGTTTTACATCTTTGGTGGTAAAGCTGAGACACTCAGATGATATTCTGATTATCTTCACAAAAAGCCTGGCTTTCTAACACTAATTTATTCCATAAATTTGGAAACTCGTCTTCTGAATGAGTAAATTTAGAATACTTCCTTCTCACTGATGCCATGGTAGTTTTTACCTTTTTTTTTTATATACCTTTTATATGTTCTCTGTATTCTTAGCAGACATATTAGTAGTTTTGTAGCCTATTATTGTAACTTCATTCCAGTATTTTTCTGGGTAGAAAGACTAAACATTCTAAAAGCTTCCCAGCTGAGGGACTGAAAACCCTATGCTATCTTGGTTCTCCATAAAACTTAAGGTTGAAGACCAGCTCTTTGAGACATATTTTTGTAAACAGGGTTCCACCCTTATCCAAAGGGGGAGAATCTAGACAGTATCAGAACTAGGGGATTACTTCATCTGTTTAACTTCTTATTGGGGAATCATTGTCAGACATGCTAATTTGCAAAGTTGATAAAAATTGCATTGGAGTCACACGTGGTGTGTGCATCTTTAGCGTTTTCCACCTTGACGAACTGTGTCACCTAAGGATCCCTATAAAGGTAACCCCTTTTTGTCACCTAACTGTGTCTGGCTCATAATCCTAGGACCAGAAAAAAGGGCATCAATTTCTCATGTAGCATGACCAGCCACCAAAATGGTTGCTTAGAAGAGGCAATATACACTAAAATAACAAAGACCACTGAAGGGAAGTATATATATTCCTGTAAAAAACCCAGTAACTATCTGAAGCATCCCCCCAAGAAAATCCTTTTTATATAACTGCACCCTCAGACTTCATTTTGCTCAGAAAAGAATATACCCCCTGTACAACCAAGAGGAAGATTACACAGCAGGGCTCCCATTTGAAGAATTAAATCAGATTTTGAAAGAAACACTGCAACACTGTGTGAGAACTTCAGTAAAAATCTCTGGTCCTACCCTGAATTTTCTGTGTCTTTAACTTAACAACCATTCCAAACTAGAATAAAGTCATACAGACAAAAAATGTCTTCTTGCCAATGAGGGAACAAAAACAATGCCTCCATTTCCTGCTCTTTCATTCCTGAGTGATAAATCACAGCTCTACTGGGCATTTAAAATCATAACACTATTCTTCCCATATAGACAACCACTTCATCTCCTTTCCCAACAGCTCTGTACTCTACAGGTATAAAACACTACTCTGTTTCAATCAATCTCACTGCCTTCCTAGTAGAAGTAATAAAGATTGTTCCCAACATGTTTTGTGTTTTGGAGCTTGCTACTGCCTTTTCTGATTTGATGAGCAACCTGTGCACCTGATAGCTTGTATGTTGTTTCCAAAGTAGTTTAAGCTGGTCATATTTAAAAGTGATCAGCTCTAATTTCACAGTTTATCTGTGTCATTGTCCTTAAATCATCATGAGTTCAACAGAGCTTCCACCAGAAACCTGAGACAGCACATCCAACAGGGAAGATCTCCTTTTTGCTGTGGTAAAAAACACATAGAGAAAATTCTCTTACGTCTTATTTGCAGAAGACATTGAAATTTAATATCATCATTTTTATAATAAGCAGAAGATGGATTTATCAAAAACTTTTTACATTGGTAAGCAAATGCTACTCACATAAAGTATCCCTGATGGCTTTTGTCATTTTGCTCATTTATATTTAAAAAGTTAGATTTCTATCCCACTTTATTAAAATCAGACTATTACATAAATACACACTGTTGCATGAATAATTTCTGCATATTAGCATTTTTAAGTCATGTCATTGTATTCACAGGGATTCAAGGCTACAAGGTCTGCATTTTGGCATGCAATTTTTCTTGGGGAGAACTGATACAAAAGCTGATGAAAAATTATGCCCATTTTGCAATCATAGAAGTTGTAAATACACACGGAGCAATCCTAGCAGGAGTTTAACAGAGACAAGGAACAATCCAAGGAGCATGAAGAATGGCATCTTGCTAACTCTATGTGGCATCTTTATAATTAAGTGCCACACTTATTAGAAGTCAAAACCATCAATTAAAAATTAATGAACCTCCCATAAAAAAGCAAGAGGGGATCTGACAAACTTGGGAAATGTGTGCTTTTTCATCAATATGCATTTTGACAGCTGTTGCACAGTAGTTAACTACCATGATATTCAAGGAGCAGAGTGATTCTTCAAATGGCTGTGGCAGAACTGATAGCAGTGTGGCACCAATCATCTGGTACATAGCTTTTCCATGAATACTCTACCCCTTTTATGTACTCCAGATTCTTTTAAAGTAATTCTGAAAACTGTTTGAACAGCATGCAACATGTCTACAATTGCTTTCATGCAGACATTAGATTTTTTTTTCCCCTTCTGGTAATCCTACAGTTTGCAAATCTGGAAAATCCTGCTGACTCTCAGCATTGCACATGAAGTTTTAGATTTGGCTCCAAAACCAGCACTTTAACTTTTTCCAGCTTTTTCTGTGTGTCACAGTCTTCTGTAATCAAATATATGTTTTATGAAGCAGAGAAAAAAAGGTAATCAGAAAGTCTTTAAGGCTCTAATCAACACAGGGAGTTAGTTCCAGGACCTGAGTTTGACACAGAAACAAAACATCAGTGTAGCAGGTGCTAGGAAAACTGGGTGGTTTTTTGTTGTTGTTGGGCTGCTTTTGTTGGTTTTTTTCTGGTTTTTTTTCTTCCCTTTTTTAATAATTGAGTTGCTAAAGAGCTTTAAACAAACAAACAAAATACGCATAATGCACAAGAGGTGTTACAAGTAGCAGTCAGAAACAGGCTGTATGACAGGCAATCCGATGGCACCCTGGCACTGCATCTTAGGTAGAAGAAATTTCATGTTGAGAATACACCTAGAATCCAGATTATGCTGTTGGGAAAAAAAAATACACTGGGCTGCAAACATGCTAGGCCTGTCATCCCATGATCAATCTTCCTTCATCCAGGAAGAAAAAAATAAAAACCCAAAACCCACCAGCCAACTAGAGGCAGAGGTGAAAACTTGTTTCCTAGTCTCCTGTTTAAAAAGAGTGCAGAGGTGAAGGTTCTCCTTGAGAGCAAACATGAGGCTCAGTGGAGCTGCAGGATGCTCCTGAGCTCTTGGTATCCCAGCAGGGTTGGGACAACACAGCTCTGTCCAGGAGCTCGCTGTGCTCTGCTGCATGGCCTGGGGGGTGAGGGCAGGGCTGCTGCAAAGCCAGAAAGCAAAGTTAAGGGAATTGCCTGCCCATTTAAGTCAAATGTACCTTACTGAATTCAGCCTCCTGGTTCTCTTTTACCTTTAAGCAAAAATCTCAAGGATTGGAAAATTAGCTATTATAAGTGTCGAAGAGGAGCTTTGTTATCAGCCAAGGAGAGACACAGAACTAGGTAAACACATACATGACACCTCCAGTTCTCTATGGCCAGATGAGAAGAACATTTTAAGGACTATGGTTGCTTCAAATAGTATTTTGTCCTGTTTTTCTTAACAAATCAAATGGAGAGTTCTGGTACCTCTTTAATATTTTACTGCCTGAACAGAATTAAGTGCTTTAAGGTTTCATAAAAACCTGATGAGAATACAGGAGAAAGCTATTGCAGAAAAAACCTGGATTTCAATAAAACTACATTAAATAAACTTGTTAAGGTTCAACCAGACCAGAGTTTAGCAGATCTGTGAGGAAAATAAATATGATTCTATCTCTCAGTTAGGTCGGTTTAGCAATACTCACTTTATCAGCACCATTTTTTTTAATAGTGTTTTGGTAAAGAGTAGAGTGATTCTGAATCAGGCTTGCATGCTTCACAGAAGCCACTGAAATTTTGGAACTATTTGCAAGTCTAAGAGCTTCGTCACATGCCTAAATATTACCCACAGTCACCTCTGTTAAGACTTCTCATATAGCCAATTTACTGTTGCAGTTCTCCCTCCTCAAATTTCCACTGTGTGCCAGCAAAACCCTCAGGGAGATATATTCCCTGACAAAACCCATTTCCCCAGTGTACAGCAGACCTACCTAGCACAAAAAAAGAATCTGTGCTCTCTGACCTGTAGGTCAGATGAAATGGAAAAAGGGCTCATACTCTGGCAAAGACAAACCTGGTGCAGTGTTTTAAACTTAGTGTTTTAGAGGTGCACCTGTGACAGCTGTTGCACAAATAATCCTACGAGAAGAGTTTTATATTCAGAATTGCTATCAAGAGGGAGCTTAATCTGCCAGTGACACACAGTATGTTGTATTGGAAGAATTTTGTGTTTCATTGTTTTGGGAAACTTATAGCCCAGAGGGTCATTAGCTGTAGCCAACTAAAGTGTATTAGATGCTACTAAACATCCATTCCCTACAGGCTTAATTGCAAAATGCCATCAACCATCTTCTGCGGGGATTCCTCTTCTGTGGAGAAAATGGCATTTCTATTTTGAATCCCTTGTCTGCATTAAATATTCCCTTCCTCCCCCTTATTTTTTCCCCCTTCTTGACCATTAGGACTTGGTTTGATAGACAAGTTTTTCAGCTCATAGCACCCTCTCTGTTGTAGTTTTTTGAAGGCAGACTACTCTGGTGAAAAAATAATCAAATTATGTCTTCATTCTACATTGCTTCCCTTAACAGTTGTCTTCTCAGAAGCTGGATCTTTGGGTCACAATAGACCACAAGCCCAGAAAAAAATTAGGTTTTCTAAATTATTCAGCGGAGTGCTAATTTGATTAAACCAGTACTGCCTGGATCCCTTAGCCTCTGGGTTACTGATCAAAACTTTGATTACTATCCAAACACACCTTTTAAACAAAAAATTTACAGTGGAAAACAAGTGGGTAAGTCTGATTTCCTGTTATAATGATATTTCACATAGAACTGAAACACACAGTATATTTATTTTCCTAAGGAAAGTATTAAAAGGAGAGCTGAACTGTACAGGAAAGGACTGTTTAACTACAGATATTTTCTGCCAAAAAAATAGTGGATCTCTGGTAAAAGTTTTGATTTCAATAGTCAGCAGACAAGTTTGCAAAATACAACAAGGGAAGCAGATCACAGAATGCCTGGTTCACTTCTTCATCCCAGTGCTCATCCCTTTTGTTGTGCTTCTGGAAACACGACAGCTGGAGGCACTCATATGACATTTTGGGTACCTTATTCTGTGGTTGGAAATCAGACAAAATATACACAACTACAAAATCATTTGAGGGATTTTAGATGACCCAAGTGTACCTATGTGTCAACATGGTTGATGCTCTTTGTTCTGCAACAACCCAGAGTAATATATGCAGGCAGGCTGTCACACACATACAACTTAAAATAAGTGAACAAAATATTTAGCTCAGTATTAAAGTAATCACAGTTCAGAAGAGTCTCAGTTCAAACTGAATTAATTTGAGTCTTCTCAATTTACCCTGTAATTACTCGTATTTTAAGATTACATCATCCCATTTAGACACATTCTCCCATCTAATACCTCAGTTTCTAACCCTCGACTTCAAGGCTGTCAATGTCCATGATAATTCACAATAAAAATACAGTGACATTTCAAAAATCTGAAAGCACTACTGCATGTACACTATCTGTTATGCTGATAAAATAGACGCTTTCATTCTGAAGTGCAGACATTTTGACATCTTTTAGTAGTACTAAGGAGTGATACTAAGAAAAATTAATCTCCCTTATGATGTTGAAGGTAGGAATTTATCCTTCACTGAAAAATTCCTTGTCAAGCTCTTAGGAGATCAGATGTTACAATATAGGATAAAGGATCTTGACTGAGAAATAAAAGCAGTAAAATAAACAAAGAATCTAAACTTCTGTGATTTTTTAACCAAAACACAACCTTACCAGTAGTTACAGAATTTATCCAGCTACAATATGTTTACATCAC
Organism: Entomyzon cyanotis; assembly: GCA_024500445.1. NCBI lineage: Eukaryota > Metazoa > Chordata > Aves > Passeriformes > Meliphagidae > Entomyzon > Entomyzon cyanotis. Next base: position 4,402,143 of record JAKEPQ010000739.1, read on the forward strand.
ATCAAACAAAAATTATGAAGAGAAATATCATTATTTAATCAAACCAACTTCCAAAGAAAGTCTGGAATGTGCTAAAGACCAATGCAAAAGAACTGGTTCATACCTGTTTACATGGAATCTTTTTTTAATTCTGTATTTCAGTTTCATTTTAGAACACGTCAGTGCCCCAAATGAAACATGAGAAAGTTTACTCATCCTCCGTGGAAGAGGAGACAGTCCATCACACTTTGTATTTTTACTCTTGTGGCAAGCCTTAGCAGAAAACAGAATGAAACAACATCCTTATTCCCAGAGGCAGCCTTTCAAGAATTAAAAAAAAAAAAAGTGGAAGAAAGAAACAGGGTAGAAGTTGAGACTCACTGCATGCCCAACAACCCTATCACACTGGAAAATACTGTGTTCTGTAGCAATTGACCAGGGACACTTTGCCATTGCTTTGCCAGAAGGACAACACCACTGTGGAAGAATTTGGGGTAGAAGCAACCTGCGCAACTGATTTATTTTAGCCTGATCTCTATCAGATTTAAACATGGAGGTTTGCTCCACAATACTGCAGCTCCTAGCATGAAGTGTCAGACCAACCTACATAAATGAGAGCTCAGTGGTTCAGAGCTGTATAAAACACCCACTGAGGATCAGTGCCCACTGACTCCAGCAAAACAAGAAGCATGAGGTTCCACAAGAGCCACTCCCACAAAAGCTGAGAGAAGTGGCACAGGTGCCTGGACTGGCCCAGCTGTAAGCACCTGACGTTCTCAGAAGCAAATATTTCAGGTTTGTTATGCAGCTAAGAGAAACATTTCCAGGAAATCATTCAAAATTTCAGAAATGTTGATTTACCCTCCCAAGACTCTTCTTTCTCTGCATTACCAGAGGAAAATACTAAGGAGACTTTGATCCTAAAATTTCTGCAGTAGGAAGTAAGACTAGCATGATCAGGATTCAGCTAAGAACAGAGTGTTTATATAATTCAAATCTGTGAGAAAATATAAATTATAGTGGCAGATATTGAATTTTTTTAAACTTTAATGATTCCCACAGTCACATTACAATACCAATGAAGGAAGAAACTAATATTATCACTTGCCATGGCATATGAAAATAAAGAAAAATGAAAAATTATTTGTGGCCAAAAGCAGCAGAGACCAGTAAATTTAAGAGTGAAAATTAAAACATGCACTCTTTCTCCACTGGGGAAAGAAACAATTCCTTGTTTTCCCAGTTCTCAAAGGCCAATTAAATGTTTGTAGTGCACCAGAAAGAACTATGGAATAAAGATAATAAAGAAAGGAAAACAGAGAAAGAATAGAATGGGCATTTTAAAGAAATACACTTGAACATGTTCATTTTTAATGGTAAAAGGCATCAGTGATAGGCCTTTTCCCATAATAATTTATGAATATTAGAAAACATGGAATAAAATACTTAGAGAAAAAGTAAGGGAAGGTAAGGTATTAGAAGATAAGTCTTGGCTTTACTTTAATTCATTAAAATATTATCACAGGGTAATATTGCACTTCAGAGTCTAGCTGATGTAGTGCTTAATTGCCTTCCAGATCAAGGCATTCAGAAACTCATTCATAAAAATTAAAACTTCAATTTCACAAAAATGATGCATTTTGGTCATCAATTGATGTGACCTTAGTATATGATATTTACATACCAATTCAATGTTTCAACTTTGAAGGATCTGCACAAAGAGTAATTGTATAGCTCGTCTTTGAGGAAATGTATTACTCCAGCATAAAGGGGGAAAAAGATACAAATAGATTAAAAAACCCCATAATGCAGTATTTCTCACTCCTGAGCTCCGTCCAGCCTAGAACCTCATGCTGCTTTATAAAAATTTGTGATGAGAGGTACTAGAAATGAAGCATTTTTTTTCTCAAGTCAAAGGATTCACAGATCAGAAGCACAGTGTGCTGGCTCATGACTTTTGACAGCTTGTCAGTGGTGGCAGCAGAAGTCGCTGTATCCAGCTGCTTCCCCCATCCCATCCCAGTGTAACATGACTGGATAATGCAGCAGTCCCTGCAGTGCAGCCACTGCTGTGCCAACACATTTCCTAGCTGGGTGCTGTTAGCTTCAAACACCATCCATTGCAACCAGGATGTGAACTCAACAGACAAGGGGACACTGACAATCTGTTCTGCTACTAGGCAGTGAAACTCCACCAGTGATGGGCAGATGGCACTCACAAGAGCCACAGCTCCTCCTCCTTGGGACCACATTGCACATCAGATATACTTTAGATCACAGTGAAATCTTGTGCTCTAGAAACATTAGGCACCTAGGTTGCCAGAGGAGACATTTAAAAAGCCAAAAATAGTGCTGTGTGTGAAGATTAGTTTTCACTGATCTTCACAATCTTTAAATATTGAGAGGTGTGATTAAGTAGGAGCAAAAATGAATGTGTTTATGTCCTACAGATTGCTGCAAATATCCAGTGTTTGACAACACCCAGCCTGTAATGTACCTGTGAAATAAACAATTCTTCAAATACTCCAAGCGTATTAGCAGCTTCAGCTGTAACAACAGCCCCTAATTTCTGCAGCTCATTGTAAAAAACACATTTCCAAAGGAAACCTGAAAGAAATGCCTGGATTGAATGACAGAAGATGCATTTTCTCCCTGCTCAGTCATACTGGGGTTTAACTGGAAATTCACAGCACTTGTGCAACGTGGTGTGGGAAAAGGTCACAGCAGGTACAGCTTTCAGGGCTCCTGTGTGACAGGACTACTTAGCTTTTATTGGTGAAGGATACATATTGGCCTACCAGGATCACCTTAGGTTTTGTTCAATGAGCTATATGCATGAGGTAAACAAGACAGCTGATTTTGAGGGGCAAGTCAGTGATTGCAAATCCTTTTCCTACACAAAACAAAGATGATTTAATTGAACTCTGCCCGCTGCTGCACTATTTCCAGACATATTGAACAACAGTCTGGCTTTTTCAGACAATTATTTGCCCTTTGTTCCATTATGTGCATCTCTCTGCATTTCCTTGCAGCCATATGGGCTCGTGTAAAAATACCAAAGCCGCCACCAGCAGCTTTAGTTATAAATAGTCCTAGAAGAAAGTAATCTAAGTTTCAGGATGAGCAGGTGTTAAAATTACATGCATCTGGGAAAAATCAGCATTCACTAACACCCTCTGATAAGGCTGGAATGCACGTTAGCAAAAACTCACCACAGCTCCTTTGGCACATTTAATTTAATTTAGCATTAGCAAAACTATGGAAGCTGAAGGAAAGGACAAAAACATCCATAAGCCTAAGAACAGCTTCCCCACGCCTCTTGAGATGCATATACTACCATTTTCCCCTAAAACGGTGATCTTTGATAAAGATATCCTTTTATGCTAATGTAAAAAGTTATTAGTATTCAGCAGTGGAAGCTCTGGAGAGCTATTTCTAACAGTTTAAAAATAGAATTTAAAAATGTTCCTTTAAACATCACCAAGGGAAATTGCACAGTCAGGAGAGAAATTGCTTACAGTTATGCACAAACCCATGGTACTTAAGAGGAAATAAAGGCCTTCAGTCACAGAGCATCCATTTGTGTCCTTGGGAACACAGGGAAAGGAGAAAGAGAACTTGAAGCTAAGCGTGTGTAATGTCTTTTTGAGAGTGGGTTTGAAGGACTTTGTGCAAAACAACTATTCAGATACTGTAAAAGGAGTATAGAACTGTGGGCAAGGAATGAACCACTGACAGTCAAAGGCCATGCTCTTTGGATGCCCAGGTAGGTCAGGAATCTCATCTGTAGTCATTCAAAGAAGAAAATTATTTCCTGAACGCATCTTTATCACCTAGCCCAGGAAGCTTCCAGGTAACTGAAGTGACCATAGACCTCTCATGAGTATCCTTCTCTTCTCTGGGCAGTCTTCATTCATCAGGGAGCAGTAGAGCATAAGGGCACAGGGACTCATGGCTCAGAGATCAGACACAGTGACGAATGTTGTCTAATAGAACACTTTTCTAGCACCCTGAAAAGTTTTAAAAGGCTGTTAAAGATCCTAAGAAGTGAGAAGCAGAGCACATGGATCAGATCACGATGTGTTGGGTACTGATACCTGTGGGAACTCTCCTCCTAACTCCCCATCACAAAATCATGAGTATTTATAGACTACAATGAGCTGTATGCAGCAGCATTTCAAGGAAGAGGAGGATACTTTATAAAATGCAGTTCATAAAATAACATTTTGCCTTTATTTGCTAAGAATGCAGGATAACTGACACCTTTTATGTCTGAAGTAAAGAAGGATGGAAAATGCTGCTTACACTCCAAAACCAGGACTCAATGGAAGCAAGCCCTTAATCTGGATAACATGGGATTTCCTTCCTCCTCAACCCCTTGTTTTTATCCCCTAAGGCATTAGTTCACTGTTTAATAGCATATTACAACAATGCATTTTTTCATAAAGCCACTTAAAAGGATTTATTATAGTAACACACGATACCACGTGTTTATTTCTCTTCTGAAATTATGTTTTCTCTCTGCTAAGCTGAGGGTAATAGCTGCTGAATACTGATTAGGGTTTTCCTTATTTGATTACTGTTAATTAGAGTCAAGCATGTAGTGCATCAGACAGGAGGACTGCAGATCATCGTGACACTTCAAACAGCCTATTTAACTTCAGCAGAGCCTGTTCAAAGTTTGGGGTCGGAATAAATCTTCTGCAGAGTTGTTTATGCATAGTTGTGTAACATTACACAGCATGGGGTACTGGACTGTTTGGTTAATTAGTGTAAGAGCCTGTCAGTGGCAACTCACCTCCAGGTTTACCATTGGACATTGCAATTAGCATGAAACAGTTTTCTTTTTTGGTCCAATTTCTCCCACACAAATCACTCTCACAGATGTTTTGCCTAAGAAACCCAGGACCGTAGCCAGTCAGCAGTCACTCACCCTCTTCCACTGGAATCTCCACGGGACGTCTGCAGCAACATCAAAGGGCTAGGCTAATCCCAGCTAATCTTGGAAAAAGTCCAGGGTTTCCTGAGGCTTTAAGGCTGTGATTAAAGAATACACCTGTCTGCCCCAGTAACGAGGTCAGACTATCTTTGCCAACAACAGGCTGCATTTTCCTGTGACACAGCTCCTGGAGGAACTGGCAGAAGAAGGTGAGAGTACGAAGCAGTCAGACAGACATCCAGCATCACCTAACAGTCTCTACAAAGCCACAACTGTTACAGCATTTCCTTCCCCCCCCCCAAACCCCCAATCAACTTGCACTGCTTCATATGACAGACTGCAAATGACAATTGGTGCTGAATTACTTCACACACAAGGCTGGAAGTTGTTGATATTGTCTGGGCTGGCTAAAGGTAATATAACCTATCCAGAAGGCATTTTTGAAACAGAGACAACTTCAAATTTACTTAAACTCCAATATTAAAAGTTAACACCATCTTCTCCCCCAGATACTCAGGGATATAGGCAATTAACAGTTTATCAGTAACTGTGCAGAAAGTTCACAATAAAGTTTCTACTTCAGTTTATAATTAAGCAAAATCTTTTTTCTGTGTTCTCAGTACTAGGCAGTAATTTACCTTAGAGATTTATCACTTGAGCTTACCAAATTACAGGTGTTAAACAAGTAGCCTGCTGACCTCCTCACATCAGCCAACTACAAGATATTAAAAGAGTGAAATTAGCTGGAAAGAGAAATAAATTATTTCAAGAAAATCAAGAAAATAGATAAATCAAGAAATTAGTTTCTCACATACTACACGCTATTTGACTGCATTAGTAGTCTCTTAGTTCATGTCAAACTCACTATCTGCTCAGGCCTGTCTGCTTGTGCTAATTTCAGGGTCAAGCAATTAAGACATGAGAGTCTTCCCCATATATGTGCCACAGTTATCCAGAAGAATAACTGGTGTTCATTAGTCACATAGAAAATTAACTGCATTATAAGCTAGGCAGAGGCAGGCCCATCAGATGGTACTGAAAATAACCTCTCCCCTTTTTTTGTTCAAAGGAATATGGCATTTATTATAAAAAAATACCTAAAAAGAGATGGAATTAAAGGTGAAGACATACTCTAGAGAAAACTGTTTCAATTTCTTAAGTCAGTAAATCTTTTGAATATATTTTTAAAAGTTTCAGCCAGTTCAGAAACTGCAGGAAATTCTTCTTCTTAATTTATTAACTCCAAAAGTCAACAGGGTGGTGCAGATTTACCTGGGAGTCCTGTCTCCTGACGACACTCTGGCACTCAATGATATTTCCAGTGCTCTGGCAAAGGTTGTCACTGTCCCTGACACTGTCTCCCAGAGGGGAGCCAAAGGACCTGTTCTGAGCACGAAATCAGGGGGCTGAATTCCTTAGAGCATTCAGGAAGCTGCCAATGCCTGGCTGGCAGCATGTTCATAACAGGGCTTCACCTACCCCTGTGTAGAAGAGGTCATGGCATGCTGCTTATCCACACAGCCAAGGGAAGGCCTAGGAGTATTTAAGTGATGAAAAATGCTCTGCTTTTCTGTGGTCTTTTCAGGTTGTAAGCTAATGTATATGTCACAGTGTTTCATGTGGTGTTCGTAAACCTACGTCTGCAAGGGATTATAAAGTCAAGCAATTGTAATTTTTTTAAAAGGGCGTCATGTTTTGCTAGGTCTTAGTATGTTGTACTAAATAGCTTTGGCTACTGTTTATAATAACTGTAGATTTTGATCAATTAATATACTTAACTTTCTTGATAGAGAAATCCAAAAAGATTCTCCGGGTTAGCTTTCTTCACTATTTTCTTGAGACTCTTGTGTGAGGACTCTCTTAAAAATTTACCATAAAACTCTCTTGTTTCTGTCTTAAATTAAAACAGTAATCCTAAAATCCTGATCTATGCAGTGCCAAAGCAAAAGTAAAAATTCCTGTCACCTTTCCTCCTTTTCCACAACTATTAAAACACTCAAATGTGTGAGTAAAGATACTCTGCTCATTATTCTCACCTTTAGTAAATATTCTAGGATTCTGCTATACTACATCATCTTGTCAAGTACATAGTTTTCTTTCTGGTCTTTTTAGTTATCAGTTCATTAAAATGCCCTTGATTCTGCCATGCCTGAAATCATGGAGAGTTATTTGTGTTCCAGGAGACAGCTAAATCCCAATCCACTTGCAGACACCACAGCAAGGGTGAGCACAGCCAAACCAGTGTGGTGATTTGTCCTTCAGACTAGGAGACATTCTGAGTGTGAGAAAGAAGGGGATGCTTTCTCTTATCTTTTCTTTTGCAGTAGGAGGGTGCTGGTTGTGTTGTCTGCCACCATCACCAGAGCATGTAGCGTACATAGCTCTAAAAACAAACACAACATCAAAGCCAACAGCTGAAATCAGAGAGCATAAACTTTGCTTTATGTGTGTTTTGCTACAGTTTTTTTTCCAAAGAATAATTACAATTACACTTTTATGGAAAATGCATGTAGTGCATTGTTCTAATAATGCAATAAAAAGTCATTGTAAAATAGAATGGACTTTCAATAAGCTAGGAAAATTCAAAGAGTAATATACTGGCCTTGTATATTATTTAAAGATATTAGATGTTCCAGTAATATCAGTATTTAATGTAGAATTAGGGAGAGAAGATCCCTCTTTCATCAGATACTTACTTGACTACACACCTCATACCTAATTTGCCATGAATTCAACTTTTCAATGCTTAAATCTCCAATTATGCTTTCACTGCATTTAAAACAAGCACTTGAAACATTACAGAATTCACTTTAGGGAATGTCTTCAGTCATGTTTTGTGACTGTCCTACAGTCACCACAAATGTACGAACTGTCAGCATATGGTATTTCCTACATAACTTTGGATAGTATTTTTTACTTCAGTCTTAGGACGCACCATGACCAGCAGGCAGAGGTAAAACATATATTTGGGGCAATTTTAGCATAAGTTTCTCCCAGCTTATGATTAATGGCTAGCATGATGAGCCTTGCCCCTGATCCAGCTAACTGATTTGTGCAGGCTTTCCTTAGTGATGCCAGAAAGAGGCAGGAGAGCAGGGCAGATGACAGGATCCTCATTAAGCTCATCCTCCCACCCTATTGGCAGCTCCTTCTGCTTCCTACTTACCAAACTTCTTACTGCCTGCCATAACCCGTGCAGGAAATCTGTTTCAGTGCACAACATCTACATGGCAAAAGTGGTTTTCCTAATGTCTACCTGAAACCTTGCTGCACTTCAGGACCCTACTAGTGTTGAGCAGACAACATGCAACCCTCAGTACACACCACTGGACATGTTTGCCTTCTCCTCATCAAGATAACTGTTAAGTGCCTCTCAGCTTGTGAACCTCCCCAGGATCTTGCTGTAGGGCTGATCATTCATTTTTCTACAAGTAAATTCCTCCCTCTTGAATGGCACCTTTGTTACAGCCAGTTTGTCCATTTTGTAGACGTAATTTTCAATTTTGACCTTGTCTTCTGTCATCCTTGCAGTCCATGCTAGCTTGAAACCTGATAACATGTGCTTTTCCATCATCCAGGTCATTAATAAATATGTTGAGTTGTATTGGAGCATAGGCATGTCCTTTCAAAGTCCCAGTCAGTTCTTTCTTTCCTTTTGACTGCTGATCATCAACAGTGCTGTAAATGCAATTTTCAAAACAGTCTTTTACCCTCCTTCTTAATTTCTTCCACATTATATTTCCCAAGTCTGCTAATGAGACTGTTGTATAGGACTGTGTACAAAGCCTGAGCAAAGTCAGGGTCCATGACACCTACCATCTCTTTTCTAACCACCATGCCTCTTACCCTGGGGAGAATTTCAGAAGGAAATTAGATTGGTTTGACATATTTTTTTTTCCCAACAACTCCATGCTGTTAGTTGTCTCCCTGTGCTCTTTTCAGGTTTGTTGACTTGAATGTTCTTGGCAAAAACAACATAATACTGATATAAATAGCAGGATTCATCCCACACTTAATAACAAGCTTCATCCTAAATTCCTTTTTTAAAATTTTACAGAATGTGAGAACTGACATCATGCAACAATTAGAGACCATAAACACAGAAATATTCAGTTGTCTGTAACTTTTAAATTAGACAAGTGTGAGGGCAAGCAAATAGTAAATCTCCAGTGTATTTAAACAGACAAAATTAAATTGGATGAATAATTTCAGTTGTCATAATTATGAATTTAGAGTATTAAGAAAAAAATTGCAAGAAAGACATAATATTAAAGCATATTGGCAGTACTGCTGAGATTCTCACTGAAATGCGATTAAGTGAGAAAGGTTCATTCAAAGTGAACTAACAAGAATTGTGTCCTATTGTGGCTAGCACAGGTTCTTCCCATGGGAACATTTTGCTATATTTCATAAACAAGATAAAGTTTGGATGTTTTGCAAACAACTTCTCCAGATTAGGTCAGTTCGGGCTTGGCCAATTGGGCCTAGGGGGAGGTCTCGGGCTGACCAATCTGGGGCACTTCTGTAAACTCTATATATATGGAATTCAAAACAATAAAGCTCTCTTCTCCTCTCTTTCCTTGTCTGAGAACTTGGTCATTCCTCAGCTAGCCGCTCAACAGCGACATCCTATCTTTATCTGGGGCTCACTATTAAAACTTTTATTTACTGCAGGCTGAGCTGAGGTTTCAGATTACCAGCAATGCCAACTAAAAGCATCACTATCAGTTTTACTTTATCAGGACCACTCCACAGAACAGAGCCCATGGATCCTAGATGGAGATCCAGAAGGTCACTACAATATCCTGTATGGCTCTGAAAAACTTTCCCGTTTGTTCTACAAAATGTGTATTCAGGGAACATGTCCTGGATCCAGCCTGCAAAGAAGCTCACTCAGATCACAGCTCTCTTGTGCAGTCCTTGAGACAGAAAAAGCAATAAGGCTGTGGCTGTAAGAACAATTCTGGCAATTTGGTTCCTGATGACCTCTTTCCCAAGAACCAAGGTCATAGAACATGACCAGGCGTCTGGTACTGCAAGGACACATCAAATCACAACAGAGGAATGCATACAGCAAATGGAGCTATAGAGTTACATGAACACTCTCAATCAATGACTCTATTCTTCACATTCCTGACATTCATTTCAGTCATGGAAAAAATGCAGCTACAATAAGATGAGGTGATTACCACCAGAGTACTTCCAAAATGTTCTATCACATTTGTGTCATGAAAAGCTGAGTATGTAAGTGACAACTGCATGTGTCAGTTACAAGCAAGGATGCATCCTCAAAGGAATCATCACACTACCAAGACAGCTTAAATCATGCATGAAAGATTGGATTTTAACCCAGCATCCAAGTAAATTAGAGGTCCTTCACAGCTGAATTTCTATCCACTGATAATTTTACACTTGCACTTTCCCATCTAGAAAGATGCTGGAGAAGAATAAACTGCTTCTGTGAATACTAAAATCCATTAAGTCCTAAAATAAAAACACCATTATGTAGAGAGGTAAGCCACTTGACAAGAACAGTTTTGATTGTTTTGTATATAAATGGACTGAGAATAGTTGAAAGACACAATCTCAGAAAGAAGACTTGAGGTAGACATTGCAAAAGAAGGCTGCAGGGCTTTGTTTGCTTTTACATTCATAGGCACTCTCACAGTACTTCTACATACATTATCAGAAGAATTTGTTCCTTTACCTCTGCAGCTTCTATTGTTTCCTCCAGCTGCTATTCTAAAGGAATCTCGCATTTGAAATCTAATCAAGCCTGAAAGTATCCAGGTCACAGCTTGTGCTTTTATTGCTAGTTAGTGTAAGAAATCAAAGACAAAAAATGACCACAGTTTTCCTTTAAGGCAGTTCTAATCTTGGAGAGTAATGAAAGGTGTTGTAGGAAGGCAGGGAGACATCACACATGGAGACAATGACAATGAAGAAAGATGATGCTAAGGATTAAGCTGAAGTTAAGGACGGAGCTTTGAATTGTTCTCAGTGTGGAAGATATGATACTCAATAAGACTATGTCCAAGAGACACAAAATTGAACCTGAAAACAGGCTCTGAAGTATTTCAAAAGGAATGTTGCAATCAATGAAGATAGTGTATGAGTAGGTTTGGTTCAACTGCAAGGCCACAAATACAATAGAATCCACTCAAAATGTGGGAAAAGATGGCAAGAGTATTCCTGGAAGATGTAGTGTTGAGTAGAGTACTTCTGCATTAACAGAGCTGAGACTCAAGTTTTGGGAAGGCTGGGTGGGCAGAGCTGTTTATGATGATAATCCCCCTCTTTCCCAGCATGATGGCTGCCTGAGTCATCAAACAGATATTGAATGGCTTCATCATCTACTGCTGCTGGCCTGAAAGTTTGTATACCCAGCTGGGCTTCACAGAGAATGTTTATTCCAAACAGCATGATACCTACTAATATTAGCTCAGAAGCAGTGAGTGGACAGTAGCCCCACAACTGGGGGTAACTTATTTAGGAAACAAATAGAACAAGGACGTCCTTGAAATATAATTTAAAAATTTATGAAAAACCTCTTAGTTCCTGGCTTCATCCCTACACAAAAGGGATCCCAGGATTTACCTATCATTTTCAGGGCTACATCCCTTGAGATGGAAAACCTAGTCATTCTTATCAATGCTCAACAGTTCTGGAGATTGAGTACCTCATAGGGGTTGAATACATCAAAGGGATGACAAAAGGCTGGGAGAGTTGGGTTGTTCAGGCTGGAGAAGAGAAAGCTCTGAGAAGACCTCATGGGGCCTTCCAGTACTTGAGGGCATCCTATAGGAAAGATGGGGACTGACTTTCTAGCAGGGCCTGTTGTGGTGAAACATGGGGCAATGGTTTGAAACTGAAGGAGGGTCAATTTAGATTAGTTATAAGGAAATGATTTCTTACAATGAGGGTGGTGAAACACTGAAACAGGTTTCCCAGAGAGGTGGTAGATGCCCCTTTCCTGGTAACTTTCACAGTCAGGTTGGACAAGGCTCTGATCAGCTAGTGGAAAGTGTACCTGCTCATTTCAAGAAATTTGGACTAGATGACCTTCCAAGGTCTCTTTCAACCCAAAGCATTTCATGATTCTGTGATTTCTGTAAGTGATTTTCATCCGTGTATACAGCACTCAAGAGCTGTTGCTCCTATTCCCAAGGTTTGTGCTAATCTGCAAGAATCACATGGATAAGACAGTATAATGAAAAGCATAAATTTTCAATGACAAAAATTATTTTCTTAAACAACTTCATCATGGCCATGAATAGAATCTCCCACAGACATAAGAAGAAAGCAGAGCTGTATAGGCAGTATTCTCAGTTTTTAGCAGGAGAAGCCTTTGCTTGTTCCCTATTAATCTTTCCAGGAAATAGATGATTTCACAGCATAGATTTTAAAGCTTTTTAATTATTCCTTTTTTTTTTTTTTTTTTCTTTTTAAGGCTGTGGATTACTGCTTGAGCAGCTGAGGGCACAGTGTAAACTTTTGCTCCAAGATAATGTAGCCCATTCTGAAGAGGTTCCCTCCAAGTTTGGTCAGCAGAAGACTGCTCCCCACTGGCTCCAACAGGCCCTCCCCAAGCTGTAAACAGACAGATGTTTTCAATACACACTTTGCAGCCCCTACTGCGAGGGTGCAGAGCAGAGGAGCAGGGCTGCTGTGGGGGTTCATCCAGGCAGAGCCTCCCCCAGGCAGGCACAGTCCTTGAGAATGCCAAGCTGGTGCCCAGAGAGCCCAGCCGAGGAGGTTGGGCTGCAGTCCCTGGCTCTGCTCAGCACAGGATTAGGGCCCCAGCTGAACCAAAATGTCACCCCTGGGCTTTCCAGGAGAGGCTGGACTAAGAAATTAAAGCCTATGGATGGCTTCAGAGCTCAACAATTCCTGGCAGCCAAGTTTCCAGTGACTGCATGTCTTGTCACTGTGGCTAAAAGAAGCCATGGACCATTTCAGTCAGATACTTAAACAGATGTCTTAAACAGCCTTTTTTAACCAAAACTCTCTACATTCCTCCTCTTACTAAATTTACATTTGGGAAGCAGCTAAAGGCTAAAGAGTCGAATTAAAGTAAAATCAGATTGAAGCTTCTCCTCCTCTAAACCAAAGCAAATTTTTTATGTGGCCTGTAAGCCAAGATTCTGAATTAACTCTGCCTTTATTTAAGCACGAACAGGATTGTTGGGTAGGATGACCAGCAGGCAATGACCCAGCAGCTCCTCCTGCAATTTAGGAAACTTGCCCCTAATCAATGTATGAAGCCTATGACAGAGGTCTGAGGGAAACCCAAGTCCCAGTCTCCTTATCACATGTTCCTTTTGATATGTCCTTTCCAGCAAGGGTTGTATTTAATCTTTACATTTTTGTGTATCCTGTAACATAAAGAGAGCATTAAAAAGCTTTCCTCTCAAAAGATCTGACATGCTGAAACTCAGCTCCCAGTCAAAAAGTGATCACAAGTCATCAGAAGTCTGTCTTCACTGACTGCCTTCCCAAGGTTTCAAAATGGATTCTTTAGCCAAAACTTTAGACTGCAAAGTAGTGTTCACCTGTAATATTAAACAGCTAAATTTATTTATCCTATTTTACAAACCAAGTACCCCATATTGGTTTAGAAGGACAGTATATCAAATGTAGTTCTCAATGAAGAACCCTAAGTTAAAGACACTTCCCTTGATGGCTGATGAAAAAAAAAAAAAAACAAATGAAAACCTGTAATTTTATCATAAGTGCACTTAAGAATATGAGTATTTTTACCATATTACAGCAGGTTATATACAAGTTTTTTTCTAAATTGATATCTCCACACAACATAAGCAATTAAGTTGTCATTATTCTACTAGACCTTAATTAGCTGCTCACATTAGAAATATCCTGAGATTTCTCTCATTATAAAGGTCTGTAATTAGTGCAATTAAGATAATATTTTGATTACATGGCTTCAATCTTTTAGGCCACATAATTGGAAATGGAGCACATTTAAAAGGGACTGTCCTTTGGAAAAAAACTCAAGCAAATAAACCAAATAGTCTTATGGACTCATTTGTTCTGCATCATCACGCTGGCCCCTCACTCACACCATGTCACCATTGCCTGGCAAGCTGCACCCAGCTGCTAAATAAGGACAAATTTGGGCCTTGCAGAAAGACCACCTTCAGTGTGGAACTGCTGGCTCACAGCCAAAGATTGTGTTAGATCTATTAGCTCAGAACATGAGGCTTTAGCTGACTTACAGCCTCATCCTGGGAGCTGAAAAGCATTTCCATCATTACCTTGCAGAAGGTATTTTAGAGTGGGTCAAATGAGCTCCAGCTCCCCACGTTTTCATTCTCAGCAACATTGTCCCTTCAAAGTTTGGTCCCTAGCATAAAATACTCACCATGTCTCTTCCACTTTTATTTTTGTCTATATCTCCACTTTTACTAAGAAATGCTGCTCACTTACAAAAACCAGAAGCAAGAGCAGCCTGAGAGAAGTATATAGCAAAGGGCGAGAGATGGCATCTTGCATTTGAATCAGTGTTCTTTGCCCTGACTTAAAGCTCAAACAATCCTTGGGGGAGTCATCAAAGCAAGTTTCTTTTCCTCCTAAGTTGCAATTTTTCTGTTTTAGACTCCTGCTCATGACTGCAGGAGAGCCGCAAAAGTTTGAAGTGTGTGTTGGGGGTGACACACACCTTTTCTCCTCCTAATTTGAAAGATGGCTTTCCCTTTCCACAGCTTCTTGTTTTAAGAATGACACTCCAGTCTATTATATAAAAAAGTGCTTGACTAAAACGTAAAGGCAAGTGGTAGTTAATTAATCCTCAATATCCATAAATTGATTGCAATGTGCATAAGGAATTCAGCTGTTTTCCTTAGTCTGAGTGATATTTCAGCACTGCATCTGTAAACACAGGCCTTTGAATGTTTACTTGTAGGCTTAAGAGAACCAATAGAAACTAATTTAAAATATATCTATATCTATATCATCTATATCTATATCTATATAATCTATATCTACATATCTATATCTATATCTATATCTATCCTTAAATACCTTTATTTTTTTAAAGCTCAGAAATTAAGAAAGACCAATGAGGGAGAAATTAAGAGTCTCTAATTAAAATTCTTGGA
This sequence comes from Entomyzon cyanotis, assembly GCA_024500445.1. Classification (NCBI taxonomy): domain Eukaryota; kingdom Metazoa; phylum Chordata; class Aves; order Passeriformes; family Meliphagidae; genus Entomyzon; species Entomyzon cyanotis. Next base: position 4,417,179 of record JAKEPQ010000739.1, read on the forward strand.
GTCCACAGGATGGACTTCCATGTTAGAGTAATATTTTAACTTCAGTTTTGAAAAGTCACCATTAAAACCAGAACAGCCAAAAAATTAATTCCCATTGCAGTCTAAGATGTCATCCAAAATTTATGTAATCTTTCTTTCTTCTCCCGTCCATCAGGCTGGAGACGTACTGACCAGAGTGGCTCTGGTTGAAAGAAAAGTTTCTCTCTTTTTCCCAGACTAAGGTCTAGGCTAACAAGCGTTTTCAGACCTGAAACCTGCCAAGGGAAGTTTTACCCTCAGATCCCATTCTCTTAATTTTCTCTAGCCTGACCCTCAGCACAGTTCTCCCAGCTCTCATCTCCAGCTCCATAAAACTACAGCTGCAAAATGCCATTATGAGAAAATCAGCATAGAACTGCCAAACACTCTTAAGGATATATTGAGCTATTTCTTCTTCAGAATTTATTTATTTGAATAAGGAAGTATTTGAAAGAGTTTTTATAACTGGAGCACAGCGGCAAAAATGCCTGTCTCAAACTCCTATACTCTAAATCACTTGAAAACCCAATTAATCACATCAGCCACTTCTCTGCTTGCTGGTTACCCCACTTGTCAAATGCTTAAACCTCTGAGAGACACTGAAATGTTAATAGTTAAGGACTCAAAGATTCAGCCATCTGCAAAATCAGTGGGTGCTTTACTGAGGGCAGGTTTGCACGCCCCAGTGAGGGGGAGGAGGAGAGTTTTTGTGGTAGCAAAACTATGAATCTGAACAGGACAGAGGAGGTGAACACCAGAGAATGACCTCAACAAACCAACCTTTGTTTAGCAGTAAGCTGGGGTTTGGGCCAGATAAGGGAAGAATAAAAAGCAGATCCTGCTAGGTGGGATAATGGTTTATCATGCCAGTGTGCCCCCTTACACACCTGGCTCAGGTGTAAAACTTCCCCCCGGAGAAGTACCACAACATTCACATGAAAGCCTGAAGGTATTCATCCCTTCTGATGGGGCATCACTGGCTTGATGAAGCAATTCTCTTGTCTTAGAAGGGGTCATAAACCATCAAAGACCCCCAAAGTGCCCCCTGACTCATTTCTGGGGCCTTCCACCAGAAGACTCCATGTGATGCACAGTGTTTCATCAGTGTAAAACTGTCCCCCCAGGGGAGGTACCTGGGTGTTCCCATGTAAAATGAAATGTACATCAACACATTGACCTTTGTATTTCATGGGTTTCTCCCATGCCTGACAGATAAAGACTGTGACCATCACTTCAGCAAACAGCCACTGACAATGCAGCAATCAAGTCTCATCACTGGATCCACAGTGGTGATTTCTTTCCTCTCTGCTATCTACTCTTATGCTTTCTTTCTCTTTCTTTCCTTTCCTTATACACTTTCTTTATTGTTATTTTTATGCTTTGATATTTCTATATTTCTATAGATAATAACAAAATACCTCCTTTCCTTTGCAACCAACGCATATACATATATATAAAAATATACATATATATAAACCACAAATCAGTGTAGTTTCATTCTAATCCACCCCAAGTAATCTATTAACAAGAACCTAAGTTACCCTTGCCTTCAGAGGCAGATCATAACAACCTCACACTATTTTTACGCTCCTGAGGGGATTAAGAAAATGCTATCACCATACCCACCAACATCCCCCTCAAATTTAAATTATAATTCTGGATACCTCAAATTTTGGGAAAGTGGGAAGGAAAAGGCTAGTTTGGTCCTTTGTGAGCGCAAAGGCTAGCTTAATACAACGCTTACAACTCATCTACCATTTGAAAAAATGAGTGATTTATAGTCCATTACATCTACACACAATTATACCTCCCAAAGGATTGTCTCTAAGGTAACTCTAAGAAGCTTAATAGGAAATGGTGGTAGAGAATTTCTGAAGGGAGACCCAATTCCTTTCACAGATTCTTTAATGCAAGACAGGTAACCTGTAGGCAATTGAGTCTGCTTCTCCCACAGGTCTGACTTTTTTCTCAGCCAGGGATAACACATTCCCTGCATCATTGAACAGAGAGAATGGTCATTGTAGGTACCTGCCTTGAGCAATTTAGCAGTGGCACTCTGTCAGGCACCTCTGACATCCCACAGGCAAGCGTTTAGTCCAGTTGTCTGGAAAGTGGTGTAGCAATACTAAAGGATGCCATATACTCATAGCAACATCCAGGGCCTGAGCGAATCCTTTGAAATGGATGCCAGCTAGTATCCTGAATCTCATCAGTAGGATTCTCCTGGAAAGGCTTTAGCAGAGACATATCTAACAAAGAAAGATCCTTCCTCATGAAGGAATAATAATACATTTTATCCTGCTACTATTTTCCCCCAAATCTCTGGAAGCTCAAGAGGTGAATACAAAAGTTACAAAAGCAAAACCACTCTGCCAACAATGGCAGCAGAGAGAGGCACAATTGCAAAGCTAACAAAAGAAATACACAGCACACCTGGATTTACCACTCAGATTATTCATCCTTATGCTACTTGGTCTCAGCTCTCAGACTCCAGAACTAACCCAGATATTTGTATATTTTAGGTGGCTTGAAGTTGGCTAGGGTTCAGCACAGTGGCCTTTCAGGTAATGTTTGGCTTTGTGGGTTTTCCTACCAGCAAGTCTTGTCTTTCCTACAGATGAGACATACCACATCCCTTTTTTCTCCATGCCTCAGACACTGATGTTTTCATGCCTCCCTGGCACACTGCCTGCAGTTCATTGATCTTTTCCAGACCACGCAGTGTTGTCCACTCCCTGACAGTCTGCAAAACATTTGGCTACATGAGCAAGTCACACATACAACGTTAAGAAGGATTCTCATTTATCCACCCAGTTTCCAAATACAAAAAATCTTAAGTATCCATATAGGAAGCTACTATATTCAAAGCACTTTCTTGCTTTCATCCTATCTCATTATTAGCATTTCTATTCAATACCATAATGCCAGACATTAGGAGTCAAAACCTGATTCTCACTCTGAATACCAAAAGATTTCATAACTGTTTTTCTTAGAGTTCTAGTTCATACCATCCCTACCCAGATGTAAAGCATTCCTAAATATCTGATAAACAGCTGAATATTTTCCAGATGCGCAAGAACACCGTTAAGAGAGAATTTGAGCTTGCAGGAACAGTTCTGTCTAAATTTTGATAAGATGACCCTATTTGAAGTAGCAGTAAGTTACAAATATTATGCACCAGCAATATTACTGTTCTTTTTTACTGTCTTCAGGGTGACAGTAAACTAAAGATGTAGAGAGTAGTACAAGTGTTATCTCCCCTACAAATCTTACTTCAAGTGGCTTCTCTGTTTTGTTCTAAGTCAGAGGTAAGAACTCACAAGTAATTGTTTGCTGCTACTTTACTGACAGTGTGCTAGATACACCTGCTCTTACAAGGATGCAGGTGTGTCAAGACACTGCAAAGTCCATGATGCACTTGCCCACCAAAACTAAACTCCTCAATAAATATGGTAATGAAAGAAAGGTGAAATTTAAGTATACATATAAATATTTGTCCATTTGGATCCATTTGCAGCAGCAGCATATTTTTACTAAGCAGAGGTCAAAAATGGCCCATTTTTTTTCAGTTATGAATAGTGTAGATACCAGATTCTGATTTATTAGCAAGATTGCTCATGAGAAGGTAATTTTCTTTTTAATATCTCTCTCAAAGCCCAATACTTCAGACAAAGCAATAACATTTTCTTATATCTATTCAGTAGAGAAGCGGTGCTTTCTGTGCTTTTATATCCCTTAAAATGGGAAGGATGAATTAAAACGTATGAAGGTTTAAAATCAAATGACACAATTATATTGTTCTCTGTGTTATGACCTATACAATCTATATTCTAGAAAACATAATCCTTTGGGGTGAATAACACTTTAGAGATCCAATAAAAATTAAATGTTTGTTCTGCTGTCATCTACAAGGTGCCTATTGATGTAGCAAGAGTAGATAAATTGAAGTACAAAGATTCCCCAGAATCTATACCACCTCCAAATATCTTGCATTGTTATTTTCTTCTCATTGAAAAACAAGTTGCTAAAGTGCTGCCTCCTGATAGAAACCAAAATAGCCAAGCCATTTTTTTCCTGCTCTAGAGGGTTTTAATATATCCATGATGAACATTTGTTTCTGATCCATCCCAGCCCCTATCTCTCCTGGCAGAAATAAAAAGAAAGGGTGCTGTCAGGGCAAGTCTATTGACCCAAATATCTGGCCAGGGACTGGGCCTTTCTATTCTGGTCCATTAATGAAACTCAGTCAATTGATTGTGTGCTGTGGAAGAAGGAATCAAGATGTACACCAGAAGGATTCCTTCCCTGCCACCTTCCTTGGAGAAACTGAGCTAAGAGAAATAACGCCAACACCTAACTCAGGCGTTACAAATACACTGAGCTTGGATGGACATAAAGTCTTTCATTACTGAATAAAAGTATGGGCTGACTAAATTGATATAAAATTACTGACTTTCTGTTCTACTTTCAAAATCATTTGAAAACTGAAATGAATGCTTTCCCAGTGAGCATTTATCATCCTATTATATTCACCCTGGGGGATGTTAATGATTTTGGACTACTGCCTCCAGCCCTTACCTCACCTCCAAGTGGGTATTATGTGATGGCAGGGCACATTTCATCAAGATGTATTGCTGATTATATTTCCATTAAAGAATATAGCCAAGTCTGACTCCTAATTTTTCCAGACTAATCCACCACTGAGAGCTTCCCTGCACTGATGAGTTCATCACAGAGAAAGGATTCCTTTCTCTTTTTCTTGCAATTTGCATAAATACGTGTCCAGAGTATGATACTAAGTTAATCAGTTTTGCCCACAATAATTAGAATACTAACACAACCTCTTTAGTTTACTGAGTGTTGTTCATTCAATTACTCCTTTTGCTTCATAGTACTTCAATGCCTATTTTTAGTAAAATATCTCAAAAGAACTAAGATTCTAGACTACAGGCTTGTGTTCCCCCCACAAGGCATTTAAGGATGTGTTTGAAAGTACTGCATAGAGAGAGCTGAAAAATTATAGGCTTACACCGAGTCAAAATAACAAGTCTTTACTGTAGACAGATTCTTCTCCTTTATACCAGTGCTAAATTAACATGTAGAAAATACAAGTAAAGACAATAGTTTGAAAGCATCACACTTGTCAATTGGGTACAAAATTCAAGTGTGCAGACATTAGCATTTGCACAAGGAGAAAATTTCCTTATCCAAATAATGGTCTTGAATGAGAATAAGTCACCTGCCTTTCAGTTATTCTTTTCAAACATTCTAGTACAGAATAATAGCCTGTTGAGCATCCTAGTGCCTGCAGTTTGGCTGTTAATATACACTTGCTTGCCCTAGGCTGTATTTATTCTCTTCTCAGATCTGTATTTATATTATTTGATTATTGACCTTTCTGAAGGGAAATTCATAATTTGCTGCTTTTGTTGCAAGAAATGAGGAGTATTTCCTACTCCTGGACTTCACTAGAAGTGGCTGGGGCATACTGGGATGTACAAAAATGTGGATATGCTCAAAACAGCACTAATTTCTGAACCACACTCAGAGCCAGCCATAAATAAGGGGTGCTTATTGCACGAGTCACACAAGCTGCATATGGTGACACCTTCTGAGTTATGTTCTAGTATTTGGTTTTAATTATTAATGTGTTTTGCTCTGTTGAGATTTATTTATTTATTTTCACAGAGCCCTAAAGCTCATCTCACATTAGCCACAGAGATTTCTTGTCAAGACTGTTCTGCACTCCCTACTGTTTGAAACATTAACAATCAAGTGAAATATTTGTGTTTGACACACTTTTATAGTTCCCTAAAAATGTAAATATGCTACTGTAATTGCCCTCCCCAAGTATACTGTGCAGGAGCATGGGAAATGGGCTAATTCCCACATGGAAAGAGACATTAAAATCACTTTCTATTTTTTTTTTTTTTAAATGCTGTCTCTATAGATGAGATGGAATGAACTCATGCATGAATTCATGTTTGTCCCAAACTGGTAGAACCCACCATATCAAGTCCTAAGGTATCAATTCCTGTCAACAAAGGTGCTATGCAACATCCACATGTAAATACTGCTTCGAGAAACCAGCTGAATCTAGTGCAAGCACAGCAATAAATTAGCTAACCTGGAGTGTTCTTCTTAGGAATTCCCAGACTACTTCACTACTGAGATCACTTTCATGGGACTCTGGAAACTTTGGTCTCCCTATAGCTGTGTCCATACCCTGCTAGATGTTACTGGTCTCCACCATGCTCTGTGCCTCAGTTTCCTCATTTGTAAGAGGCTGATACTGCTCCTCTCCTTCTAGGGTTTTGAGCATAAAAAACCTTAAAAAAAGAATCTATATGAGAGGGATATGTGTGAATTTGAGAAACAGGAGAATATTTCTTTTGTCTGTAAAGCCCTGAAAAACAGAGCAATACTCTAGGAATTATGGCTGACACTTTGGATGGAATTGTATGTTCAACTGAAGCCAAAGTAAAATATACAACAGCTGTTCTCTTCATTTTCCAAGTTATACATCATTACTAGATAAGTATGATTTTACTTGTCATGCTTACTAATAGTCCAGAGACACGGAAAGGACTCACAGATTTCCAGCTGGTCAACAAAACTGTCCATTAAACAAAAAAAAAACCAAAACAAAACAAAAAAAAAAAACCAAAAAAAAAACCCAAAAAGAGAGAAGGAAATAAAAGGTGGAAAGTCTGAATATCTATCACATCTTCCAATTAAGTATCATCAGTGTTAAAGAGCTGGAAGAAGGAGTATTAGTAGTGAACAATGCTATAGCCCCATTATTTGTAGAGTTTTGAAGGGAATAGATGGAGAAATGATCTGGTGCAGAGGTACATAAGTCCCATTAAAAACCACTCAACATTGTAAATAATTAATAGCTATCACATTAGGGACATGTCTTCCATTTCATTCTTCCTGGAATCAAAGCATATATGATGAAGTCTGTGGTCACACAGAGCAGTCAAAGTTCTCTGCATAGGTTTAGCTTTTAGAAACTCTCTCTTCTGAGGGAGAATACCACACACTGAACTGTTGAATTTAGTTTCAAAAATGGGAATCTTTGCCCTTTAGGGACCAAAAACAACTCAGCTACAGGAAAGGCTAGACAGAGCAGCAAAGCAAAAAGAACAACAGACACTCACAAAACCTCCAGTGAAACAATCTGGAAAAAATTCTTTCAAGTATTAATTTTTTACCTTCTTGATCAGGAGAGGAACACACATAACAGAAAACCAAACAACCTGCTTTTATTCTGCTACAAAGCAATGATTGTAATCTTATATTTAAAATAAAAGAGGACCACAAGACTGACTCTTACAGATTGAATAATAAATTATGAGGCCTAAGACCTGACTCAATTTTTGACAAAAAGTAAATGAAGATAATGAAAGAATAATTTAAGGGATTTTTTTAAGGTTTTGGTAATGCTGCAAACAAAACAATGCAATTTATCTATACTTTATAAAGGATCACTCTGTAACATTACACTTCTGGGATCTTCTGTCTTCTCAAGCTTTTCCTAAGGTTCTCAAGTACATAATGTTTTTGCATTAAAGTATGGATTTGGGAAAACAGTAACATGCTTAACTGCATATGATCTAGATTTGCCTACGTATACAAACGCTAGGCTAATAAAGACAACTCATCCTTTTCATTCTTTAGACTGAAAAGCTGAAAACAGTCTACTCTAATGCAAAAAAAAAAAAGCATCCAGCATAATTAGGTCACTCGTTGCACAGGCATCTGCTTAACCTTAATGTTCACGTTTCACTCATCCATCTAAATCTTGGGAGTCAATTTAACTTCAGCGGGTTAGTGCTATGAAATCATCACAGCACTTTCCTAGGACTAGAATACCAATAGAATATAACTTGGCTAGTTACACAGTATGCTAAAAGGATGAATCACTTTTTCTAGGTCCATTTTTATGGGCTGGTATACACAGTAGATCTCAGATAGATTTCCTGTGTGTATCATTTTTAAGCTGATTCCTTAAGGTATGCCCATCCACAGGTAAACAAATGACACTTGGAAGGTGTTACTTCTTTTAAAGTTTGCAGATCCCTAAACAAGGCTGAGCCCATTTAAAAGAATCTTTAACTTAAAGAGAAAAGGAAAAACTAAAAAAAAATATTTCAGACCTTATTTTTGTAACAGCTTAATGAAGAATCAATCAATAAATGAGAAACACTTCACTCTTGAGGGAGAGAAGGAATGAGAAACAAAACGTTGTACTTACAATTTAAAGAGGTTCCCTCTCCTAGCTAGGAAAAAACTGACTAGGGGAATTTTTAAAAGAAATAACCAGTAGTTCAGATAGGCAATTCTTTAAAATTCTCATTTAATTTTTATTATCAAGAGCTAATTAACCCTAACTAAAGCTAGGAAAGACCTGTTGGACAGCCTTTTCCTACTGTCATTAAAAGCTGCATCTCTGAACTCAAAGAGTTAGGGGACTAACACAAGGTCCCACAACAAGAACAGAAATCATGTCTAGCTCTGCATCCCCTTCTTTTTGGCGTCCCACAAAGACAACACCAATGAAACTGAGCTGTTGTAAATTGTTCTTTCTCTAGATAGCATAATTCCTGTCCTGCATCTAGGGGAAGAATGTGTTATTCTTCTATATAGATCAATGATACTCTGCTGCTGTCTATTAGACAAGATGGGCAGCATGCCCTGGAGGAATAACAGTCAGGAGCTTGATGCCTATTTTCCAGTCTTCTTCAACCCCAGTCACCCTTGAGAGTTTTTAGGGTATGGACAAGAAGGTCACAAGATTCACACCACTAGACCATGTGAGCAATATGGGGAAGACATTCCCATCTCATGCACCCTAAAGAGCAAAATAACATCTGCAGAAGGTTTTCCACGTGGAATTTATGACAGAGATATGACAAACACTCAGATAAAAAAAAAAGAGCTGTATCGTGAGGCTCTGTATCACATCTTCAGCAGCCTGTTGGTACCAGCAGTATTTGTCTTTACCACACCTTTTGTTCAGGAGGATTGCAGCCTCTAGCTCATCCCTCTGGGAAGTGCTGCCAGCACCATGCAGCCTGCCCCTGAGGCTGCCCAGGTACAACCTCACATCACAGACAGCTTCAGGAGGCTGACAGCTCCTTGTCAGTCAAAAGCAGAGGCTGGCTTTTATTTGTCTTCTCGTAACTTCAGTAGCAGTTAGTGAGGACAGAAAAAGTTACTGACACCTGTAGTGTAGATCAGGACTTCACAGAGCCTTCAGAAAAATCAACAAGATCAGGAGCATACCCAAGCCTTCCAGCTCGTGGTTTTGATTCTCAAGCAGGTGCAACTCTTCTGTGTCCCAGCTCAGGAGAGTGATCTATTTGGCAATCTGAAAACTGTGTTAAAGCATGCCAGTACCCTAGGAAACAAGAAAACCTGTTCTGACCTACAGGAAATTGCTTCCAAAAGTACCCACTGACAATTTTAATATCTTAATTAATTTACACCCAAACAGAGAAGCTAAGATTTTTTTGCTGTGGCTAGACTAGGACACTCAATATGTGTTGCAGCTCGGTTTCTGCAGGCAAATAAAGTGATGCAGATCTAGATTATCAGAAAATTTTGTTGTGTCACAGCAACACGGTCAACTTAAGAACACACAACCCCCTGTACTTTCTGATGTGTAGACTTCTAAATCTCTGAGTGAGGTCTCTTTTGCTACAGACATTTATTTCTTACTAGTTTTATTTGCTTCTACTGCAGACTTAAGTAAAATAGATTTCTTTTTTCCCAGTGAGTTGTTCACAATATGAACACCTGCCATTTTTTAGTCATTTAGCATTTCTTAAAATATTTAGAGAAAAATTGGTTCCAAACACCAAAATTTAATCTAGAAAAGAGTGCATTGACTTAGAGATTTATTAACTTAATGACATGATTGTGCTTTTGGTCACAAAACAGTGCTGTGATGTCATTTTGAAATAAGTTATCAAATCTTTTTAAGAAAGTATTTGTTTTCCATAGACAAGAGCTCTGATAACTCAGGAACAGTCCAAAGAGAATCTGAATGTCTTAGTGCAGTTTGTCATTAACGCAGCATGACTTTGCAACTAAAAAATAAAAGCCATATACTCTCCATAGGTGGTAATAAAATTAAAGTCCAAGCAGGGGATTCACTTAAGCATCTCAATATAAAATATGATTTGCTTATTCATTTTTAAAAAGGGGTTTTGTCTAATGCTCACACTTATCAAATGCTCAACAGCAAATTTTGGGCATGCAGTATTAAGCACTTATGGTAGTAACTTCGGTGCTGCTACAGAACCATTGAGGTTAAGATGACTTTTGCATTGGGTCAGGCTGAGAAATGTGAAAAACAACACAGATGGCTGGAGGATGCAAAGAGGTTATATCAGAGTATCTAAACACTGGACTGAAATATCAACTAAGCTATTAGCAAATGTTAATGTATTAATTGTTCATGCCAAAGGTCATTGGGTTTGCAAAAGGACACTTTTCTACAAAAGCAAAATGTGTGGCTGGACTAATAAGCGCTTTAAGAGAACCTTTTGCTGTGACCATAAATACCACACAGATCAAGTCTATGACTTATATTTAGTCAAACCAAACAAAACTCAAATAATACGTAAGCAAAAGACAACTAAGAAACATTTCTTCTTTTTCCTTGGGTAGTGCATTTGGCAAGTGTCTTGGCTATCCTAAGATCACTCTTCAATGGCATAAGGCAAAATGTGATGAATTTGAAAATATTTTTGCTGTTCTGGCGAAGTACAATCCAGACAAATATGCAAATGTCTATTTGCTTAGGATCAGTTTTTATAGACAAAATAGATAACAGAATGGCAAAACTTTTGCTGATACAGATAAAGTGAGATTTTTGGGGTTTCTTTGGGTATATGGATCAGGTTAATCTTCATGTTATTTACATAAGATGCTGTTTCCTCCAAAGGTAAGCTTAGATTTAGAATTTGATCTTTAATTTAAAGTTTGCCCATGACTTTCATTCTCCAGCAGTGCCTCAGATACCAGGTTTCAGTAGTATCTCACAAATAAGTTGGTTTAATATCAGGGCTTCTATGCTCACTAACAAAGAAGCTGGAAACTTTACTTCTTTAGCATGATATGAGAATGTTCTATACCTCTGAGGAGCAATTTGGTTGGCTTAGAATGAGCCCAGGCAGGCTCTGTTGGTTATATGGAACCAAAGATGACAAAAATAAAAAGTACATTTCCAGTTTGAAAATCCAAGGGAAGCTACAAGTTGTGCTTCCTTTGTCTGTGTTCAGCCCTGTTTCTAAAGCTGTCTGATTAGGTGAGAGCACAGATTATAGAGGTGATATGATCTCTCTACTATCATCCTCAAACACACTGGAAACCAACAGGATGTTTTCCCTCAGTTCCTGCAACAAATATTTGCCTCTGCCCAGCTTTTGAGAAAAAAGCACACAATTGTCAGAGACTGAAGGGCAGTGGCCACATAAGGCAAACCACAGAAATAATCTCACAGAACCAAACCAGTGTTTCTACCTTTTATATGTGACAGAATAAAGAGCTATTTCTGTGCAGTCTTCAGGTATTGAGTACCATGCCAGTGGTGCCTGCAACACAGTAATTGGCAGAGACCATAGCAGTAAACAAACCTTTCAAAAAAATACAGCAAAATGCTCATTTCAACTCTTAATAGGTGATTAGGGCTAGTTTATAATCCATGTATCTTCTTCATGTATTCGTTTCTTCTCTTATCTGCCCAGACTGCAAAACTAAAGCAAACATATAGGGCACTTATTTTATACAAGCTCAGTAGCAATGTTAAAATAAATTGAAAAAAATATAAATAGGCCATCAGAATATTATATCAGTCAACAATGATTATTATTATGGAGCAAGATAGGTAATTGTATATGAAACCAAGGTCTCTTAAAAAACCCCCATCACATTCCAGCTTGGCAAAGTAGTAAGTAATCTTTAACAAGATTAAAAAGGTGTGGTACAATTACTAGATAAAAGTGTGTGCAAATAGCAGAATCTCTGATATATAGAAGACTATATATCTGCTGCCAAACTTTATACTTGTTGCTGCCATAAAGGAATACATTTCATATGTGTTCACAATTGTGGCTGAAACGTGAGAGCCCTGAGTTTCCTTCAAACAAAACAGTAACTTCTGAGTGCAAGAAACCTTGCTTGGGTGTCACAATGTGTTAGTCTTGTCAACTAAAAGCAAGGTCAGTTGGATGAGATTTTTCAAGTAGAGGTAAGAGCTTCAGGGAAATGACAGATGAAAAACAATTCAATCAAAGCACAGTCTATATCACACCCCTTTGAGGGAGTTCCTTGTGTTTGGTTTCCTTAGTACCTTTTTTCTCTTACTAGCTTTTCCTTGTTAATGACTGAATCAATCAAGTAATATTTACCTATGGCAGATAACATTAAATGAAACACCAAGTCACCTATTATTTTGATAATTGAAAAATAAGAAAAAAACCAAAGGAACAACTAGGTAAAACCACCTCACACCAGCAGGAAAGAGATTCAAGTGTGACTGGCATTGTGCAGCAAGCAATAAAGTGAATGAGAATTTATAACATCAGAGTCAGATATCAAAGTCCAGGGCTTTTTATGGTTGCTACACATTGCTGTCTCTTTTATATGATAGCAGATGTACAGTACAGACTCCCTTACTGAGACACTCTCTTTTTTGCCTCTGTGTGTAAAGAAACACATGAAATCAGTCATTTTGTTTCAAGTTATGGTCCCAAGCAAGGCCTTTTGTCTGCGGAGTCTAATGGAAAGCAATTAATCCCTGGCAATATAAACCTTTAATCATATGAAAAATGTCTAATTACTGTATTTACAATCTCTTGGAGCAGAATCTAATGCAGAAACTCAGTGCTCAAGTTCTAACTTTCCTTTTTAATGAATGTCAAATCCTGGCTTCCTTTAAAGTTTAAGGGCCATGTTAATTTTAACACACGTGCTCCTGTGAAATGCCTAGTTAGGACTTTCACTGAGACAAACACTGTAAATTCAATGGGATTATACCTTTGATTACAGGTCGTTGACTAGGTCAGTGTACTGCCATGTCTTGCAAGGATTTGTGTATTGTCCCTAATGAGACATTCAGCATTATAAGTTCAGGAAAAAGCTCAGTATTTTTTTCCCCTATTCTGATTTATAAGCTTTTTGACACAGTAGCAAGATTTTTAGCAACAATAATGTTCTAAAACCAACTAGAGTTATACACACAATAGGGGATTTGTACAGTACTTACAGTTTGAAAGTTTGCTTTTGAGTTTAACTATGAACCTCTGAGAACTTCAAATAAAATCTGGACTACCATGCTTGTCAGCTGAAGGAAGCAGTTTTACTTCTGAAGTGACAAAACAATACTCCTTGATACTATGTCAGCTGGTCCTCTTGTTCCTTGCCATACTAAATAGCAGGAACAATCATGCACAGGAGAATGTATAGCACTGGGTACATCTCTTAATGAAGAGAAACACCCCTGAACTTCAGTATGTTTTTCACCATGCAGACAACTGTTCATCAACAACTGGACTGCAATAACCAGTATTGTCTCATGTGCCACACATTGCACAGCTGAACAGACAATGGCTGAACAGTTTTCAGCTCCTGTTGGGATAATGTATTTGAAGCAAATGGTTCATTAAATAATGGCTTTCTCATCTGTGCTCTTTTGGTTTTCCATTACAAAGGAATCAGCTTCAGCATTTACGTGGCAATTACAGCTCCTGATCATCAGTTTTGTCCAGTCATATTGAAGAAGGTTGAGTTCATTTGCACAACTGCATTCACTTTCACCAATTGTTTTGTATTTGTGTGGCAAGGTTTTGGAGTAGGGGAGGCTTATCTTTTGTGAGAAGATGACAGAAACTTCACCCATGTGTGATAAAACCAGTGCCAGGTGGCTGCAAGACTGACTCACTGCTGGGCAAGGCTGAGCCATCATCAGCAGAGATATTGACTCTGGGGGAACGTATTTAAGGGGAAAATAATACCTGTGTAAAAGCAAACACAAAGAGGAGAGAGAGTATGTGAGAGTAACAGCTCTGAAGACACCAAGGTGAGTGAAGAAGGAGGGAGAGGAGGTGCTCCAGGGGCTGGAGCAGAGATCACTCTGCAGCCCATGGTGAAGACCATGGTGAGGCAGGAGGTGCCCCTGCAGCCCATGGAGGACCTCACACAGAGCAGGAGGATGCCCAAAGGAAGCTGTGACCCTGTGACACTGGAGCAGGCTCCTGGCAGGATCTGTGGAGCCATGGAAAGAGCAGGAGCAGGTTTGCTGGCAGAACTTGTGACCCTGTGTGGGATCCACACTGGAACAGCCGTTCCCTGAAGAGCTGCAGCCTGTGGAAAGACATTCCCACCAGAGCAGTTCATGAAGAGCTACAGCCTGTGAGAAGGACTGCTGTTGGAGAAGTTTGTGGGGGACTGTCTCCCATGGGAAAGACCACACACTGGAGCAGGGAAAGAGTTTGGGGAGGAAGTAGCAACAGAGATGTTTGATGAACTGACCATGGCCTCTACTCCCCATCCCCCTGTGCCACTTGGAGAGAGGAGGTAGAGAAAAATGGGGAGTTAAGTTGCATCCAGGAAGAAGCGAGGATTGTGCAGAAGGTATTTTAAGGTTTGTGTTTATTTCTCAGTATCCTAGTCTTATTTGATTGAAAATAAATGAAACTAATTTCCCCTAGCTGAGTCTGTTTTGACTGTGATGGCACTTGGTGAGTGACCTCCCTGTCCTTATCTCAACCACAAGTCCTACGTTGTCTTTTGTCTCCCCAGTCCAGCTGAGGAGGGGAATGATAGGGTGGCTTTGGAAGGTACCTGGCATCCAGCCAGAGTCAAAACATCACGTCAGTGCATTCCATTCACTAATACTCACTACTTTTTTTTATATTCTGTAAGTCTTAAATATCTCCAGATTCAGTTGAAATAATGAGATAAGACAGATTGCAAAGAAAATATTCTCTTATGCATGTTTGCTCTTCTATCAAGACTAATTGGGAGCTCTCACTAGAAAGAGGCCTTCAAAATGGTTAGTAATGCAGACCTGGAGGAATGATTCTGTACTAGTCAGGAATTTTAACATGTCAGCCACAAACACCCCAATCCCACATACCAACTCTGTATGTTAAATATAACACAACACCACTAGTGTTCTCATGGACTGTGGGTCATATTTAGTCTGCTGGCTCTTAAGCAGCAATAACTGAAAAGGAAGGCAATAGCCAATTTTGTTCTTCCCACAGCTGACAGTTTTATGTGTTCTCCAGTTTTTGATGAACAGCAGAATTTCCCTTTTTCATCCTTTCCTCTCTCTATTCATATGTCAATTTCTTGAGCTCAATGCTGAAAAATGTCACTTGTCATATCCAGACTCTAGTAATACTTTCATATTGACTTTCAGGCAGTTATAGCAATACCATTTAAACGTATATTGACTTACCTGTAATACAGACACAGCTTTCAGTTTCTCCTCAGTTTTGCACTCTATGATGACACTATTCACTGCTTACAGTCTGAAGCCATCTCTCAAAGGCTACATTACACATATATGGCAGAGCTGAAGATGGATATTTACTGCAAAAATCCCTTTGTCTGAAAAACGTTTTTCATTTTAAAATATCAAGCTGCTGTATCATATATTAGATGGATTAGGCAATAAGAAAAAATATATCTCCATGTGTTATTATTTTGTAAATTTTCAACACATATTCTGATACTGAAACAAAGTCACTCATTCTCTCAGGGTAACTACTCATCATACTCCTCCTCACATTGTCCTAGCCTTTTTTTCTGACTGACAACAAACTACACATGGGATGGATACTCCATTAAACTACCATTGCTTCTGAGATATTGAGGTTCCTCAAGGAAATCTCCTCTCTCACTGAAATACCTGTGTTATCTTCTTTTAGGCTGCACTCATCCTTATAGTTTTAGAGTGGGTTTTTTTTTGTTGTTGGTTGATTTTTGGGCATTTTTACTTCCAAGAAGTAAGTTGCTTTGGGAAAGTTGCTGTTGACACTCATATTCAGATTTTCTATTCTCTTTTAACAAAAGCAAGAACATGTCATTTCATTTCCTTTGCTTTGGTACAATGCATTCAGCTAGTGAAATTCACAGTTGAGCTGACAACTATATTCTTCTTCCTCACCACACCATTTTGTCTTATCAGTAGCCTCCAAAAGTGAAGATTATGTTGTTGCCAGTTAAGTGAATTTTGTATTTATAGATGAGAACTTTCAGGACCAGTAGCCAATAGCAAAGCCAACTTCCTCAGACATCTGTAGACTAGGCACACATCATGCCTCCTTACAGAGGTACTTGCACATCAGGAGGCACCATACTGGTTGCAAATATTTCCTTCCACTCCACCCTCTGCACCAATTAATATCATCATGTAATCTACAGCACTAACAATGATAGGTTTATAATTAATATTCCTGAACGCATTTGTGACAGCAGTCTGTAAAAAGCCATTTGGGCCATATTTTGTTTGCTCACATCCATAAAGCTCCACTTTTTTGATAGATACCAAAATTTTCACTATCTATCTATCTAAAATGGACAAAATTAAAAATGAAATATTTCTACATGGCAATATCACCAAACTCTACCAAGTTTCAGTCAGTCACAAGGATCTTTCTTTAGTCTAATAGTCTCAAATAATTTGTCTTTTCATTACTCAAAATGTCACTAAATGTCATTTCAAGGTCATAGGTGACTTATTTTTTGCAGAGCATTTATACTGTCTGAAAGTAAAAAATATTACCACTCACACTCAGGACTTACTTTCTAAACCAGAATAGCATTGGCATCAAAGAAGTTTTACTATTCCACATTTCATAACTAAAATGTAGTATCCCACTATATTCTTACATCACCAGGTGAACATGGATTCCAAAAGTATCATGTAGATTACTCTTGCTTTTAATTAAAGCTGAATAAAGTTTACTTTGAAAAAATGCCTCTTGCTTGATTGAGAATAAAACTTGTTGCCCTCAGAAGATGGTTCTTGACCCTAGGTCCCTGTGACTACATGCAGACCAATTTGCTTTGGATATATGTGAAATCTCTTCCCTGATTAGTCTTTAGTTGTACAATTAAATATAATTCTTTGTCATATTTTTTTTTTCTGAGATAACCTCCCCTAAAAGTTATTTCTGCATTTTTAAAATGCAGCAGCCAATTTTGATTATAAAGACAACCTCTGCAAAACTACAAGGTCATCTTGTGTAGTCAGATTCAAACCATAAATTACTCCTAAGTTAAATCCTTCAGGTCTTACTGCTGTAAGATCCTTTGATTAACTTCAATGGCAATTTTTCACAGTTTGAGATTTTGTTACAACAATTGCTTATGCTAAAAAAAAAAGAGTCCATATGCTTTTCCAGCTAATTCAGCAGTGTTCCTGGCACAAGAAAAACATGCTGGAAGGGCTGCCCGTGCTGCCATTACATCTTTGAATGCTCGTGAGCTTTTCAGGCAGAAACAGTTCCCATACTGACAATTATTAATGACATCTTGAAGAATTCTACAACTATTCCATTAGGGAAAATCAAGTATCATCAGAGGATTGCCAATTTTTCCTCCTCTTCTATTATACAAAGATGCCTGTCAGTGGGTGCCGGGGGGATACATTTAGGTCTTTTACAGTCAGATGATAAGACTTAATATAGGGACATCTTTATAATGAGGGGAGAAGGAGAATCAGAAAGAGGTTGGGCAGATTTTTCATTTTATTCTGTGTTAAGCACTACAAAAAGAACACTTTTTTTCCCTTTTTTCTCTTTACTAAAGGAGAGAAAAACACAAAAATCCCATAAATCTCATAAAGGTTGTCACATTTTCTCCATCATTTCTAGAATATACTTTTGGCAGCCTGAAGACTGTATTTTTCTAAAATTTCATCATGAATTGCTGAAGGTGTGAAGTGGAGGGGAAAAAAGAGCAAATAGAATATCAGGACAAGGTGATCATGGCCAGGGAAGATGTCAGAAGGAGCTCTCTTATCTTCTTTTCCCCATTATTTACCTACTCATACCACAATAATCATTTCCCTATTAATGAGCTTGTCAATTTCATATCCAAGTTAAAACACCATACAGAATACTGTACCCCACAGAATACAGGTGCTGCAAACCTGGCTTTGATATGGAAGAATCCCAGACTGAAATACTATAACTTAAGACATTATTTCCTTAAATATAAGCAGTTTAATTTTGAGGACAGAGATGAAGTATTTTTGAGCATAAATATCAAGATCCTACACAGTATTATAATTTAAAATAAAGTTTCCTGGTTAAAGCTACAGGAAAATATAAGAGTAATAATACAATTGACTGAAGAAGTCCCTCTGAAGGACTTTTAAAAAAAAATTTACATTTTTCAGAAATCAGTTTTAGAGACTGTCCATTCTATTCCTTTACAGCTACTACCTGTTTCTAAAATGAAAAAAAATAAATTCTTCATCCTTAGCAGTACAAAATGTAAATTATCCCTTTGTTCCTTAATTCCAGTCTATCCAAACCACTATGCAAACAAAGGACATTATTTAACTTTTCCATAAGTGGACTTAATTTTTTTCATCCCAGTCTATTTTCATCCGTCCTCCAACTCAGCTGAATTTTTTCAGGGGTGGGGAAGAACAAAATTGGTCCAGCTACAGGAAAGGATAAGTACCAATGTGCAACTTTTTCATCCTTTCATTTAAGAAAACAAGGTGGGAAAATATGAACTCTTATAAAGCCTGGCTTTTTCCATGGAATTTTCAGGCACAGGGCAAATAATCATGTTGCAGAGTAAAGAGTTCTGCCCAGAAAGCCCAGTGCATCAGCAGTCTCCCAATTGTAGACACACCAAAAGGAGTCAAGATTAGATCTTCTGTGATGATTTTCAAGATCATCGATTCTGTCTAGGAGGGAATGTTTTTTTCTGTTGCTGTCAGCATTGTCTGCTGAAAAGCAGTTTAGATTGTCCTTGGCTTTTTTAATTCTTTCCTCTCTTGCAGTTACTCTTGCCACTGTATTAGCCAAGGTCAGGTAAACTGTTTATACATCTGCTTTAATTGAAGGCACAAGACATATTAAATGGGAGACATTACTTGATTTTACAGCAGCTAAGATCACTGGAAGGGCTGTGTGTTTTATTTAGTCTTTTCTCAGGTTCATTTCTGACTAAGCTGATGAGTGTATTAAGATCACTACTGATACAGACACTCCATACCTGAAAGAAAATATCTGAATAACAACATCTGAGGTCTGCAATCGATTCTCAGGATAAGAACCTCAATGATGAGTATTGGGCAAATAGTTGATTACTAGATCACTATAGAAATTGTACATGCAGCTCTTTCCTCCCCATTTACACACATGAATGGTACCCAAGAGCACATCAATACACAGACATAGCGTGATAAACATTGACTGCACGAAGAATTTGACAGCCATGGACATGTAATGGCAGCACGCCATAACACCATCTTCTCCTGGCATAGTATGCTCTAGTTTTTCCATTATCCCATGTGAGAAAGAAACTGCACATGCTTCTGTTTTGTTATTTCAACAAAAGACTCAATAGGCGGAGTTAACTAAAGCATTTAAAATAATTAAGAACTAAAGATACAATTAGAGACCTTTGAGTTTTCAAAATAAGTTGGTTAAAATTTCACACTACTCTTTGCCATGGACTTAATCTCTGAAATACAAAAATGGTAAAAAATCCTTTCAGTAGAAAGACAAACTTAAAAAATGTGATACATTCCACTTGTAAACAGATTGTGAATACAAGCACGCTTTCCAACCTACTCTAGCTTTGACATTATAATAGCACAGGGTACCACTCATTGATATTCTCCCAGCTGCCACCAACTTAGATGTCTTAGATGCAGGCAGGCCAGTGTTCATTGAAGACAAATGCCTAAATTTTACAGAATATAGGGTTCAGTTATTTAAGTAAGAAGGGAAAAGCAATGGAAAATCAATGCACTACCACCCTCAACCCTATCAAAACAACAACAAAATACACCCTTTTCATATATTTCAAACAGCATTAAATAGTTGTTATGCACACATACTTCTCAGAAAAATTTGATTTATTTACAAAATTATTCTGGAGTTTACCATGTTTTATCCTAAACTGAGATGTCTGTGTTGTGTCTGTATTTGGTGACTATTTCAAAGTCTAAAGGGCATATTAGATCAGAATGAAAAAAGTGAGAGAGTAAAGCTGTGACAGATATGGAACCAGATATACCAGAGCTATGGAAATGGTGTCCTACTGTAGGCACACGCTGGAGCATGATTTTCCCAGAGCCAGCCATAATCCACACAGCTTTGCATTTGCCTTCCAGAGGATCTTTAAATTCCAAGAAAGTCTGCCTGCATACACTGGCAGCACCTCCTCTCTGGGTGCTTGCCTGTGAGTAGGGAGGTGTACACTCAGCTCAGCTCTTGAGCAAATGCTCCAAAGAGTAACAGCAGCCTGTGCTGATCTGTGTGGACCTCAGCAGGAACCGAGAAACCCTCCTGAGAATCAAGGTAACACTGGCACAGCTCACCTCTGCCAAGGTCCTGCTACCAGCTCCATCCTGCTGCTGCTGCTTCACAACCTACTGCAGCCTCTGCTCTGAGATATCCTCTCCTCTGAGATGTGGTTTTCTCTGCATCTTTAGCAAGAAAACTAATCACTGTCTTTAAATATCATAGGGAGGTATATATCATACCTACATGGACATGTACTGACAATTTTTTCCTCAAAATTTGTTATCATTCAACTTCTGAACATCGTAGAACTGTTTGGGTTGGGAGAGACTTTTAAAGGTCATCTGGTCCAAATCCCCCACAATGTACAAGGTCATCTTCAACTAGATCAAGTTGCTCCAACCTGATTGTTAACATTTCTGCGGATGGAGCCTCTATCACCTCTCTAAGCAACCTGTTCCATCATAAAACATTGGTGTTTATATCTAACCTGAATTGAACCTCTTCAAATTTAAAACCAATACCCCTTATTCTAGTGCCACAGGCCCTGTTCAAAGATCTGATCCTATCTTTCTTATAAGCCTCCTTTAAGTACTGAGAGGTGCACCCAGAACGCTCTCTTCTCCCGTTTGAACCACCTCAACTCTCTCAGCCTTTCCTTATGGGAAAGCTGTTCCAGCTCTCCATCATTTCTGTGGCCCTCCTCTCAATCCACTGTAACAGGTCCATGTCTTTCTTGTACTGAGGAATCCAGAACTAGATGCAGTATTCCAGGTGGGACCTCACCAGAGTGAACCCAGCTGGCCGCACTGCTTTTGATGCAGCCCAGGATGTGTTTGGCTTTCTGGGCAGTGGACACACATTGCTGGGTCTTGGACAGGTTTTCTTCCATTAGCATCCTCAGTTCTTCTCAGCAGGATTGCTCTCAAACTTTTCATCCTCCAGCATGTACTGAGAGGTAGCAAACTGGGGTTTGAAGGCTTTTATGGTGAGCCTCAACAGTGAGCAAAAATTAGTTGTGCCTGTTTATTTCAATTATTTTTTTCTCCTGGTTCATTTCTCCTGTCATTCCTAGTCTGAATGCAGAGAAGAATCAAGAAAAGCAGAAATTTGGTTAAGGATAGAAATATGGAGTTTAAAGCTTAAGTACAGGAAACAAGTACTTTGTTTCATAAGCTCTACTCATCTTTAATACAGAATAGGGGCATAAGGGATGTTCCTGATCAGGCTTCAGCATTGTTCTCCATTCTAGAACAATCTTTGAAGATGATGGAGCAAAGTGTGACTCTTGTTCTATCTAACACATTTAATCCCTGGATGCCATTCTAAACTGCTACATAGATCCACTGCTTTACTGTAGATTTGCTAATGCATAAATGGTAACACATCAATTGCTCCAAGGGTTAACTGATTTCTCATCTCTCAGTAGGTATTACAAAGTTTTGTCAGCATAAACAAAGCTAAGGTCTCATAAGATATAAATTTGGCTTGGCTTTATTCAAGCTGGTGTACTTAATCAGCATCACCTCAAGGCATTCAGGAACTGGAACTTGCTGTACAAGAAGAATTTGGCACAGTATTTGCTGTGTGGGAAGGGTTATGCCTGCAGACAAAAGAGATCTGGCTAGAAGAAACTCGAGTCATTGACAAAGAAGGATGGTTTGACAGAGCATGAAGAACAGAAGTGCACAGCCTGGAGAGAAAGATGATAAGCACTGTTGAGCATGCCTTTGGTGGGAGAAAGGAAAAAGGAAAAAGTGGAGGAGTTGTAAAAGTTGGTTTAAGAATCTGTTTCATTTCTCATTATCCTAGCCTGATTGGTAACAAATTCAATTAATATCCCCAGGTTGAGTGTGTTTTGCTCAAGATGGTAACTGGTGTGTGCTCCCTCCCTGTCCTTATATTGACTCAAAGCCTTTCATTTTATCTTCTCTCTCCTATCCAGCTGAGGAGAGAAGTGATAGAGCAGCTTGGTAGGCACCTGGTGTCCAGCCATCATCAACTCACCACACCATGTAGGGGTGAAAGCTACATGGTAGATCAGACTCCTGGTGTCAGAACTTGTCACCAATTCCTATATGCTTGTGTCCACTTTGTGTAGAACAAGCAGTTTTGGAGGAATGTTTTGCAGTCACACCTATAAACATGCATTTGATTGTTTCACTTGTGGGAATGTCCCTTTCCAGCCCCAAACCCTGAAGTCAGAGTCCAGACCACAAAGCTATGAGTACCTGTTTTTCTTGTTTTTTAAAAATAATGCCTCAATAACACAAGCTGTAGGTATGTTTTTAAGACTGTACTGCTCACTGGGTGCTATAAACACTTTTATTAGCAACAGGATACACAAGTACAGTATAGATTGAATATATCAAGTTCTTCCTTAGTTATTTATTCATTTCACTTTGACACAGATGACCCATCTTTTATGTTTATGTGTAAGAATAAACATGAAGCCCTGGTTGGCCTAACTGCTGTTATGCCTGCAAGCATTATAAAAATTTACTGAGATGAAGTTCATAAAGCACTTTGTGAAACGTCCATTCCACTGGTATTCATTTAATAAGACATGGGGACTTCCAGCCTCCAGCAGGTCCAGTGCCTTTGTACCTCTGCTGTACTGTTTATCATAAAAAAAATAAAATAAAATGTGACTCTCAGTGGTAACTCAGAAGGTTCCTTTTACCCTTTTCATAAACCAAGTCAAGCAAGCAATCGCTGTTGAAATAGTTTGGCTTCCTTCATTTTAGATTTTGGCACTTGTCACATACCAAATCCCAGCATGTTGTTGAGCTATTTGCCAAGAGTATCTTCTGGATATATCCTTCATTAAGCCAATTCAGTTGTCTCTTTCCTTTTGCTCTTTACCAGTACTGGAACTCTGGTTTGGAATTGCAGTAAAGCCTGGTGAGATCTGCTCTGTGGATATGTGTTTAGCAATTAGATATCAGTAGTGGCTTACAAACTGCTTCCTCATCTGCCACAGCAGTATTTCAGCTGGTGCTTTGCAAGTGTGCCAGGATGCTCCTGGACTGAGCTGCCACAGATGTTCCTGCTGAACCTTCAGTGTTATTGCCTCTGTTAAGATGGTATCTCTCAATAACAAACAACTCATACTGGAGCCAAACATTTCCACAAATTCCCTCTTTCCTAGACTCTTTCTCACTGCTGTTTGACCTCAATTAGGGTGATGAATATCTTTTACAGGATGGAGAAAGGATTGTTGCCACTACTAATTTCTGTATATTTTATCAGCTGTGGGATTTTCTAAAAATTCTCTATAGTTCCAGTGTTTCAGAAACACACCATCATGTACCCAATTTCCTCCTCATTCCTAGCTTTCTGAAGCTTCTAAAGATGGAAACAGATTTTCTCAGATTGGTTTTTGCTTACAATTAATTCCATCCTCCAAAACTGATTGAAAATATACATCGGTTTTAAGGAAATGCTGTTATACTAAATCCCATATTTCTGCTTATATTGGAGGAATAGTAACATAATATGGAAGCATCTAACTGTCCCCTTGTACTAGGTGTTACCCAAACAATCTGGAAAACAACACATTGTCCAACTGTATTGGACATTTAGATGGACTGCTGGATAGAGGCCAAGACAAGGAAAGGCAGAATAGATGTGGAAAGAAAAGTGGCTTTAAACCACTGTCATTCAGCGGATCTCTGGCAGGTTCAGAAGAAAGCAGAAGTCAGATTCTTTACTCACCATGCAGTGCCCAAAAGCTCTGTGCACACACTGAAGGATCTCCCTAATGATTTCCTTATGAAGTTTTGCATATTTCTATATTAAAAATGTCAAAACATGATTTGTCCCCATTTCTGTGACAAACCTGTCTCTCATCCTCATCGTGCTCTTACCCCCTGCACTAGTGTGGCCTCACTGCAGTCCTACAAAATGGTTCCACGTTGCAGCAGAAGGGGCAAAAACAAAAACCAAACAGGCATAACCATTCTCCAGGTAAAGCATCACAGAAGAGTTCAATCTTGTCCCAAATCTGGCTCATTGTCCTTAAATGAATCCATTTTCTATTATGCGTAAACTGTTTTAATCTCAGTTCTTCAGCACTCATGATAATATTTAATATTTTAAATGGTGGTGATACATTTTAAGTCCTATATTCCACAGTTTCTTCTAACATTAATCAACTCCCTCACATTGGTGTAGCTGGGAGCAATCCTGGCATAAGTTTTTCTAGTGCACAGATTTTACTTTTTGCTTTGGATCTGAGATTCATCGTAACACCAATCTGGAATTCACAGTTCAATTAATTTTTCATTTTATTTTAATGACCTTTCTGGAAAGCAACTTCCTAGCATCTGTTTTATTATTATTATAATCTTCCACTGCTTGGCTTCCCCAGTCAAAACACATTACAAGACAATTTATTCTCTCTTCATGATTTAGATATGGTATAATGGCAATAAATGAAACATTATATTATGAGAACAATCCTTCTCAATCAACAGATTGAATTCTTAGAGACCCAGAGCCAGAAAGGATTTCCATCTCTATCCCTTACTTTAACACATCCACATTCATAGAAGGTCCCACCTCTGTCGCTGTTGAGCTGCTAGCTGAGAGAAAACCCAGGTTCTCAGATAAGAAAAGAGAAAAGTGCGTTTATTATTTTGATTTCTATATATATAGAGTTTTCAGAGGTCACCCAGATTGGTCAGCCAGAAACCTCCCCCCAGGCCTAATTGGCCAGGCCTGAACTGCCCTAATCTGGAGACGTTGTTTGCAAAACATCCAAACTTTATCTTTGTTTATGAAATGTAGCAAAATGTTCTCACGAGAAAGACCTGTGCTAGCCACACACCTCCATGCAATTAAATCTGTGTCACACATGAAAACAGTCAAATATGGTTGCATGAATCAGTAGGTGAGCACTCTTGTGAGCACAGAATTGAAAAAGCAGAATTTCATCACACCTTACTTTCATTATCTTGCTGGGGGTGATTTGGGAATGAAACTTTCCCTCCCTAAAAGAAAGCATCTACATACCAATATGGAACTGTAGAAAATAACTCCTCTGACTTTCTGGGAGAGTATTGTGTCTTTGACAAACCTCCACCCACAAAAGCTGGTTTTGCATATTTAAAAGGCGTGCTATCTATTTAAAATGAATGACTGAAATGCAAAGATGAGCCTAAAGTAAAATTCCTGAAATTTTAAAATCCACAGCACAAGGACATCCAGAATCTGGTCTAACCCCATGCAGCTTGAGGCCCTCTTGAATCTCAAGGCAACAAGTAGTCGTGCATTTATCTATGGAATGAAAACCCCCACTTTACAGCCTCTGAAGTTATTGGCATCAATGACTATTAATCATCCCTGCTGGGCCTATGGAGTCAGTAAGAATTGGCTTGCACAGCTGCTATATGATATCCAGCAGGACTAGACCAAGACAATAGCCATCCATGGATCAAGTAGCTCTCAGACTACACAGGCGAGGACCATAGTCTGATTCCTCTTGACAAGATTGCTTGATGATTGCAAAGTACTTTGTATGCTTTCTGTCTTCTAAAAGACATTGAGAACACTTGCTAAATAATACATGCACAAGTACAACAGAAGTCTGGCCCTTTCCAAACAGCACTGTCCTTACTGAGGCCAAAATAAAAGAAAAAAATGTTTAAATCAGAAATGATTGAAAGAAAGAGCTCCTATGGAATGAAATATACAGATACATATACACAAATTTGTAGGCTTTATGGTAGCTTGTAGTCAATTAACTAAGAAGATATTTTAATAAAACTATCCATAAAATGCTTTATAGGATGGGCAAAGACCAATGCACCCTTGAGTAAAAGACACTGCCAAGCCACTTGAGGCATACTTGAGCATGTGTGGAATGAAAAGGCACCATCTCCCCACCTATCACTCACTTTAGAGAATGGATCCTGGCTCCTAAAGCATTTGCCAGACAGACTTAAAACTCAAGAAAGCTCTAAGTTTATAACTAGTCATATTTGGCCCCAGCATTGCCAGACTCTGAACAGAAACACCAGGAGAACCCAACCCACAGAACACTCCTCTGCAGCTGTGAGCATGAACAGCACATGGCTGACTCCTCACCTTCCTCCTGCTGTGCTTTTCTCAAACACTACCTCTTTACTTGTTTTCTCCAGGTGAAACCAAGAAGATCTGAGTGTTAGCTAGGAGTGCTGAATAAGGCCTCTCACTCAGGCAGGTGTTAATTTGTTCAAATTAAGGCATATCAAGTCATTAGAATATCCTGGCTTCTTTTCACTATAGTTCAGAAAAGCTGAGCCTAAATTCTCCAATTCTGCTTTTAAGCTCCCACTATGTAGCTTTTCAGCTACATATTTTCCCTCAAATTTGAGATCCTATTGGAGCAAATGAGGCAGAAAATAAATCTGAGAGGATTTATCTCCACCTACAGGGTCAGCACAAATTTATATACACCTGACATTTCAATCCCCAGTTAAACATGAACCTTAGCAGAAAAAAAAAAAAATGTAATTGCCCAAACTAACTTCCATTCACACACATGAGGGAAGAAATTCTATGCAGATCAAACTCACAGCTGTGCACCACATGTTTATCTCTAGATTTCTGTTCATCTGTATGTTAAGTACCACAGAAGGATCAAACGCAAAAGTTACTCTTTAGTATCAGTCCCTATGTCCCAAATGTTCATAGAGTGAGTAATCCTTTGTTTCCTACATACAGAAAACATCTCTCTCAATAACAGCTACTTTTAAGGTTTTTTACACAGAACTTCATGTGTAATGGTGTGGGGTGACCCCACCCACTCCACCCTCAAGTGGCATCTGCTAGAGATTTAGTGGTTTTGAGGAAGGACTAGGAATTATACATGAATGCATTAGTCTTGTGATGAACATAAGGGTTAGTTATAGAAACAGCTTAAGAGAGTTTGCTTTGACCAGTTTGGTAGAGAATTGCAGGTTTGAGGGTGTTTTCCAGTTTTATCAGACTTAATGCACAAATTGGTATGCTTTTTTACCTGAGTATCTTTTACTCCTGCCACATTCACTTGTTATCTAAGATAACAGATTTTCTGATCCTGCTGAACTGCCCTAGCTTGATATTTGTATGAAGCTGTAATGCTGGGTTCAATTTCTAAAGCAGCCTATGCTGAGGTTAAAACACAGCATTGCAATTTCATTATATTCTAAAGTATAAATAAAAGAATGTACATTGAAGGAATGAAGCCTCCAGAGATTTGCATTGCATGTTAAAAATGAATATAACTAAATACAAAAGTACAGTATATCACTCTATGTATAGTTTCTCCTTGAAAGTCATGACCTAATAGGTTTTTCAGGAGGTAGAAAGTGACTACAAATGAATAAACAGCAGTGCTGTAAAATAACACAGGTGTAGGGGAATTAGAAAGTATTTGAGAAACTCCAAAGTGGTAGACATTTTGATGGTCAGTGGCAACTATTCTTTTTCTAACAACTGGACATTTCCTGACATTTGAGAGGGTCTGACTGTCTGATCACCATACCTAGCACTCCACTTGGGGTACCCTGATGTAATGTCAATCTGTAGATTAAAAAGAGATACTAGAAGGCATTACAGGACATAATTGCTACTAGCATGATAAAATTTGTTAGGTTAGCTCATCTGTGGTCAATTTGGACCACTGCAGAGAGCAGAGACCACCTTCATATTGAGCAAACAGCACAGCCAGTACTGCCTTAATGGCCTTCTTCCATGAGACCCAAATTAGACCTCATTCTTGTCCTGGTCCATTTTTTTTGTTGTTGTTTGCTTGTTTGTCTTAAATTAATCCATTTAATCTTAACCAACTAATTAAGTAGAAGAAAAGTCCAAAATTAAAACCTGAATGTAAATCAGAAGTTATTGATTCAGGAAAAATTCTACAGGGGTGCTTAGAAAAAAGAATGACTCCCTGTCACAGGGACTCCGAAGTTTGCTTTGAAAGCATTTTGTCACAGTTATGATACTTCCATGGTATTTGCTAGGCAGGTGTTACAAAGATAAATGATTATTTCCTTATACAAGCATCTAAATGTGGAATTAACATTTAGCTCACTGACTTCTGTGTTTAAGCACTCTCCCAAGCGGAAACACGAATGTGACTAAGGCAATACTTCCCAGTAAAAGAGTTAGTGTCATCCTTCTGGGAAAATATCACCATGATTTTCACAAAATTACTGAGTTTTGTTGGCAAGGCTAATTCAAATTCTGATTTTACCCAGAGCAGTGGATATATTGTCATATGGTGGCAAACAAAAGTAAAAACACAGCACTATTATTAAGCAATTTACTGAGATGAAAATCAGTTTTATTTCCACCTATAGAAATCCACATTATTTGTTCATAATAGAATAGCATAAAGAAAAATAGATACAAAACCCATTGCAGCAGAGAGACAAATGCCTTACAAAAATACAGTTGTATCTAATCTTATTAGGGACACATACACTATGTTAGTAATTGCATTAACAGATGTACAAAACAATCTGCTAGAACACTATTCATTTTGTCTGCTAATGGTAAACAGACTATGTTCTCTTCCTCACCTTCAAGAAGGATTTTAATTCTTCTTTCTGGAAATAATTGCTTCCTTGAATAAACACCTCTTCCTTGCTACACTACTGTATGATGAGGGACTCCAAGCCAACATATTACCTCTGTTTCCAGAGCTTACTTTCCAAAGGAAGGTGTTAATCATGTCAAATAATCACTATACAAAAAAATGTGATGCCTTTAATAGAATATTTAAGTGTATATGAAAGAAAGCCTGCAGCAATGACACAACAGCACATAAAGTATTTTTACAGATATTCTGTTTTCTAATATATCCAATTTCAGAACCTGTCTCAGAAATATGGACAGTGCATTATTTTATTCTTCCTTATCCACACTTAAAGATTTCTTCTCATTTAAATCAAATTAAACTCAGAGTCCAATTCAACAATTCCAGAGGAATTATTACACAATATAAATGCCAAATTACCAAACGCACACAGGCTGTGCCTTGTCCCCCATAGAATAAAAATACCTCCTCTGATAAGCTGGCTTATATTAACCTTCAGTCTATATATTCATTGTTAGAGGCAATCATTCAAGGAGAGCGATGAAAACAGAAAAGAGTGAATTTCATTCAAAGCTGAATAAGTTTAGTTATCTTTGCAAAAGTAATACTAGCACAGCTTCTGAAGGACTACTGAGCACTCTGCAAGTTACAGCTTAAATCTACTTATACTCCTGCTGACTCTGTAACAAGATCATTACTTCATGATGTACAAACAAATATTATGTAACATAAAACCAAGAACTGTTTTACACTGGTCCCAGTAAAATTATATTCTTCATGCTTCAGAACTACAAAGGAATTCATCATAGGTAGTAGGTGTTGCCAGGTTTAAAGTACTCACCCAATCAGTAAAAGCAAATTTCTTTTGAATGAAAATAAAATAAGCCACTAGCAAATTCAATAAAGCAGTTTAATCAAGTAATAGTCCCAAATGGATGGTAGGAAAAAACCCAGCTTGGTGACTAAATGGAGAGGGAAGGTAGATGAAGAAATAGATTCCCTAAATTTTCATCTGCAACTCCAGTAGAAAAGTATACACGAAATACTATGAATACCATGAAAATTCATGAAGTTTAATTTACCTGCCTTGGTTGTATTCCTTTTTATTTTTAAAAACATTTAGACAGCTCTTAATGGCTGTTGAGCCATAGCACTCACTGGTGAACTTGATTCAAGTATTTGTATAGAGAAATCACATCCATTATAGCATCAGTCAACTGATGCTTGAATTTCTACTGCAGTAGAAGAAGCAAATCCAGTTCCTATGCCATGTCCCCATCAGTTTTGTCACAAAACAGCTAAATTCATTACCAGAGGGAAAAAAAAACCAAAGGTGGAAAAATCTTACCAAGTGATAGAGCTGCTCTGCCTTCTTCAAAAGCTGGTAGTAGGGTGACCTGAGCAGAAAAAACCTCCTTTCTGCCTCCAGAACTTACCATGGAAAGTGGGAGAGACTTGTCAAATGAGTTCAGTAACAACAGACCCTGTTTGGCCACAGGAATAAAATGTAATGGCAAATGACAGAATGACATTAATTTAGACTATCACTTGAAATCACAGTTTTAAGGTACCACTTTCAGGCACCCAACTGCAAGTTACGCAAATGCCAGCAGTTGGTAATTATAACTGTCTGTAAATAAAATAGTGCTGGCACTACTGTGTAAGGTTGCATAATTTTTGCATCTTCTTCTCAGCTTTTCCTTTTGATTTGTCTCAAGAGTTTAATACATGCTCAAATCAATCAAAGTAAATTCAGCAAGTCAGATGTAAGGGTAAGTTTCAAGAAAATATATCCCTTTGCACTAGTTAAATCTGAATGTTTGAAAATCTGGATTTAGATCTTAATGCTAGAGTCTAGTTGATAGGGTGGTGTTAGGTCATAGGTTGGACTCGATGATCTCTAAGGTCTTTTCAAACCTAATTGGTTCTTTGATCTGCTGTTGCAAATTGCTCTTGCATTTGTGTACTCATCCTGAGAGCAAAAAGAGTGCTTTGTCTTAAAGATTTAAGCTTTACTACATAATTATCCTATGACCAGGAAGATACACTGGGTTTGATTAACAAGAAAACCCTTGGATCAAAACAATAACACTTAAAAAGCTTCTGTAAGACTGACTTTTGGATGCACTGATAATTTTCCTATCTTTCTGTTAATTACATGGAATTCAGCACTTCATACTCTTGAATACACAACCCTATATTTTGAATTCCTACTCCTGTAACCTTCTGTCCTGATTTCAGTTAGGATAGAATTAGTTTTTCTTTTAGGAGGCTGATAAAGTGCTCTGTTTTGGATTTAGTATGAGAATAACACCAATGTTTTGGTTGCTGCTGAGTAGTGCTTCCTCTAAATCAAGGACTTTTCAGTTTCCTATGCTCTGCCCACAGGCAGGTGCACAAGAAGCCAGGAGGGAGCACAGCCAGGAGAGCTGAGCCTAACTTGCCAATGGGATGTTTCACAGCATAAAACATCATGTTTAGTATATATCCTGGGGGGAGTTGGCTGGAAATGACCATTTAGTGCTCATGGATGGGCTGGGCATCAGTTACAGGGTGGTGAGCAATTACAGTGTGTATCACTTGTTTCTCTCAGGTGTATTTCACTTTTCCTATCATTACACTTTTAATTAGTAGTAGTATTAGTATATTTTTTTCAATTATTAAACTGGTTGTATCCCAACCACAAGGTTTAATTTTTTTCCCTCAATTCTCCTCCCCACTTGAGCAGGGGGAAAGTGTGTGAGCAGCTGCATGGTACTTAGTTGCCAGGGGGGTTAAACCACACCACCTTCCCTTTTTCCTAGATCCTGAGTCTCACCTTCTCCCAAAAAAGCCACCTGTTCTACACAGGCTTATGTTCAATGCCAAATGGCTATCCTTCAGAGAGGATATGGGACAGGCAGAGTTGTGTCTCTGATTTGGATCAAAAATGAGGAATAAAAAGCCAACTCTTAAATTCAGATTATGTAAGATTGAGGAACCACAGTGATGCAAGTAGGAAAAAATACTGTAAGGCAGTATTAAAAGATTAAAAGATTTATGTGAAATTTAGAAAGATGCACAGAAAACTGTGCACCTTTCCATAAAGGAACACCTCATCAAATTAAGAAGTATAAAAAACCAAACAAACACACAAAAACCCACAAAAAACCACCCACAAACCCAGACTAACTGTTAAATTCTAAAATTGGCCTAGAGTTCCAGAGAACAACAAAGGGTTTTTTTATGTTCCAAGTGAAGCATAATAGCTCAAGAATCATTAAGAAACAGAGACCAATTAGAGAAGGCTGTCATCAGTGGCGTTACATTTTAAATGTGGGCAGCTTCCCAGCATTCTTCATGGTATTTCAGATTTTTGCAATGCATGTGACAGGTGACAAAATGAGGGCAGCACAGAGCTCAGCTCACACACAGTCAAGGTATGAATGAACGGCATGGGAGTGAATCCTTCTCAAAAAAATGAGCATACAATGTCTCAGATTCTTCTAAAACTTCAGATATTAGGTAAAATTTAGTATGCCACTGACAGGAAAGTAGTACAAATTAATAAACACATGAATAATAATCATTGTAGACTGGAGAGAAAACAGAGCAGAATTTTATGGCAGAATGAAACAATGCCAGGAGCAGTGGATAAGAAGCAGATATAGATACACAGCTATCCAGAAGAAAATGTTAGAACATGAATGAAGCCATCAAAAAGTTCATTACTGACAAAATATCTTAGTGAGATTTCATTGTTCATTAAAACAAATCCCTTTTTTCTTTTGATACAACATATAACTGTTTGCACAATAGCAATATTGGCATGTCATCACTGCTGTACATCAGGGGTCATAGAAAGCTGAGTCTTAAAGCTCTTTAGCAAGTGTAAATGGAAAGAAAACAAGCTCAGATCCCTAGAAAAGGGGAACACCTTAATTTACACCAGCAAGACTCTAAAAGCTATTCAGTAAGTCTGAAATATGTGATTATTGAACAACATAATTTCCTCTAATCCTTCTTGTAGGACTTTTGTGTTCTTAGTTATTACATGTGTTGCTTCTTACCCCACAAACATAGCTTATCTTAATGCCTTATGTACTTTGGTTGTGTCAAGACATGGGTACAAAGAGATTGATTCTTCAACCTCAGATGTGATATTTCTCCAATAATCCAATCCCAAATAAAGCATCAGATTTGCATCCACTTAACTCTGAACCCACAAATTATTATGCAGACCAGAAAGACAGCAAACCAGGAAAAAATACTCATGATCTGATAAAACCCCATCCCTCCTATGTGGTTTATTTATGTAATTCAGTCAAAAAAGGATAGGATTAAGAAAAATTTAAATAGCATTAGTCAACATCAAAGTATGATTGGCAAGAAGAATTCTGAATGTTGAGATCAAATGGTAAATGAGTAAGGACCAATTAAAACTTAGGTAGAAACTAGTACACAGCCTTTACAAATACGATCATTTGTGAGTGCAAGCTAGACAGAAGGGTACCCAAGTGAGTTTCTAAACTTAGTATTCTTAAAGCACATTGACATCCAGTGGTTCTGTTTGGATTCAACTCAAAATGACTCCAGCAAATAGTTGCTCCTAATGTTAACAATTAGCTATCATCAATCCTCCTGCCCTCAGTTAGCTTTGAAGAAGATCCACTAGGGATCAGTTTGGCCCCAGAACTTTGATAATGAGCCTGTGAAACCACTACATGCAAGGAACAAGAAAAAAACCCTAAAACCAAAACCAAGCAATGAATCATTAATGCTCTTAGAGAAATGTGTTAGAAATATCTACCATGAGAGGTTTTAGCAGATGTCACAATGACGACCAGTAAAATCACAGGATGAAACCAATCTACAAATTTCATAATATCAAGCACTGAATTTCAATAGGCAGCTGTTCAAGTTGTCACTTTTTTTTTTTTTTTAACTCTCTGCATAATTTCTATGGCTCAAAATCAGAAAGCATATACAACTAAAAATTGGCAGTCACATTTATACTAGCTGATGTGCTACTACCATTAATTTTCCTTATCTCATGTTATTTCTCAGTACACAATGTTAGAGCTGTCAAGATATATTTTCCTGGCTCTTGTGCTGTTAACATATTAATTCATATACATAACAGCTTTCATGGCTGTGGCAGAGCGACTGAAGCTGTACTTCTAAAAAAATATTTCTGGCAAAAATGTGAGAGTCCTAGAAGTATGCTCTATAAAACTCACAGGGAAAAAACATATATAGGAAAGCAAAAATAATGAATGTAAAGAAGGAATAACAGCACGTCATTTTCTTGCTAAGATCTGCTACCTCCTTAAAGCCACAGTCAAATCCCACCCTATTTATGGCCACTTTTAAGCAAATGCATGAGGTGATTTTTGTAGAGAGTTTACAGGTTTGTGTTTTATCCCAGTTCTGAGCCCCCCAGAGCACTACTTATAGAAGAAAAGCAAGGCTTTGAAACACAAAAAAAAAAAAAGCAGCTTTTGTGGTGTATTTAAATTCCGATGGCTCTGCTAAAATTTCTTCATTCAACTTCCTAAGAAAATCTCTACTCTTAAGAGATGCAGATGCAAGAGGCCCCTTGTGTAGATTTGTAAATTCAAGCTCTGTATCAATCCCTTTTACTGTTTATTGAAATGATCCTTCAGTCATGTCAGAAGTACTCTACCTTTACTTTTCTTTACTTTAGTCCAGCTCTAGGAGTGACAGCAGTCTCTTTCTAGCCATACAGTTTTGTGTCTCCTAAAACAATGTCAAGAGAAATGAAGGCAGAACTATGGGGAGGAGACAGAATCCTTCAGAAAAGCCTCCAGAATTGCTAGATTGTTCCTTGTCAGCATCCACCAGTGTGCATGACTTTTCGGTCCACTGCCATTCATGACATTGTGCTATTTCTCTGGCTGTGTTTAACCATCCCATCCCTGCTCGTGGCAGTTACCTCCAGTGGTTTCCTTAGGCCATCTGAAAACCAGGAGACCTCCACACCTTGTTTCCAGTTTTTTCAGCTCCCGATGACTGTTCAGACAGCTCAAATGAAAGACACCATGTAAAATATTACATTCAAGTGCACCTTAAGGAGATAAACCTCCAAGAAAAATCCCTCAATAGCCTAATACTTTTGTTAGGACTATTTTTTGGACAACTGGTAATGCTTCTGTTTCTTACTTTTAGGTCAGAAATATTGCATTATCTGTTAGAAAGCCACTTTACCTTATGCTTAAACAATTGCCAAATAAAATGCCTCCGAAGAGAACTTCAAGCAGTAATCATATTTACTTAATTTGCTCCAGCCTTCTACATATAATTTTATTTGCTTCAAAAGCAGCATCACACTTATCATTCAAAATCAATGACTTACACAGTAACATATTTTAAAAAAACCAAATGCATGTAAGCTTTACCATGCATTACTTATTTTCTTATTCACTACTTCCTTTTAACAGCTTTAATGTCACCTAAAGACCTTTCCAGCTGTCAGTGTCAGGTGCCTCTTAACCATGCCATTTTAAAATCACTTTTATACCTCAATACCATTCAGAGCTACAAGCTGTCATTGCATTCTGGGACTGACAGAAAGCACTGTCATTGAGCCCCAGAATTTCAGCATCCCACTGCAATTTTGCCAGCAGCCAGCAACCCCAGCATCCCACAGCTGCTTATGCTACTGCAACAGTCCAATGAGTATTTTCACATGCTATCAAGAGAAGAAACAGAGGAAACAACATAGTGGTAAACTGCTCATTCATCACATTAATGATATTTTAGAGGCTGGCTCATTTGTACTAACTTATTTGCATGCATCTGCATAAGAATTGGGCTATTACAGCTACCAGACGAGGGAAACTTCGGGCACCTGCCAGGCTGATGCTCGTAGACCAAAGAACCCCAAACTGCTAGGCAAGGCTTGAAACTGGCCTGACTGGTGGTTCCTGCACTGCCAGCTGCTGGAAAGTCACAATGAAAACAGACAAATTCTCACCTATCTGCTGGTTAGCTTTTGTTAGTGAATTCTGGAGGCTAGTGGTTCTGGAGGGAACTCTACACACCAGGCTGTCTCCAGACCTGCCAAGACACAAAGCATTTCTGGGAGCTCATGTTCTTGCAAAGTAATGTAATATTTCCCTGCCCACTCTGCTTTCTGATGTGAAGATACATTAGAAAAGCATTTAAAAGCAAAAATCACAAATAAAAGTAAGGTGACATTAAAATGTCCACTTTACTTATATTTTTTCACTTTTGTACACTCAGTCTCTGAGTACATCACTGTTCTGTAAACATTTTCTAGTGAAAGAGTTTACTTGAAAATTGAGGAGATTTTGATCTTTTCTAGAAGCACTGGAAATTGATATTTCATTTGATGGAAGAGACAGTACAGGGTGAAAGGAAATGGGTTGTGCTTGTTTATGAACTTGTTTTCTGATGAATTTGTCAAATTGTATTTAATTGGTTTATTTATTTTTCTATTCTTAAGGCAATCGTTCTGCTTTCTTTACAGCCTATAAGAAGGCCAAGAAGAGAGTAAGGTAAAAATTAATATCAAAATATGCTTTGGTGGAACCAAAGATTCGTTGAACACAAATAGGAAGTATTTTTGGAAAAGACTAGTGCAGAATCTCCTTTTATAACCCATTATTCCAGTTCACACAGACAAACTGGCAGTCAGTGACTGCATCCTCTGAAATCTGGGATCAAAAATCGAATTTTATTCCAAATATTTGTTCAATAAATAAACCCAGACACATTGTAAATTCTTTTCTAACACTAAAAATCTACCTATCTTCTCCATCTCCAGAGGAAATTACTGACCATTCGTCTCAACTGCCTTCTGGAAACAGGGAGGATCATACCAACTATTTTAAGACAGCAAGTGCTTTGGAAGATATTAGCATCTGTTACACTGATGCAGAACACAAACTCAGTTTACAGAACACAAACTGTGCTGTTTGTAAGCTATTTTCACTGGCTGGCTCTACCAGTCCCTGGATAAGGAAGAGGGAACAGAGAACTATTCAAAAGCAGTTTTGCTTCCTGCCCTTGGGAAACAGGAAGGCTCCAGCTACCAGCCCAACTTACTTGAACAGGAAAAAAATAGGAGATGTCCCTTCTTTGGATCTCATTCCTGGCTGGTCTGTCTGCTTGCAAAGAGCTCTGAGGAGCACTGGGGCTCTGCACTTGACATGCTCAATGTGCCAGAGCTCAAACACTGACCTCAGGCTCTGAGGCTTGACATGCAGAGGTGGCACAGACTAAAAACTCTTCAAAAAATTCAGTGGTACAAATACAGCCATGGTACAGCATATTTGGTAAAAAACAAACACAAAACACTGAATTACAGATGCCACAGTGCTCCTACTGGTTTAAATCACTTCAATTTAAATTACTTTGTTTAGTATGTGTTTAAAAATGTGTTAAAGAAAAATCCCTACTTATATAATTTCTCAAGAGCTTGGCATAAGTGTCCCCATTGATCATCCTGTGCCTTCAGTTTGCTGCAGGCTGGATATCCATTGCCAGTCACTGCAGCCAAGACATGCCCATCTCCTCCTCCAAATGTCACGTCTTATTGCCCAACACTGTGCATGAAGAGTGATTTCTCTGGATGACGTGGCTACATCTGCGTGACATCCACATTTTGTTGCGAGAACAGATGGATTTGATCTTGCTTTGTTCACTGCTTTTAACACAGATTTGCACAGATAAATCATGCTGATAGACCAAGAACTTCACACATGCACGAGTGGACTGAAATGCACAGTTTTGGGAGAACTGAGGGCTTGGAAAGGAACTGCATCAACTCTACTCTGCTTCTAGAATTTGTCCTCCCTGGGTTTATTTCAGTCCCTTTCATAGGCTAACATATCCTCCTAATGCTGTAGTATCCCAGAAGTCATTTCATTAGCGGAAAAAAGCACCACCATCATATGAATGAGTAAATATTAGTAACGTTAATAAAAGCAGTGAAAGGACAGCATTCTACTCTTTCATTAGACTAGAAATTTATTAAATTATCCTGCTAACTGAATTTAATATGTTCTTATAATCCTTCCTTAATTCTCATTGCATTTTCAATTTTTCCAATAGATTTGTACGTTTCCTGGAAGAAATCCAACTATTTCATTCAGTTCTGATTTATTTTGCTTTTGCAACTCTGTCACATGAACGACAAATTTCGTTGGGGCAAGTATTTTCAGCTAAATGCTAGGAACATTCTTTCTGTAAATTTACCTTCCCAAATGGAAACAGCCCTCGTTTATTAAATGCATACACAATTAACTCAGACATTAATTTTATTTTTATGAGGTATATTCTAAGCTAGTTGGTACCTAAATACCAAAGCTGAGCTTTAACTCACTTCACATTCATATTTTAGAAGCCAGAAATCTAAACTAACTCCAGCACCAAAATGACCAAATGCTTGACAAGTCCAGGCCAAAGGCAGAGCAGATAGAGGCTCAGCAGATTAAAGAAAAAAAAAACCAAACCAAACCAAACCAACAAACAAAACCCAACAACAACAAAACACCCAACTAAGCAAAAAAACCCAACCAAGCAAACAAAAAACCACTGTGAGAAAACTATTCTCGCTCGTATCCCAGTTGTTAACTGCCTCAGCTTAGTGGACTTTGTTAATCTTTTGATGCTTTTAGAAAGTTATTTTCAAAATGTATGAGCAAACATAACATTATGCAAGAAACCATAAGAAAAAATGAAACAAAAACTTCAACCTCTGCAAGCACCTGGGTTAGTGTAAAGAAGTAGTAGTTCAATTGCAATTGTATTTGTAATATTGCCTGAAAAGCTTTTTTAGTGATTCCACCAGAAGTTTGTATTCCAAATACAGGTTTAATGGGAACCTTGAGCCCAACCAGATTTATAGTAAAAAGCAAACAAACACGCCTCATGAACCCTCTGGGGAGATTTCCAAAGTAAAATGCATTTATAGTACTGATGCAGATAAGCATCATTCCCAAAAGCCAGTTCTTTTTATAGTCAATGAGTGTTTTCTTTTCTGCAGCTGAATCCAAATGTTTTATATTTCCAAGTGAAATTTGGATTCATCTATCTGCTTTGGTAAGTTGGCATCCTATGACTGTGTTTTAATTAAATAATTGCACAAGATAATATGCAGTGCACAGAGCACTGTATGAGTAATGTATGAGTGAATTATTGTCTGACAATACCTAGAACAAAATTTTATTGGCCTGAGGGAAGGAGAAAAATCAGAAGCTAGTATCAGAAACAGATCTAACAAAAATCAGAAAGCTGAAAATAAAATTATTGATTTTAAAAAGTCCTGAGAGATTTACTGACAGTTGTATTAGTAAAATCTTGCAATATTCCTCACAAAGGAATATACTGTAAAGCAAGAGGGGTACAGGTGCAAGTACAGGGGTATTTGCATGTTTTCCACTCATGGTGAGTTTATTTACAAGGTTTTGCACTTGTGTTAAAACTGATGTCGAGCATTCTTCATTGTGGAGTAGAAAGGGGTCAAGTATTTCAAGTATTTTTTAATTACTTTTTACATGGTGAACTCCTGGGTATTTAAAACAAACAACCAAAACCCCACAAAAAAATTACAAAAAAACCAAATCCATAAAACCAAACACCAACAGACACATTCCATAACATATGCTTCTACCCAAATCATATCAGACATGGAGATGCTATTAAAGGCACAATGTTAAATTTTATTATGCTGAGGTGATTGTCTCACTGTTCCAGCTAAAAGCTCATCTGTTTTCAGAGGTGTATCACCAACAGAGAGCTAATATCATAACAAAAATAACAAAATGAATAATGAAATAAAGATCTTGCAAAAAAAACTAAGTGTTTTTTTTTCTTAAAACCCTTAGTACACCTGGATAATGTGTTCACTCTGATGATTTACATTCTTAATGGCACAGTCCTATACCAGACTAATTACCACTGTATCCAAATATGAGAATTAGATCCTAAGATGCTTGATATCAATATGTCAAAAATTTAGGTAACAACATCCTAAATTAGGTACGTGGAGACAGCCAAAAAATTATGTCCTGTTGATTTTACAGTCACTAAACACCAGCTTAGTCACCATGCCAGCTCACAATTACCCTTTCATATATAAATAACATGTGTTTAATAAAATTTTTAAAAGGTAGGAAATATTAGCACAAGAGGTTTTTGGTTGGGCGGGTTTTTTGCTATGAACTTTTATGCTGAGGCTGAAAATACATTTAAGTTTACAGCCATGCTGGGCAGTGGGAATGCACACAGTTACTTAAGGTGTCAGCTGGCAGATGGTAACTTGGGAAACCATTTAGAAGTCACGTTACGCCACACATCCATGCAAGTGTCTGAATAATCAAAGCAAACAGTAGGGTAGACATGCTATGAATGACAATATCCAAACATGCTAACTCCCAAAAAAGAAAGACAATATATAACAACAACAACAAAAAAATTAAAACCCTCACACAGTTTACATCTCTGTAATTATTACAAAAATCACCAATTTGTTTACATAGCTTGTATTTAAGCATCAGCAACTCCAGCTCTCTAGTGAAGATATCGCTGCAAGCAGATATTTCACTTGTGAAGTCAGGAGCTGCCATCCATTCTGACACATTTGTTCTTGCACCCCTCATATCTGAAAACGTCTCTTAGCTCAGAGTGCTCCAAGGGAATCTCAAATCTCTCATTTTACTGGTCAGAGAGTAGATAAAACTCCAAGCACTTAATAACATGTGGGTTACATCAAGATGCAGAGAAGCAGCAGAAATACACATTTCTCTGCCTTGCAAAATCACAGAAAGTGCAGCTGAGAAGTTGATTTGATATCACTCAGAGCGCCTGATCCTTTTATAAATTAACTTTAAGCTTTATATCTCCTGGAAGCCTACTGTAATTATCCAAAGAAACACCTCACCAGCTTTCTGCATTTCTCCAATGTCTGTAAGAAGTTTCCACCCTCATCTCCTCTCTTTCCTTACATCCATACAGTCTGTCCCCTCCACACAGCACTGGCTCCTAGACTCTCTCTCCTTGGCTTCTTGGTCTTTGTCTCAGTCGAGGGCAGCTGGGTGCAGATGGCTCAGTGTGGGCAGTGCAGCTTCCAAGACCATTTGTGGCCTTTTCTGCTCTCTTTGAAAGATGTAATTTTTTTTTTCTCTGGGACTAATCTACAAACTTATCTTTTTCTTTTTGCTGTGAAACCATAGAAAGTGAAAATATTCATAAGAAAATGCTTTACTGATTTATCACTGGTGCATCCTGAGGTATCTGAATAGCTTACTTCAAAACATGGAATGCACTGAAGTGCAAGAAATGAACCTATTATCTGAAAAAATAACACCCTCGAGTAGAAATATCTGAGCTGGTATCTGAAAAATACCACCTCTCAGTAAAACTATCATTTCAGAAAAATCAAACAGCTTTTGTCATCTAGGGAAAACACCGCATTCTAACAGGACCTACTCTAACTCTCAAAGGTTTTTATGAGATTTGATGAGATCAAGAGCAGAAGTTCTGCCTGCATTACTCAAAGTTCAACAAAGAATAGCACATATGTCTTATGATAAGCAGTGGTAATAGAGCTTCAGTTAAAAAACCCCTAAAATTAAAAATCAACCACCTTCATTTGCCAGTCATCAGAAACAATTTGTCCAAACAGGGAACTTCAGGTATACAGAGATGATGATACTGAGGTTTGCTCACTCCACCTAAACATTCAAAACAGCTTTGCTCTGCAGACAAAGAAAACTAGTATCTGATATTTGCTGAGCAGGTCCTACCTTTTTCTCACTGGATCTCAGATCTATTGAATGGAAATATATAAAAGGAACAGAAGTCTTCACCCAACACAATGACACATGCCTTGAATAAATCCCTTTCCC
Organism: Entomyzon cyanotis; assembly: GCA_024500445.1. Classification (NCBI taxonomy): domain Eukaryota; kingdom Metazoa; phylum Chordata; class Aves; order Passeriformes; family Meliphagidae; genus Entomyzon; species Entomyzon cyanotis. The sequence goes on from JAKEPQ010000739.1 coordinate 4,459,157, forward strand.
AAGCACCAGAGGAAACTAAACAGAACTGTGATGGTTTTACTTCTCTACCTCTTCTCACGCACTCCAAAACACATTAGGACATCACAGTAACTCTATCAAAATTTTAGAAACTCAGTCCTCCTCCCTCCCTCTGTTTACTTGATGACTGTATTTTGGGATAACAAATGTCTAAAATATTGCTGGGTTTGATTTCAATCCAATTCCACACATTTATAATGATCTTCATTTGTCATCAACAGACAGCTTCTATTACTTAAAGATTCAAGTTCAGGGAAAGAACAGAGACACAAATAAATGGAACAGTGGCCCAAATGCAGATTACCAAACCCACAGACTCTTCAGTTTCAGAGTATAATTCAGCTCTCATCTAATCAGCTAGCACACTGTAAACCTAAATTCAAACGTCACTGCACAGAAGCCTAAAAATAATTTTGGAGACTGAAATAATCTTTCCAAGAACAGAAACTGTTGCATTTTGGTTCTCCAGGTTTATTGATCTGCCTTGTAGATCTTCAGCATATACTGGATAAGGAAACAACAAAATCTCAAGAGATGTAACATCTTGATTCTTTACCTCAAAGATATTATTTGGGTTTATAAAGGGATCCTCAAGGTGATCTACCCTCCTCCTCTGTCTTATACAGTGGGGTTTGGCAATTTCATAGGGCATGAACAGCTCAGCTCCAAATTTAAGTTTTTAGTTATGACAGCTGAAGTTAGGATCGCATTTTCTGACATGCACATCCTACAAAGACTCACAGGTCATGGACAAGTCCTTTGCCTTGTTTGGGGCCTGTGATGAGGTACTAGCCATCCCCACATGCAATGGTTTAAATGCAGAAAGGCCACATTTCTACAAGCTGAATTTTCTGACCATTTCTCACTAAATGTTTTCATACTTTTCCTTAAAAAATAAAAAAAGCAGAAACGCACACTAGTTCAATTGCATACATACAGAAATATGACCAGTCATTTCAGTGAGCTGATGTCACTGTTGAGCAGCTAGCAGAGAAAGAAGACCCGGTTCTCCGTGTGGCATAAAGAAGTGTCTTTTATTATTTAATTCCATCTTATATAGACTTTTCAAAGGTCACCCAGATTGGTCAGTTCGAAACCTCCCCCTAGGCAGATTGGCCAAGCCTGAACTATCCAAATCTCAAGACACTGTTTTTAATAACATCCAAACTTTATCTTTGTTTATAAAACACAGGAAGAAGAGAGAAAAGAATTCTCACGGGAAAGGTCTGTGCTAGCCACAAGCTAAGCTTTACATTACAGACAGTGAAGCACGTGATTTGGGGTTTGAAATACTAAAATTTGTGTATGCATTTTTAGGTATAAAATTTAGTCGTAAAGTTACAGTGTGGACACTTACCCCTGGGACATCATAGAGAAAATTGAATAGATACCTAAAGTTTGGAGCCATTTTGAATATAATGTATAGCAGTTCATATTGAATGGGTTTTTTTATCTGCAATGTATTGTGATAGACATTCTTCTCTCAGCTTGTTTTTACAAAGCAGGAAATAGTCCAAACGGACTTCATGTTGTGCTTCGCCCTCTCTAATTCTACTTGTCCTTCACTGTCTTTGCAATCACAACTTTACCTTGATAAGCTGTAAAACTAGAAGACTGGAGTACAATGAAGAGGGATCAAAATGGGCAAAGAGCACAGGCCGCTGGGGAATACACAAGTACACTGACGTGCAAACAAACACACAAATACACTGATAACATGCACCGGAGCAGGCATCCCAATATATCTGTTTTGTTCTAAATCAAGACCATTTATTCTTACTCACTATAATTTTCCTGTCCAAAACCCAGTCCTCAATTCATACAGAAAGCACTACATACTGGCTTTGGTGTTCCTAAACAGACAAAGAAAGTAGCAGGAGAAACTGAGTGACAAATTTGCCTTCACCTCCTACTTGTGTTACTCTCTTCATTCCTTCCACTCGTAGAAGGAGGTTGTGCAGCCATCAGCTTGTGGCAAAAAGCAGGTGTGCCAGATGAACAGAGCACTGCCAATATTTGAGTTGCCTAAGCAGCCACAGCTTTAGTTAAAGCAAGACACTTGGGATGACAGGTCCATCACTGAATTTCAAAAGCTTTTATGGCGATGATTAACAGGAAAATACTCACTACTTTGAGCCATTTTCTTGTTTAAATCTAGTATTGATTAATTTAAACTGAAAGGGAAAAAAAGGACTAACTGTCCTTTTTTTGTCCAAAAAAAAATTCAGTTAAAAGAACAGTTCTGTTGTAGCCCCTTGCACACTGATAAAGCATCAAAGAACCAAAGAACCTTTTTCTTTCAATTGCTCACTTCCCATACATGTTCATTCTTACGTCCTCCCGTGAAGGGAAAATTCTGATCTCTCAAACCCCTGCAACCCACCTTCATTCTGTTTATGTCTCCTGAGACCAGGAAACCTTGGACGTGAAATCACACTCAGTAAACAACTGCTGCCATTGAGGTAACTGGGACACCTCCCTGCAGCTTTAATCTTGTATTCCCAAATTCCTTGCCTGCAGGCTTCCTTAGAAAGCAACCCTATATCTTGTTGCTCACAGCCACACCCCACAGCACAGTTTGCAGCCTGATTCTGCACTGAGAAAAGAGCCTAAGCCATGATGCACTAGAGAGAGAAATGCCCCATGACTACAGAAAACAAATAAGTCAAAGGTAAATCTGAAACTTCAGTTTAAAGAGTTGTGGTGATGTTGCATTCTATATGCATTTCTATGAACAAACAGGTCAGATTCTGTTAGCAGTTGAGGGCAAAATGTAATGATGAGTAAACTGAGGTAAAGCCCATTAGGAACAACAAAAAGCACAGCCTAATTTCAAGTTAAAAAAAAAACCAAAACAAACAAAAAACCCAAAAAACAAACAAAAAAAAACCGAAACAAAAAAAACCCCAACCTGCCAGAGTTAGTCTATCTGTAGGTAACTCTGGCCTGACTTGGCAAGTCATTGATAACAACAAAGTGATTTTTGGCCTAGCACCATCCCAAGTTCCCAGCATTTCTGAAATTGCTCTGATACTTTAGCTCATGAGCACACAGACATAGCAGAAGGGAAAGGTTTCACTCATGCCACGAGACTTGAGAGTTCTGATGAGGCTCTGGAGCTCTGATGGAGAACCAAGATCCTAGGACACTCTGCTGACTTAGTACATGAAATACCTCACTAGCACTCTGAGAACAGGTTGTTAACATATAGAGGAGACTGGGTCAGCCATATATTGTGTGTGGTTAGGTCAGCTGTTCTTAGCACACTGGGCAAAGCTGCACATCAATATTCTTAGGTTTCTGGGTCATCTCTATCTCTGCTTAGGAAAAGCAACCATCCACAGCATGTTGCATGCCAAGGCATGTTGAAATCTGTCAATCCAGTAGTCCTAGCAAACTACATACACACACTGACAGGACCTATGGCTGGCTGCTACTTCCATCTGTCAATTATATCACCTTCAAAAATATTAAAATGCAGAGTGCTTCAGAGATTATGTAAATCAATATTAAGAGAACACATTTCCTGTTAGTCATATATTGCCAAAATATAAAAATGAACCTCAAATAACCACATTTGTAAGAAGAGAAATTAGCATTCTCCTTAATGAAAAGTAAAATTTGTTGCTCTTTTCTATCTGTTTTCAGAATAGCCCAAAGGCTTCTTCACCTACATCAAAACCAGTATTTTATAGGGAGCTAGGAGTGTTATAGACTTCCTTGTTTATTTTATTACTGGTCCCTCAATAATCTACTAGCAGTAATTAACTTTCAACAAGGTCATCAAATCAAGTTCTCTTTCACAAGACTTGGAAAAAGAAATGTAGGCATCACAATGTATCAATTCAGCTTCACCCAAATTTGTTTCTAAATGAAAATTGAAAATTTAAAAGAAGAATCCATATAAAGAAATCCCAAGCTCCCATGAAAATAAACCTTGTTTAATTTCACCCTTTCTCTGACATCTTCAAATCGACAACATAAAATCTACCTGAAAAGACTTTCATTAAGAAAGTAATACCAATAACAAACTGTGTCTTGCAACCAGCAGTGATTCTAAGAAAAGCAGCAAAACACTGAGAAATCACTAGACAGTAATGAATTTCAGAAAGAACAGTGACTACTTGGAGATATTAACTTGAGAATTTATAACATGATAGCCTGCACCATAAACATGACAGTGTCTTAAATTAATGAGGAAATGTATCTATAAGAGATTGTATTGCCATGCATTCTTCATGAAAGAGGACAATACTTGACAGGAAAAATATTAGCAGACTTGAATAGCATTTTTGGTCTCTACTAACAAAGTTTACACCATCTCTATTATGATCACAGGGCGAGCAAAATTTCTTTTTTGCCTAAAAAAATACTTTCAAATGCCCTTTCATGCTATTACAAAGCACAGCTTCCCATAGCCAAAACCTTCATTGCAAAATGTTATTTCAGTGGGTGGTCCATGAGTCCATCACTAACCATTATGCTGTAGAATAAAAATCACTGAAGCAATTTCAGTCATCTAAAAATGAGCTTGTGTATCAAGAGAAACCCCTAACTGCATTTTCACTAAGTATCTTCTCTGATACTTGATCAACTAAATCTTTGAGACAGGATAGGTTTGCTTGTTTGTATAAATAAATACTGTGTATGGCAGTAGACAGAACTGCATCCAAATTTATTAAGGAAATTGCTAACTGTAAAGCCAGTTTTGTTTACCATTTTTTCCACTACATTACTATCAATGTAAATCACCTTAAAGAAAATCTGTTTAGGCATAACAAAATTAACTTTTTTATTTTAGAGAATTAAAGGACACTTCTGTGTATAACATTTCTTGAAAAAGGCTCAAGCAAAGCACAATTAATTTCAACTAACCTTTAGTATTTTTCACAATACTGACACACTGCTAAATAACAAATTAGAAGAAGAAGTAAACCATTTAAAAGGGAAATCTGATTTACAAGTAGGAAACCATTTCTTGCCCACTTGTCATCAGAATTACCTAAACTGCAAGTCTCTGTTTCTGTGTGAAACACTACTGAGGAACAAATAACACAACGAATATTCATTCAGAACTATAATATCCACATTCCTTTTCTTTGCTTCTTGCAAACAAAAAGGATGTCAAGCATCCCCAGGGTATAGCTCATGAAAACGGACTCCAGCTTTCTGTGTATTAATTCCTAGGGAAGCTGTCATGTTCCAAAAACTGTATAAGCACTACTCTTCCCTGCAGGAGACTTTTACACAATCTTTGTCATTGTACAAGGCAAGAATGGTACAGAAACCTCACTTGAGTGTCACAGTTAAAATTTGAAGAACATCTTATCTGTGGAAGTCTGCTTTTGACAATTACCTGTTCAACAAACTCAATCAGCTGAGGACAATATGAGCTGTTTGTACACAGATCTAGCAAGACAAGATAAAAGAAGAATATATTTTTTTCTGCAAGTTGTATTCTTTTCTGAAATGAAAGAGGAGAATACCCAGCTGTAATCTTAGTCCTTGAGAGAGATGAGTGAGATAGTAGCTGAGTTTTGCATTACATAAAAAATAGGAGAGTGACTTCTATAAGACTTCTATATTTATAACAATTCCACACTAGACAGCGAGCTTGACACAAAGGAAGGTGTGATTAAAACTCCCTGATCATCTTGATTTGTTTATCAGCATTTCCTATCATGAGAAGCACCTTTGAGTTTTATTGCCTTTGTTTCTCCTAGAAGAAACAGTTTTGCAGGTTGAGTTAAAGCAGGGGCTGTGTCTGTGGAGCTGAGGTCCTGACACGAAGTACGGATGAAAGCGCGGCTGGTCAGCATCACTGCAGGATGCTGAGCTGCCCCCTGTGCTGACAGAACACTTCTGGCTCCAGACTTGAACAGGCTCTCCACAGTCCTGCCAAAGCCAAGGCAAAAAGCTTGGCTAAACCACAGACAGTGATCTCCAGAATCATACTGCATAATGCAACTCTGAGAAGGAAAAGAAAACAGTGCCTGGAAAGTGAGTTAATTATTTATCTCAAAACCCAAAGACATTAGCAGACTAATCTTAAATTTGTTCAGAGGTAAAATGGAAAGGAAAAGGGTTTTATGGCTGGAAACCAGCAAAAAGATGTTCTAGAAAAGAAAGTCACAAGTCTTTTCTCTGTTTTTTTCCTGACCAAAATTTGGCATAAGCTAGCAGCTGAATAGCTTAGGAGAAATACAACCAATTTTCTTCCCTTTTGTTCATGATGATTTGTGGATGACCAGAGGAGCCAAAGCATTTCTTACAGCAGCAATCATTGGGTGCAACTCTCCCATATAAGGACCCAATCCAGAGACTTTGCAGAGACCATACTAACTCACAGCTGTACATCATTATTTCTGAATCCACTATTTTTGCCTCTTATTTTAAGATAACAGAAATGCTAATTTAGGTCAATAACCTAGGTACATTAGAACAGAGTCTTGATATGCCAAAATCTACCAAATGCATAATTTTATGCAAATAGCATGATAAAACTCTGATAACATTTATCCATTTACTTTCAAATTCCTTAGCTTTATAAAACATCAGCCTTTACCATCTTCTTGAACCAAGTGTTACCTCCGTACATTTCATTTCCAACATTTCTCCAAGCTGCTTGCAGCCACAAACTATTTTAGTGGGAAGCACCAGGTGATATGTTTGAAGTCTTTACCAAATGTGCTGATGAAATGTGTGCAAGGACAGGCACACACAGTGTAAGGTACAACAGGCTGTCCTGGAGCATCCTTAGCACAGGATGTCTAATGAACAAGAGAAGTATTCCATGCTCTAGAAATGCCTTTTCCATATTCCAGCAAGATACAGCTGATAACTGAGAACACAGAATATGACTCTAGGATGGCACAGAGACTGCCTCTTCCTCCCCCAGGAGATTTTCACTTAACATGTTGTAAGCCATGTGAACCCAAAAGGCTTGAAACTGTGAACTGGAAGGTTTAATTCTATGCTGTAAAGTCAGGCACACAGCTAAGGACAATCCAACCACCCTAAACACCTCTGCCTGTGGCTCCTGGCATGTGACACAGACACCATGGCAGCCCTCAGCCCCAGGATGGACGCTCAGAGTTTCCAGGGCAAACCCAGGAGGAACAAACCACTGCCTCATCTGGCTCAGCTACACCCTGAGCTGCTCTTTTTCTGAGGATTTTTTCATACCTGGTCCATGTAACACTATTATGAGATATTTAAAATGGAAGAACAAACTTCCATTCTAAATGAGTAAGGTAAAAATCCTTACATTTTAAGCCTTTGTTTTAAGCCCAGTGTTTTATCCTTTGCCTGGACTATATAAAAAAAAAAAAAAAAAATCAAAAAGTACACTACAGAGTATTTGGGGGTAGTGTTTTGAACATCACCGAGCAAGGCTGGCCAATTCCACCTTTCCTTTTCCTCCTGTTTAAGACTTGTCTGCTGTATGCACATGAAAATATTTAGGAGGGATGCTTTTGACATCTGACAGAGGACACATCACTATGGGCTGGACACTTGTTCCCTGGCAACAGGGCTTTTTCTCTTAGCAACAAAAAGAAGAGCAAAGGTTTTTCAGAGAGAAAAGACTACAGACATGAAAAGTGAAAACAGCACTGTCCAGTGTCAGCAGATCCTTTAGTCTGGATGAGGAAAATAATAGACCTCGAACAGCAAACACAAGTTTTATAGCACAGCTCTAAGAGTCATGGCTGCCTTAGATCTCTACAGCACTGGCAATGTAGGAACCCCTTGCTGAGTTGGTTTGTGGACATCAACATAAAAAGAATGTTAAAAATAAACTTATGCCTAACCATTTAATTAGTGCATTTTATCTACAGCTCTAATGAGCCTTTGATTTCAGGAATGGTTGCATGTGTCATAAATACTTATCCTGGGCATTTGAAATGTCCATGGGGAAAAAAAAGAAAGTTGTTATTTTTCCTATTTCTCTGATCCCTAAAGTTTTAATACTTCATCTGTGTGACAGCTCTGAAAAAAACATTTCTGGGTCCAAGCAAAACAATTCAAACATATGCTGCTAGTTTTAGAATTACTTTTTTAACAAAACCTTAGCATAAATTATAAAGAAAACTGGAACCTTATTTCTTCCAATTTTGCTCCCCAGCCCCAGTCATCCATCCCTTCATAACATCTTGCTTCGTCTTGTAACACTCTCCAGCCAGAGACAATCTTCCTGCACCTAGGGTGCAGATTTTTTTCTGCACTGGATTCCTGGGGTGTTCATGCCAGCCAAACAGCACTATCCATGGCAGTTCCATATGCATGGTCACACTTAAGTAGCCCAGGCACCAAGGTGCTTCATCTCTCCTGGCCACCTTGGCTTTGGTTTGAGCTTCATTTGTTGATTTTGTGTACTAATTAAATGTGCTCCTGGAGTGTTATGGACTACCGCAGCTTTATTTAGGCGATTTACAAGGGGGACCTCAGGATCTGTCAACAGGCTCATTTATCCAGTTGTCCTTCAACCCTGTCCTGGAGATCATTAGAGCAACCTGCTAAAATTCTGAAATGCTGTGCAGCCTTTCAAAAGAACAGAAGAGGATTCAGGAGCTGCCCAAGACATGCAGAGCAAAAAATTCTTCTCCCAAGCATGCAGTGATAGGACAAGGGGAATTGGCTTTAAATTGAAGGAGGGCATGTTCAGACTAGGTATTAGGAAGAAATTCTTGACAGTGAGAGTGATGAGGCCCCGCAACAGGTCCTTCAGAGAAGTTGTGGATGCCCCATCCTGTAAGTGTTCAAGGACAGGTTGGATGGTAGTCTGAGCACCCTCATCTAGTGGTGTTCCTGCCCATGGGAAGTTGGAAGGAGATCATGTTTAAGGTTCCTTACAACCCAAACCATTTTATGATTATAAGAGAAGTCAAACCTTTTCAAGCCTAGCCCCTTTGCAACTAATGCCTAGGAAGACAAGCTGCCTCCGTGTTTCTCACCCATTTCTAACTTCATTGTTAAATTTCATTGCAAATGATAAATTAACTCTTACCAGTATTTAATCATAATATTCCTACAGCTTTTTGTAAAGTAGGTACCTAAGTAGTGAAAAGGGATTTCACAGACTAAAGCAGAAGATCAACTTTTCCATGGTACCAGAAATATTTTTTGTAAGTCAGAAGAAAATACTTGTCAGAAAATACCTTCTTAGACAGCAGAAAAATCTATGCAGAAGATACAAGTACATTGCAAATCAAGATATGCCACACTTGGAACGAGGTTTTCAAAGATAATTTTTACTGCACAGATGGATCACAAATACTTTGGAAAGCCAAAATACAAGTAGCATTTTGGTTAAGTTTGTTAATTTTAATTAGCATTTTGGTTCAAATCTGGTAAGTGCCAGAGGAAAAGCTACAAAAACACAGAGGTACAAACACTGGTGAACATCAGAGGCAAAGGATCGCTAAAATAAGAAGAAAAGAAAAAGAAAAATTGTAAATCTTTCTGAAACTCTTCTTTGCAATGGGAATGAAGTGGCTGGCACTGCAAAGTGTTGTCCCTGGCATTTTTTTTTTTCTGTCCAATGAATAATGGCTTGTACAAATTCTGAGGAGTAAATGAAACTGCCAGCTAAAAATTGCCTATCACTCCATTACTCATGCCTTGGAACACATACAAAACTGTGGACTCACAGTTCAGAATTTTTAGCAAGACTCTGACTGTTTTTACAACTTTACTTTCCTACCTACTCTGTGAATGTAATCTGTACAGCTAGATCCCTTTGTCAGCCAAAATTGGCAGAAATATCTGAAAGCACATTGTGCTTCATCCAACTGGAATCCCATTTTAGATTTACCACTATCATTTATATTCTACAGACTTGTGTCTTCCCTTCTGTGTCCCAGCTGCACAACAAGTAAGGGAAGCACCTGCACAGTAAACAAGAGTGAGTGAGAGGACAAGGACAAGGACAGGCACCACTACCCTCTCCAGAAAAGGAAGCAGCAGATGACAAGCCAATGATACAAAGGGGTTAGCTGTCAGAAGAAAGCAAGAGAGGAGAGAGAGACTTTGTTTCTTGAACTGCAGATTTCTGCAATTGTTAAATTGGTTTTAAGGACACTTTATCTTATTTGTATGTGCCAGGAGGCAGAGATTTAGAGCTCTTGCATGTCAAGTGAGATGAACTTAGGTAACATCCACCACAAAAACAAGAGGACATTCTCACCTGAAAGGTGTCACTGCTTACCCTTGGGCATCTTTCTTAATAATCTGCTGTTTCTTTTAGGGATGTCACTCACCCCCTTTAGTGCCTTCATATTAGTTTAGGACCTGCTTTTAAACAGGGGTTATGGATCGTTGGCGCTGGGCTGCAAATCACATCAACATTTGTCTTATATGTGAAAGGCTTTTATCTTTCCTTATGCAAGATCAAGTGAAAAGGATAGAAAAAGCAATTCAGAAGATATGCAAGTAGAAATATGAACAAATACAAATTTGCATCTTAATAACTTTGAGATAGTGAGCTCAGTATAACTATTTGCATTATTTGCTCTGTAAAACTCCTTGCTTTATGCCTCTTACCTACTTGTTTAAAATCCATTATCAGATACAGAAAGTTAACTGGGGAAATATTTTCTGAGGACTTAGATTTAACGATTCTTATAAGGGGTTTCAAAAGTTTTTATGTATCAATAATGTGTCTGGGCCAAAAGACAAATTAGTTAGGGGTTTTCTGTATAATATCATGACAAAAAACCCTATACAAAAAAACCCTATACAAATCCTATACAAAATCACAAACTAATCAAAACCCCCAATTTCTTGTGATGAGAGGATAAGATATGTATATATTGACACACTCACCTTCACAGAGAATATATACAGCATGTATTATCTCTAAAAACAGACATGCATACGTGCTGTCCATGCCAGGTTCTCTCTATCAGAAACAAAGGGAGAAAATTAGGAAAAATTTAAAAGCATAACAGAAACTCAAAGGCAAAAGACAACCTGCTTAAGAAGGGACCAGAAGAAAGTCATAGAAAGACAGCTTGACTATACTTGGTGAATTTATGTACTCTGAATATAAATGTGCAAATAGTGTTATTCAGAGTGGGAAGACAAATTGTGGGAAGATAAAGAACTCACTATGCCTTCAATTTCCCCACTTTTTTCTTAAAAAATAAAGTTTAGATATAAAAACTATTTCACATGCTTGTTTCCACCCACAACAAAAGATTCTTTTTACTAAGTTATGTTACACTGTGATCACCCTAAAAAGAGAATGCAGAATACAGCTCAGTACAAGAAACAGAAATTTATTATCAAATAAATTGAAGGAACTATCCCTAACCTTCAAAAATTTCAAAAATACTCTTTTACCTTACTGAAGCACTACAAAGAGATCCATAAAGAGATCTTATCTATTTTCATTCTGCTGTTTCTCATCAAATCTGTTAGCTTTATCAGATCAGCAAACCACAGGACATTTTCTATCTTATCTCTCATGATAAAGATTACAGACATGGCATGAATTAATGTCAGTCTAAAAATTGCCCAACTTCTACCTAAGGAACATCATAGTTCTGTAAGTGAGCTTTTTTCTTTTTATCAATTAATTTTTTGGCACTAAGTCAAAGCAATCTTCCTTTTATTTAGAAACATGCAGTAATATATCTTCTCATATAGGATATTTTCTAAGAAAGGTCTTACTCAGTAAGAAAAAAACAATCTTTAGAAAATACCCTAAGTAATCACGTACTTAATATAGAAATCCATAATTTATTACTTGAAAGTCACATTTTTAAAGTTTCAATCACAAGAGTATGCACTTTTACATCAGTGCTTCAGTGAATATTATGAAATTTTTTTTCTAGTTTATAACTGGACAAACCCCATTCCTAATATATTTAAACCAGCTTTCAGATATAAATAACTTGAAACCACCATGGTTTTTTTTAGCTTGCAGAGAATTTTCCTAGTTGTTCAGCTGCCTCAGAGGATTAAGAACAAAATCAGAACAGAATCAAACTCCTTCTCTTTATGAAACGTAATGGAATAATTTAACCTATCACAAAAATGGAAGTTGGCTATTGAATGAAAAACAACCTACACTATGTCTTCATATGCAATAAAGAGCAGAATTTTGTAATGCTTGCCAAAGCAGCATTTGGTAAACTAATGACAAAACTGATAAGGAAAAAGTCTTTTATGTCCAACAGTGGGAAGTAGGAACCAAACCCAAGAAACAACATCCAAAAAGCTTAAAAAAAATAAAAGGAAAATCTGCCTTTATAATTGCAGCAATCCTTTGAAATTTCATCAGGTGTTTTCTTAAGGGCATTTTCATGTTATTTCAAATTAATTGATGAGACATTTCATCTTAATGTGCAATGCTTATAAAAGTATGGAATGAAAGACAAGGGGAGGTGATTTTTAGATGCAAAAGACTCACTGATATGACGAATTTGCCAATTAATCAATATCTTTGCAATGCCCCCATCTGGTGGCCAGGTGAGAGAGAGATTTTGCTTACCAAGGTGAGGCATGCAGATGGGGCAGTATACATATATCTGTACATGCATGCCCTTACTCCCTATTTTTCTATGTGAAAACCGTTTTAAAAGATGATTAAGCAAACAGTTTTCACACCTCAATCTACTCAATCAGCTCCTTCCCAAAACACTCACTCACTCCTATCTGCCACAGGTTTCAAGAGGAGATGGAAAATGTATTATAGGATATCTGCCCAGTATGGTAGAGGGAGACAGCTTCCTTAGGATTGACCTGACCCAAGAAGGGTTTCACCTTCCCAGTACCAGCAGAATAAACCCTCCCAAGGGGTGGCTGCCCTATTCTTTCATGGTTTGAAGAATTACCAGGCAGAGATTGCTGTGATCTGACTACCAGAGATCTGACAGACAACAGCCAGCCCCTCTTACTATAAATAAAGCATAATCCTGGGTGGGGAAACTTGATTTTTTGAGGCTGGGCAGACTATGTCTCAGGTCTTCAGTTCAAATGAACTAAAGTTCATGACACCCAGCTAGTGACTGAAAAGTCTCAGTAAAAGGATGATCACCAGTTTTATTTAATCAGTTAAATAAGCAAGGTCTATGTGATCTTTCCTTGTGAATCTGAATCACCAGGGAAACAAACCCAACACAACAATTCCAAATTATTTAAAAAATATACTTGTTTCTACTCATTTCAATGGGATTAATTTTAAAGCTTTTCTAAAAGACAGGTAATTTTATGATCACACGTCAGCCAGCTCTGAAAAAGCTAAGGAACAGTATAACACTTATCATTTATCGTTGAAAAGATACAATCAACATTTCCTAAATTGCCAGTATTGTATATTCAACTCAAAAGACTTTCAATTTCCCCAATTACTTTGACCTCCCAAAATTTCTTTTTTGACTAACTTCTTTTGGTTGTAGCTTAAAAACTCAAAACCAGGGTTTATTTACATGTGACCATTCAAACATGGAGCCTAGATAAGTGGCAACCTTTCCAAAAGGGAAGGAGCTCTTTCAGAATTGATTTTACAATTGTTTCTGGTTCACAATCTTTTTCAAGACTCATAAGGTTCTGAGACACATGGCATGAATAAAATATCTTCCAACACTGCAAATAAACAGAGGCTCCAGGCAGTGCCTGGCCATGGATTAGATGTTTATTATACTAAAATAAATAAAATTACCTAGATTGCAAGGCTTCCAGCAAAAAGATGTTTTACCCATTCTCGTGCTGCACTGATGTAACCCACCTGTCAGACCAAATAAATTAATGGAATTAAATCTGCTTTATTGCAGGAAACAAACACGAAAAGGAAAGGCGGTGAGAGGTTACAATTACTCAGTCTGCAACTGTTTACTGTGATTGGAAACTAAAACTGCAGCAAGGGAAAAGGACCTGGGAAGTAGAGGAGCACAGCTTTTTGAATTGGTAAAGCTAACCTCTATATTGTTTTTATTTCTAAAGTAAGGATAATAAGACATGAAAACAATAGTAATTGAACATCAAGAAGGGATTAGTTGTAGTTCATATAGTTATTCTAGTTTGTGTTCCATGATTTCAGCTGCATTTTGAGATGTTCTGTTGTTAACTTGAAGTTAGTTAAGGGTCAAAGCTCTGCCTCCATCTCTTATCCACATGAATTCTATGTAACATTCCAAAAGAAAAGTAAAACCACTGCTGTTAAACACTGACACTGATCTTCACAGCCCATGCTTAACTACTAATAGATTTTTAAGAACAAACTTTTTTCCTAAGGGATTGGTTTCAGGCTTTTGTTCACAAAAAAACAAAACCTTTTATCTGCCATAACATCAGTTTTATAGGAGTCTGATGGTTTTCAGTAATATGGTTATAAGTAAGTATATTACATTTCTAGTACTGTCTAACATAAACAATCCTGAGTCATAGTAAAAGCAGTAGTTAAAGTATAGAGAAAATCTAGTGCTGGTCTTTCAGGAGATAACTGACCGGCTTTGTAAAGAAAAATTATTATAAATGATTCATCAGCTTTTGTCAGGACTGATATAATTCTGATAAGAAATGCAATCATTTAGGAGAAAAAGTTTTAGTTCAACTTCCAATGGAGATTTAATTTCCTTTTTTAAAGAAAATTTATGTCTGTGGAAACTGAATTCTGAAAAGAAAGTTATTTTGGTTAGCTGCTTCAAAACACAAAATTAAGCCAATGTTGCAATTGCATGAGGAAGTCCAGTGAGTTCATCTCCACAAGGGCAGAAGTAACACAAGGCCAGATTGCCATGACTGAGCCCAGCCGTGGTTACATCTCCAACCTGCCAGTGCTGCTGACCAAGGCTCTGCAGCAGCTATTCCTGCTGAGAGGGCCAAGGCAGATCTCCAGCTTCAATGCAGGATGTTGGTGCTCCTCTGCTTCCTGGTGCAAATTTAAATCCAAGGAAGGATCCTTGATTAGAGAATAAATTGTGCTGAGAGGGATCTCTGCAGAACATCCAGTCCAGTCTTCTACTGAAAGAAGAGTCCACCTCCACGTTGGGTTCTGCTGTTTGGGTCCATACACAATTACAGCTCTGGCTGTGTCCAGGGATATTTATTTATCATTTTATAGCATGGCATGGATATGCCATAAAGCTAGTGCCGGATCCTGAATTTAATCCAATTCAAACATCCACAACACACAATACAGTGCCTGGGAGCAACAAGGACAACTCATGTATGAAGGGGAATCCAAGCAGGCAGGACATCTAATCACAGATGCTTCTGAGCCCAAGGGCTTTCCTGAACATGGAAATATGTACATGCTTCAGAGGCGAAGGAAAGCCAGACTGTTAGATGTTTAGAATCTTACATAGTTTTCCACAAATCCTGGCTCACTAGAAAACTCACAACCAGGGGCACATAGTCCCTTCTGAACAAAGTAACATTTTTCCAGTAGACATTCAGAGCAATTAAAAATTGCATTTTAGTAAATGTGCATTTATAGCTCAGCAGTAATTGACATTTGATGGCCCAAGAATCTTTTATTTATTTAATAGAGGCATAGAGAAATGATAAAATATCTCTGCCAATGAAGCCAAGAAAATGCAAAAACTTATGCTAACTCTCCTTCCAAGTTCAGCACGCTCAGCTAATATTATGACACAAAAATAGAGAAGTAAAAACACACCTTACTGCAAGATTAAAACTATAGAAAGGCATAGAACAGTTTAGAAAAATGTGTCAAAGTTCTCAAAACATATATGTAATTTATAGCCAATTTTTCCTTAGGAAAAAAAAGAGCAACATCAAGAATTACAACAGCATTCATGATATTCACTCTATTAGGCCATTTTTTGTACTACATAGTGATGAATTGAATCACATGGTATTGTTTCACTTTTGACCTCCAAATCTCTCACCTTCCAGCTCTAAGATTAATCTTCCAATTTTCAAGTTTATGCAGCCATTCAAGTGTACTATATGCTGACTCATACTCTTGCCAAGAAAAGATGTAAGGTTTGCAAATACCCTGAAGTTAGCATTTCATTTTTTCACACCAGCATTCCTTACAGAAACAAGCAGTATGGGTCCATACAGGAGCGCCCCCAAGTATTTAGGCAGCTCAAACATGAAAAAACTTTATAATGCTGTTAAGACCCCATTCTGAGGCTGGCCTCTGAGCATACATTTACTGCAGTTAACTGACAGTCACCCCTAAGAATGGACAGTGGTCTTCTGTCATTGAAGAGCTGCCTCTGGCATCCACGAATAGAGTTGAAAACCCAAGGCTACATAGTTTGGGTTTAACAGAACATCCTGCTTCATCTTCAAACACACTTAAGCCCTAGCAAGTTTTCTGTTATAAAATAAGACTGCTGCATTGCCATATATTTTTTTCACCCACCCACAGCAAATGGTTAAAGGCCAGACTCTTAAGAACTTTGCTAAATTTTCTTCCCATAAATTGTGAAACTTGCAATGATGAACAACAATCTGCTTCCACACGTCTCTGCTGCACAGCCTCCTTCACCAGGGCAAAACTTTCCAAGGCATTCTCAGGAGTATCAAGTCACCCTGTGACTCTCTAATGTGACCAAAGACTTGGAGTACTGTCCAATGTCTTGGACAGTACTCCAAGTCAAGTTGGGTTTTTTTTGTCTGGGTTTTTTCCTTGTCAGTTGATTTCAGCACCATCAGAACTTTACCAAAATATGCTGGCACAGATTCATTCTCTCTTAGGGACCTCTGCAAGCCTCAGGGCAAACTGTTTTATTGGCTGTATTAAAAACTCTTACTAAACACTGCAACAGTTGTTACACTTCAACATATGAACAACTTTACTTACCTTGTATGAAGTTCTCACATATTGGTCAAAAGGGGTTTTCCTTACCATCCTACTCATGATAATTTTGACCATGTTTTTCAAACAGACTTATTCAAATAATGCAACTCCCTGCAAATCATAAAATAGAGGATTTCCATCCCTTGTCAAAATAATAGAGGGCTGGGAAAAGATTGGGAATGTGATAATACAGCAGATCAGAGATCAGTGTGGCAAAAGGTTATTCCCTTTGATACTCAACACCACACCACACCATTTCAAAGGAGATTGACAAGCCAAGTTTAAAAAAAGCCCCAAGGAAAAGAACATCAGCACAGATGACTGACAGAGCTGTTGCTTTCGACATGAGGAAAAAGACTGAAAGTTAGGGCTTCCAAGAGAAAGTTATTTTTACTTGTTTCTGCAGCTGCTTGTTTCCATGTCTCCACCACAGCCTGCATGTAGTTGTTGCTTTACATCCCTATTGCCCTGTTAACTTCTAGTTTTACTGTCATTCATAACACCCAACGATGCTTTTCTAGTTAGTGTGTTACAGTTTTAGTAGTCTTTTACCCAGACCTTGGGAATAAACCAAACCAGTGTATATAATGAAGATAATTACACTCTTCACTTAAATTGTGATTACTGTGCTGCAAGAAACACTAACTTAAGGCATCATTACTCATATTTCTTATGTACTTATCAAATGTTACTGCTTCCCTCACTTTCTAGATCACACATCATTTCCCACTGCACATGACTGTGTTTAATAAATTAATCAGATATTAAATTCATATACTTTCAGCTTTCAGTAGTAAACACAGTATAGTAAACAATGTCCCAAATATTCAAAGATCTTTTGTTTATTTTCGGAACAAAGCATCTCCAACTATATGTTTTCCCTCTGCAAGAATGAGACCCAGCATCTTCCAGGAGGACAACTATCTATTTTATATTAAAGAAACTGGAGAGTGCATTACTCCTGTATATGTCCGTGAGAGTTTTCAAGTTAGGATATTGAGCACCAGTAATACATCCCACAGTGTGGTGTACTACAAAGACATCACAAATCTGTCACCAAAATAAACTTCAGCATTTGACACGAAGCAAAATGTCAGACAGATCATTTTGGACAGACACTGTTACTGCCAACTTCCTCCTCATAAACCAGTCTGTGTGTCTATTAGCTCATTAGGGCATCATTAAAGCTTATCTATTTTTCTAAGCCTTTGGAGCTACCTACTTTGAAACTTAAGACAGCTGCAATCACAGCTTAAAGGATTTATTTATCCTCAGACTTCTGCTTGTCCCCAGACATAAGGCCTTTCCTGGTGTGTACACTATGGGATTTTTTTGCTGTAGCTTCTTTATATACTTCTCTGCAGATAAAAGGGATTATAGCAAAACACAAATAATCCACTGACCACACTGAGCTCTAATGCATTTTAGCTTGTGTTCCTGCTTCTGCATTATCTTAACCAAGAAAGGCAGAAACAGCTATAGCAAACTCTTTCACAAATTTACAATGAGACAAGATAAAAAGCAGTTATCTAAAGCAGGACAGTGTCATCCTACTCACTCTGAGTTTCATGGTAACTTGACTTGCTGAGTTTTGGCTAAGCTGTCCCCACTAGAGAAAGCATCAAATGATGCCAGGGGACCTTGAGTATGAGACCATAGGGCAAAAGCCAGGTTCATCAATCAGATGATGTCTTGAAAGTTTATACATTTTCCAGTGAGAATTTCTGGTCTCAAATCTGGCATTTTTTGGGGCAGCTTCTGTTAGTATGATGTATTTTAACATAGGGCATCTAGCAAAGACGTGGAAATGCAAAAATTGTCCATATTAGACAAATTGCTTGTAAACATATTTTGTATCAACACAATGACAAAGGATAACAGAGTATAAATATGAGAAAATCCATTTCTAATCTCATGAAAACAGCAGAACAACAGAACCACCACAACAGCAGGAAAAAAACCACATTTAGTACAAATTTGATGGCAACTCATTTATCAGTATAAGTTTACCAAGAGTGTTTCAATATTTTGCCAGTATATCTGATATACTTCTGAAGAAAAAAAAAATCATTAAGTGGGACTCAACATTACATTCAAGTAGCCTAGGATCTTGAATACTTAGCGACAGCAGAATACTTAAAAAAAAAGTGGCAGAATTAGTTGGTTACAAACACCAGGTATTGGTTTAGTTGTGTGGAAGAAGTAAGCCCAAAGTCAGCCACATCAGAGCTGAGAAAGTCATCAGCAAGAAAATAAACTAGAAAGCATCCCCATTCAAGCTTATCTGGCATTTTACTCTCCGCTAGCAATGTGTGAATTTGTTAATCCTAAATTCTGTTTTTCTCTGGTTCTTAGTACAGGAAAGCTATGCAAAGACATCTGTATTTGTGGGTCTACTCCAGCAACTAACATATGGTCACCACATGGGACACTGACAATTTTATACAGTTGGTCTTTGCACTTTATTAATTTATCTTAAAACAAAATTAATCAGATAAACTGTAATTCTAAGCATTATTCTCTGCTTTCTCCAGACACCAGATCAGTAAAAGCTGTTTTTAGATACTCTGCGGAAATTGAGAAAACTTGCACAAAACTTCTGAGAACAGCTTTCTGACAACATGTTGCTGGTTGTAAAATGAAGCATTTGCATTGGAAAAGTAAAAAATACAGACTCTTTTACTTTTCGTAAGAGGAAAGAAAAGTATTTCATGTCCACTTTCCAGAAGTTTTACAGACGCTGACACAATAACACACCCATGAGGGAAGAGACCTTGTTCTTATTGCTCACCTGCCATATCAAATTCAAGTGAGATATCTTTTGTGAAACAAAGGGCCTATTTGGACAAATTAGTCCTTTATGAATATTAATCCCAAAACTGAAATTAAATAGCATGACAGCAAATGTAGTAAGAGATGTCTTCATATCAAGTACAAAAGTAAACATGACTGAATTGCAAGTTCAATCAGTCTGGCTTTTTTAACCAGTAAGCACAGTGGTTATTCTGAAGCTTTTTTGTCAGTGTTTTCCTGTGCTGCTTTAAAAGTAGTATTTTCTTAAGATTTTGAAATCCTCAGTATCACTGATCACTCTTGCAAAATTCTTCCCAGGCATCCTCAGTGTAGCCCAAATGATGTCAGCATTTCTTATTTTTATAAGCCAAGCACCTCTCCTTACTCAGGGAGGGTGGAGAAGGAATTTAACTTGTTTCAGTTACCTTGATATAATCCAGAGGGAAACCCTACTAAAGGCATCTAAACTCATCATTATCATACTTAACACGGAAGGTAAATCTTTACACAAAATCACAGAGCCTTTCTCAGCCTCCTTACTCTTACTGAAAGTACTCTTTTACAATGTCTTCACTAAGATTTAAAACCAAATTAACTAATTCAAGTTAAACCCTTTCCCCATTCCCCAGGGTGTTTTTAATTACAAAGGAGCCAAGACCCCATTGTAGCAGAGATATTTAAAGACCATCTATCCGGTTTGCCTCTGCAATTTAAATTCCATTTAAACACCATTTTTAAATACAGCTTTTAACTGAATTTTTTCAGTCTTCCCTTACAAAATTCATCTGTTGGGTTTTAACAGATTAACTAATTCAATTTCAGCCCTACAGCTTTTTCTAGCCAACACTAGATCAAGCCCAAATCTATTAAGGTTTAAAATTTATTTCTTCTGACTTTCTGTGTATAGCTTCTACAATCACCAGTTAAGTTCCCTGAAATTTGTTTAAAATATAAAAATTTGTATGTATTTGCTTGCAAAGTATTGTTGACCTGTCAAAAATCTCTCATCAATTAAAGGCTCCATTTTCATGAAAGATTTCATGAACAGTTGGGGGGGGGGAAATAATTTCCCTTTAAAAATACACAGGCTCCATAGTTGCATTTGTTTTTTGTAAAATTAATGTATACTTTAAAGTAAGAACATTGAGCATTTTTTACTTGACTTACGCTTTCTAGCCTCTCAGGTTATACTTCACATACCATTAGCCCATTGTTCTTCACAAGGTTTTATATGTTCAGGTAAAACTTCTTGCTGAATGCCAGGGGTTTTCATATTCTTTTCCTTTTTCCCCTCTGCATCTCTCAATACTTGAGGTATAAAGGTTATTAAACTCTACCCAAGGATTTCTTCTGTAAGTGAACCTGTTCAAAAACTGTGTCTCAGTCTGACTTGAAGAGTTGACTGCAAAGTTAGAAACAGACAAAAATAAATTAAATACTTGTTACAAAGTCATATATTAACAGAGGATACCTCTTTTTCTCCCATTTTAAGAACAAATTTCAGAATTAGAGCTATTTGTCTTCCACCTAGCATAGAATAATAAGCATGCCACCTCCTATGAGAATTAAGACCACCAGGCAGCCTCTTTGGGAAGAATTATCATTGCTTATAGAGTTTGTATCTTTCATGAGCTTCAAAAGTCCATTAAAACTAAAGCATAAGTAAGAATAACAGTACACTCAACAGAACAAGAAAGAGAGTATTTCTGACTTATTTTCTAACCTCCAGACCAAGGAATGTAGAAGAAAAGAGTAATTTGATAAAGTTAGACCAAGACACACACACACACACAAAAAAAAGGACCACCTTCATCTATATGAAAATAAAAAATAGATAAATGATAAACACTGAATTTTCACAGCAGAGAAAATATGCAAATTGGATACTCTGCCTTATCTCTCTCAGAAGAAATAATAAGAGTAATAAATCACCTTTGCATAAAGAAAGCATGTGAATTAGTCAATACCAAAATTTTGTATCTAGTTCTCATACTTGTGCAATTGCACAGAACAAAAGAAAAAATATTTATTTTCAAGCCCAAAACAATTACAGAACATATTTGCTGAAATTTGTGTAATTAGAACCAATCCTAATACAAAAGGCTTTCAAACAAAATCATTTACTCAATTTTACCCACTCTTTCAGCCAAAACAAATTTCTACAGCAAAAGCCGTGTTTCAGTGCTTAAACATCTATGCTTTCAACTCTCTGCAACAAAGGAACTACCCTGAGACATTTTACACTGTCAATTCCTTTGTGCAAATAAATCTAAGGTATTGGAAAGTATGACAAGTGTTACATGTAGAAAGAACCCTTACTAAACTTATAATACAAGCAAATCATTACAAATTTAGGACTCCTGACTGATTTTCAATGAGCTAAATCAGGCCAAAACCATGCACAGCAGATCTACCAAGCAAACCTAAGAGTTATGAGGGCAATCTTCATTTCCTACATTTTTGTTCAAAGTCTACACACTTGTGCTCAATAAGGTAAGAACTTGTTTGAAAAGCAAAAATTTCAATCTCTAAGGAAGATGAACTGTAAGCAGCAGAGGATGTGAGTGGCTAAACTACGTCAGCTATGCATTTGAGATGATCTTTATGGCATATTGGAAAGCATATTAGATAAGCCCACTTTAAATCACGGCACAGAGAAAAGCTCCTCTGTTTCACCCAAGATCTCATCCCTGTACAAAACAGTACATTAGATACAAAACACTCCAGAAAAATTCCTTCAGCCCTGTACTTCCTTAGTCAACATATAAATTGGCAGGCAAGCACCAAGACATCCTTGACCTGGATAACCCCGACAGTCCCATGGGTCAACCAAAGACACCATCAAAGCAACAATGATTCATTCACATGGAGCAATTTCCAGAGACAGGTGCCTTCCAGAACACTAAAATCAATCTAGCAGAAGTGGTTCTTACAGCAAGAAATTATTAGTGTTCTGAAAGCTGCACAAATTTCTCCAGCATGCAGCGATTAGAAGCTCTGCTCAGGATACACACAACAGCAGCTGTCTTCAATGAATGCACTGATTAATTCTCTACAGTCTCCTTGCCATGGGCAGGGCCAAAGATATCACTGAGCCTCTATCTAGGGGTAACTCTTTCGTCCTGTTATCTGCAACCACACATATCACTGGAGAAATTAGAAAGATGCTCTCCCAGTACAGGCCTCCCGATGGGCAGTGAAATCTCACTCTCCAAAACCTGTTCTCAATACAAATGGTGATTAATGAGGACAAACAGTATCTGACAGTAAACATCTGTTATCTTTCCTACCACAAATAGACTAGAATTAACAAGTAATAAATGGTCAGGAGAACACTTAAGTGTAAATCAAGTTGTGACTCTGCCTTTCACAGCTGATTTACTAGTTTGGGAAAGAAGTCAGACCAAAAACTACAAAGTTATATTTAAAACATGGGGAGACTGAGAAATTAGTGAGAAACTTTTAGAAACTGATTTGAACTTGGCTTTAAAACAAGAGAAGAGTGTTACTTCATTTCCCATCGTTCATGTTTCACTTGGTTCTGATTTTAGAGTACCCAGCAATTCTTTTCTGCAGACAGGGCTAAAGCACTGTGGCCACTGCATTGCTGATACCACAAGGCTGGGCAGAGTGCTCCTCTCTGCCAGCTTACCTTAGGGTCAGGATTATTATTCCTGTAGCCAGTGTTTCCTAATCTTTCTTCTGAAAGCAGTTTGTGCACCATGGGACACTTTTCTCAGGGACATGCACCACTGCTTTTTTATGCACAAGGCCCTTTAGCCATGCTGTGAACACACTGGGCTGCTCCAACACCAACTCCTGAAAAGAATATAATGGTTCCTGCTCACGTCCAAATTTTGTTTTGTGATTTGCCCACAATCTTCTCTCCAGAAACCAAAGTATTGTTGTGACTGGTTAATAATCCGGTGGCTCCCCATTTTCACTTTTAAAAGACCAGGCTCCCATTTGCCTTTTGTCCAGATTTCTTGTAGAACATCTATTGTTGAATTATCTTTGACTGTGGCATTTCATCAGCTAGATTATGTTGAAACATAAAGAGGGTTTTATGATTAATCTGGTATATTTAAAACACCTAAATTGCCTAAGCAATCTGCTAGTTAAAAAAGTTTTTGTTAAAAGCAAAATCAATACCAAAATAAAATGTCCAATTAAAAGCTGACTACATAAAAAGTTCATTTATAGCAAATGATTAAAAACCAAGTTAAAAATGCCAGGCAGGCACCATAATTTCAATAGCACCCCACAAAACCTGAGCACAATGGAACAATAAGTGTGCATGCTTCGACAATCAAGGTGGCATGAATCTCTTCGGCAAAAATATCTCAACTCATTCAAAGTATCATTCCCATCATATTAAAGTCTTATCTTCTATTTGTTCTTTTCAAAGACACATACAAAACTCTTGCTATCTCCTGTTCCTAATTTCTTGGACTACAGGCAGATTATTGCTGCTGCTTGTGTTATGAGCAATTTCACAAGTACTGTATTTTCATTCAGCACACAAAAACCTGAACGACAGAGTGTTGCTGAGTTCTGCACCCTGGGAAGTTGTGATTATTCTTCCTACACAGGGGAATTGGAACAAGCCTAGTAGGGAACTGCGTTTGTGGGCAGGTTCCCCTTCTCTTTTGTTGTGAATGAGCAGCAAGTGCTTGCACAAATTTCTTTTAAGACATAAGCACTGAGAGCAAATGAAACATATCTGTCCACAAATGTTTCTTATCAATTGCTAAAAGACATGAAATGTTAAAGATTCATAGACGTGAAGGGGGAAAAGAGACACTACTCTCCAGGAAAGCACAATTGTCTCCACCAGCTCTCAAGTCAAATGTATACTAAAATAGCAAATTTCATAGACAATACAGAGTGACTACAATTCATATAATTTAAAATTTTATGGACACAGACATTTTTCTTACTTTTTAAAAAAAAGTCTTCTCTCCTATATTAGGTATATGATGCATAAGCCAGACTGATCCTACATATATAGAGAAGAAAAGTACAAAACTGAGGTTTTTGGGATGGAATATCTTCTCTCATTTTAGACACTTGCAATATTAAGGAATCTTTTTGTAAAGCTTTTGGAGAGGTGAGAGCAGCTATATTTCACCACTGCAATGGAAAGTGGTGCCACAATTTCTTTGCCAACAGTTTTGGAAGGGTTGTCATAGCCACTGCAGTCCCCTGTTCCAAATGAGATCTTTTACATTTACAATTAGCTCTACATCCCTCCAAACCAATAGCATGAAGCTATACAAAGACTAACTTCATAGGACCAGAAGGACCCTTTGCTTACCAGGCTTCTGCTGGCCATCAGGTAACACAAATAGTTAGCTCTGCACTCTCTATTACAGCTGATATTACGAAATGCTCCACAGAATAAGAATACACTAATAGGCAAAACAGAACAGTCTTTGTTGACTCGTGGAAAAATGTTTATCGTGGAAATCTCTAAGACAGGAAAAAATGCTAAGCTCTCTAAAAATTATCATTTTCATGGAAATTTTAATTTTCTTCTTTCCCCCCAATGTCACTAGTTTCCACTTGATAAGTACAGTGACAAACCTTCATTTCCATGGGCACTTAACTCTCAGTTACTGAATGGATTTATGAAGCACAATTATCTTTTCAAGACATTACAAACACAGTAAGATACAGGAGAAAAAATATGACAAATTGAGATGTAAGCCACAAGTTTGTGGGTGGTCTTATCTTTATATTCTGGCACTAAAAATCAAAGATGAAGAATTTCTGTTTATCTGATTGATGTTGATAAGACTATGCAACAAAAGAAATTCAATAACTGCAGCAGGGGTCTACCAGCTTATGGAGTTATACAGCCAATTTTAACAATTATAAAGGCAGTTCATAGAGAAAGATTTCTCCTGTTGCACTTTGGAAGTGCCTTTAACAGTAACACAAAACTTACTTTTGCAGTCTTGTTCTGGCAAAATGGTTTGGTGAATCTTAAAAGGAGTCAAGATCCAGCTGTGAAAAAAACCCTTGCTGCTAAAATTTAATACCCCAGGAATTTTTCTAATATGAATTTGTCTTTCTGCCAATCCACCCCCACCTATCAATCTCTTCAATGGGGTTCCACTGGATAAAAAAAATCAGGTCCTCCATCTCAGCCCGGGAGATGCATCTCCTTGTCCTGCACAGCTGAAGGCTCCTTCCTTTTAGCCCCACCTCACACCTGTTTGCAGGAGGGGTACATACTGTGAATGAAAGCAGCTTTCAGGTTGGGTCCCTGGGCCAACTATAGCAGGGTTCGTTTCATCTTTCAATTGGTAGTCCCCTAGGCAATTCTGATCCTTGAATTATAAATTTCATAGAGAATTTGCATTCATAAATCAGTGCAGCATATTCAAATTTCCTTGTCTTTACCACTTCTTATGTAATTCAAAGACCCCTAAGTGGGCAATCATCCTCTTGCCCGCACTGCCATAGAAACTCGTGTGCCTCACCCATCAGCAGCAGTATAACCTTTTAAAGCAATTCACTCTGGGTTTGGGGTCTGTAAAACCTCTGACTACTGCACTGAAGCCTAGGAGGGCATCTATGCATCCTTCCTCCTCATCTTGAACAATTAATGAAGCTGCCAAATGCAGCTGAGGATGTCAAAGAAACTGTAAGCCTAATGATTGTTATAATTTAAATATCTTTGCAGGAAGTCCTTAGCATGTGGCATTACTTTGTAGAGAGACTTCTGCATATCTGTGAGATAATGTATTTGACTTAAACTGCCAATGATCACGTCTCTATCTGTATATCAGCAGACAGACACCCTAGTGATTAATGTTCTTTTTATCACGTCTTTAGTTGTCTAATCTGTTCTCAGCACATTAATTTGTGTCTTTCAGGGGATATTCAAACAGTTTGTGCCCTTTAGAGGTCCTTCAGAATGCTCACCATCAAAAAAAAGTTGTTGGGTTCCCCCTAAAATGTTAACTTATTTAGATAACCAGATTAAAGAAGTTTCTAACAATAGTGAAAATCTTGTGTTTCAGCTCTGAATGGGACAGAAACACATTGAAATTTGGTTCAAGACATCTGTTAACACTATCAAGCTTTATCCACTGATTTATTAAAAAGACTGTTAAGAGTTATAACATGGATATGCAGTAAGATATATGGAAATTACTGAAAAACAGATGTACTTCTGATTTTACAAAGCAGCTGCTACACTTTTTTTCCTGAGGTCTACACAGTTCAATTTCTGAGTTACTAAGAGAGACCTTTGACCCACAAGTGATATGACTAATTTTTATTACTAATATTAGGCTCCCTAAACCTCTACTAAGAATAATTCAGTTGGTGTTCAAGCTTTGCAAAACAACTAATCCTTTAAGTGATATAAATTTATGTGGCTTGTTAGATGATCAGCAGTTTACACTGATCCCAAAGTTACCACTGTAGGAGGTTATGCTAACATGATAAAATATAAAACGAGAGAAAAACAAGATTGTTACTTGAACTGGTACATAACAATTCTCTAAATATATTGGATAAATCATTTCTCCCCATTTGGTACAGGGTTTATGGGTTCTCTAAAACAAATAATCCTCCATTTTTAGATGCACAGGATGTTGATGCCCAGCTGAGAGTAACAGGTAGGGAGAGAACTGTCAGGAAGAGGAGAAGCAGCAGCTCCAGGCACTGGAGCAGAGATTCCCCTGAAGCCTGTGAAAATGCCACACCACAGCAGAGGGAAAATGGGAAGGAGCAGCAAAGAACAATTATGAAGTGACTATAACCCCACTTTTCCCCCACACAAAACAACACACCTCAGGGGTAAAGGAGTTGGAAGTACAGAGAAGGCAAGACTGGGAAAGGCAGAAGGAAAGGGGTTACTTTAACACCTCCTTTTTGTTTCTCACTACCTGAATCTCATTTAGAAGACAAGTGATTTTCCCCAAGATGAGTCTGTTTTGCCAGCAATGACTGGTAAGCAATTTCTCTGAGCTTTCTCATCCTGTGTTCTCTGCTGCATCCTGCTAAGGATAGGGGAGCTGAGGGGGAAATGAGCAGCTGGTTGGAAGTTGGGCTGTTAGTCAGGGTTAACCCTTCACACTGGGAGCAGACAGATTTGGGGAGAAATCAGCTGTGGCAAAAGACATTACCATTCTGAGCAGCACATATGGATGCATATAAATAGAGTGATAATTCTTGTGATTTGAAACTTAGAGTTCTATTTCTCTTGGGTTCTGTTTTGGGGTTTTGGGGTTTTTTTCTGACACTTTTAGATTTTGGACTCAAATTACACACACAGATTTCACTCCATCACAAATTAAAAATTTAAATACGCCATTTACATTAAAATATATTTCCAAAAAAGCACAAAGCTGAACTTTGACTGTGACCAATCACTATCAAAACTAATATTCACTCACTCCTGCTTCACACTTGGCTAATTTTAGCTTTAGTTAATTTAATACTGAAAAAATCACGTGGCCATCATGGTGTTCACGTTATAGGCCTATCATGGAGTTCATTTAAGGTAACACTCAACAGACACACCTCTTAACGAAACTTCAGGCAATTTACATAGCTGTGCTGTCACTTCTACAAATAGAAGTTTGTGGATCCAATCTGGTTTTTAGGAGGTTAACATAAAGAAAGTCGAACTGCAAGTTGTTATATCAGTCATGCTGAATTTGTAGACATAATCAGTTCATCAATGTCTGCTTAAGCTTTTGATCCCCACAGACAGTGTGAAACTTGACTGCAAATAAAAAATTCCTGGAGTTTGTTAGCAACTAATCTGGAATACTTGCAATATTTGAAAGCTGTACCAAGAGCCCATCAGTTCATACACAGTGGACTAACCGCAGGCATGTTATCAGTACACTTAAGGGACATCACAGCTAGAACATGCAAAGAAGGAATAGATGAATTTTTGTTCAGCCCTAAAGCCACAAGTTAATTCTTCAGAAGAAACCGCTGAGAAAGTACATGAGCTCCCAGGAAAAATTAGGGATACTGAAGTGAGTTCAGCCATCAGAAAAATTCATATGTCTTTGGTTCTATGTCACTTGTTTGACAATAATTAAGCTTGTTTCTTATTTCTACCCAAATAGTTAGAAGGAAGTCTGATGCATTTAATTAAGTTGCTCCTTGCCCAACTACAGACCATGTAAACAGTTACTAGCCAATCTCTAATTATAGATAAGAAACCTATGAGATTAAACAAATTCCAGGACAGCACTATAAATTCAGGAATACTACATTCTGAGTAGTTCCCCCACTAGCTGTCTGTGACCATGCTCTTCAGAATACAGTTTCATCATTACTAGTTTATGACTGAAATCAAGAAAAACTGCTGCACTAAGCAATAGCAATTTCCTGATCCTAAAGTGATACCTGTGAGAGATACCGTGAATGGAAAAAGTAATTCAAGGTTTGTAATGCTGTAAGTAGTCCTATGTGCAACTACAGCAAATGTTGGTGTTGCAAAATATGTCAAAACACTGATGCATAAAATATTTTCTTCTGGTTTGTTTCTGCATCTATGAAACAAAAAACCAGCTGTTTCTTTTAGTATCAAGGTAGATTAATGTGGCTTTTATCAAGATAGAAGAGCTGGGAAAACTGAAGGAAAGGACAAGAGAAGTAGAGGATTGACTGCTAAAATAATCTGACCCTGCTAATTTAGTTTCAATTTCTTCATCCTGCAGATCATGATGTTTGACAAAAAAAAGAAGCTGCAAATATCACTTAGGGTTTTTTTAATGAGATGTGTTTTACAGTCTATTGTAGCCATCCGTAGAAACCTGCAGGACATCATTCCAGTTTTAGGCATTTAAAAAAATATATATTTTTGTCTCAGGCAAAGAGATCTTCATTTTGCAAAAGAAAAAAAATGTAGATGAAGAATTTCATACTTTGCTATTACAAAAAAAATCAACCAGCGCCATTAAGAAACCTTTTCAAAAGAGGGCAATCACCTTCAGCTACTCTGTGACAGCCGAGTTTTGGTGCAACACTGCTCAAATTAAGCAGCCAACAATGATTATCTCCACACTTGCTGTCATCTTAAACTGATAACCAACACTCCTCTACTACTAAACACAAAGTTGTGACAGGTCCTACGTTCCTCCTGTTAAGAAAAAAGTTTTAAAAGAAGGTAAGAGAATTGGTAATTAAAAAAAAATTATTGTTCTCTAGATCTAAATTGAAATGTCTTTTAAAGCAATTTCATTTTGAAAAAAAAAGTGTATCAGGGTTACAGCTAGCCCACTTGCTAATACCTTCTTCTTAATTTAATTATTTCATACAAGAGACAAAATACTGAATAGATTTATGGAGCCTGCTAGAGAAGCTAACTGCACTTGGAAACTGGCAGCACGGAAGATCCTTAAAAGCAATTTCATGGTCATCTTTTCTTTCTCTGTATTTTTTCTTCAGTCAGCTGTGAAAGTTCATTTTTGTATACATTCATTTCTTCCTTTATACTCAGCAGAAATAAGAAGTCTAAGTCACCACCCACAGCTCATTGCATTAAAATTGCTACTAACAAGTGCATTTTAAAAAAAATTATATTTCACAGCTCTTTGTGCCCAAAAATACTCTTTTTCTGAAAGCAGTTATTCTTAAACAAAAGAGATCCCGGCAATTTTATATGATATCTTAGCTGGATTTATGAAGGGGAAATAGGAAAAGAGACAAAAATAGTGATTATATTTTTTCTTTAAAAGGTCTGAAGGCCCCAGAAGTTTGTTTTCTCAGGGCAACAGTGGTATGCACAGTTATTAGCATTTTCTTGAAGTAGTCTTCAATATTTACCAACAACTTTGACTGAAGTAATGCAACCAATCAAAAACTGTGGTATTAATATACTTTTAATATATGTATTAATCACATAATATATATATCAGTTTATAATATATATTAGTGTATAAATTATATATATAATGCAAATAAAACTGAATAGGTCTAAATCTTGCAGAAGACATGGACACGGTTCTGGGTTCTAGGTGGTCCTGCTTGGGTGGAGGGTTTGGAACAGATGACCTTCAGAAACCTCTTCTAACCTCAACCCTTCTGGGAAGCTGAATGTATTTTACATAAATTATCCTGTGACAGACCATCCAGATTTGATAATATGCAAATGCATCCACAATCTACAGAAGGCATTTACCCAGGCTTGATAGACACACACTGCAATCTCATTGAGTTATAGCACCAGCAAACTTAAAAAAAATCAAATAAGAAAGGGGATAAAATGCAGATTAGTAGGTACAGTCATAGCTTTGAATACTACCATTCAATTCCACAGTTATTTTGTTTAAACATACTTATTTTTACAGTTTCTCTCAGTAAAAGCTTTACAACTTTTTGCTCCAGAAATTTCATTCTAATCTGCAAATCTACATAAGAAAGCTCAGTTTTCTATCAAGTCAATATGTTCAACTCCATTAAACCTTTGGGTGTCTAATATTGGGAGCTAATGATGCACTGTATGCTTTTCAGATTAACATATTTAATGTTTTTTCCTCATCTCTTCCCTTCCCACCCAATTTCACACTATAAAATATCATGAATCATGTAAGTTTAAAAAACTGGTCAAAACATTTAAAAGTTACCAGGAAGAGGAGAGACCAAGATAGCACAACTCTGTAAAATGGGTTTCTTCTGGGAGCTGTACTGAGATCACAAGATTAAAGGATCAAATTCATTGCTATGCCAAACTCAATTAGAAGCATATCAATGTGAATAAAGTACATAACACTACTGAGTGTTTATATAGCTAACTCACACTTCTTAAGACCTGGAACACCAACTTTTCCTGACCTCTAAGTTGGGAAAAAAAAAAAAAAAGTCTATTTTTGTTCTTGTATCTTGTACTCACCATCTATAAGAAAAGGGTAATATGTAAAAACCTAACTTGAATTCTGGAAAACTATAATGAAGTTACTGTTCTTCAGTTAATTCTTCACCACACAGCTTAAATTTCCTATAATATATTAGGGTCTTGATACAAATCTTTCAAGTACTTTGCACAAAAGCTATTATAAACTCAAAATTGATTCAAACTAGTGTGACATGAGAGGATAGAAAGTCTCTAAAAAAAAAAAAAAACAAGACCAAACTACTCAGAAGGCTTTCACTGTCAATGTCCATATTTCATTTGAATACAAGTTTTACATTACTCAGTAATGAGCAGCCTAGAAAATACTCCATTAAATCCTGGATTTCAGAAAGTATAGATAGTTGGAGTATTTGTAGTGTTCCTATGTCAAATGATATTTCAGCACATCCTTCCTGTCAGCTCTCTTTAATAAAATAACAACAAATTTCTGAAGAACAAAAAGTTAGAAGCACAAGTAAAAACAAGTGAAAAGAAACTGCTTTCTCTAGCTCATCTGCAATCAAATAATGAAAATGTGGACACAACAAGGAAATGAGGCCAAACTTTGAAAATATCAAAGCAGATCAGGTCCTTCCAAGTGTATGTAAAATGAATCATTGAAGAACAAAGATCCTGAAGGGCAGCACTTTTTTGCAGAATTTTATGCACTAAGGCTAACTACCAAGTATTAGAAACCAGAATTTGCTGTGCAATTGAAGACTGATTACTTCACCTCCACATAATTCCAGGACTGTGGGACAGCCAAACCCAGCCTGGAGGCCCATGGCACGGACTGGATTGAAGTAGCAGATCAGAACTTTTGGATCCAACTAGTTAGCATTCTACATCTCAAAACCAGTCTGTAACCTCTCTGGCCTGTTTGATGAACTGCTAAACCCATAAAACCATAAAAAATTCATTTTCAAGTGACCTCTGGAGATCACTGTGTTCAAACCTCTGCTCAAACCCGGGTCAATTAAGAGACTTCAGCTTTTCCACAAGACATCACTGTTCCGGGCAAATTTGGGCAATGCTGCATTGACTAAAAGACTTTCTCTATGGTGTCAGTATTTTTACTTGTATATTTTTCATGGAGAGGCAGAAAATGTGTCTGCTTCTATATAAGCATTAAAACCAAATTAGACAAAACCACAGAGCTAATGCTGTTGGCACAAAAAGGGAAAGGGCCGAAAGAGGGAATTGCTAGAGCAATCTTAATTCAAGTCCATTGTTCCAAGAAGCTGAAAGCATCATGGACAAATCTGTTCTTATTTGTGTGACCCCCCTCCCCCGCCCAGTTTGAGACACTCCAGCATCTCTCCCAGCATGGTGTAGCACAAGTAATTGGCAAGAATTTTTTTATCTGCCCATCTGCTGGCAATATCCTGGGTTTTCAGGCTTTCATGAGTGATGCCCTTCTTAAAGGCCTAAGTCTGCTTGAATTCATAACACTAGTCGCTGTCTCTGGACTGAGCTGGAGCTGTTCCTTATTTACACTCCCAAAGAAGCACTATAAAATGAACCAAATACCAACACCAATTCATTTGCACCTGCAGAGCTATTCAGAGACTCCCTACATCAGTGAAATAGTGACAGAAGTATGTTTGCCCCTCATGCAAAAAAAACCCAAAAAGCAGTAAGACTATACAGGGCTTTACACAACTCACAAACTTTGACACAGGCTGTGACTAACATTTCTTTGGCTTCTAATCATCTGTCCCAACACTGCAGGCAAAATCACTAAAGCCACCCATTACCATCAGGTTGCACACATAACCACAACAAAACGCAAAGCACCCATATTCTTAAAACACATTTTTTAATTACTTCACATTTGTGAAAAATGGAGTTTGGACAAGATTCTCAGCACCAAAGTTATAGCACATTTTAAGCAGAGAATTAGCCTGCCAAGTTTCACATTTGGGAGTGGCTGGAAATCATTATTCTGCTAACAGACTTCTTGCTTTAGTTCCATCTCTCTTCCCCACTTCCTCCACACACCTTTTTTGTTTTGAGAAAGCAGAATAAATAATATCATTTGTTTTAATTAACATGCAGTGTGCTCTGTGCACAGGGTGAGAGTGATGCATCACCTTAATACTCAAAACAGAGCATTTCTCTTTGTGCCAGAACTGGGCTATGAGTCAGCTGCACAAAAATTAATGTTAAGCCTTTCAGAAGGAGCTCCTTTTGCACAAAAATTTGACAGAGAAATGAAGTCTAGAGAAGATTAAAACATGTCCTGCTCTAAAAACCAAAGGCTAAATGCAAGTATCTTCTATTACTTTGTTGAGGCAAACCACTGTCAAACATATTTCAGGATTTTACCTTTTTCCATTACAAAATGTCACTGGTTTAGAACTTGAGATGAAATTCCCTATATTCCCTTTTTTACTTCCTAAATGAACCTTCTTATGCTTAAAGTCAAATGAGTAAAACAGCAACCTTTTGGGATTTATTTCCTTGTAGTTCAGCTTTTATCACGTGTACCCTCATTTACATCTTGAGTGAAGTGTTCAACTAGTGATCTCATCTTCCTCCAAGAGATATTACTAAGATGCACATTTCACTTCCTAACTAGAATTTCCTGATCTAAAATCTTCTTGCTATATTGAGCTGAGTGAAAGTAATGGTGCTGCAGCTCTCAGGAGTTCAAGTCTAATGCCTGTTGCTTTATTTAACTGTCACATAGCTAACAATCCTTCTCCACACAAGGTGCTGAATTTTGCAGAAGTGCTTTTCTTTCCCCACCTCTGATCTGTTTCCAGCCAACTCTTCTAATGCTGTTTTAATATGCAGTACTGCACAGCTATCATCTAGATTTTTTTTCACAGCTCTTTTCAGCCCTTGTTCTGGTTAAAGGTCCTGCAGCTCTTTTACAGAACATGGGTAGTGTTGAGTTTTGTTCAAATATCAACTTAATTTAGTTTTAAAACCCCACAGTTTACAAATATATTCCTTCTGTGGGTTCCAGTCAGTTTTCACTTCCCACTTCACTGTTGCAAGCTAATGCACAAGGGCTATGTTGATCCACCCTCAGAGGCATCTGCAGTTCAGGTTTTGTTCAAAAAGATGGAAGCATCAGTTAAGTGAAGACTTTTTTATCCCCTTCTCAGACAATTTCAAGATGTCAATGACCATTTTATTGCAAGCACTGATATCCAATACAATAAAACATACTGTGAACATATTAGGTATCAAATATGACCAGCATGTGTTCCTATTCATACACACACACTTCGAAGCAAGATGGTCACTTGGGTCTTATTTACCTCGTCAATTATGGCAACAGATGGTACTCTGCAAAACAATTAAAATACCAGTATTAATCGCTAGGGTCTGTTATAGAGTTGTACAAAAAGTCATTACATTTTTTTTGTCCTACAGTTCCTTATCTGTTGGTAAAACTCTTTTACACAGCAATATTAATACTGTAGTTACTTTCTTCAGTATCCAGACAAGAAACCTGTGTGTTGAACCTTCAACCACAGTTAAAAGTGCTTAAAAAATTGTCTGCTTATTTCAGCAATATCACAGCAGTTCCAGTTAAAGATGTTTCCTTTACCCACACATTCTGCCTCAAAACTCATTCCCCCCACCATGTTCTAACAACATCATCTCAGTGTGAACAAAACTGCTCCTCTAATTGCTATCTCCTGCCCTCCTCTGTTATCAATGTTTTAATTACACTTGGGTAGTCTGTATGGAGGAGAAAATCACAATAATGTGAAAGTGTCACATATATTGCCTTTTATATTCTAGGTCTCTTTATGCATCTGTAACTTTGGTCACTATATTTCTGACCAAGTGGTCCATGAGTAACAGCCACAAAGGTAACAGTGGAATAGAAGACATATCAGTAAAGGCTTGGTCTTTGAGATTGATTTGGATATTAAGTAAAGATAGAGCAGCCAAGTGGAAAGTCAGAATTTTCTAATCTGTAAAGTTTAGATACACAAAATTAAACCTAAGGAAGGCTATTTCTATTGAAATGGTTACACTGATTACCATTTTGTTCTGACAATCTAGAGTTAGCTTCCCTATTTTCATGGAACTTCTCACAGCAAGTGTAATGTTTTGTACCAAGAAGAAAAATTACAGGAACATTTAGGAAGTTGTGGGCTTGACTACCTGTTACTTATATAGCACACTTTTTTCTCTAACCAGTCTGTCACTAAATTTACTTTGGTTAAAGCATGAGTTTCCTTACTACCTAAATGCAATCAGTGAGCTAAACATAAGTCCAACAAAAAACAAGAAAGAAGATAAATAACTGTGTAGTACCTCCCCTTTGACCCCAGCCCCACATGTGAATGTGTCCCATGTCCATTTAAATCACAGGATGAATTCATTCACATTGAAGCAAACAATGAGTACAAGGGAACTCAACCTAATAGAGACAAGGGTTTTTTTTAAGTGTTTACAGTGACAATACATTAAAATACATTACATGGCATTAAAAAAAGAATTTGATAGTTTGAGTCAAGACCAGGAGTCAAAGCCCAAACATCATCCATTTCTTCTAGCACTCTACACAAAGCTGAGCTAATACTGAGCATCAGGCTCCAGCATCCCTATCAAACATGCAGCAAATATTCCAAAGCCGGCATGCCCCCATGGAAAAGCTCTCTCCAGAGCAAAATGGATTATTTTATAGTTCCTCATTGGTCTACATTAAGAAGTTTGTTCAATTCAGTACAGTCAACCAACAGGTACTCTGTCAGGTCCTCCAAATTTTCTTTAGGAAGCTAATTAGGATTCACAAAGAACCTTCAGGGAACAAATTGAGGTCTCTACTTTTACCAGCATATAAACCATCAGACCTATTTTAATTGTTTACTGCAGTGTAATATCATTATCTGGTAGCTTCTGACTTAAATATTTCATAGACTGTGATTTACTCCTGCCTAATTCAGACTAAATAAAATCCATTAGAGATACTTTGTTTTGATCCATTCTGTCTTTTCTCAAACTCACATGACTGTGAAAACAAATAGAGTGCTTACGTGTCGGGGAAGATCGTCTGGGAAATACATGAATAGTTTACAAACACTCAAAGAGCTTTTTAAACTTCTCATCAAAAAGTCCCATTCAAGAAATCATCCCCTATACGTGCAAAATTGTCTCAAAGGTTAATTTTCCCACACTGCCCTGCCCTTGCCTGGTTGAGGGCAGGTGACAGACACCTGGTGTAAGTCTGGTCTCCATGTCACAGCAGCTCCATGCACATGAGCATTGAGACTCAGAGCAAGCATGACTTGAAAAGAACCAATCTTCATTTTGTAGTTACAGTGGATGTGGATGTCCAGCATTAATTTCAAAGTTCAGTGTGCAAAGCAGCACTGATGCCTAGCCAGAGTTCTCACAGCAAGGCTTTTTCTCAATTTGTTTTTGCCTTCACTGGCTTTGGCTAACTGCTTAGTCCATCTTCCCACTGTTCCCATTTGTTCCTAGTACCTGCTGCATGGTTGGCTTCTGCAGCACTGCGTAATATGAATAGTTCATTGTCAGGAAGAGGGTGCCTAGGAGGCAACTTCATAACTTATACAAATTATCAAATGAAATATAAGTGGGTTTTTAATACCCTTCTTGGTCAAGGTCAAATGTTCAGGTCAGCAAGGCTGTGAAGCCATGAGAAGAAATTCTCTGTGATATTGTGTCTCATTAAGTCTTAGCACACATATCTAGCTACTGTTTTGTGAAAAAATTAAACAGCTAGACAATATACTTGAAAACACTTGTTTTATTTATAGTTTAAAAACAGTCAGTATGTCTCTAC
Source organism: Entomyzon cyanotis (assembly GCA_024500445.1). Classification (NCBI taxonomy): domain Eukaryota; kingdom Metazoa; phylum Chordata; class Aves; order Passeriformes; family Meliphagidae; genus Entomyzon; species Entomyzon cyanotis. The sequence continues at coordinate 4,496,399 of JAKEPQ010000739.1, forward strand.
TTATTCTCTTTAAGCAGAAACAGGAATTATTGCTATATAGTTAGCAAAGCCTTTGGTTTTGTTTTACAAAGATGATGTAACAGGCTGTTATACACCTATCTGGAATTTTCTCACAAAATTGGCTCTTTTCATGTTCATTTCTCATACCACATAGTCTTCTAAGTTATGTTAAATAGTAACTAACAAAATTATGCTGTTGAATTATTAACCAAGCCATAGATTTTCTTCTTTCATGGTCACCCTGCTTCATTCTTTCAAGTGAACTTGTGCCTGATTTCCACATACTGCAGAGTGGTTGCAAGTCTAACCTAGCAGGAACAAGTCCTCTGTTTTGCGTCAACAAAGCTTCATTACTTATTTTTGTTGCTGTTTTAAACTAGAGTTGATGAAACAGGAAAAGCTTCTTCACAATTTGGTTTATGCATGAATAGTTTTAAAAAATATACAAATGGTGGATCAAAAGTTACCACTGAAAACACAGAGCTAATCAACCATGTTTCTTAAAATACCTGAGCTTTTGCAACTGTTCGGTAGGAAGACAATATGTCAATATGTCAAAAACCTAATGAAGATGACAGCCATTTACTTAGACACTTTCCACTGCTAACTTCACAGTTAACTCTTGATCTTGGGCAATAAAAGAGAGGGGGAAAAAGAACTATAGTGATTCTACTGCAAGAACACTTGAACCTGCCAGCACACAAAGTATTGATTTCAACTGAATTAAATTTTATTCTTTCAGTTGTTTTTTATTACTCCACTTTGAGATTATCCGGGGAATACACGTTTATACTTTCCTCATTTCTAAAAGACTTTACCTTGAATTAGAAGCAGAATCAAACTTTTCAAATACTGGACTTTATCCAAGAATTTATGTCAAAAATAAGTGTGAATTTTTTTAGATTTCAGCATTCAAGTCATTGATTTCGAGTCCAAGGCTCCTAACTAGCTGCACAGGTCTGCCTGTGAAGACTCCTCCTCCTCTCTCCTACACCGCCCTGCCTAATTTGGGAAGCTGAGAAACAGAACCAAGGGCTTCCTTTGGGCAACAGAGGACTCATGCTACTGAAGCAATCCTTCAACACACAGCATGAAAGCAAAGTGTTCCTTTGCCACTTGCTGCCAGACAGAAAACCGGAACACATTTCTCTAAGACGAGGGAAAGATACTAAAGGCTATTTAAAGATTGGGTCCTAAGGAAAGATTACTTAGAAGATTGAACTATCGATCTAATTCTCCTCCTTTCCTCCCACTAACCTGATCTCTCCAACAATTTTGTTCTCATTAAGAAATTTCAGTGTCATTTGTCAGAGAAGAGACAAGAGGTAAATCCTGCAAGTTCTGAGAAAATTTGCTGCTGTGCAAAGGACACCTAGCCCAAGTCATTGCTTCTGTTGAGGGGGTGACAAGAGCTCTGAGCTCTGTTTTCAAGTCTGGCTGACTCAGTTGAGCAACCAATACATGCATACAGCTTGAAACAGCTATAGCATGAGCTGTGAACTGCTCATCCTCCCTGGCAGCAGAAAGAGACATGAGGGCACCCTCATATGCATGGATAGCAAAGGGAGAAAGGACACATTTATTTAAAGGCTGTCATTGCAGTGTTCTGTAGACCTCCTGGCTTGTGCCTGAGCCATCTACCAACTCACAGGTGCACTTGCTGATGGAGAAGGTCACACCAAAGGTGTAAAGGTGACTCAGCAAGGTGTGCCTAGCCCTGCCTAAGGATGAGCCAGCAGCAGCTGTAGCCAAATACCACACTTCAAAGGGCTCAGTCGCAAGACGGGTCTCAAACACTTTTGAATGAACTAGACCTATGCCAGCTCGTGGATTGCAATACCCACGATGAACATTGAATGGGAATAAATGATTGTGGAATTCTCCTCTCAGGCATAATAATATCATCTCCTTCTGTGGGTAACTCCCAGTACCTAGAGAAAGCCAGAAACTGCTGATAGCTCTTGCTTGTCTACTGGGGGTGGGACCTCTAAGAGAACGATGTCTCTCTGGAAACTCTTTTTTTCCCAGAAGCAGCAGGCACTTGCTGCTCCTCTGACTCACTCCAGGAGTAACAGCAATACTTTATTCTCTACTAAGCTTTTCAGTCAAGAGACCCTTTTTTTTATTACACATAAATCTAAAGACCTGTAAGAATAAATTCAAGTTTTTCATCCGGTGTGTGGGGTCTGCAAAGAAGAAGAGTGAAGAAAAAAGAAAAGCAAGCAGGTCCAAACGTACTCGTACATTTGTGTTCCTGTATTTAATTTTCTGACAAAGTTAACTCTGGATTTATTAATGCCATGATTTCTTGTGTGTTTCATTGGGAATGTGGACCCTAGCCTGCATGCTTGCAGGCTCAGCCTAAGAGATGCAAAGCACGCAGGCACCAGTTGAACTCCCTTCCCCAGACCAGTATCAACTTTGCACTCCAATTGTTTGTGTGGCTTTTACTCACATGCAAAAGCAGTACACTGATAGGGTATATTGAGGATTATTGGGAGCTAATCTATAGGCAGTTGGGCCTACAGGTTAGCCGACAGTCATGCTCTTCACAGCACAGTTGATTTAAGCCATGCATTGTAATCTATCCATGTTTCCTGTACCAGCTCATTGCAGAAATGCGTTTTCAAGGGAAAATGGTAGCAAGTCCTATATATGTAACAGAGAAGTCTATTCATCCATGGTATTCTATTTTCAACAGCTGCTCCATGTATTTTAAGAGACACTCTGGTGCTACTTCAAAATCTCTGGGATTAAAGCCATGATCTAAAAGCTTATTCAAGTCATGTTGAAACCTAGCAGGCTGTGAGGCTGAACACAGTCTGACAACTAGTCTAATGTAGATATTAAAGTTATTTTTAGGAATCTAGCATATATGGCCTACAGTTAAGGTCAAAAAAGTTACTTCAACTCCTCTCACTGTACTGCATCTAGCTGCTCATACATCAAGTAGGATTTTTGGAAATACAGATTGTTCATATGCTGGTAAATTGTTTTACAACTAATCTTGGATGGCATGTGTGCTGCCATCACAGAGATAGGCTTATTACCCTCTTAAAACTTCGCTCAGACCAGCAATGCATCTTTTTTATTTCAAATATTTCAAGCTGTGATAATAGCCTCTTTTTACGAATGGGATTCCTAAATATCAACCTTTGAAGATGAGGACAGCACAACTAATGGGCATACTTCCAAAAATCACCAGATCTTCAGATGTTTTCTGTGAATTTAATTTTCAGAGACACTTAAACACTCCGTCTATCATCAATCCCAAAAGCTGTGGCTCAGTATCAACACTTTTGAAGACAGAGGAAAATGAAGAATAGAACATTTTTCAGACTGAACTGCTATGCCAAGTGAATGTTCAGTTATCAGAAAATCTCAGAATTACTTAGGTTGGAAGAGACCTCTGAGATCATCAAGTCCAGCCTAAAAGCTCCAATTCTGAAGTCAAAAAAAAAAAAAAAAAAGAACATGTGTTTAGTGTGAATGCAGTTGGTTCAGAGTATGCAAAAGCCAATGGCTGGCCAACCAGAGACAAACAGAACGTCTTGGATTTATAAAATACTTGAAAACTGACTAAACCTACTTCTCTTTTTCTGCATCTGTATTATCATAGCATTTGAAGCGATGAAGCTACAAGCAGAAACATTACGTTAAATGTTTTATACTTTCATAGTTTTTTGACTACAGAAGCAGAGGCCACAGCAGAAGACCTTTGGTGCACAAGTACATCAGCTCCACCTCAAAAGTTGCCAGGACTTGTTCCCATGTGAATAGTGGCTACTTCAGTTTCTAAAACATGGGTACAATGTCAAAACTGATCTATCTAGGATTTCTAAATAGCATCCACCTTAAAAGCTGGGCTTGTCAATTATAACTACAAATTTCTCTGAAAATTTGGGTTGCTTTGCTGAGGCAGTCCTTAGAAAAAAGTGGACATCAGTCTCCTCTGGAAATAAATAAATAAATAAATAATATAAAAACCACTTCAATTTGCAACATTTCTAGTTACCAGCAGCCAAATAATAATTTCTGACCTGGATTCCAGAAAAAGACTACTAAAGTTTCATATTGCTTTATAAACTTCCAGGAGTTTTCAAAACCATTTCAGCCGGATGTTAAGCTGGCAAAGAACAGGAGTCCCTGTCACACAAACAATTACTCAGGATTGTGCATACCAGTATCTAACAGCTGAGCATTTAAATGTGAAACCAAACCTGAAAGAAAAAGTCAGCTATAAGGATTAATTCTCTAATGCAAAATCCAGAGTGCTATGTTCAAGCCACTGCCTGCAGCTTTGTTTGTCTTAACTTCCCCATATTTTTTAAATGAAGTGTCATAAATGGCATACAGTTCTCAAGACCATTCTGAAGTGGAAGATTACATCTCTATTACAAACAATTAATCCAAACAGACAAAGGTGTCTTCAGGCCAATAAACCAATTGCTTTTGTCTATAGAATGTAGTTGAGAAAATAATATTGCCTAGGGACAGACCTTTGTCCTTGGTCAACTCTCCTTTGTCACCACAGAGGGCATACACAGAGTATAACCAGCAGCCAAGCCTTGCCCAAAGTACAAGAAACACCAGCAAAGAGCACTTTCAGAAAAGGATATTAGAGCAAAATATTTTTGTAATTTATTGCTGCAGCTAAATACCATAATTCATAGGTCCAGCCATGTTAACATAATTTCCTGATTTATTTTATGAAGACCTAACTTGACACCCAGCAACATTGATTTCCACACCTTAATTATATGACCCCATGGTAAGCTTTTCTGCTTGTAACCAATTTTAGCAGAATCTTTTTTTTTATTATATGAATATCTCCTGATGTTTTGGTTCCTGAACAAATAGTGTTCTTCTGCTTAAGTAATCTATATGGTATACTCTGCATGGTGATTATTTTCACACAATATTTGAAGGTCTTATTCAGGTCAACAACTGACAATGACAGGAGATAATAAAAACAGTCTACTCGACATTTCAAACACATCTTCAACACATCACTATTTTAAAATTAACGAAATACTATGTTCATGCTGCTGCATGTTAGGATGAAGGACTTTTAGTGATCATTTACACTAACAGCAAATGAGATTTTCTTGTTCAGGCACTATCTTTTGACACTGGGATAAACACTTTGAGCAGCTAAGTTCTGTGTAGGTTATTTCACACTGGGCATCCAATTGTCAATAAAAAAAAAAGAAAAAAATGAAAACTGCTTAAACCCCATAAACTATGCACACCTTTGAATCTGAGACTTCAACATTTTCAAATATTTAGGTAAACATTATATTTTTGATCATGTAGCAAAATTATATTGCCCATGTCATCTCCAAATTAGGACCCAAGCCAAGGTTAGGTCTACAGAGAGACAACGATCCTTGGCAGCAATAACTTTTCCACTCAAAGCAATAACTGCAATCAAATTTAGCACATCAGTAAAGCACTCACACAAGCAGACTCTGGTCTCAACAGAGACTTCCAGTCACTGGTGTTTATCATCATCATCAGGTGAGGCAGGTGTTTGCCCAAGAGCTCCTCTAACATCACACTTTATTCTCTGTGATGTGACTAAAACCAACAGGACAGCAATTCTGAGCTATGTACTCAGACAGTCAAGAAAAAAAAGAGAATCTCAGCTGGGAGGTAGCAAAGGCAGCCTTGCCTTCCAGCCAAGTCCTGGACCTCTCTCCTCCTCGTTTGCTCCTTGGCTGAGGGGGAGCAGCAAACAGCACCACTCTCAGCCGAGAGAAGGCAAAGGTTTCCTTTGCTGCTCAGTACAAGGACAGGAGACAAAGCAGTCTTGCAGCCTGGCTTTGATTCCCTCAGGACAGCAGCAGGTACAGGGCTGACAGTCAGCCCCTGCCCTCAGCTGCCATCCACCGTTCTGTCTGTACTGCTCATGAAAATGGATGTCACTCTTGGGCCAGGGATTTCAAACTACAAGCCAGGAGCTCAGCTTCAGCTCGAAAGAGTAATGACAGCTAAGGTAAGCAAGCTGGGCCCCAATCTGAAACTATACATTAAGTTCATAATGCATCTTGGACTTCAGCCCTTCCGCCCCAGGGGTAAAAACCCAGGGACCACTGCATTAAATTGTCCACTCGTGTTAAGGGCACAAAACCCACCTTTCTGGGCCAGATCCATGCAGAACCTTACCCAGAGGCAGGAGGACACATGAGACTCAGCACTACCTAGAGTCCTTCACTCTGGTGCTCCCCTAGCACCTACAAGATCTGGATTATGAATGCTAAAAAACATCCCCTCTTATCCTTTACCTGTTTATGGACCAGTCATCCCTCACAGTTTGTCCATCTTTTTTTTGCATCTGCTCACATTGTGTCTGCCTCTATGACTTTCAGAAGTCCATTATGCACTGTATTAAAGCATACTTATCTGTTTCAAGTATATTTCAATAATTTCCTAGAGATTCTATGGTAAGATTTAGGGAATAACAGTTCATCTCTTGCTTTCACCAATTTTATAAACCTCCATCATAGCCTACCACAGACATTTCTGCTTTGAACTACAGAGTCCCAGATTTTTCAGTCTCAGCTACTGCATTCCCTTTGTCATTTTGACTAGTTACAAAAGCAGCAATTAAATCCACTGTGCTTGCCTTGAAATGCAGAAGCCAGGACAGCACATTACTTCTAACTTCTGTTAGTATCCAGCTGTAACTGCCTCTAGTATTCAGCACACTTGGGAAGAGTACTTTGGAAGTAGGACTGTTATTCATGCCAGCACAGGACTGAGTGAGGCCCTGACACGGTTCTGATTTATTTTAAATAGGTCCAAATGGTGCCTAGTCCTTGCTTTTGAAAAACATACACCACAAATCCTATGCATTAAAAGCATCTTACCCTAAAAAGGTATAATTTTATATTTGCAGAAAAGTCTTTTTGTATCCTTGAGAAGCTTCAAAAAGTGCATGATTCCCTTTCCAAAATGAAATCAACCTCCGTGCTTTTCAAGCAAGCTACATCTCCAACTGTTGTCTTTTATACTGATGATCAAACAAAATTCAAGCAATTCAGAATCCCATAATCAACATCTCTCTACTAACTGAAATATGACTGTATCTATGCAATTGTCCATATGAAAAAGCCTTGCTTGATTCAAAATGGAAAAAAAAGAATCCACTAAACCAAAACTTCACCATTTGGTGAATTATCAGACCCAATTTATTGTAGTTCCTGAGCCTGAAAGACAAAAAGACAAACTTGAGTCCTAGAGTATTAGTTATGTGTAAAAGAGACTCCAAAACAAAACCAAAAAGTTATGAAATTGTTTCACTCCCCCTACCCCCATGCATCACAAAATCAAATTAAGATAACCTTTTAATTTCTCCAAAGATTTACACTCTCAGCCTTTGGCACAAGAATCAGGACTCCCTTCTTTGCTGAACCAGAAATAAACATAACTTTTTTCACAGGTATTACCAGTATGATTTCTTAAAAAAACCAACAATCTTCTCTTTTGCGGGTATTGCTCTTATGTCCATTTTAAACCAAATCTTTGCTGACTAAAATCTGTGATTACAAAAGATATTAGAGCAATTGCAACCCTGATCTCTTAGAAAGAGGAAAAGTGAATAAGAGTTAAATGCTACTGGATGGCACTGTGCAGCACAAGGCTGTGGTGGAGCTGAAGACAGAATATGCAGCATGAAGATAGCCTAGGAAGGAAAAAGAAGGGCAGAGGTTCACAGCCTTCTTCACAGTTTGCCTTTTATCTGGACACCTATCTGGAATAAGAGAATATTAATTCATTTGCATGAATGCATTCATGTGAGGCACTGGAATGTGTTTCACAGACAAGCTGTGGATGCCCCATCCTTGGAAGTGTTTGAGGCCAGGTTAGACAGAACTCTGGAAAACCTGGTTGAGTGAAAGGCATCCCCTCCAATGGCAGGTGGGTTGTAACTAAATTATATTCGAAGTCCCTTCCAACCCAAACCATCCTATGATTTTATGTAGAATTCTTCTTTTTCTTTCCTATGTGAGTCTAGTAAAAAAAAAAAAAAACCAATAATTTTAACATTGCAATTATGTTTGTTTACATGATTTTTTTTAAAGAGTTTACATGTCAGTGACTTACAATGAGTCTTACAGAACTGTCAGAGCTGAACTCCAGAATAATGCACATTGGGTTGACTTCTAGCTCTTCAAGGTTCACTCTTTTGTCAGCTCACACAGCATGTTTTCCTCCTTCTGCAGAAAATAAATTTGGGTGTTCATTACTCTGCAAGATACCTTCCGTGTTCTCCTGAATATGTCTAAGAACACAACCAGATTAAAGAAGCCTTTACCCCACTATGAAGGAAAACTCATGAATATTCCATCATTTCTGAAATTACATAAAGGTGATGAGTAGCATTTACTTTAGAAAATAAATAGTTATTCGTTTTCAGACCTGTCCTAGTAAACAGATTAACCTTACCATGTCTGGGAGTAAAAGTAAAAGCGCTTGAACCTTCCTTCATCTCTGCCAAATCTCTCCCTTTTCAGTGTTAGGTGTGCCTGACCTAGAAATAGATTTTATTCAGAGGATGGAGACTAAAAGTCTTTGTGTGGCACAGGTGAAGAAGCAAGAGAGAATGTCAAACAGAAAAGCTTCATTTGGTCACTCCCTTGGAAAAAAGCACAGCCACTTGAATTCTTATCAGTCAGAGATAGCCTGTGGGTATGTTGTTTCTTTTTAAATCTTTTATTTTCTTTGTTAGCTTTCAACATCCTTTTCCCTTTCAGATATTCTGCTTAAAAAAAAAAAAAAAAAAGAAAAGAAAAAGCCCTCAGAGGAATGGAGATCCCTCAAGACACAAAGATATTTGACATTTGTGATAGAGAGGCACAGCCCTGAGTGAATGAAGCAGTCTGTAGCCATCAACACAAAAACCTCAAGCACCCATATCTGAACAGAATTCTAAAAGCCAGCATTAGAAAAAGCAATGTTAAACTTCCTGTAAAAAAACGAAACCAAACATTCCCTAAAACCCTATTCAAAATAGGGCTAAATTTAAACAACCAAAGAACAGAATTAGACCACATTTTTAATTCGGCTAAGCCACTAGTTCATTCAGTACCATTTTTTTATTTGTCTTATATAATGAAACAATTGAATCCTCAGAATTTGAAGATATCACTTTATTCTAAAATATCGGCTAAATCAGAATGCTTCATTTCCTAAAGGGATGAAAGTTCAATTTTTTTGTGCATCTTCAAGTAACTGTTCATTCAATTTTCAGAGAGCCTACGTTTGTACTTTTGCCAGTAGATTTCAGCCATACCCTATCAGCAGGCTAGCAAATGCAGAAGTTCACAATTTCACAAACACACACATTTGCAAAGCACCATAGTTACCGCATTTTTGGTTTGATGTAAACTCTAGCAGAAGGTTAATGTAGGATGGACTCCCAAAAAGTGAATCTTAAAGACAGATTTGAAGTAGGAGGAGCTGTTGATCACATATGCCTGTTGTTAACAGATTTTATTCTTTTAAACAGCGGCAGAGGGTAAGAAAAGAATGAATGTGTTGAAAACTATCGTGAGAAAACTTAGAAACAGGATATTCTCTCTCCAGATCCTTCTTATTTCCATGGTATTACAAACAAGAATGTGAAATACAGTTTCCTTGCTTCACAAATACAGGCATGTGGAAAAAACAAACAAATGCAATTTACATTACTGTATAAATATCATCATGTGCATCATCTTCTTTCAGCTGGAAGAGGGGAACAAGTGTACAGAAGATGCTGAGTTGTAAGGCATCCACAGGGATCATTGGGTCTGACTCCTGGCTACACATAGAGTAATTTAAAAGTTAAACCATATATTTAAGAGCATTGTCCAAACACTTCCTGAACATTGACAGGCTTAGAGCCTTGATCGCTTCCCTAAAGAGTTTGTTCCAGTGCTTAAGCATTCTCTCAGTGGTCCTAATATCCCATCTGAACATCCCCCATGCAGGTCTAAGACATTCTCTGGCACCGCATCACCAGATATCAGAGAGAAGATACAGGCATTTCCCCCTCTGCACCTACCCCAGGGTAGGGTTGGCCCTTTTAGCCACCAGGGCACATTGTTGATTCATACTGATCAAGCAAAACCGCTAGATCCCTTCCTGCAGGGCAACATTCCAGCCTCTTGTGCCCCAGGCTGTGCGCACACCCAGGATAATCCCACCCCAGATGCAGAACCTGGCACTGCTGCTTGTCACATTTCATATGGTTGGAATGGCCCAGTGCTCCAGTCTACCAAGATATCTCTGTGAGGCCTCTCTACCATGCGGGAATCAACAGCTCAGTGTAGGAGCACTGGCAAATTTAGTGTGCTCTTCACTCCTACCTCCAGGTCACTGATAAAAGCACTGAAGAAAACTGGTCCTAAAATTGAGCTGTGGGGAGCACCACAGATGTTACCAGATGTTACCCATTTACATTTACTACAATGCTTTGGGCCCAGTCTTTCAGCCAATTGTTCATCCATCCTATTTGCATACATGTCCAGCTTCATGCTTGCCCAGAAGGATACCAAGACAATATCAAAAGCTTTCTTAAGATAAAAATAACACCAAGCAACCAAAACACCAACATATTCACTACCTTCCTTTTGTCCACTAGGTAGATAACCTTCTCATAACAGGATATTAAGTTAGTAACCTGACTTTGCCTGCATTAAGCCACGTTGGCTTTGACTGATGACTGAGTTGTCTTCCAAGAAACTTTCAAGTTTTCAGCTAAGTCCCAGAGCAATTTTCTCCATAGTTTTACCAGGCACAGAAGGAGACTGACTGGTCTACATCTATAAGGGTCTTCTTTCTTGCCCTTCTCAACAAATGGAATGATTTGCAACTTCCAGTACACCAGTACACGTCCAGATTCCCAAGACTGTTTATAAGTGTGAGAGGTCTCATAATAACATTAACAGCTCTTTTGGTGCACTCTGCTTTATCTCCATCCCTATTTCTGAGCTAAAGAACCTCATCAAGTAACAGACCAATTGTTTTTATTGAGTCCTCCTTTTGCTGTTAATATGATTAAAGCCTTTTTGTGATCCTCCACCCTACTGCTCTGCTCCAACTCCAATGGATTTTTTTCCCTGCAGTGGTGGTGTCTCTGCCCTCCTCCTGTGAAAGCTGGCTTGACTTCCAAAGTCCATATACTTTGATGCACTGGAACTACCTGTTCCTGTGGTCTTAAATATTGACCAGCATTTATGGACCCCTTCAAAAGCAGATTCTGAGGAGACCTTACTAATTAGATCCTTGAGCAGCCTACATTCTGCTCTCCCAAAAGCCAAGGATATTTATTCAGCTAACAGAGACTTTTCACATTACCAAAGACTTTAAATTCTACCACTTTGTGGTAACTGGGGCCAAGACCAACACCAACCATCATTTCATCCACAGACCAACAACAGATCCAGGAGGGCATCTTTGCTACTCAGCTCCCTTAGTACCTATATCAAAAAGTAATCTTCAAACTGTTTGAGGAGTGTCCTGAACCTGTTAGTATCTACTGTATGATAGTTGCAGCGAATATCTGTGAAGTGGAAATTGCCCATCTGGATAAGGGTGACTGATGTAGTGATTTCCCTTAATTCCTTCTAGAATAATACCTTGTTGTTACCATGCTGGCTGAACAGTCTTTGGTAAACTCTGACAACATTTGCTGCATTCGTTTTTCCACTAGTCCTCACCCAAAAGGTCTCAGCCCCATCATCTTTTAACTGCAAGTGCTGCATAGTCCAGCCTGTCCTCTATGTACAACACTCCCCCTCCTCCTTGCCTGCCCCACCTACCTCTCCCTGAGGAGCCTATAAACACCACAGCACTCCATAACTGGACTCTTCCACAAAGTCTCACTTATGACAGTGATGTTTTAGCTCTGGGACTGAGACAAAGCTGCCATCTCCCCTTGTTTATCCCACGCACTGCCTGTCTTGGCACACAAACATTTCAGATGCGCTCCAGTGTACTCAGTTACATTATGGTGCAGCATGAAAGCCCACGTTAGCACACCATCCCTCAGGACCCAGGCTTTGATAGGCTACAACTGCCTGTTTCTTTCACTGTGATTCCCTTCAACTGGGAGGATGGAGGAAAATATTACCTGCATTTCCAATCCCTTTTCCAATCTCCCCAAGACCTTGAAGTCTCTTTTAGTCACCCTTGGACTTCTAATTACAACTTCATTGGTATATACATGAAAAAGCATGTATCAGTCTAGGAAGTCTCCTGGTAATACCTTTAACACAAGCCCCAGAGAAGCCGCAAGCTTCCCTTAAGTGGAGGTTTGGTCAGCAGATCAGGCCTGCTGCTCCTCTCATAATTATAAATTTACTTTTTTTCTTCATGGAGGCAATCATGCTGTGGGTGTGAAGGAAACTTCTCTGTCCAGCCATCCAGGAGCCACTTGCACCATCTGAGATGGAACTGAAGCCCCTTCATAGCTACACATCCCACACCAGACAGTCAGACCATGCTTCCCCACCAGCACGACTGTAGGTTTCCCATAGCAGAATCTCAGACTCACAGATCCTTCAAATAATTTAATCTTGGTACAATCACTAAATAACAACATAGCTTCTCAAGTGTCTCGGGTGCCTCTGAGGAGGGGCCTCAAACAAATGAAACCCTTGTTTTTATACCCTTACAGTCTAAAAGTGTGATAGTCTGGGGATTGTCAGTTCCTGCCGTGTCTCTGAGTGTCCTGTCACCTGGCTGGTGCCACTCTGCAGCTAACACCGCTTCTTGCAAATGGGTCTTCTTGCACTGAATGTATTTGTCAACGTGGGAAATGAGCTGACTTGACCTTGATGACTCCTCAGGAATGGGTGGGCCATCTTCAACCTCATCATGTCCCAGTCCATCCAACTGCAGAGCCTGGTATCTGTTGCATAAGGGCACATGGAGAGGCAAGGAGATAAAGACGATGTTTTCTCCTTGTCCCCAGTACAAGGAAGGAAAAAACTCGTTTCCTTTTATCTCTGTCCCTCAAGTCACTGCCTTCTGCATGGGAAGAGAGTGCAGGTGTTGTACCTAGATAACATTTCTGTTCCAGAGGGGACAGCAGGGTTCCATCAGTCAGTCCCTCTCTCACAGATGCTCCACAACCTGTCCACTGCATCCCAAAGCTCGGTCACCAAGCAGAGCATCTCTTCTACCTGGGCACACCTCCTGCAGACATTGTTGCTGTTGAGCTCAGACAGCAGCAGATACCCTGGGCACATCATGCAGCTGGAGATCTAGAGAGCTGCATGCTCCCCTGGGAACTCTGCCTGGATGTCTTCTGCAGGCCCAGCATGCACCAATACTACAGGGGATGCAGAGGATGTCACCATTGCTCGAGACCCCTGCAGGGCATTATGGCCTCTGATGGGTGCTCTGGCTGGCAAAGCTGCAATAACCCAGTGTCTTGGCTCCCTCCAGCAGCTGTCTGTCCTTGCTGCCACCTGGTCCCTCCCCACACACTGACTGAGGGCCTCAGTCACCCAGGAACCCTGTCAGGCATTCACCAGCTTCATTGCAAGCCTGGTGCTGCTCTCCACACAGGACAAGCTGCTACCACTGCTGGTACTGCTGCTATTTCCCTCCTTCTGGCACACAGCAAGTGCTGCCATCAGCTTCCTGGGGTTTGTCTGCATATAGAAAACAGATTAAAACCTCCTGCAAGTGATTGAAATGTAGCAGAGTGAGGACATTGTTCCTTCATCAGTAACTCAGCATTAATTCAACTGTGCTAATTTGCTGAGAGTCGGTAAGTGCCCAATAACCAGGGGCAGCAGTGCTGAACAGCCAGTGTTGATCCTAGCACCAACCAGGGGCCTCAAAATGAGGAAAAATTTCCTTCTAGGTTATATCTGCTGCCTCTGTTATGACTATCATGATGACCAGATAATCTTGAAAAGCAAGACAGACAAATAAGAGAGAAGAAAACCAAAATCAGGGCCATGACATGGGCAGCTGATTTGCCCAAAGTCTGAGCCAAGATGAATATTCAATTCTAAAAGTAATGATATATATCAATTTTTAAAATGGGTGATGGAACACTTATTCTCATGCCTTGGAGGTTAGCTGCTGGACGTATTGAGAGTTTGCTAGTGTCAGCACCACACATGAATAAACCATGTTAATAAAATCCAAACCTATTTTATGGGGGGGGGGTACACACACCACAGCTTTAAGACATTAAAAAAACCACAAAAAAACCCCCGAAGTCATGTTTGGTAAGTTATTCAGAAACTGAAGTTCAACTATGAACTAATATCTAGAAAGGTATTAGAAAATATAAACCTAGTAGTTTACACATAGGTAGTGAAATTAATTTAGTTTTTTTAGTTCGTGAACAAAAGTAATACTGAGTAAATAGAAATCTTCAACTCAGATTACTGAAGCAGCCATTTGAAACTTCTTCCACGTAGGGACACGTATCTTAAATAGGTTAAAAAATTCATGTTTACTTCCAAGTGAAAAAAACACCACAGAAGCCAGTATTTGCAGTATCTTGGACTTTGAAAAACCCAGTTATATATATTTAAAAAACAAACAAACACAAAAAAGCAACAAATCACTTTCTGTTCCTCACCTTCCAAAATCACACAAAAAAGTAAAAAGTGAGGAGTAACAACCACTCAATATAGCAATGCAATCATCTATTCTCAGCCAATTACTGCCTCTAAATTAAAAACCTTCTCAGAAAGAGGGGCTGTAATGTGTGTCTAACACCCCTTACCCCACATCTCACAATCCTGTCCCTGGAGCAACCACCGGCAGGGATGTGTCCCATTCCAGCCAGGCTAGACCTTGGGGTGACTGCACCTTGCTGGGTGCCATCAGAGAGGGCGCTGTGCTCTGAGCCCTCCAGGGACAGGCAGAGCAAAGCCCTGCAGGGGTTCAGCTGCCAGGCAAAGGTAAGGACGGGGAGCACTGCAGTCATGCTTTTGCAGCAGGGATAAACCCACACTTCCTTTGGGAATGCTATGCATGTAAACATTTACCAACAGGATGAGGTCATGCAATCTCTAGCTCAAAGCAAAGGGAGCAAAGTACCCAAATCAAAGTGTGTCCAAGGCAAACATTGAAGCCTGGAGAGAAGCAGGGTGACGGCCTCCCTGGCAGTGAGTGCATCCCAGAGCTGTGTGCTCAAGCTCACTGTCCCTTATTCACTCAAGGGCACAGTCACAGCTCAGAGACCTATTTTTCAAGAGACAATTTGCAAAAACACAGCTTTTCATAGAAAATGATTGCACTCAGAAAAATAAACACTTCAACCAGCCAGAAGGCCAGTAATTAACATTTGGAATAAATGTTGGAAGTTATCAAGGCATCTCGTGCAAATACCATGACCTGCATTTGGACATAGTTCTGGACAATTCAAAGTGCTGACAGGTGAGGCTGTGCATGGTCCTGATGAGTTAAAAAAATCCTGCCCAGCTCTTTCTCCCTGCCCGCGTGTTTTGTTCCGCCGAGGAGCTGCTGCTTAGGTTCTGCTGCCAGCCTCAGTCCCCAGGGAAAGTGAGAACAAGACAGGCAGGTGGTTCTGAAGCCGCAGGATCTTAAAAACATTCATCTCCCTTCAAACCCTCGGGTGTAGGCCTGTCTGCTAACCCCAAGGACACGGAGTCCTCCGGGATGCTCGGCGCGGCCGCCAGCTCCCGCTGCGCCGCGCTTCCCGGCGGTTGCCATAGCACTGAAAGGCAAACCTAGCAACAGGCACACAAACCTCCCAAGCGCACAACTCCAAACCACATTTTTAAAATAAATTAAATTATCCAGCCTTGCTTGTTACCCCAAAAAAAAAAAAAAAGTACAGCATGTTTCAAGAAGCTGTTAAGAATGTACCGTTTCTGTTCAGATGCACTAGAGAAAGGGTTTAATTACAGCTAAAATTAAATGATAAGTGCTGTGCCGTGACAAAATTAAAGTAGCTTGCAGGAAGGTTTGCTTTTTAATACGTCTTTTATAAAAACTATTCTTCTACCAGTTATTGATGGTAGTTATGTTAGGCATCAGAAAGCAAAAAAAGTTTAGCTTTTATTTTAGATTTTTTTTCTTGCAGCCCTGATTTCTTTGTGAAAAAACATGGTAGTACAGCAGTTTGTTTGATTATGTTAGTATCACAATCAGAGATTATTTTTGTTTGTTGAAAATCAATCCCACTACAGCTCAGGATCTTTACCTTCCATTTTCTTGTGCCTATCAACATGGTTATTCAATACATATCTTAAGTGTCTCCAATGTCTTCAGAGGTGTATAAACTTTGCTTCCAAAGTTCTCTACCTCTTCAGCTTCAAAGCCTTGCATACTAATATTTTAGCTCTGTGGCACATAGTTAAAGAAACAGCCTATGGAGCTAAAAGCATAAAGCATTGGATTTCTTCAAATTTCACACAGTTAAGTATATTCTACACACTATAAATACAGCCATTTCATAAGAAAGATATAAAGTTCTGTAAGCCAAATAGACATGAAAGAGGCTTGAAGAAATAGAGGAATACCCTGCTGTTATTACTGTTTCTCCATTGAAGGGTTTTTCTCTGGCTCAGATTATTTTTTCTCTGAACAAAACATATTTACAGAAGAAACCCTTTGGGTAATCATTCTTTCCCTCTGAAATCACAACCTCTGAACCGTGTGAAGATCACTGGAGGGATAATTCCAACAAAATTGCCCCACCAGGTTTTGCAACTCACTTCTTTAGTGAAATTCAGGCTGAATTAAGTGGTTCCACTCACCGCGCTTAGAAATTTTGTTGGGATTGATTTGAATTGTTTACCTGCTATGAAAAATTACCTACATAAATAAAACACTTCTCATCCAAGAGTCAGAAGGGAACACACAATGTTTTACTGAGTCCCTAGGGAAAATAATCTCATGTTCATCCTGACAAAATTTGCCCACACATCAACTTGGGTTAGAAGAGGAGAGCAGCAGGGGACAAATTTCCCAAGTGTAAGGAGCAATGTTCCTTAGAGGAGAGTGCAAAAATAGGATGGAGTATATCTGTGTGCCAACGCAAAATAAAATGCAACAATGTATTTTAGAGGTTCATTATAAAGGTGAACTCAAATTGTAACATGATTTTTCTGCTCCTGCCAGCCCTCAGCATAGACATGAACCTTCCCACAACTCCAAAGCAGCATGCTCAAAGGCTGATTAGAAGCTTCTTGAAGGTTGTCATTTCATTCAGAATCTCCCCTGATGAATGCTGACTGTTCACATTCCTGTTGATATATCTGGAATCACAACTCATTAAATTGTGTCCATCTGCAATTGGTCTTTTCAGGGAAGGTGCTTGTGAATTAGAAACCCTTCCCCCTCGCACACACTTACTACAGACAAATATTAGAATCAAGATAGTAACACTCATGGCAAGTCAAGTACACACAGAAATTATACCATCTGGCACAATTAGTCAGCCTGAGGGCTGGTTAATGAACTGTAATATACACAATCGAGCATGCATACTGAAGTTGCAATTCTTTATGATACCCATGGACATGTAAATTTAGCAGGGCACATAAGAAGCCTTTCTAGCAAATATTTTATTTAGGGTTTTTTTTGGTATGCAAAAGAATTGGAATGAAAAGCTTCTCTCCAAGACATTTCTGTGTGCCTCTTGCTGTTTCTGTAGCAGTAAACAAATGAATTTTGGGGTTTATATACAGCAGAAACAGTAAGAGACATCTAGTTCAGACAGAGGTTTTGATAGCTTTCAGCATTACACAAACACAGACACACAGAAAATAAATTTGGGGATTCCACCATCAAACTGTGACTTAAACATTGTCTGCTGTGCATCAAGAATGACAAACACCACCATCCTCTGCACCTCATTCCTCTCCATACACTAATTAGGAGTGCCTGGGGAATGAGCTCTAATATGGTCATCCACCAAGAGAAGACAGCAGCTGTTAACTCCGCTCAACAGATACCATTACAGGACCCCATCATCTGACTGCTGCTGAGAAAATTAGCATCTTAAATGTGTCACTTCATAGCTTCTCCTGCTAGCTCTGCTGTGGCAGCCTTTCTGTTTAAATCCTCTTTTTTTCAAGGCTTCAGTACTCATTTATACAGAGAACAGTACTGTATGTGCCACTGAGAGGTCCTGACTCTTCATAAAAAATAAGAGTTAAAACCTCCCCCCACAGGTTTTAACAAATTAACTATGTGCACCACTATCCTACATGATGGCACCAAATTAACTTTTGTATAGCCTCTGATACAGTGTTTGCACATGTCTAAGCAAGCATAGTTCTATGGCAGAAAATAATATTTATTAAACTCAATTATATTTATACACATTTTTATACACAAACACACACACACACACACACACACACACGCACTTTTTGTCCCAAGCACAGGATTTAAAATAACAGCTTGCTTATGTCAAGTTCTTATACATCCTCAAAAGACACACAAATGTTATGCAAATATTTCTGGCACCTGTGAGATGCCAAATACTCAACAACTTTGTGGGCAGTGTTAGAAAGGAAGAGAATTCTTGTGCCTTACCTAGTGCTTTCTCCATTCTACTGTGTGAATTTCCTCAAAAGAAAGACTTTTTTGTTTACAAGCATTGTGTAGCAACAGGAGGAGCTGTGGAAAGAGACTGAAAAACAGGGCAAAACACACTGGTTTATGAAAATTTAGGCTGGCAGGTCTAGAGGGCTGTGTCAGCACATTTCACCTACTGGTACTGGTCAACACTTGTGCATATATAAATTGACAAAACAGGTTAAAAAACTCTACAGAGTAGCTATACACAAACACCTTATCCACTTCTTCCCCCTTCAGGGTGCTGTGTCCTGTGTTTTCATCAGTATTTAAATGCTAATGAGAAAGCTATGTTAAGTGAAACTGTCCTGCTTGAGAGAGGTTCTTTGGCTCAGTTTTTATCTCTCATTTAACAAAAAGCCTGTCTCAGAAAGCTTCTTTTTAACCTCACTCAGTAGATCTTGAGCATCCCCACTTGGAAGCACCAAAGGGCAACAGTGCATCATCTTAATTAAAAGTTGAGATTTATCTTCTGAAGAAGCAAGAAGAATTCACCATCGAACACTACTTTGGCAAACAAAATCCTTCTTTAATTTATGACGTCCCCAGAAGGTTGTTCTTTGCAGGTAGCACTGGTTCCCAGCACACAACTAAAATGGAGGTATAGAGAACTGTCATTAACCACTGCATTTATTTGCGTAAGGAGAGCAGCCAGTTACGCCAGGCTCACCTTTACACATCAGCACCAGGAAGCAACTTCAGTCTAAAGAGTGCAGATCACTGCCAGCCCTGCTCCCCTGGAGCTAAACTGTCTCATCCTTCAGACACAGCAGCTCAGATGGGCTGCACGGGGAGCACTCCTGCCCACTCACTGTAAAACTTCCCTCTGCACTTAGAGCTCTGTAAATACATGATCAGTGCTTCTGCCGCACTCTGTGTGCTCCCTAACACTCTCAAGGGAAATGTTAGTCTGCTTTATAGACCAAAAGTCCTTTCCTAATGCGTGGGTTATTTGTATTGATCAATTTAGTGCAATTATTCACATCGATACCCATGAGGAGTTGCAAGAGATGAGAAGGAAGAGATTGACATGGACAAAATTCAGGGCTAGCATGAGGATTCCATGGGTGGCCTAAAAATAATTTGTATGAAACCCAGAAAATGCTTCATTAATTCATTTACATGTTGAAGGTGGTGGTGAGAAGTCCTAAAATTTTCATTTTGAATCGGAATCTGTACCCTCAGATGAAATTAGAAAACTATTTTGAAAGACTGCTTAAAGATAGGATTGAGTTATTCCAGAGCTTTTGATGATAGTACATAATTCAGAACTTGCACTCTTCGCAGAACTGCATGCATGCCTAATTTCTTGGACTAATCTAAATCTCAAGGTTTTCATTTCAGAGTGCCTGTCTTCACCATGCCCAGTTTTTCACTTCAGTATGCATTATTTTGAATATGAAAAGATTGAAGAGATTTTAAAGTTTAAACTTTCAAAATGTCTCTGTCAAGAGAAAGTGTAAGTCCAGAAAACAAAGAATGAAAAGCAAAGATTAAATCATTTGGATATATAATTTTTCTATACACAGATACAAGTTTTCCATTCAACTGGGTTTTGGGGGTTTTTTATCAGTTTTTATGCAATATTTATGCTGGCCTGGTACCATTGCAGCTTGATGAAAGACTTATACTCCACACTGCAATTCTCTCAAGGTACCAGGAAATTTGAAGTAGTCTGGGTATGATTACCAAGGAAGAACAAAACAGAATACTCCTTAATTGCATTGCTTCCTCACATGCAGAGTGGCACTCACGTTTGATTGAATGGCATTTACAGCATGAGACCTACGTCTTGGTCCAAGTCCTTGTCACATGGTAATCTGGTGCATTAGTAGGAAACCACAGTTATAAACCAAGATTACTGAACATTTCAGCAATAAGATTTGAAAACAAGACCTTCACTAAAGCTTAGCAGAAATCAATCTATTCTACAATAAAAGTTAACTAAATTATGTGTAGTATTATCTGCTATAAATGGATTTGTGATGAAGATAAAGTTATATGGACAGACCTTTAATGCTTCCCTGACGCACTGTGTTTTGCCCTTCTGCTTTCTTCACTTCCCTTGTTCCAGTGCCAGTTACCAAGTTCCCAGCTCTTCACAATTCTTTGTTTTATTCAAAACTATGGCCTAACCAAACAATGTTAATTCTGCTTTATAAACAGCCTTTCTGTTGTCTGTGCATATTGTTGTACGAATGGCTGCATGGGTGGGGTTAGGAAAACATCGCCTGAATTTATTTTATCTCAGAGTTGGCATTGAGGAAAGCCAGCTTAGGAAGTAAGGCATGCACAGAATGATCCTTCTTCTGGTGTATTCTCTAGATTTTGGCAAACTAGCCGTTCATGGTCTGAAGATTGCCTTCAAATCTCATATGTTACTGCCACTAATGAATTTCTTCATGTAGTGACTGTGGTGCTGCTTAACCCATTTTCTGCTGCAGCTTTTGCAACTTCTTAGAATATATTCCACTATTTACTTCCTAATTGTACAAATACATGCTCACCGATGGTACATTAAGAAAGAAAACAAAATCTTTCCTCTTTCATCGTTGAAGAGTTTAGGCAAGCTTTTATTTCCCCAGCTTGTGTTATTGCCCATTAGATGTACCAGATATTTAGATGCCCTGTGATTGCATTGTGCCAGACCTTCCAGAGGGAAGTTGTTGTTCCACACTCTAAAAGCAGCTGATCTGTTTGGACATCAACCCAGAAGACTTCATAAATTGCTATAAGTATCTTTCAATCTATATTGTACCACTGAGTCAAAGGGCAAGCACCACTTATGGATGCACTAAAGAGTACTTCCTACTAGACTTTCATTTTTCCTGGAAGTTTCCATTCAAGTCTTGACCCACAGTGACCCTCATTAGCTCATAAAAGCCAGCTAGGTCCCAGCTCAGGATTCAGTTGCATAGAGGACACATATTTGATCTGCTTTCTATGGATTTTTAGAAAGCACACCTTTTTCTACAATCACAGATATGCACTTACAGAAATGGCCTGCTGTACAGATGATGGAAAATGCATCCCTCTTTCAATTACTGAGATACACAAAAGTGAATTGGAAAAGTCAGTTTGCCATGAGACATTTGAAGAGTGAAGATAGCTCAGCTAAACACTAAATAGTTTGTAGGTTCCCTTATCTAAAGAAATCTCCTTTATCTTCTACTTAATATATCACAATTTCTCTTCTTGATCTCCACTTTGCTCATTATGGGAAGCTCACATTTAATATATATCAGCAGCAGTAGTAACATGGTAAACCTACAGATAAAATGGAGAGAGAGCAGGAGGGTCCATGTATTTGAATAGGATTGCAACAGGAGAAATGGCTTTCTTCTTGCAGATCTATTTCCACACGATATGCTGCTCTTGCCTCCTTAAAACTTCTGTCAAAAACATTCATCTACAAATAAGCCAGGTAATTAAATTTCCAAGCAACTTGCTTCAGACAGATTGTCCTACATCTGATTTCTAACAGTTTGTGAGGCACTAAGACAAAGTTAATTGATAGATAAATTATAGGGAAATGCATTTAGAGGGTTAATTGCTTCCTGCTTGCAACCACATTTTTTAAAGAGCTAGAATCTGTATACCTATATTGAGATTTTAAATGACTGGAGAACCAAAGAAGTGGGATTTTCTCTCTGGATTTCAAATCTTCAAAAACAAACAGTGACTCAATCTTTTTCACAAGAATCAGAACAAATCACTCCTGCTGCTTGCCAGTCTTTATATGACACTGGAAATTATACAGGCTCATCTCTGAGGCTTGCTCTGAGATAGCAAGATAGAGAGACACTTGGCAGCAGCTGTTAACCCACCTGCAGAGACAACTTCTGTCTCATTTCATCTCCTGAATTGCTCAAGCCACCAGACTAATGTTTACTTGTTCACAATTAAAGGCACCACATGGCCCTGTGGGACTGTGCAAGAAAGGAATGTTAGAGCTTTCAGGGCCTGAAATCCAAGCTGTTCCCCTTGTTTAAATATTGGGCAGCTATTAAGCTGCATATCCCGGAATGCCAAAATAGCTCACCCAGGGCAGCAGTAAACCCTCCCTGACAGGGTGTACATGACCACTCTCTGCTAGCAGCTGTTTCTGTACTGGAAACCCTAAATTCACCAGCATCCCAACTTATTACTATCTTCATATGAAATAACCATTGAACCAGCAACATTCAATACAGAAAGCTGTATTTTAGAGAATTAATTTGTCTGAGAAATAGTTAATGTTAAAAAAATAGCATCTATCTAAACCTATTTAAAAAACTGACACTCACCTCCTCTTAATTGTTATGTCCTTGAAAATTACCTCTGCTAACAGCTGTGTTTTTTCCTTCTGGACAGCTAAAGGTGACAATAATTCTGAAAAGTAAACACCCTTAATGCTGACAGGCAGCATGTTAGCATGAAGCATTGCAGTGCATTTGTCTGTCGGTGTCGCTTCATAGCAATTGTCACGACCAAATATCAACTATTTTTTATTATTGTCATAAGCAAGCTAACAATAGAACTATAGAAAAGAAAAAAAAAGCTCTTTTTACATTAATGGCATTGACTACCTTGGGAAAAAAAGAAATAGCAACTTACTACTCAGAAAGCAATTCTACCTTGATTCCAGAGAAATGAAAATAAAACAGAGCTAAGTGGGCTTCAAAAGCTGAGAGCAGTTAGCAGCATTTATTTAGGTTATTTTGTTCACAACAAAGCATTAATTGCCATGCATATAATTTACTCCTGAAACTCCAGAAAGCCAGAACCCATTTGCACTCTGGCTACCCAAGGAAAACAACCCTGAGAGAGGCACTGGGAAGTGTCACTTTAATTGGGCCAGTACAGACAGTACAGTACTGTACTCCAGTACAGCTGGAGTTTCCCAGGTATGAAGGTCCCTTCATTTCATGATGCCAAGCAGCCTCAAAAGCAAAAGCGATCCCAACTACTGTCTTAATGGCTGAAAAGTCACAAGCCTCAGAAATTTCTCATTTAATCTTTTTCTGAGCACCCCCAGAGTCAACGCACAGCATATATGTAGTCCAAACCAACAAATCCAGGACTGTTTTCTGCCCAAAGGACAGAGGAACAGGCCAAGAGGGTCACATCAGTCTCTTTTTTGAGCAAGAACTACGTTGCGCATCTCCTCTGATCTTAGTCCAAATATATAAAGGCTGCAAAGTATTATTTCTAGGTATGATATTTACTGTTTGATATCTAAATATTAAACTGTTGAAGAACAACAATTTAGCTACTTGGAGAAGGTAACCCCAACAAACCTAGCAAATTAACCCAATACCTATATTTCTTGGTGTCTTTTCCCATATTTGGTGAGGATTTTCTTAGTTGCTCTCACAAAAAAACTGTTTACCAGCTTTTGTTATTTTGTTCTGTCTATTGTAGGAAAATGTCCTTTACAAGGCAAAAGTAACCATCACCTGACTTTTTCCTGAGTGACATGGGCTACCAATGGGAATTCTTTGTTGCCCAGTGTAGTGACTAAGTACAGTTTCTACTGCTCCCTAACTCAGTTGCCTACCATGATATAGCTTATGTCTTAATTGACACTTAGGAGACTTCTGATTTGGGCTGTGGAAATAAAAGAAACACAGTAAGAAGGAATCAGATTACCAAGAGACAAAAATTAAACTATTTGTTGCTTGAAATGTATACTAGAATTTCAATCAAATCACTGCTATTGAGTAGTTCATATTTTGGAATTCTGATCATCAGCTAAAGTTTGCCAGCTTTTTTTCATGATTTCTAATGTGGCTAATAAGCCTTTCCTCAGAAGAAAAGTCTTCTGCCTGTTTTGTAAATACCAACTGATACCTTGTGGTTTTGTTTCAGTAATTGTGAGTGACTGGATGTGCTCTGACATATTGGCCTAATGAGGAAAAAACCCAAACAAAATGTCATTTACCTTTTTAAATCATTATTTTGTAATCTCTGAATTGTTCAACTTTTCGTCCATCACCTGTCATTCTATCCTGGTTCCTAAGCCACATACACTTTGGCTGCTCATCCTGCATGCCCCAAAATGCAGACTAAAGGAAATCTAACCTTTCTTCTGCTGCCCTCTCTGCCACATCTGCCCATCTCCAAGGGGTCACACTCAAAGCCCTCCCTACTCCTGAATCCCCACCTTCAGCCTCAACCTAAGAAAGGTGCAAGGGCAGTGAGCTCCACCCACAGACATTCTCCTAGATACCACGCTTTTTTCACAAATAAAATTTTGTTGTGTTTTACAGTAGAAGAGTGACATAGTATTTTCTAATTTCTTCTGCTACCATTTTGCAAAATAACAATAAATTATTACACAGGATTTCACAGTTCTAGGTTTTAAGTCCAGATTTCCAAAACACTTTGCATTAAAAATTCCTATAATTATTTCCTGACATATAAATAACTATTTTCTCTGTCTTTCACCAGGAAACAGAGGCAATCTGTATCCAAAAATTTTTTTAAAAAAAGAGATCTCTCCTAATTTCCAGTTCTTTAATGCAAACCACAGTTCCTTGTCCTGCAGCCAGGGCAAGTAAAAGTCAGCACTCTTAAACATGCAGTGAATTTGACAACAAGGATCTCCCAGAAAACTGACGGACAGTATAATGTTGACTAGCAAAACTAGTTGATGCCCCAATGATAAGGTTATCTTATGATTTTTGTATTGAAGTAAAAGAGAAACACTGCTTTTGATAGAGAAATGGTTCATTAAAAAAATAACACTGTATTCATTGTTTTCTTATTTGATTTTTCTAATGCATCATACATAGCTTTTATACATGAGATGATGCAATTTTTGTACTTATTAAGAACATCTTAGCTTAAATATTCCGCCTTTTGGGAAAAGTTTTTATTGCAGAGACTATCTATTCACTAAATTGCATTGGGAGCTGCTGAGGAAATGAATCACCTAAGATTGATGCTCTCTGTCTTTGGAGTAGCTTATGCTGGATCTTATCTGGAAACATTGATCTATAAGGTCACTTAGCTTTATAAGAAAGTATTTTTTTAATCTGATTTATGAAGAAGTTCTGTGTGCTTCAGACTCTGATTATAAAAGTGCTGTGCAGTAATCCTAAGTTTTCTTAAGGACCAAGGCAAATTAATGTTTATTAACTTACCTATAATCATAACACACAGACACATCAGTATTTTGCATAGACTTTTAATTTTAAAAAAATTATGAATAACAAAGTTATCTGTACAATTCTGTGCCTGACTACAGGATAAAGATGACCAAGTCAGATAAAAGGGTATCTGAGGATTTGTAGGTGATGAGAACAGTGGTCTAAGAAATGGCCTACACTGAAACTAACAAAAGCCAGTCAGGAATACCCAAACCAGCAGAACATATACTAAAAAGTTTAACTTCTATAATTTTCAATTAAATAGGATTTTTCAAGTGTATTTATTTTCATTTCCAGGGATATTAAAATAATCACTAGAAAGTATTTTTTAGCTGTATTCTTACTTGTAATAGAAAGTTATACTGACATTCTGAGACTGATTGAAGTCATTCCTTGCTCACCATTGCCCACTTTAGTTGGGCTTGGTTGCTGAGAATTTTGTAAAATGTTACCTTCCTTTAAAACTGGCATTAAAAAGCAACATAGTGGACAAAAGAAAGGAATGGGAGAAGGATTCTGATGCCTTTTGCAGGTAGCTTGCCAGGCAGCCATGTGAGCTGAACCACCCTGTCTTCCACTAAGCAGAGATAATTTCCTACAGGAGTCATCCATAGAGATAAGTACTTCCACATGTACTCAGCACTATTACAAAACTCCTCAGTTGTCTTCAGCAATAGTTCATATTTATGTATGTTTTAATGTTCTCTATCTCCTAAAAACAGAAATCTCAACGGGGAACAGTATGGGCTTTTCTTTATTTACCACCCTTGTGAAATCCCTGCTCTTACACCAAGATACATCTACAAACAGATTCTCATTTTTTTGTTGCTAAATAAAACTCTCTTCCTTCCACCATCCCAATATTTATCTACTGATCAGCAAAACAGAACAGAGTTCAGTGTGGATTTTAAGGGGAAAATGAAACTATTCTGAATGCATGTCTTCTGCTAGATCTCCTTAACATCTAAATACTTATGCAACCAGAATATTTCTATCCACAGTGTTTAAAATCTGGCTTTCTAAAGAAAAGTCCTTGCAGGGTAAGATAGCATTGCTAAATACTGAGATTCAAAGTGCTGGCAGCCAGACTAGCTGTTGTTCCTTCTTTCTCTCCTACAGTGTTGACACAACTGTTTGTGTGCAACTAAAAAAGCATTCAAGTCCAGAGAGTCCCAACTGTCACCATTAGCCTGGTCTGTAGTAGACAACTTTGCCAGGTGAGAAATAAGCCCAGGAATCAGACAGTGCTTCCTTCAAGCCACTGGTCCTTGTGCAAGCCGTTGTCAGCTGCAATTCCAGCATGACACACCATCACAAAGCACCCCCCTTCCAAAGGGACAAGCCGTCTGTCCCGAGCCTCAGACCCAAGCCCCCCTTGCCTCCGTCTATTACAATGAAATCAAAGTCCTAACATGATTTAGAAAAACAATTCCTGGTGCAGGATTAGCAAGCGCTTTTGCAGCAGCAGTAAGCATTAAAGGGCTGGCTGGCATCCCATAGAGAACACCATTATTCAGCCTGGTTCAGCACAATTCTGCTGGTACAACACATTCACTGTATTTTTGTTCCCACATTTCTTCATTATTGGCTGTATTAGCATGAGAACAGGATTTCTGTCAGTTAGAACTGTACGAAAGTTTACAGATTTTCCTCACAGGGCATCCTGCAAGTATTGTCTTTGATTTTATTCTAATTTATTCTGAGTCTGCTCAAGTTTTGTTTTGAATTCCCAGTCAAATTCATTGAAGCTAACAATGTCGACCAATATGGCAAAAAATCCCACAACAGTACATGTCTTTTCATCTATTTGCTTGAAAACTATCACAAAATTCCTGAAAGTGCCTTCTGTCTTTCAGAATATGCCCATCAAATCAATTAGTGCCCATCACAAACATCACCTGCCCACATAACAGGTGCAATCTGATTTCTATCCCAGGAGCCTCAAAGAGAAAAACAGAGCTCCAAATGTGAGCTTTGGTTTTCTGAAAAGGCTGCAATGAAACTTAAAAGCACTCAGCTGACATTTTTGTTCACTCCTAAATGCAAAGCCTATCATTCCTGCCTGTTCATTAATATTTTGATACAAGAATTACCAGGTAACATGAAAATATCCATAAGAGTATCATCCAATTCCTAGTTTTCTGGTACAATTATTGATGTATCTCACTGCTTTATTGTTGTATTTTCAAATGGACATTTGAATTCAAGTAAATATAAATGGTTGTATTAAGGCCACATTTCAAAGCTCAGACGTGTCTGGGAATGCAGAAAACAAAAGGCAAGCTCTGGTAATCAAAAACATGTTAGAAGTGAAGGGAAGACCCATCTGTCCTAAACAAGGACTACCAATAGGACCTAGCTTGCTATGCTTATTGTGTTTTCTGTTCCCTGCTGACCTATAAAGGATTTTTTTTTAATGTATTTTGTTTGCCACTATTGGAACTTGTTTTCTGGTCTATGATAGAGCTGAAATAATTTATGTACACATAAAACAGTGTACTTTGAAGCCATAACAAAAGAGGAAAAGAAATTTAAAAACCATAAGGCTCTAATGCACTGAATAACATGCAGGAGTTTTTGGAAACATTTGTTTATGGATTAGCTTCATTTTAAGACACTGCAACAGAGGAGGTAGTTCTGTAGTGAGTGTATTTTCTAAGCAGGTGTGAATTTAACACCTCACGAGAGCCTCTGACTTGTGTCCTGCTCATCACTGGGGATGCTGACTTGCCCACCAGAGCCACAGCTGGGGCCACAGCTAAGGAGCTAAAAACATTGATTTGCCTCCTCCTTCTCAGAGAGGTGTCTGGACTACTCTGAAGATGGGGAAGCTCACTCCAATTCACACTAAAGAATTAACATAGCAATTATAGATGCTTCTTGGGGTTCTGTTCTACATTTAAGACCAGCTGACAAGTACAAGAAGCGTGAATTAAAAGAGAAAGAACAAATGTTTCTCCTTCCTTGGTATATTGTGTTATGCATGTTTTCCTAAAAAAACTTGGAAGCTTGAAAGTAATTTCCCTAAAAACATGCAGACCTCATCTGCTCACAGAAATGAACACCTCTCTTGTAAAGAAAATGGTAATTCTCTACTTAGCACCTCATACTTTCACCGTTGTGCATTATATAAATATTTGGACTAATGTAAATAGCTGCAATCACAACACATAGGGCACTCCAATGACTTCACAAAAGCAGACAAAGTTTTGACTATTCTTTTTATGGTTTGTATTAAACCCCTCAGGCTAGTTGCTTGAAATGCTGCTGTTTCTGCAGTTCACCAGATTTTATAAAAAAACCCCCATACATAAAAAAGAATAAACCATTAAAATCCTGGGAAAAAAAACCCCTCAATCATCTGAAGAGCTCTTAGGAAAATATTTTTGACTAAAGTGTTCACACTACTTTGGAACACATAAAACTACATTCCAATATTTGAGATTTCAGAAGACGTAACTCAGAGGAAAATACCATAACTGACTCCTGCTTGACTATTTATCCTACTTGACTACTGATTTCATATTTATCCACAACTGTGATTCTTTTAATCAAAAAATGTAGCAAATAAGGTGCCACTCATAAGCAGTTCTAATAGAATCTGAATATATTGGATGCCTTATTTAGTACTTCTTACAAAAAAGAATTTGATTTCTTTTTTTGTAGCAGGAATGATTCACAATACCAGGCAATACATCTTTTGAAAAGGAACATAAAAAAAAATCACAATGAGTTATTCAGCTTCTGTTTTAAATGGGGGAAGTCTGGGGAACTCTATAGACAGAGAGATCCTGTTCTAAGATCCAAAGAGAGGCACACAATCATACCATTTCAAAATAGAGAGGACAAAGTATCACAAACATATTTTATACCAACTGGCAGAGTTAGATTTGAGAGATTTTTATGTCCAAGGGCCATCATTGCATATTTGTCTATTTAAAAATACTTTATCTCCATGTGAATTTCTGAGTAGGACTGTCCACCTTGGTTGAGGTCAGCAGAGATATATTGTTCCAAAAGGGCAGTTTTATATAAGGAAGGAATACCATATTTCATTAGAAAAGGGAAGGGAAAAACATTATCTATCCTAAAAGTGAACAACAGGTGAGTCTCAAGTGAAAGAGATAAACCTACTCTATATATAAAAACACAAGATAGATTTGGAGCAGTCCACTTAAGACACCACTATATAAATATAACAAAGTCAGGTGCTATCACTTTTTAAAACCACATCATTTTTTGATAAATATCACTTGGCAAAATGCTTAGGGAATACTCAGCTATCTCCAATGCTGTCTTGTCATTTCCTGCCTCACCCTGTCTGTGCATTCACTGATGCACTGCTTTAAGTATTCAAATAGTTTTCCTAATTTTTTTAAGTAGGTTTAATTTCACAAACTAATTATTATTTTTAACTTTTTGGAGCATACCTGTGTGTTTAAATCCAAGATACAAAAATATCATCCCTCCCTTACCCTAGGCAGATTTTGTTGTGAAGAGAGGCAGGATATTTATCCCCCACTACACCCTCACTCTCCAGCAGTAAGACACCTTTGTGCCTTTAGCAGCTGCAGTAGGGAAGCTGAGGCAGAAAAGGCCAACTGCATCATCCAGAAGACCAGGGTTTAGTGAAGCCTTGGCTGTTTTTCTAGATATCAAGCAACTCCCAGATTATATGCAGGGTCAAAATAACTGTCTTACAGGCTTTTTTTCTGGGTGCAAAAACATTTTTGTTACTCGTGTTCATGCTGTGCATAAGACCCTCACCTATTTCATTACAAGACCTTCATCTGTAAGAGGGTCAAAATGGCAAAATTCGTCCATGAGTAACTTAAAAAATAAAGTAAATTCTTCATCTGCGTGACACTGGTCACCTTTTGGGACTTTCAGGGGTGACATTTTCTAGCTGCATGGGATTGTTGATTTTTTTTTTTCCTGTGCAAGACAGGGTCTGTAAATAGGAGTGATCTATTTGATTACATTGGATAATACAATGGAAAAAAAATTAATAAAGCTTTGAGCAGGAAAACCTGTTCTTCAAGTCTGCAATAGTAGCAGTAACTAACTGAAAAATAAATACCTGCTGAGAACAATTATAGTTCAATTAAAGAAAAACATTGTCCAAACAATGAAAGTACAGAAGCTCTCAAACTATGGTGGCAAGTACTTCCCCAGGGAATGTAAACCCCCAGGAATGTGACCTGTAGCAGTGCTACAAGTATTTGCCATTTGCATGGTACTGTACCAAGTACAAATACATTTACAGCATGACATATAATTAGCTAAATAATTTAATAATGGAATTAGTACATTCCTATCAAAATATCAACAAATTTATTTTCATGACAGTTTCCTTCTCTGTCATGCAATTACCTAGCAAAAAAACTCAAGGTTTTAACCAAGCAACAAAACCACCACTAGGTGAGTAAATGATAGCTTGAATCAAGATTGGCTTTTTAATTGAATAACACAGCCCTGATTACAGTTATAAGTTAAAATACACTTAGTCAACGACACACAGTAAAGTAATCTCCAAACATTTTTAAATATTCATTCCTTCTGAAGACTCTTGCCAAATTTCATATATGGCTACAGTGAAAGATAGTCTGCTGGCTAGGATAGGTGACATAACAGCTTTATAACTGAAAAAATTTGGGTCACTTCTGAATTTGGAGGTGGACAGTCAGAAATGTAAACTGAAGAAAATAAAAAACCAAGCCAAAAAGAATTCCTACACCAAGAGAAGAAATTTTGTGCTCAATCTAACCCCCCACAAGTTTCAGAACCAAATATTAGATTTCACCAAAAAGAGGCACTTCAATGGAAGCGTGCATTTTACTCCAAAGGTGCTTTGTGTTGCTGATTGCTCTTTTCACAAAGCTAAAAAAAATTAAGTGGATATCACCGCTTGACCCCCTCCCTTCAGATGAGAAAGCCATAATTCTCTGCTTAGCCATGCACAATCAGACCTCTTGACTGCCTTCAGATTCACAAGCAGCTCTTTGCTTTTCAAGTGACCTAGTGACCATGGATATACCACCTGCACCTTGTCTGGCTTTTCAAATACCCACCTAAGTTTTATGACCAACACTTCTTGAAATCAAGGTCCAGCAAAACAGGGATGGTTCCTACAATGCCACTCTACAAGATATCTAAATATGTCAAATGTCAGAAGAACAAGGGATTAACAACACACTTAGCTCTTAGTTTTAGAAGCATAAGGGACCTTTAGCTAGGTAAAAAGTCATTTTTGACCCAAAGGTTCATACTTTACCAGTTTCTGGTCACATCATCTCAAGTCCCCTCAAAAATCAGTTATTTCCTCTACTTTAGTGTAGTGGAAAAACACATAAGCTACATGTTCAGAAGTAAGACTAGAAAAAAACCCACAATCCAACAGGGACTCTACAGTCCTCAGCCCAAGATATCTCTCATCCCAGCTGACAGGAAAGTTTTATGTACCCACCATCCCACTTGACAAAAAGATGAGTTTAAACTCTCAGTGAAGTCTCAGGTAGTCTGAAAATACTTTGACCTTTAAGTCTCTATTTTTAGTAGGAAAGGGTTAGAAATTTAACAAGAAAAGGCTCTGTCTATATTAGCAAATAAAACATACCCAGGGACATAAATTAAACATGCCAGCTGGCATAAAAGATCCTACAGTTATGCTGGAAAACTTCCTTTGGCTCCAAATCTCATTAAATGCCTGCTGATAATATCCCTGCCCAAGCTCAGATCTGAGCTGTGACAGAAAATTTTTGACCAGACTAGTTGTTAGGTGCCAAAACCATACCAGGCAATGGTCAGTTTTCTAGCACAGACAGTGAATGCCAATTTGAAGTGTGCTAGACACACACCAAATCCATTAACTGGCTACCTGGGAGTAAGCCCTGTTGCAGCTCCCAGTTGAGCAGCAATAAGCACTGAGGCAGGATTGGGTGAGCAGAAGTCACCCAAGGCACAGGTGTGCATAGCCCAGCAAGGTCTGCCTAAATTTGTGTTCCCTGGTCCACCACTCTGGAATTCACTACCTGGCTACCACACAAAACTGTGTTTGAAATAACTACCAATCAGACATCAAAGATACCATTTAATTAGCACTTGAAGGTTTGTATTTAGCTGTATAGATGTTGGCAAGTTTTAGATTAGTCATGGCACTTACTACCCTGTCGGTGGAATTACAGAAGTCTGTCGAGCTTGGTGCAACACTGATGCATGTGAAGGGAAAAGGTGAACACAGCAAAAGTGAAGGGAGATATGCCATGCTATCTTGACTTACTGTGCAGGCTACATATCCCATGCAACACGGTTTGAGCCCTTGACTTCGCATTTCACTCCTCACTGAGTCCAGCTGCCTCTAAAAGTACACAACACATTAATTCAACAGCATTTCAGGACAGTATTTGTTTCAAGAACTTCACTGTATTACAAAGTTTGTATCACATCACCTGAATGCTCAAAGGACAGGGCTGAAAAGGAAGCTCAAGCAGCTGAGTGCTCCAAGTGCTCTGCTAGGGTAGAGAATGCTAGTTGTCCAGGTGGACAATTATACTGTGAATCAATTAGAACTTTAAGTTATCCAGCATAGTACTCAACCTAATGCCTAAACTCTCAACACATCTATTTTCTACTTCCAGAACATCAGACTGAAAGATGTTTCATCAAACTACAGAATGCTAGAGACTTGTTGACAAACTCAGACTGCTTTTATCCCATCCAGACTAATAGAATATCCCCTTTAGATCACCTTGCAAAAAATCATATTTGTATTTTTTTATTAAGTAGCAATTACATCACAGAGAACATCTCAAGCATTAGTCTCCAGCATCATTATGAATCAACAAGAATACAAATAATACCATCTTTGGCCTAATCTGGGTCTTGGACCTCACCTCCAAGAGGGGTATAGATTGCAGGTGGTGTCACTCACCCCAGTCAGAGACAACAAGAAGCAGCAGCAAATGCCTGCCAGGGAAAACGTGGGCCTGCTGTCAGGAGAATGCAACTAGAGCTGCAGACGAAGCACAGCAAGACCTTTTCAGGAATCAAGAAAAGATGCATGGGTGCGCTGTTTGCAAGGTCTCACCACAGGAAATTCTACCTGTATTCATATACATTAGATAAACTGCAGGTGGTGCAACAAGACCCTAAGAAAGAGAGATCTTTAGAGCAAACATTTTATTCACTACAGATGATCTCTTGCCATGTCAATGTGCCAAGGTCAGCTTTACTGGAATGAGTTTGGCATTTGCTCCATGAGTATGGCTTTGTATCATCACTCAAAGGGGAAGGCATGCAGCCAACAACTGCTCCACGCTGCCCCTGGAGCCTTGCTGGTGCAAGGGAGAGTAAAAGATCCTCTAGAGCAAAGTTAACATCTTCAGAGAAATTCTACCAACTGCAGCCAGACAAAAATTGACAGCAGATATTAGTGTTTCCTGTAGGCTAATTTAGCTCCTTGCCACCTCCAGGCACAAATAACAGGATTAAGTGTAGATGGGCAGATGAGATTGCAGCATGGCAAAAAAATGCAAGCTTTTTCTGCCTTAAAATTAAATACCTCCTTCATGGGGACTTCACGTAAGTACAATACAGCTAAACAGAAAAGTCAGTATAAAAATGTTCATCTATCCAGGG
The DNA here is from genome assembly GCA_024500445.1 of Entomyzon cyanotis. Lineage (NCBI taxonomy): Eukaryota > Metazoa > Chordata > Aves > Passeriformes > Meliphagidae > Entomyzon > Entomyzon cyanotis. The sequence continues at coordinate 4,530,742 of JAKEPQ010000739.1, forward strand.
ACTGTAACTTGTTTTACAAGCATCATTATTTCAATCACAATAATATTACAACCTATTATAAGTGGCACTTGGTAATATTGATACAGTACTTATTTAGTAGAACAAACAAAAAGCAAGAAGATACAGACACTTATCCAGACTGAACCGAGCTGTCTAAGATTAAGGTTTAAAACCTTAAAACACAGTTTGAATTTGTAAGTGTTAAGCTCAGCTTAAGAAATGTTATAGAAATTGAGATAATGATGGCCTTACCCAGTATGGGATTGTTAACTTATGATTAATTTCACAATGGTTTGTGGTAATATGTCAGAAAGGCCAGAAGGTGGGGCTTGGAGTTGCTAGAGCAATTTTAGTTTGGTTTTGGTGTTTTCTTTTCCTTTTATTTTTGACTAACTATTTTATCAATTTGATTTATGCATCTAAAAGCATAGCTACAAGGCGCACTTTAATGTCATGATCGCAGATGCCCACTAACAATCATTACTAAAGAAAACACAACTCACATTTATGGCTGACAAAATTTTAAAATAGTATAACTCATCTGTGATATAAGTACAGATTTAGGTTTTATGTAAAGCAAAGTATTTCATACAGATAGCAAGATCACATAGAAGAACCAAGGAGCGCACAGCACATCTTCACCATCAAGAAAGACACAAAGGCAATAGAATGTTTTTGGATTACTCTTAACACAAGAGCAGCTTATGATTATTTGCTGTCCATTCTCATGAATATGTTGTCATGACAGTTAGCAGAAACACTTCCACTTCCCTCAGACAGCATATATTTAAATGTGGGAATTCTACCCAAGATAACTTATTTTTAAGTCTGTATTTCCCACTAAAAAGAAGCTGAACACATTTACAGCTACATAATAAAGAAAGACGCAGAAGAGCATGGGGATTATAGTGGCATTAAAAAAAAAAAAAAAGAAAACAAATAGTGGAACCAGTTTGGTAACAGACCTATTACACTTTACTTTTCCACATGGCATAGACAAAAGCGCAAGCAAGATAGAAGGTTGGACTTTACTTCTCTCAAGTGTTGTGTTGCAGAGATTACCAGAGCCCATTTTAGTGAAGGCTACTACTAAAGGAAATTGCTGCTTAAAAAAACACCCCAAAAATACAAATAAAAAACCCAAACAAACCAACCCAAAAACCACTACACATGGCTGTGTTTGAACCCTTGCCCTTCAACTACTGGAGAATAAGTTCCTGTCACCTGATGAAATATTACTCCATAACCATTTTGTGATTCAAACAGAAAGTTTAAATGTTTAAGAAATTAGCCTGTACCCTAGTAAAGCTAGGAAAACTTCAACTTTCAGAACTGTAAGCAGTAGCTTGGGCTTTGTGAGTAAAATCATTACGTATTTGGATGCTGTGAAATGTAACATTACTGCTAACATGGATTTTCTGGCAGAACTTGTAGAGGACAGAAAGACATTCATGAAAGCAAAAAACTGAAAATTGAGAAAAAAAGAGAGGAAGCATCTGTCTTAAGAGAACAGAACACTTAAGCTTGAAAATATCACAATCTTCACATCCGATTTAGTGAATTCCCCAGAGGGCAGCAGTAGAAATAATGATCCTTCCTGTCATGTCACTCTACAAACACTAATTCATCCAAGCCCTGCATGAAAAGGCATAATAAATAAAAAATACAACTCCGTGTTTAGAACAATGACAACCATTCTTCCTTACCACGAATGTGTGAAATTAACACCAAATGCAAAACCTTTTGCTATCTAACAACAGAGGAGGAAAAAAAACTCACAAGGTTTAGAATAGGAGTTACCAATGTAATGTCCTAGGGAGACACGAAGGTATGTTAGAATGAAAGTGGATCAGCAAAGGAAAAGAGCCAAAACCAGATATATTTTTATGTTCAGAAAAGAAAGGCATGTGTTAGAAATCTTCATGAAGTAAAAAAACATGTCAAAAAAAATACCGAAACCAGGCAGATGCCATGAATATATGTATCCTTTTAAGGGCCCCCAGTGCTGTTCCTACAAGACAGTACACATGTCTTTCCAGCTAACAGAAAAGGAAAAGTCATATTTTATACCAACAAAGACCTTAGAAGAATGCAGAGCACCACACTAAGTGATCAGTCTTAGGGAGTCTGGTGATTGCAGATATTTCAAAGCAGTTATTTTGTATTGACCTGTACATTTGACTGGAAAGAAAGACGATATGATAGCAAGCTGCCTTCAATTTGGCTGTGAATTTCAGTTTCATAAAAAGAAAATGTTTTGGGTCAAATCTGTACCAGTCGACAAAATAGGTGGGAGAATTCCATTTTCTCTCTCCTTAATAGTGTGCATACTTGAAAGATTCAAAAACACTAAGTTGCACAGTTCTCAAGCTTCTAGCTTCTTGAATTTAGATTTGTGTTTTTAAACTTTCCTTAACACTTGTTATTTTAAGACAAAATAGTTATTTTAGAAGGAAAGAACTTGCAACATTTCATCAAAAGGAATAAATGTGACTTGAAAGTGCTGGTTTGCTGTGAAAGCAAATTGTCTTAGGAGCATTCAGCAGGAGAAAATTGCAGTGCTAGTAGCCAAGTACGAGATGCTTTGGTTCATCTGAGAGGGAAGAAGGGACACTGGAACCACCTACTCAACATGCCTCCCAAAATGTGTTCCTCTGCAGCACACAGTGATGTTACTGAAAGATTTCATCCCTGCCAACACAGCTGTTGTGCACCCAAGGTCTGCTGGAGTGCTTGGTTCACATCTCCCTTTAGCCTGCTGACATAGGGCTTGCCTAAAAATAATTCCCACAGTTTGGGTGATCCAGGCACATGACCTTGGAATTCAAATTTTAGCAGCCCATATGGCCTTCCAAGATGACAACAAGTTGTTAGTGACAAAAAGCCCCTAAACCTAAAATTCACATTTTTTTCAAAGTTTCATATTTTTTTCAAAGTTTCATATTTTTTTCCACATATAAACAAACTGGCAAAGGGAAAGTGATTATTTAATAAAAATAGAAAGAAAATGGAAAAACTAAGTAGAAAAGCCCCATATTCCAGTTATTTCCATCATTGCAGTTTTCAAGCTTTTGAAGCACACAAAAGATCCAAGTGCCAAAGACAAAGCCAATGCACAGTTAAACAACAGCACAGAGTGTTCTGATCTGCACGTCTTAAGCAGCAAAGGGTCACCCAGGAACACAGGCTGTTCTCTGCAGGACATTTTGGCTGTTCCTTTATTCAAATGATTCTACAATACAAAGTCTTTTTTACTTAGTTGGTATCTATTTCTCTGAATCCCTCACACACACATTCAATTTTTAGTCTGACGAACAGGATCCATTACAGAGCACAATGGAAAATGAAGAGCAGCTCTGTATCTCCAGCAGGTGAGTACGTTATCTTTTACTCTCTCTGGCCTTTTATCTCTTTCCCCCTGCAGAGATTGCATCTTTCTTATTAAGAGGCCAGTAGAAATGTTCTTTCAATCAGAGTAGCAAGCTATTAGAGATTTTCATATCCCTAGCCAATTCTAGAGAAATGTTAGTGATGTTTCACCCTTTGCAGACTGATGTGTGTACAAACAGCAGAAATCAAGTTAGCCTTTGTCTTTTTAAGCTTATGTAAAATATTTACATCTAGATAGATGCTTTTGACAGCACAACAGCAGACATGTCTTATCATTAACTACACGCATTCAACTATTTCCCCTGGTAAAAACACTTACCAGTGTGACAAAATTAAATCTTGCAGCAGATGCCTTGTGGGTAGCGATATCAGACTGAGTGCAAACATAGTTGAAACCGATGACATTTTGTTCTGTATCACAGCTGATAAAAGCTGGTAGTGAGCTGAGATCCTTTTACTACTTTATTCCCTGTCTAAAGCCCTATGGTATTGCCACGTCTGCCAGCTGAAGTGACTCAACCCAGTCCACATTGAAATTAAGGAAAAAAAGTACTAAGATCAGATATGAAATGTATTTGGTAGGTCTGGGTCTGAAAAGATTTTACAGCACAGTTCTTGCTTTAATGGAAAAATTACTGTCAGCTTGAAAGGCAAAGACAGATCTCTATCTTGTACAACTCTACTAAGACTGTGGTTACTTGCTTCCTTTTGGGATTCCAGAATATTTACCACTTATATCTTCAGACTACTCTCTTCCATTATTTTCTATTCCTACCTAGAAGGAGACAAAAATAAAAATCATACAACTCCTTACTAGCTTTTAATCAGAAGTTCAAGAGCTATTTTCCTACCAACAGAAAAAATACTTCTTTTTCCTCCCACAACCCATTACTTTCAATTGTCTCAATTAGCACATATATAATCCTGTCACTGGAATTTGCATCTAGGAAAAAATATCAATGAACATAAGAAGAAAATCCTGACAGCATATTAAATTCAGGAAACCATTTGTTTCATAAACTGTGTAGTGAAAAAGGAGGTAGAAATTGACAAGGCATATATTTTTCATAATGGTCCCTCTGCTCTTAACACCTGGAGTGAGTTAGCAGGATAGAAAAACTGTAAGAGTTCTATGCTTTTGCATCACCTCTAGTTGCTGTGTTTCAAATTTGAAAGCTGCATTGCTTCTTTTTACATTACAGAAAGAGTTTTCAAAGAGTAGTCTTTTATTTTCAACATGGAACCAGTCCTGGATTTTGGATCCTGGCTGAGAGCAGAGCTTTGGGACACAGCCACCCTACTAGGACACGAGGGCCTGCATTCACACAACCACATCCTCCAGCCCACAGGTCCTCTAGCTCGCAGTGATGCCCTACAGGGTTTTTTTGGAGATCACCTTCATCCTCAAAATGCAACAGATCTCATGCCATCCATCTTATAACTTCATATTCCCAAATGCTATGGCCATTGATGTAAAGTGTTCCTGCAAAGAGACAGCAACATTTGCACTGCATACTAACCTGTGCAGCTGTTGGTATTTTATGTTATCCTTCATGGACTGAAAAGTCTGAGTATTTTGCTAAGTATCTTCAAAACAAACTTTTCCAAATTTTTTCTTAAGAAAGCTTCAGTTTTACTGGTCAAATTTCTATTATCCCTCTGGCAATCTAGCATACATTTATATGCAGTTTAAAGCATTCTAACACTGTGAAGGTTTTCAGGTAATCTGAGAAAAAAATTAGTTTAGCCAATTTCTTCCTGGGTTGAATGTGAGGGAGAATAATGAGAATTTCTCCAGATGGACATAGTAATTACTATCCTGGTATGACATTTGATTATATCATACCAATACTGCATTCCAGATAGCTTAAAGACTCTTTATATAAAGTAATATTGAACAGATAAAAGATGCACATCTTGTAAGCCACAGAAGAAAGACATAAAGGTGCAGAAATCCAGAGTTCTGTACTAGCAATTACCCTCTTTAAATAACAGCAAAAAAAAAAATTCATGCTGATGTTTGCATAGTGTAAGAAAGAGCTAACAATACATTTGATCAGACAGATAACTTTTTCCGCCCCCAAAAAAATAATCACTAATCCCCAGAACACAACTAGAACTTTCTTTCACCTGAAAAACTAAGATTTTGAACTCCTATAAACTTTGAAAAAAATCTTGATGTAATTTCAACACTATTAATCTTTTCTGGTTTACATGAAATAGGCCATTGCTACTGGCACTCCTGGTGAGGAATGCCAGTAGCAATTCATTAGCCAAGTATTTCGTTCTGTTTGCTGGTTAATACTTTTTCTTTAAGGCTGGCACCAGCTAACAGCTTCTACCTTCAGATAACTACTAGCTAAACAGGAAAATGTTCTGAAGTTCTCCAATCACAGTATCAAAGATTATTTAGGCCATTAAAAAGTTAGACAGTCATGTAAAAAAAATCACTTTTTAAAATTTCAGTTTAGCACTTAGGAATATTTAGCAGTCACTTTAAAAACAAGTTATTTGGCTTCATTATTTTGACTTGCAGTATGTTCTTAGATTAAGATTTAGCTTTGCTCTTCTACTAACACAAGAGATGGCCAAAATTAGACTGAAGAGAAAAGAAACATGCTAATTTCCACAGTAATTGACTACATATATCAACAGTAATTTGACAGCTCTCAAGAAATTTTCAATGAATTTAAAATCTGTGCTTTTGCTTTTAAGCCCAGTTTCCTCAGCTGCACATGCTTATAAAATTCTGTTCTGTTCTCCTGCCTCTCCCAGGGCTCATCCCACTGTGTCATCATTAGCTGGCTACAATTCAGTGTGTGAGCCAGTAGGTAATGGTCTTACAAGACAGACAAACCTCTTCCAGCACCTCACCTTACCAGCCCACCAAAATTCCCACCCTTTAATGGTGAGGTTGCAGTGTTACTATAGCCTGCGTTAGCAAGGGGATAAATCAATTTTAGGCTACAAAAACTCCATAGGATACAATTTACAGTTTTTCACTGGTGTATTGTCATTACTCACTAATAATTGTCAGCATACTAAGGCAATGTGTTGTAGAAGGCACAAATTCTAATGAGCACACTGAGTTATGACAAAAAGGTACTGTGTGATAGAAAACCCTTCTCTAAGCTCCTTATTAGACATGTCACCTTCCCCAGAGCTTTCTGTCAAGATTTAAATTCCTACCACAAAAGTCTTCAGCTTTCTTCAGAACAATTTTATGATGATATTTACATAATATATGCATAATTTAGATAAAACGATAATTGACCTAAATAATTGATCTTGTTCATCAGAAATCTTCACTGAACCAGGGTTAATGGTATTAATCACCAGTCATAAAGGTCAATTTTTTCTTCACCAACCTGCTTTTGTTTTTCAGATGAAGTTTTTTTCAGTATTTTCATTGAGAAACCAAGCTGAGTTTTGTAATAAAATATTGTAACCAGAAAACACTTCTCAAGAATTTAAGTATATGAGATATGAGATTAAGATTAACCATGTCACTGCTTTAAAATTATATTGTACCAAACAAAGAAATACAGCAAAATTTGGGAATAGGAATAGGCCTTTTAAGTCTGACCTGGTATACTTACGGGGTTGGAATTTTTTCGTGTCTTTTCTGTTTTATTCTTCAAGTTCCTTCTGTCCAGATCTCCCGAAGAGTGTTCAGTAGTGATCAGTGTTTCACTTCATGATGCTTTTGAGGCTGCAAGGGGAATACAAACTCTAATTTTTACAATTACAGATTCTAGCAAGTGACTTCTCTATCTCACATATTCTAAGAAACACAGCTGGCAAGATCCTACCTGACTTAAAAAATACACATTTTCAGTCTGTACCAAATATTCCATTTCTTCCAGCACTAATATTTTTGATTGTCTCACACTGTATCTTTTTGTTAAAAGCCATTCAGTACTTCAGTCAACTCAAGACATACAAGCTTTCTTAGCTACATTGAAAAATGTTAAAGAGTTTTTAAGTCAATTCATGGATATGTATATTTTTAGGTCAGTATCAAAGCTGAAATTACACTAGATGGAGGATTATTATTGTTATTGTTATTGTTATTGTTTGTTATTGTTATTATTATTATTATTACTATTATGGACTTTCTCCACACTCAAACAGCAAACTTCTGAGTTGCAGAGTAAGAATCAATCCTTTGTATAACTTTTAGACTTAATTGCAGGAGGAGAATTGAACTGGATTCAACTCAAATATTCAAGTTTCTGTATTAATTTTCATGGAAAATGCAAGCCAGTGGGTGTGAAAGCTTGGGACATGTCTGGACATAACAGATTGCCATGGGTTAGCAATGCTGCAGACAAAGTACTGTAAGAGAAGCCATAAGCAGACTTCAATAGGTTTAATTCTGGTTTTACTTTGTATCGGTAATATTTTTTATGTGCATTCCTCAAGCTACCATATTTATTCATGCAATACATCAAAGAAGCGTGACAATATGAATTTCTGTGATCAGCATGCTAGTTTCCTACACTGCTTGCCCTGTAAAGTTATTTAAACACAGTGACACAACGTATTTTTAGTCATGATAGATTTTTGCTTTACATAAACATCTTTAAACAAACAATTAATGGACTAATATAATATTCCATATTTTATTGCATAATGGCACTAATTGCCAGACTTTTTTCAGCACTTGCATTTGAATAACTTGACATGCTTTGTAATCCTATGAACCATAAAAATCTCAAAAGCCTTGAATATTTGACTGGAAAAAAGCTTAACACTTGCACAGGTGAGAAACAGCCAAAGTCAATTTTTCTTTCCTGAATGATGAGTACAGAAGAATAATTGGGATGCATACAAGCTGTGATCTGGGTCAAGCAATCTAACAATATATTTTAACACAGATTCCTATACTCTAAAAGCTATACTATTGCAAAACTCTGAACCTGACCTCTTTGGTACAAGCCAAGTGACTTGAATACTTCTGTCTGAAGTCCGTAAGTCAAACCTGCAGCTAAAAGAAATGTTTGAGATAAACAATTTTTCAAAGGTCAAATGAGGTTAAAGTGAGCATATCCATGGCTAAGACATTTCAATGGTTTGCTGCTCACACTGTTAAATACATTCCTCGTTTCTACACTCAATTTGTCTATGTTCACCTTTCTATGACAGAATTCATCACTTACTGCTATATTAAAAAGTATTCTTCAGTCAAAGGACTCATTCCCTCAAAAATGCTTAGATTAAAACAAGTTCATCATTCAATCCTTTCAAATAATACATCTTAGCCTCATTGGAAGGCATACCACGCTTTCATTCTTTTCTGAATGCATTGCAGGTTTAGTTGTGTTTTAGGTGTTTTTTTCCCCAGGCTCCTGATGTTCTCATACCTGTACAGCTAACACAATTGACTGCTGGAAATTCACAAGGTTATAAAAGACAGAGCTGCCCTTTACTTTCAGCAATGGCACAAAACAGGGAGCTACTCCTTTCAGAAGCCTGTGACAACTGTTACAGGACTTGTTGGTGCCTCTGCCAATTGCTGTCTGAAAAACCAAAGCCCCATCCAAAGTGATGTCCCACTGCAGCTCCTGTGGATGGGTCCCACCCAGGTTTTATTTGATTTACTTTTTGCTCCCCCAGGTCTGTCTAGTGTTTGCAAGCTTTTCTAACATCAAGCAATCCAAGACCAAACAATGATCATTCAAGAGCCCACAACTGCAGAATATACTATAAAACCATATACTGAATGAGTCCATCCTTACAATAATGTATGAATTTTATCATGCAAACATTTTTATTTTAAAACTTGGACTGTGAAAATAGCCTGTTCTGCCTCTCATTGAGAAGTCAGATGAGCTAAGCCTTGTCTTATGAGCATTAACAAATACGTAACAAACATGTTCTTGATAACATTTACTTTCCATGAGGTATATTGCCTATAATTATTACTGTTCTTGGCAAAGTTATTTACAGATTTTTCCTGTATCACTTAGTATCCAATACCTTCCTAACGCTCTAAGTTATGAAATGAAATTATTTTCTCCAGTTCATGGAAATTTCCCCTCTCTTTAAAAAATATGCTAAAAGGACACTCCAAAGAGTTCTTTCCCAGTTTCTTAGTGTATCTGGCTAAATTGAATGGAAACTACTCTAACATCACTTCAGATCATTACTGAGGATAGACACCATGATAAAAAATTGTAACAACTTAGAAAATGTCATAGAATCATGGAATATCCTGAGTTGGAAGGGACCCACCAATAAAATCAAAGTCCAACTCCTGGCCCTGCACAGCACCGTCCCCAAGAGTCGCACCCTGTGCCTGAGAGCTTTTTTCAAGTGCTGCTTGAACTCTGTCAGGCTGGTGCTGTGACTACTGCCCTGGGGAGCTTATTCAGCGCCTGACCACCCTCTGGGGGAAGAATCTCTTCTAATATCCTACCTAAACCTCTTCTGACACAACTTCAGGCCGTTTCCTTGGGTTCTGTCACTGGTCACCACACAGAAGAGATCAGTGTCTGCCTCTCTGTTTAGCCTCATGAAGAAGCTGTAAAACTCCTAAGAAGTTTCTCTCAGTCTCTTCTAGGCTGAACAAGCCAAGTGACCTCACCCATCTCTCATACAGATTCTCCTCTAGACCCTTCACCATCTTCATTACCCTCCTTTGGATACTCTCTAATAGCTTTATATCTTTCTGATATTGCTGTGCCCAAAAATGCTCCCAGCACTCGAGGGGAGGCTGCCCCAGAGCAGAGCAGAGAGGGACAATCCCCTCCCTCACCCAGCTGACAATGCTGGCCTGATGCCCCACAGGACACAGATGTCCCTCTTGGCTGTCCCCCCACTGCTGATTCATGTTCAACCAGCCGTGGACCAGGAATCCCAGGTCCCTTTCCACAGCGCTGCTTTCCAGAGTTTCAACCTTCAGTCTGTCCATACATCCAGGGCTGCTACCCACCTTTGTAATCTTTCACCTGGCTAACAGGTGACTTAACTTTTCTTAAAGGTGGTGAGGGACTGAAAAGCTTAGGCAACATCACTGTTCCTTGAGATCTGATAAACCACACAAGCACTTTTAGCGGGTTGCTCATATATTTTGTATTTTTTTCTTGTTACATGGAAATGGCTAGAGCACTACCTCTCTCCAGCTGTCATTAGGCAAAAGACAGTATTTGCACCATGGCTACACTATTAAGTCTCTCCCTAGCCCATCATCAAGTGTTTAAAATTGTTTCAAGGGTTCTTCTACTACAACTGACTGGACACTGCATCTGAAACTTCCAAGAAATTAATTTAGAGGAGGAATCACAGAACAAATTTAATGGTTTCCTTTATCAAAAGCATTATGCAATTGCTTTTTCAGGTCATTGATATCTTAATCTTTTTTCTGTTAGCATTTATTACTGTGTGAAATCCAATAGTATATGGTAAGCTACTCACTCTGACACTCCGAAGGCCTAGAAAGCATGGAAGTCCCTATTAAGCAATAGAGAATTCACAGTGCAACAGTTCAGAGATGAGGAGCACACAACCACAAGAACAAACTTGCAATAGACAAGTAGAAGGACATTAAATGAATACTGAATGTAAAAGAATTACTTACATCTGAAAATATCTGAAACAAATAGAAGCGTCCCTTTCACACTCTTCAAGCATGCATTCTTTTGCCAAGTCGAAGTATCCATGCAATATAGAAAACCAAAGGTCATATTGCAGCTCTTTACAGCACACTTCTTAGATGTCTGAAGACCTTAAAGCTGAACTCTCTGAGCCTAAGAGGATGGAATTAAATTATATTATTCAAAATTCTATATGGGCAGCACAAGCCAAGTACAAGTTGCATAAATTAATAGGCAGTGTTTTAAGGAGAGAAAACATTTTTGTAAAGAAGCAGCTCATTGTGCGCTTCTTTTATTACTTATAAAAAATGGATCCAAAAGCTTACTAAATTTTTTTATACTTTAAAACACTAACCATACTTCTTTATCCCCAAATACCTCAAAAATATAATTTTAATACTGAAATAGAGACATTTGAACTGACTTACAGCTATTAAAAAAATTATTATCCAGTAACCAATTTCATCATTATCTCTAATTAGTATCAGGACAATCATGAGGGGATGGGACTACTTTGATCTACATGTTTTGGAAATACGTTGAGTACAGATTTTTTTTTTTTATCCAGCTACTTAGGCAGCTGAGAAAAAAACAGCTAGGAGAAATTAGGTACTACCCTGTTGCTGTTGAGCCACTAGCTGAGAAAAAGACACGGATTCTCAGCGTGGCATAGAAAAAAAGGCTTTATTATTTTGATTCCAACTTATATAGGCTTTTCAGAGGTCACCCAGATTGGTCAGTCAGAAACCTCCCCCTAGGCCTGATTGGCCAGGCCTGAACTGTCCAAATCTCAAGACACTGTTTTAATAACATCCAAACTTTATCTTTGTTTATAAAACACAGGAGAAAATTCCCATGGGAAAGACCTGTGCTAGCCACACTACCCCAATAACACAGGGTAGGGATTGAGGCAAGACAAGATTCCTGAATTCAGACTGCCCCTTTGAAAGACCCTGCCATTTGAGTCCAGATTTTCCTTGGACTTATCAAACATGATATATTTCATTTTTTCTCCTGTGAAATTTGGTATCCAAACCAGTCCAACAGCAATCAGAAGTGAAATATATTTATGCATAAAAATTTTATCTGCATGGTTTCTAGTGCAATTGAGAGTTTAGATTTTTGAAGAAGTTGTAGTTACCAGGAGATTGTTTCAGGGAAAATGGAGAGACTGCACTGAACAAACTTTGTAAGTACTTGAATTTGAGAACCATCCTGGATGAAGCTGTTTTAATTGAAATTGGGGAGTTTGAAACCAGATGATTTTAGAGGCCCCTTGCAACCCAAACATGCTGGGAAATGACAAGTCAAGACAGCCAATGTGGTCATTACCCTTGTATCTCTATCTAGCCCCTTATCCTAATGTTATCTTGTTTTTTGGAAACTGTACCACATATGGACAGGAAACTCAGAGCCACACCTCTCCTGGGTCACATGGGCAAATCCTTTGTCTCAGCCACAGACATGACTTGATTGTTTCTGTAAATTCTTCCCTGGCCTCACTCTTCCCAAGTTGTTCTGAGGAGCTGCTAAAAATGCCTTCCCACTCTTTCAACATCATTCCACCTCCCAAACCTTACACTGGTTTTAATAAGTTTGCTCCCCACTTCTTCCCCCTTGTTGCCATCATCACAACAACAGCACAAAGACCTTCTCCTGCTGTATTAAAGTCATGACAGGAAAGAGTGGCTGATTTTGTTTCAAGTTGCATTTTAACCCCAAAATTTTTAGGTGTGTGGCCTGTACATAAGTCCTGTGAGATGGTGCAACAGAATGAGCTACTGCTTACTGAGCAGAAATTAAATAACTATTTGTTTAGTAGAAAATTATTTTTCAATGTGGTTTTGTGCTGTGTCATCACCTGATCTACTCATCAGTTATTTCACTTACCTCCCCAGCTCCAAGGTTTTGCTCTGCTTTTGCTATTCAGCCCTTGTCTGATGAGACACTTCAGCTTCATATTGTATTTTGTTCAGCTACAGTTTACAGGATTTAAGCTACTGAAATCTCCTTCCAATTGCTCTGGCTTAAGAGATGTATTACTCATGATTCTTGCAAATAATATACAAACAAAGCAGTCAGACCTTGAAATGAAAACTTACATAACTTAATCTTTTAGCTCCCTGACTGTGCACATGGCACAAAAGTCCCATCACCATGCAACACATTATTTAGGTGAATGCTACTTGTGATTATATTTAGCATTATATGCTTTATGATACTTAGGAAAGACTGACAACACTCCTGAACTACAAAAGAAAAGCAGCCTCCCTTCTAAAGCAATCAGTATTTCAAGCCTTTATGTTATGTTACTTTAGACACTCATTACTGGCATAATAGCCCAGACATTAACTCTGAACCCAACTGTGCACATATTTTACTGTATCATTTACTTGCCTAACTGCATGAGTTGCAGACTTACTGCATGTGAGATTTTAAATCATTGTTCCAGCCTCAATACACACTAAAAGTCAGAAAAAAAAAGGAAGCAAAATGCTGAGATCTTCTGTAAAAAAGTGGGATATGCTCAGCTAAAATCCCATGAGAATACCAACAAAAAAGTGTTGTTAGATCATTTATGGTCTCCAGCATGAGGGATGGTAATGGCTGAGGCTACACAAAACTGAAGAGAGATTTTATAGAAATCTTAAGGATGAAATAAGCTAAGCTCAAGTTATTTTTCAGTATTATTTTTCACCCAGCTGACTAACATGTTCAACCTTCCCAATATCAACTCACATCCTTTTAAAATTAAGTAAACAAGAAATATCTGTAGGAGGAAAGAACTGGAAAGGTGTTAAATTTTACTAAAAATATGGAAAGCAATAAATATAGTGAAATATCCTGGACTTAAGCCTTCTCATTCATCTGCTTAAATAACAGCACTATGCTCTCAGTTAAAGCACATTCAAACATGTCCAATGATTTCTGCATCAGTTTCTACAGTTAACATCATACTATCTGAAAATCAACCTTTCTGTAAAGACTTCCATTCCAATTAAGCTTAACAGATTTATTCTAGCAAACCTGAACATAGACAGTCTTCTGTTTTTAAATTTTTCACATTGTGTTCTTTTATTTTTCTGTTCAGGCTAGTCTTTAAAGAGTTTCAAAAGTATGAAATTTATTTTTGTGCTTTGAAACCTCAGTTTCCATACAGTCCTCTGGTATCTTTTTCTCAGCCCAACAAGTTCCTGGGAAATTCAAGATTCCCTTATTTACAGTACAAACTGTAGTCATTTTCATATTCAGCTATATTTGCCTACGTTATCATAGAAGTTCACCTGGATTGAAAATATGCAACATGTTGAGTTTAAGAGGTTACTTGAAGATACTTAGATAATGTGGTGTCCTCTGGTCATTTGTAACAGAGGTGATGCTTCTTAAGCTATAATGTAAGAGACTGCACCAAGGTAAACAGCAACTACTGTTTTCAACTTAAGGAAAATATTTAAAAGTTAGGCAAAGAGTATACCAAGTCTGCAACAATAAAAGGGAATAATCATTTAATAGATTAAAGTGTCAAACAACTTCACAGAAGAAAAGTAAAAATTTATGCTGAATGTCATTTTTTAGTTGCCATGCATATACTAGTCCCAAAGCAGTGAGTTAAGATGTGACTACAGCAACTAACTTACAGTCACTGTAACTACAAGCAAGTACTTCCATTGTCTATATTTTCAGCAGTATGATACAATGGTATTAAAGGGCTTTTTGTGAAACAGAGAATATTCATAGGATCAGGATATTGGAAAACATTGCATATTATATGAACATTTCTAACAAGAAGTTATAAGCTTAATTCAGATGAAAGCTTGGGGTAGTTTTGTCCTGTTTCTCACCAAAATGACCATGCATTCTTGTTGCCTTTCCAGTATACATACCAGTAATTTATCTATAGACTTGTGCTTGCTAAATTCAGCTGATTCACGTTGTACCAGTCCCTACAAATAGCAAATGGCTTGAACTTCTCAGAAAGATAGATGTGATCAGGAAGGAAGCGTGCTTTAAATCACATCTGGGACTCAAATGTAGTAACATCAATTAAATCAGATGGATATTTATACTAGAGAGCATAAAAGCAGCAGGTTTTTGCCCTTATTTCTCACCTGCTCAGGAGGGACCAGGAGAAGAACCACATATTGATGTATCATCACACCAAATGTGAGAGCATTTGTGCAACTCCTTCAGCTATCAATACCTCTCAGCAGCACTCAGAATAACCCCACAGATCTCTGATCCTACTGTGAGCAGAGGAGGGATGGTCAGTACCTTGAGAGAACATCCCTTGTCTTCATGCTCAGATGAGGGTGGCATATCTCTGGTTCCCTCCCTCCCTTCTTCCATCCATAATTAACAGCCAACCCAACACAGGACATGCTGATGAATCCAGGAATCTAAACCATGAGTGGGTCAGAAAATTCTAAGTCCCCTTGAAAGGGCTTTGCATTCTACAAAAGCAGTATCTCTTTGACAGAGAAAGAAGATAGCTGGTAGGTAGCTTAGTCAGGATCTAAGGAGAAAAAGCCTTGAATCACAGGTATCTCATTTATTATTTAAAAGGTTCTCATGTGGGTAACTGAGAGTTTATATTTTCTGAGCAGGATCTCACCTACTCCCACTCAATGTCTATTATTTCAAAGAGTAAAAATAACATAACTACAGAAATGCTGAGCAGACAACATCTTCTCATTAGCATGGATATGTCTTGGTTCCAGGAAGCCAAAAACATAACAGATTTTAAAATTAAGTGCTGTTGGTCAGACTCTGTCCTCAGAAAGATAAGTGTTAATCAAGACAAGTTCCAGTAAATGAGCTTATTAGTACTTCAGGGTTTAAGTGGTCTATTTCAAGACTAGTCATGAGTATCAATGTTTCATTCTCAATTTTAGTGTTGCTTTCATTCATTCCTTTCTATTGCATTTTGTGGGGGTTTCACAAGAACAAAGAAATTAAAAAGTCCTCTCGAAACCTAGAACTCCATGGAATTATCACTGGTGTACAGAAATCCTTAAACTTGGATTACCAATACCTGCCAGACTGTTAAAAAGGAAAACATGTCCTCATGTTTTGTGATATAAACTATAATGAAACTGTGTGATTTTTTGGGGAGTAAGTTTTTATCACTGAGCTCAGTGTCCAAGAGTAACAAAAAAAATGAAGTAAAATATATATATACGTACAAAATACTAAGTTCCAAATAAGCAGAACTGCATCTAAATGTTTCTTTTAACTAGCCTTTTGTAGGCAAACTTCCAGTTGAAGCAGGGGGGAACTGCCAAACCACTAGATTATATCAGGTGAAAATGAAACAGTTTTAAAAGTACATGTATTTGTATCAAGTTAATAAAATTCACTCCCTCACTGATGAGCAACTGGGAAAACTCCACAGGGCATGTGAAAAAGCCATCTTAAACCAGGATGAAACCACACCTTAGTTCAGAATTAGATCTTTTAAAAATTGCTTGGGCTCTCAAAGTTGATTTGGTAGCATCTAGAGCAGCACATTTGTTCTTAATAACAAATTTACTTACATAGAAATAATCAATTTCTGTGTGTCATATTAGGGTTCTCTTATGGAGAACTAAGTTCAGTTCATGCAAGTATTTTGACCTACTTTGTATTAGTAAGCTTTAAGGGTTTCCAAGTATCTAGTTTACACTCCTCATAATTTACTTGAGCTTTACTTGAATTTTATTATATATTATTTCAATATACATTATTACTGCTATATAGAAAAGCATTCAAAGCAGACCTCTGATAGAAGTGTATACTATAGGTAGCTGTCAACTTTTTGGTCTGTCTGTTGAACTATTAGCCTGTACAGACCCAAAAAGCCCAGAACTGGTATTGAGGAAGTCCAGAAGAAGATAAAACAATTAAAAAAACGACTAAAATTTTTAAAAAATGCTTTGTCCCACCTATTCTCTTTCAGGGAAAAAAAAAGAAAAGATAGACTTAGGGAAAATTGTACCTGCAAGTTTTAACTTGCTATTAAATCCTCTAGTTTCAAGTTGGCTACTAATATCTTAGTAGCTAGTAAAAATTGCTTTAATGGCCAAAAGTTACATAAATCTACTATTCTTTAAACAGTGTGAAGCATGATAAAGAATATCTCTGCTTTGTCTCACTGCTCTTTATAGGAAATGTTTTGTAATTCTTTCAGTCATCAATGATACTGAATTTACTTGATGTAATCATAACAACTTAGGCCACTGCCTAAAAGAAATTACCTTTGTCACCATGAAAAGTTATTAGACATAAGTCTGGCCATATAGTAATTTTCTTAAGTTCATTGGCTTACTAGTTCCTAATACAACTCAAAGTACTGAACTGAGAAATGAATGAACAAAGAGATCAATATATACATTCATGCTGATCTACACCATCATTTTGCAAAAAAAAAGCTTAATCATCATCACCATAAATATAGCAGACTTGTTATATGAGGGGAAGGTAGTTTAACATGTGTTTGAAACCATTAATAGAATATAGTTTTTCAATAATCATACCTAACAAACTATCTATAAACATGTGTGAAGTGATCCAGGTAAGGAGAAAATAAGCATGACTTTTCTGCTGTACTTGGAAGCTGTAAGCACATCTAATTTTTATTTTATATTATCAAAATTTCTAATTCTGTCAATAATTGAGTTAAGCATTTCATTCAAACAGTTTGCATTGCAACAGTGCAGCTACAGGAGAGCTGATTTTCTCTTTACTTTTCACCATTCATTTCCATTGCACAGAATAAATATAGAAAGCATAGGTTTTCTTAGTAGTCACTTAGATTACACCTAGCCATCCATAAATATATTTTTCTACTTAATCATCAGCAGCCTCCACAGCCTATTGCATTAAATCAAGATAAAATTCTGCAGGACAGGACATAAAGCCTGTTTCTGTAAATGACAGGAAAGCAATGAATAATTTTTCCTCCCCATAAATAAAGATCTTTGATTTTTTTTTTTTCTGGATTCTTCCCCTCCTATGACCAGAATTGTTCTCTCTGTATTCTTTTAAATATATTTATCCTTATGCTGTCTGATGGAAAATCTTCTGTAAAGAAACAGTCTGCCTATATGACATAGCTCAAATTACGATACAGAACATTAAGTCTTTAATTGCTGAACAGGTCTTTTAGTGGTTTCATAGAAAGATGCAACAGATAAAGCCCAGATTTTCTGGCTGCTGGCAGTGCAGCATGGGATCCAAGTACTTCATGTACTCATTCAAGGTAAGTATAATGCAGTCTGCCTTATGGGCACTAAAAGTCGTGTACCTACTCCAAGAAGCTTGTTATGCTGAGCTTCACTATCAAAATAATCCATACATATGCTTTCTTTTTTTACTCCTCTAGAGCCTCAGAAGCTTTATTTGTGTTCTCTTTACAGTGTTCTCACTTGCCTCAAGCAAACACAGTCAGAAGCGTGTGTTTCCACATTGTTCCCTTGGACTTGGTGACAATGATGTTCTTTTCTGCACTACTATTAAAAGTAACATGTCTGTGTTATTAAAATTTGCCTGATGCACATTGTCAAACCAATACATGAAATTTGCACTCTTACATCTAGCATCTGAAGCAAAACACACAACATAAAACAGCCACATGCAGAAAACTGAGTCAAAGCAAATAAAGTCCAAATCTTTTTCTTAAATAGTTTAAACAGAGCACAGGGGCTCTTTTCTTGCTGAAAAAATGCAGGAACTTAGGTTGGAAAGATATGACAAGCATGTCACAACCAAGGGATCTGGCTTGACTTGTGACCTTAAAGCTTATCTCTTTGCCTCTTCCTTTCTGAAGATTTACAGCAGGAAAAAAGTGTATTCACTATGTAAATCAACTATTCAGCATAATTCATTTATAGAAATATTGTCACTACCAATGTATATTTCAGATTTGTTCTAAAGCCAAGAATATTTAGGAGTTGCAAATTTCTTGGAAAGTGATACAAGGACTATCAAGCAGTGAGGTTTTGGGGAGTTTATTCTACTGGATTCAGCACAATTCAGACATCCCTGAAAAGTTTATATTAGAATTTGGAGCAAAGTTGCATTGATATTAATTCTGAAAGATTGTATAATAATGTCACATAAAACAAAAGCCCTTTCCATTTCATTTCAGGGCTACAAAACAGCTTTTCTTTGTTTGACCTGGAGCCAAAGACATAATTCATGCATGATCAAAACCAATGCAGGAAAATAAGATCCTAAAACAGTCAAAGAAGAAAACTCCACAGGTTCTTCCTCAATAGTTCCCCAACTGCCATTTTTTATCAGATATGTTTTTAACTTGTGCATTTAAGCTTTGGTTGAAGTTTTATACTTCAACTACATAACAAGAAAGGTACATGGGATTTTGTACTAAGGTATTAATGGGTAAAGGATGGATGTTATTGTCCTGGCTAATCTTGTTTTTGAGAACCTCATTTTATTGGTTAAGTTAGGAGCACTGCAACACAGACAGTGCTGTCAGGAAAGCAGAAACTCTGCACACTGCTGGGAGTCTGGGTCTAACCCTAGCACAGGCAGCTAATTCTGCATCCATCTACTTCCAAACAAAGCATAGTCAATCCTTCCTTGTCTAGACCCAAGCGGGACTCAGTTTCAAAATTTTAACACACTGAATTCAGAGCAACTACTGAGCTCTCAAATGGACTATAATGCAGTCTTGAGTAGTCTCACTTTGAGCCATTCAGGTTTCAAGCACTGGTTCATTTACTTGATATTGAGACTCTGACTAGGTTCTGAAGTGCCTTGTCACAATAAGAAAATTTAGTTAGCTGTTGAACATGAAGGTTTTCCCAAATTCACATAGCCATAACAGGATGGTAAATGCAACTCAGCAGTAAAATTTACTAATAGGAACTTAAGAAAAGTGTTCTGTCACAAGAAGTTTAAAAATAAATCTTCAACTAGACTGTAAGTTTAAAATATTTTTCTAGATTACAAACTCGTTTGAATTCCATGGAAACAAGCAAACAGACCCTCCTGATGTTTTAAATCATCACAATATAGCAATTTAATTCTTTCAGCTCCGCTTACCTTTCTTATATATATGGTGTCAATTTTTGACAAGTTATTTAATCAATCAATCATTCACAGACACTCACCAGAGATTTTGCTTAACTTGGCATCTTACTTAGGTCAACGGCAAAAAAGGTTTGAACAAGGGAAGACCTTGGAGAAAAAATTACTTAGCTTCTCATACATGGGGATGTGTTGTTCAACATAAGAAGAAAGATAATACATGTGCTTGTCATAGTTATCATGAGCATCCCTTCAGCTTGGCCTAAGACGGTCCCCTGATCTTGCTGAGGATACTCTAAGTTGCAAAGGAAATGTCACACAGCCTTGGAAGTTGTCCCAGGAGTGTTCTCACCTTGGGGCAGGCCATAAGGATTGAAATCATTCACACTGATCAAAGTGTAAACTCATCTCCCACCAGTGTTACTGGAAACTGAACCAGCTCCATAGAAAACCTAATTCCATGTCTGATTAGCTTAATCCATGGAAAGTTTAACCCAATCTTACCCTAGACAGCTTTTGCTGCAGCTCTAGCTCATGACCTCTTTACCTCATGCATCTAGGGCAAGAGTAGGTCATAGTTTTCAGCTTCCCAACAATATTTTACACTCATTTGAAAGCTTAAAGTCACTCAGACTTTTCATTAGTCAAGAAAGCCCAGTTTTTCAGTATGTCCTTACCACCTACTCCTCCTCATTCTTGACGTCTAATCAGTCATTTTGCTGCTATCTGGGCAGTAACAGGGCCACTTGTCTCAAACTGTGGGACTTAGAATTGGTGGTGAAACTGGACTCTTACAAGCGTCTGGTTTTTTGTGCAAAATGGTGCATTTTTCTTTAACACAGCCCAGCATAAAGTTTTTTTCTGTTGAAATGGCAAGATATTGTGTACATGTGCTGTATGTGATTTTTGGACTAATTTACATGGCAAATAATGCCCTTTGGGCTTTAAAAACATTTCTTTCTCTTCCCAGATGGGAAGAATACAACAACATTCTCAAACATTGTCTGTGTAGTACCCATGGACAAAATTACAGCTGAGTAGAATAAACTCCATAGACAAAGGTGAGTAGCTGCTTAACACTTCAGATTGGAAACTTGCTAATAAACCAAATTGTTGCCCACAGAATCTAAGCTATCATGAGTAGCCTGCCTCTGGTTTCACTTTTTATGTGCATCTATTCACTGCATACTGCTTTGGTACTCAGACAGGCCTTCTACTGGCTTATTGGCAAACTAATTTTCTGAGGAACATTTTAGGCCTCATGTGATCTTAATTTATACCAGCAAGCATCTGTGACATGCTCGTCAGTATTCACCCTCTAAAACACCCTGTAAAAAAACAACATTAAAATAAATTTGTGAAGGAGTTGATAATAGATGAGGTTTTCTATTACTTGACTTGCTCTGCTCTTCGATGCAACATGCAGAGGATGACTGCACAATGCTAAGTTTTTGTAGGAGGACCTCCTTTCCTGGATAAAATATTCCTAACTCAGAGAAGAGTTGTTCCAACAAGATATGTCAGTGAAGATATTATGAGAATCTTCAGAGTGATATCTTTGTAGGGAGCATGGACAGTGGGGTTGAATGCACTCTTAGCATGTTCACTGATGACACCAGACTGAGTGGTGCAGTCACACACTGGAGGGAAATGATGCCATCCAAAGGGACTTGGACAGGCAGGAGAAGTGGGACCATGCAAACATCACGAAGTTCAACAAAATGAAGTGCAAGGTCTCACACCTGAGTCAGGTCAATCCCAGCACACCCACAGGCTGGGCAGAGCAGCTATTGAGAGCAGCCATGCAGAGAAAGCCTTGGGCTAATGGCTGATGAACAGTTCAACATGAGCTGGCAGTGACTGCTCCCAGCCCAGAAACCAATGGAATCCTGGGCTGCATCCAAAACTCCATGGCCAGCAGGTCAAAGGAGGTGATTCTCTCCCTCTACTTTGCTCTTGTGAGAAACCACCCGGAGTACTGAGTTCAGTTCTGGTGTCTCCAACAAAAGAAGGACAGGGAACTGTTGGAGACAGCCCAGAAGAGGCCATGAAGTTCATAAGAGGTCTGGAGCACGTCCCCTACAAAGACAGGCTGAGAAAGTTGGAGCTGTTCAGCCTGGAGAAGAGAAGGTTGTGTGGAGACCTCACAGCACTTTCCAGTATCTGAAGGGGACTACAGGGAAGCCAGAGAGGGACTCATCATCAGGAACTGCAGTGATAGGGTGAGAAGAAATGGGTGTAAATTGAAAGAGGGGAAATAAGGTTAGATATTGGGAAGAAATTCTTTCCTGTGAGGGTGGTAAGACACTGTGTTCAAGGCCTGCTTGGATAAAGCCTGGAATCCCTGGCCTAGTGGGGGGTTTGGACTAGATGATCCTTATGGTCCCTTTCAATCCCTTAGCATTCTATAATGCTATGAATTAAGTAGAAAAACCCCCTGCAGCATTGACAATCTTGACCTCCTCTTTCCTTCCCAATGCCCAGTGTTCATCTTGCATTGCAAAATCAAGAAACTGCTTCCCCTTCATCCATCCTAAAGTGGCCATCCTGAAGTGCCACATCAGCCTAAAGAACGCAGCACACTCAGCAGGTTTCTGAACATGTTGCCCAGATCTGTCCTGCCATATCAATACATGTTTTAGGAGATGGCATTCCTCTTCTCTACCAAGAATGTTTTTAGCAAACGCCCAAGACAGAATTTTCAACTAGATATGTCTTTCTAAACAATTAAGATAATGGATATTATAGAAAAGGAACTTGAAAGTCTTTTTTTGAACACCACAGCCTGTATATATATATTCTCTAAACACCTATTTCAAAACCAGAATGCTCTGTCAGACACAGGAATACTTTGCCAAGACCACAGAGTATCTCCATGCTTGTGAGACAGGCCAGCTTCATCAGGCTACTCCATTTAATGAGTGAAGTAGAGCCTCATGGCAGGACCACCTGTCCCGTACTGCTGATTTGAGCCAGGGCTAGAGGCTGTACATCCACAATTCTTTCTTTCCTCTTTAAGACCCTGGCTCATTACAAAAAGCTGTCATTTCAGTCTGCTCAGTGAAAATCTTTGCAACTATTTATTTCACTTAACAAAACTACATGGCTGGTCTCTTCTGTTCATGTTTTGTACTGCATACTGAATTTGCCCATTTTTAAATTAAGATGCCTTACACTAAAGATAACAAGGGAACATAGTCATCAACTCAGTAGAAACCATGAACTCCAGCCTTTTGTGAAGCCCTTGTTTGATTGTGTTTGCTGCTATTAGTCTGGGAATTAATACTCTCACTTCCTTGAGTAATACAAGTATTATGAATGTGAATAAAATTTAGGTACAGTCCCTTAACATTTTTGGGCAGAGGGTGAACTCCTTCAGGTATCTACTCCACAAAGTTTATGTTTTTGTTTGCTGGTCAATTTACCTTGTATAAAAATAATTTATTCCTTTATAATTTACTTTAATTCCCAGCTGTCAGAAAAATTATTTCTCTTTCATTTTTCATTCATTTTTGGTTTGTCTTCCAATCCTATAATTTCTTGTATAAATTAAACACAAATTTTGTTTTTCAGAAAATGAAGCTTCACATAAAGCTGAACAGATAATGCATACCTTACTCAAATCATACAGCCTAAGGCTGGGAGTGTAAGAAATTTTTCCTTCAACAATGAGCTGGCTAATCAGATTGAGAATTTAAGGAGCTAGTTATTCCTATGTTCCACTATGATGACTACACAAACCAAGCTTACTGGTATTACCCATGTAGAAGTTAAGGAGAGTTAGAAAAAAGTGAAGTACAAAAGTGTTCAGACTGTAAAAGCCTAATTTACTTCACTCATTCTCATAGGGGTTGTTTAGGGAAAGAGAACAAATTTGAATAACTGTTCTCTCAGGTTTTTATCTGAGTTTGTCTCTAATCACCCTAAGTTGTTACTGATGGATTTCAGCAGTATAATTCAAACCTTTGACAGGAACTTCTCTGACATTATTTCTCTTTTCAAGCAGAACTGACACCAATAACAAAACTGACATTATGTGCTTTCTTGCTTTTAATCAGATTCTGCTTCCTTTATAGCCTAATTTCCAGAATGACTTCAAGAGGTGACAAGAGGCATCAGACCTATTTTGCATCAATATTAATATGTGCTCTTCACCTCAAGCCAATGTGACCCCACAACTGTAGTCCACTGTACCACCAACTTGCCCTGGCTTTCAGACAGCAAGCCAAGCAGTCATGTGGTTCAGGCTGAATATGACTGCAGGTCTTGAGTCTCAATTTCTGTTTTTAGCAAACACTTGAGAAGCACTTGAAAGGAATGGTTTCTGTGTTAAGATTAGAGAAGCAGTTAAGAGGTAGAAACCAGCAAAACTAAAATATTGCTATTTTTCTTTGAGACCTGTTTTGTCTCTTTGAGGTTCACTTTACATTTACAATTATCTTCCAAACATCCTTTATCCTTTAAAAAATATCTTCCTTTAATAAGCTCGGTGATTTTTAGTTTTAGGTTATCAATATCAGTTTGCACAATATTTGAAGAACTATACTTGACAGCCAGGAGAGAGTAGCACAAAAGAACCATAAGCCTTTCTAGTGCTCTTTTCCAAGTGGTGTCTCTTATGTCAGGTATACCACTGGATTTTTTTTCCTTATTTTTGCTTTTCAAGCACATAAAATTTGTCCTCACAATGTGGGGACACATTTGTTCAAGGAAAAGTGGCTAAACACAGAAACAAGTGAAGAACATCATGAATACTTGTGTGGTGGCTATAAATCGCCCTTCTTCCTCATTTGCTTGCCATATTCAAAATACTTAGTTACTATCAATTGCTATATTGCTACAAGTTTGGAGAAAATTTCTTTTTTCTTGTACACATCTTCATGCTGCAGAGGCACTGTTACTGTTTGGGTAAGATGGCACATTGGCTGTACCCCAGTGAGCTTATTTTGCTATATTTGGACTTTTTTAATCTTGCACTAATTCTAGCACTTATCAGTTGAGATCATTTTACTTTCCAAAGCCAAGTTTAACTCTTTTATCACCTTTATACATGTTTCAGCTACTCACTGACTCCTTGCTTTTCTCCAGATGCCACAGCAGCAAATGTCTGTCACTTAATTTGAGACCAAAAGTCAAAAGAAATTGTATTTTCTTGGTAGCAGCGTTTAAAAAATTGACCTTTTTTTTCTAGAGTTAAACACCTGAATATAAAGAGAACTACAAAATCTTCTCACTAACTGAACACCTCTTCCATAGTACTGCAGCTTGAGTTTGAGTATTTTCTTCGGTTAGCAGACTTCAAAAGTGACCCAACTTAAATGGATTTCCCTATATTAACCAAAAAAATCCACACTGGAAATGAAACAACAGTCACTCCTGCTCTCTAAAGGTAGAGAGGCACCATAAGTTGCAACCCTTCCCAGAATCTCTTTGATATATTAAGATGTCTAAAGGAAGCAGAGAACCCCAAGTGGGGCAAAACCCTTCAGTGTGATTACTGCCATATGCTTCTCAGAATTAAGCTGCAGGCAACAGAAGACAATTTTGCAGCTAGCAGGTCTTCCTTCCCATTACTCAAAGACACAATGTTGATATAGTTAAATATTTTCTAATTAAGACGAAGAAAACATAAAAAGGCAATACATCAAACAAGCTAATGTAGTCATCTGCAACAATTACCTTAATCAAGTCTTGAAATGTTGCATCTGAAATGAACTGTTTTCAAACAATAAGGCTTTGGCTGTGTTAGAGGCACCTATTCATCATTTAATGAACACTCAGACTTACAACCATTAAATTAAGTGTGTGTGTTCCATTACCTTCGCTGTAATTTACAGGTCAGGTCAATGAGCAATAATGTTGTTACTACAACAAAAAAACCCTGCTGCTTCAGGCTTTACATTTAATTGTGAAGCTTCAGTTCCATGTTAACACAATAGTCAATGTGATTTCATAACACACATTTGTCTGTTCTCTGAAGATACTAGATTGTGCTTTTTTTCTTCCCATAAATCATATCAAGGAGCAGTTTTTTCCTGAAAATACAGACAGCAAGATAGCAAGTTCAACTTAACCATACTTTATTCATTCTACCAAAAACCCCCACAGCATAAAAGTTAAGAAATACCAGTTCCTGCACACTATTCTGAGACCCATTCTTAGAAAAAAACATCAGTAAGCGTATACGAACATTGCACAGACTTACTCTTCACAACTGAACTCCTATGGGGGGAGCAAGAAGGAAGTGAGCCAAAAAAAAAATACAACATGCTTTCAGGGACATACTGAGTACTGCAAAACTGTTATAAGATGATTTTAAAACAAACAAACAGAAAAAAACCCCAAATAAGTAGATGCTTTAATTGTAAATTTTATATCAAACTATTTCTTGATTTGCTTTAAAACTATTTTAACAATGCAATCAGAGGGAAGCAGAAAGATTATTTTACATCCTTTGAAAGAGTATTCATTATAGGATTGTAAGTGTATATGATAAACTAGACCAGCACAGGAAACCTCATGGGAACAAAAAAGCAGAAATACAACTTTTTTTTTAAATGCTAGTGCTTAAGTCTTAAAGCATGCTGATAGGTAGCAATTACTAGCTGCACACTAATGGATTTGTATATAGATATAATTTACCAGGACTATTAACATGGTAACAAAGAGGTCAGAGTAGTCTTCCAAGATATACCTATGCATTTATTTTATAACTAACAATTTTCCTAATGAAGTTTAATCAGACAGGCATTCCAGCTTATTCTACAATTATACACTACAATTGTTGCAAACTTTCTTACACCTACACTATGGATATAATAGGTGGCAATTTTGGATAGTCACTTAAATTACTTTAATAGCCAAAGAAGAAATACAAGTGTTTCTAAAGAATTGATTATTTCATCCTAAGGTAGGTGTGCCTGTAAGGACAGACAAATCCCATTTTTCAACTGTTTTTTTCTACTAGTGACTATAAAGGGATTATAGCCAGCTGCTTTAGTGACATGATGCCCGTTCTTGTGGATTAACTTCATCTTAACAGCAACACTTCCATAACCACACAAACTGTTGAAGTGGCAACCCATGTCAGAAAAGCAAATAATTACACTTAGAGTTACTTGGTCTTTAATATTATGGTCTTGTACTTTGAATGATAGAATCATTTAGGCTAGAAAAAAAATCCCTTAAATTCAACTATAAACCTAATGCTGCCAATTCCACCACCAAATCACATGCCTAAATGCTACATCACACATCTTTTAAATACCTCCAGGACTAGTTACTCAAAACCAGCAGACTGTTCTAAGGCTTGACAACCCTTTCTGTGAAGAAATTTTTCCTGTTATCCAATCTAAACCTCCCTTGGTACTATTTGAAAAATAATTCTGAAAAGAATCATTCAATTTCCATGAAATGAAGGCAAGCACTCCCAATTTAAGAAGAAATGCAAAAGCCTGATGTGTTGGTTTTTCTTGGCCTGGTTTTCGGTAGCAGGGGGGCCACAGAGGTGGCTTCTGTGAGAAGCTGCTAGAAGCTTCCACCATGTCCAGCAGAGCCAGTCCCTGATGACTCTGAAGATGGACATGCTGCTGGCCAAGGCTGGGGACAATTAGAGACATCGGTTACGCCTCTTTGATAACACATTTAAGAAGAAAATCAAAATGGGACACAGTTTTTTCTAGCCAGGAAAGAGGAGGAGGTGAGAACATGTGAGGGAAACATGGAGACACCAAGGTCAGTGAAGGAGCAGGGAGATGAGGTTCTCCAGGCGTCAGAGCTGAGATTCCTCTGCTGGCCGTGGTGATGACCATGGTGAAGCAGCTGTCCCCCTGCAGCCTTAGGAGTTCTACAGGGGATGCAGAAATCCACTCGCAGCCTGTGGGGAAGGTGCCCATGCCAGAGACGGTGGATGCCTGCAGGAGGCTGTGGTCAAGTGGGAGCTCCAGTGGAGGGAGGGGCCCCCTGCTTCCAGGCTGGAGCAGCCTGTCCTTGGAGGATTGCATCCCATGGACAAGTGACCCATGCCACAGCAGTTTTGGGAGGACTATTTGCCCATGGGAAGGACTACAGTTGCAGCAGTGTTGGGAGGACTGCTGCTTGTGAGATTGGAACCACACTGGAGAAGTTCATGGAGAACTGTCTCCCCTGGGAGGGACCCCACAGCACAGCAGGGGAAGGACTGCTCTCCCTGAGCAGTGGAAGAAGATCTTGGGTGAGGAACTGACCAAGATCCCCACACCCCTGTCTCCCTGCACTGTCGGTGGGAAGAAGGGAGGGGCTGGG
Source organism: Entomyzon cyanotis (assembly GCA_024500445.1). NCBI lineage: Eukaryota > Metazoa > Chordata > Aves > Passeriformes > Meliphagidae > Entomyzon > Entomyzon cyanotis. The sequence continues at coordinate 4,559,043 of JAKEPQ010000739.1, forward strand.
GGAAGAAAAGGTGTTTTTAAGGGCTTATTTTACTTTTCATTATCCTCCTCTGACTTTGTTAGTAACAAATTCCCTTTATACCTCTAAGTTGAGCCTGTTTTGCCCTTGGAGTGCTTTCTCCTGGTCCTTATCTCAACTCATGACCCCTTCATTAAATTTTTTTCTCTCCTCTGCCCAGCTGTGGCACTGAGTGAGTGGCTGTCATGGGTGCCTGGCATTTGGCCCACGTCAAACCACAATACCTATAATCTGAAATATCAAATATTGGGGGAAGACCTCAGTGACCTCAGTGACCTACTGAATCATTGTAGTCTGCTTAAGACCAAGGAGTACATATTTTATTGAAACGGTGAAAACTCTTTAGGCAAATGGAGAACAATTTCAGAGATTTAAATACACCGCAAAGACATCCATGTAGCTTTCCTTTCAGCCAAAACCTCCATATGCTATTCAATTAGTACAGCCCTCTACCGAAGCAAGGCTTCAGTCTTGTTCAGGGTCTTGTTTTGATGGACAGTTCACTGAGGTAGCAGATCCAGACAAAAAAGCTGTTTCAGAATGCAGCTTGGAGACCCTTGTCTGGAGCACTGAGTTCCCTGCAAATATAAAAAGGTGGTGCTGAAGACAATCAACACTCCACCATGAATGAAAGACAATATAGACTAGTTAGCCTCTCCCTCTTCCAAGACACCTCTAAACCCATTAAATTACATGAAGATATCTCACCTGGTGTTCAACTACTAATGTAGAGTCATTCTTAATGCCTGATGTCTAATGCCAAAAGTCTCCCAAGAGAGCTGAAAACTAGCAAAAAGAGTTTTATTTCAAGTGCCCATGTTCCAGCTGGCAGCAGCAATTCCACTTCCAGACACTGTTCTGTCTTTATTGCAGTGTCTAAAGGCAGCTGCTCTTCTCAGCCACCAGCAGCACAACTGTTAAAAGGTGATTCTTTGCATTTGTCTTAATCTTTTAATTAGAGTAGTTATATCATGTCAGTAAACAGTTAAAGGAAAACTTTTACAGTTATCTTCACTGTAATTCCCACAGTTAATGCTGTTTTGGCATTCTAGTTGTAGCCATCAGTCTTCAAATACACAACATAGTAGAAATTTATCTCTAGCACACAATGATTTGGCCGAATAGCAGCACTTGGTTTTTTGTTTTTGAATCTAGTTATCTTATATCTGTACCCACCTAACTTTTCAAAATCAATTGAAGGGCAACTGAAAAGAAAAAAGATGGTTTTAGCACACAGCAATTTGTTTTCCATTTCAGAGCTGTTATAACTGTTATATCTTTTTTCTTTTCCATAGGCACATAGGAAGGTCAGAGAGCTCAAGAAACCTCAAAAACCTGTTCAACTATCAGAGAGGAAAATTTCCACTAGCTTCTGCTTGCAAAAGCTCATGAGGTGAAATAGAACTGACAAGATTAATATTACCAAAAAGCCTGGTGAGAACAGCAACTGATAGTATCAGTGTTTAATTCTATGGATAAATGCAGTTCTATGGTTCCAGTAGACTATAATTTTCTTGACATTTATCACAGAAAAAATGAGCATCTACGGTTGCTAAATGATGGAGAAAAAAACCTGTTCTTTGTTACTTTTGCATAAAGATTAAACCCCTGTTGTGTACAGTGTGCACGAAGATATGGATGCAACACCAAACCCCTTTTATTCCTCATCCATCATAGATGAGTACAATGACAGTATTCATGGAAATTTGAAAAGCCCCATGTAAAACACATTTTTAACCTTCGATAAACTATGGAGGAGATCAGATGGATGCACCTAAGTACAATCATTGCTATACCAACACATATGTTCAAATGGCATAGTTGATTTTTTTCCATTCTAATGAAAACTGAACCACAGCAGTATCATATCAGTTTATATTTTTAAGCACATATTGCACATGGAGATCCTACACATAACAAATAACAACAAACTATTTTTTTGTCCATCAGAAGGCACACTTCTGTTTCCAAGAGAGGGAGGATAGCTCCTCTCCTTCCCTCCCTTTTTCCCTCCTCTTATTAAAATATAAAGAGCTTTACTATAGCTGCTTATGCCAGAATCTTATTGGGGGAAAAAGTTTTATTTGTAGTCAAAGCTGTAGGCTTTCATCTCAATACAATAATGGTAATCAGTACAAAAACTTTAAGAGCAATTTCTGTACAAAATGAAACATGAAAATATCTAAGACACCATTTGAGGACTGGAGGAATTCTAGACAGAAAAAACCAGAAGTCATCTATCTATCAAATTTCATGAAGAGTTCAGACTGACAGAATAAAGTGTAATTTAAGCAATTTGTTTCTGGCTTTCCATTGGCTTTGTGCAAGTTATCAGGGTACTTGTAGTGCAAGGGTATGGGCAAAGAGCATGATGTGCCCTGAAAGAACAAAGAGAACACAACTTGTACTTTGCCTTTCCAGATATTATATCATCACGCTCTCTTTTCACTGGATTTTCCTCAAACTTTTCCATTCTGCTCTCATATATGCTGTAATTTTTGGGGTTTCCCTTTGGGGTTGTCCTGTGCAGGGCCAGGAGTTGGACTTTGATGGTCTTTGTGGGTGCCTTCCACCTCTGAATCACAGGATATGCTGAGTTGGAAGGAACCCACAAGGATCATCAAAGTCCAACTGCTGGCCCTGCACAGCACCATCCCCAGGAGTCTCATCATGGGTCTGAGAGCATTGTTCAAACACTTCTTGGGCTCTGTCAGGCCAATGCTGTGACCACTGCCCTGGAAAGCCTGCTCCAGTGCCCAATCACCCTCTGGGGGAAGAACTTTTTCCTGATATCCAGTCCAAACCTCCCCTGCGGATATTCTATCATTTTCTTCTATCAAAAATCAACTGAAAAAACAATGTGCAACTGTAAACTGCACAAAACAAGTAATGCAACTGTGGTGCATTACTTCTAATAATTAAGTATTAGAAATAGTTCTCGTTTCCAAGTTTTTAATGTTTTTAATATTTTTAAGATGTGCAAGAATAATACAAGATACTAGCAATTTTTCACCTAAGATACCAAAAATTTAAGACAGAAAACAAAGTCTCTTCAAATATTTTTCAGCAATCTCAAGAGATTTGGCAAGTCTCTGTGTTTCAGCATAACCGAAAGATCTAAAGTTAAAGTAATAATAGGGATATGGGAATATAAAGAAGTCAGTCCTTTGAAATAATAGACAAACTGCTACAAAATGGCATTAGTCATTTTTTGAATGATAATCTTTTTGATTTTAGGTATTCACAAATAACCTTAAGAAAAATCTTGCTACTCCCTTGAGGCCTCTAGCTGTTCTTTCCTCACTCATTAGTTCTATTGAGCACAAGGAATTAAATCTAAATTGCAACATTCACCTGCTACTGGTATTTCACTCAGCAGGTCCCTCCCTGCTGAGCTACTATACTCCTGATTATCTGTTAACTGATTCTAGCACTGTACAAAGGCAGTAAGACATCACCAAAACCTACCACCTACACTACTTTCCAGGAATAAGGACAGCTAATACTGTATTGCTTATATCCCAGTCTGTAGGTGTTCATCTGCATGGCATAACTTTTGCTTCAAGGAGGTGCCAAAATCTCCATCTTGTCATTATGCTTTCTGGCAAACCACATCAATAGGCTCTAAACTTCTGCAGTATTACTTGTACTCCTGAGTCAATCACTCTAGGCAGCATTCAAGTCAGAAATATGAATCTGAATGGCCACATAAGAAAAAGGATTTGATCTTGCTTGGTGATCACTCAATACCATGTAAAACCTACTGCACACACAGAGCAGGTTTTTGGGATCACTTCTGCTTGAAGTGCTCCCCACAAACGTGTTCTAATGACCGGTAGAGGCTGGTTTGGTTTTCATGAAGCATCAGTAACCTAAATGGACATGGATTAAGTGACAAGCAGCTGTGTTTCTAAATGCTAACCACTGACAGCCAAAGCAGTGGGACACTGACACAACATTCAGGTATTTCCTCTTCTCCTTATTTTTAGTAAATGGATAGTATTATGCCCTTGCCTTCCACTGAGCCATTCACCATCCTCCTAGTCCATCACACACAGTGCACCCCAGGCAGTCAGTAAGCTTGTGCCAGTGATCAGCCCTAGAATACACAGCACGACCTTCACTGGGCCTGTTACACAACATTCCAATTTCCCTCTCATGGTAATGAGAATCTTTTCCTATAATCTGATTTTTTTGTCATGTTGTCTTCTCCCTATCCTTCGTGTCCCAACTGCCAAGCAATAATGGGATACAAGATTGTTTGTGAATATTTTCATAACAGGTCAGGTGGCACCTTTTTCAGCTGTGGCCTAGAGTCGTTGCTTTGCAGGGTCAAAAGGATCATGGTGATAGAGAACAACTCAGTTCACATTTCTGAAATAACTAGCTACCTATCCTGTGTCTTAGAGCCTTAGTAATTTATTTGTTAACTTCAGTGACATTGCAGGAAGCAATGAAAACTTTTGGTTAGAAATCTTCAAGATTTCAAGAGCACAATTATGTGCTTAACCATTTATTACTTATGTAATTCCTGTTGGCTTCAGCACATGTGTATCTTTGAGTAGCAAATTTAAAAAAGACTAGACATTTCATCCATACTCATGTTTTCTATGGCACTTATTTTTTAAAAGCTTACTTTGTCTCACGTAAGTCTACCTGTTATGCTTACAAAGTTGTCTGCATAGTGTTATTGCCAGCTCAGTATGTGAACCAAAATCATTGCTAGTTAAGAGGCTAGAGGAAAACTGAATAATATATTGTCTTTATTTCAAAATATGCTTTGATAAAAACAAGACAGGTCAGCTCAGTTACATTAAGAATTTGGCACACTCACCTCGTTCATTTTCTTAATCCTGTTCCTGCAGGGCACACAGGTGGAGTTGTAGTGACAATTTTGTCATTGTTCTGTCCAACAAATGGGTTAGCCTACATCAGACTTAAAGTGTCCAATATGCTCTTATTTTAAACACACCTTATTATCTAAGAAAATACATTTTTGTTACCAATATCCCATAGTTCTAAAGCTTCATTAAAAGGTTTGACCTTTTCCCACTGGTCTCCTTATGAAAGCTATAACAAGTAGCTTTAAAAATTGGCAATAATATTGATTTCTTAATGTGAAAATTGAAGTAGTAACCTACATATTCCTCCCTCCCAAAACTGAGTACATGCTAAATCCCACTCAAGATACCTAACCTTTGCAATCCCTCTCCTTTTTATTCTCTACTTAACTGATTTTAAAACTGTTGTTTCTTAGCTTTGCTCATTTCTCTTCCTCACCTCTCTTATATTTTAAAGAGCTGGTTTATATTTTACTATCCCTTTCCCAAAGTTCTCATTTGTGTTGATTTTTCTGCTCTCCAGATTTTAACAGAAACGTAATTAAGGTATATCTCCCAGATGTTTGCTATGTCACCAGAAAATTTTCTCACTATCTCAGAAGGGAGGGAAATCTATGGAAAAAGTAGTATGGCTCATGGAAATACACATGGCAAAAATCCCTCAACAGGCACTAGCAACAGAGGTATTTTTGGACTAGGTCATTAAACATCAGAATCATCCTAATTAAAGGGTTCTGATACTCAGTGATTTTAGGAACGCAGCCAGCCACCAAAAAGTACCATTGAGTACTCTTATTTGTACTCAAGAGCCATAAAGCTGTGAAGGACTTAACAGCAGACACCGAGAAAAGACTTCTTTCTCTTTACAGGGTAGGGATCATCTAAAATAAAAGCTTATTGTCAGGCTCTGTAAAGACCCATCAGTTCTGTAGCTGGCCCACAAGGATATTCTTCACCCAAATATAGGAGCGTAGCTTTACATTCTTGATCAGATAAATTCTTTGCTTTCATTTTTCTTCAGTTTTATTGACTGTTAAATTCTACAATGTCACATTGCAAGGGCAATTCCCTGCTGAGTTCCTGCTGAGGAAGAAGAGCTTTTGGTTTCCTCACATGAACCTCTGCTGAGTAAACTGTTTCTGGAATTCTGTTTTACAATACTCTTCTCATGCCATCAGGTAAACACAAAATCAGGTACCACAAAGCCAAGGAAGGCACTGATTTAAGTCTTTAAATTATGAAAATAAGGTCTATGTTTTGGGTTTAGCTCCTTATCTGCTGCAAACTTGACCTTGGCAGAGGCCATTCTACTGTCTCAGATCACCAAGCAAGATCAAATCCTTTTTCTTATGTGGCCATTCAGATTCAAATTTCTGATTTGGATGCTGCCTAGAGTGATTGACTCAGAAGTACAAGTAATACTGCAGAAGTACACTGATAAGGTTCTCATCTAGCTGTAGCCTTCACACAAGCCACTCTTTCAGAGATACCACTGAAAAATACTTTTACTGTCTAAATTTTCCAGATTCACTGCTGATTTAAAAATCAAAAATTTCCACAGTAATTCTTTCCGTAGCCAAGGATGCTGCGTAATGCACCACAGCCATACATTGGCCACTGCTTTCTCATTTTTTCAGTCTACCTAATTGTAAAGTAGCTCACTGGTTCCTGAGGATATCATCAAACCAGATCAGTTTGAATTTCACCTTCCTTTTACCGGCAGGTATTTAAACACATCCTGCTTTGAATACATGAAGTCACAGTTCATTTCATGCTCCATTAACAGAACAGGTAAGCTTGTGGATTTACAAGATATATGCAAGTACAGAGGGCTATCCTAGGCAATCCTTTCAGTTACAGCTCCAATTGCATTCAGGTTCCTACTCCCTCTCCCCCTTTCTTCCCACAAAAAGGGTTGGCAATAGAAATTATGCTAACAGGGCATGCTCACATGCAGATCATGCAGTGTGATACTTGTACACCATTTGAACAATATTGATATGACTGGTCCCAATCTGCTCTCTTGTTTTTCTGCTGCTCTTTAATGCGGCATGCAAAGATAAATATTTCAGCACACCTTAAGGCATACTGACTGTTAACCCACCTCAGTCTCTATGAACTTCCCTCTGACTTGCCTCAAGTGATGAAATTCCTTTAATGACGTAATATGCACCTTATAGCTAACAACTTTGGACATACAAAGTAGTTTGATAGGTAGGGATTTCTACCATCAAATTATTCAATTCTTTTTTCCTAGGTGTAGCATGATATGCTATAAAATAATATAGAATTATGTCTCAGCATGATATAGAATTAAGTGCCATGTACACAGTCTAATTATAAAAAAAGCACAGGACAGAATAATTCCCCTTCAAGTCATACCTTTATTTTCTTAATTACAAGGATATTCACTGGAGTTTACAACTTCAAATCATACCTTTAAAATAGATTAAAATTGTTATTTTTTACTTTCCCTTTTAGCTTTCTTCTGTATCCAAAGCCTACTATTCACTGGACTTAGAAATACTGATTAGACAGCTGCTATATTTCTTTTAAATACTTTCCATTAAAGACATTTTTCAGCCAGAGTATCAATATGCCAATAACTTTTTCTTGGTCCCACAGCCTGAAACACAGCATTTGGCTTCTGTCTCTACAGGTGTTCAAGCTATGCAAATATTAACAGTTTACAGAAAGCTGGTAAAGGGAATGAACTGTGTAATGAACTAATGGATTGAAGTGTCTTTTTGTTACCTTTTCTTTAATGGCCCTATAACATATTGGTACCTTGTTAGATAGTCTTAACTATCTAAACAAGACACAGATAACCACATCCTCATCTTCCAGCTTTACCTCTCTACAAGGCTTGCAGCTGGGTGCCTGTTGGATCCATGCTGTATGTAGCAGAGGTATTGAAACATGCTGATATCCTCTGACAGGACAAACAGCTTTCAGGAATCATCTTTTGAAGTGAAATAATTACTTGTTCAGGTAGTTAACAAAGCAACTTTGCATTAAGTATGCCTGCTCAGTACTACAATAATTTATCCAATTCTGAGATTCTGTGTCCCATTCTGACTGTTCCCAGACAGCTCTTCTTCCTCCAAGTTCAGTGAATATGTAAGAAGATATAATCTGCTTCACTAGTAACAAAGTGACATGTGTTCCTCCTCCATATATTTTTCCTCAAAAGAAAATGAAAGATTAATATGTGACTATTATACTCTGAATAGAACTATAGAGAGACTTTTCTAGCTTTTCAAATGTATCTCAATTGTTCAAGTTTCATTCCCTTCAGTCGTAACAAAAGATAAATATGTATGTAAGAGAGGGTCAAAAATCACAAATGAAAGTATTTCAAAAAACTTCCATTGCTTCATTGTTCCCCACTTGATTATTCCAGCTGCCAGCACCACAGAAGACTATATCACCTACTTTGTAGGTACTTCTCTATTAAATGTCCAAAATCAATGCCAGAAAAAACAGTTAATTGTATAAAAAAAGCTTTGACTTGTCACAGATCCTACTTGTCTCTGAGAAGCTCAAGTGCTAGCAAGGTCAGCATTATTTTTTGTAAGTGTAATTTACCCATGCTATAAATCTCAATATATTCTAAGACATTTACAAGGCTATTTAATGCTGTTCCATTTAAATCACTGATGTTTCAAGTCCTGCATAAGACTATTTTTCTTGTTTATTTTTAATTTTGCTGTCATAGAGGTAACCCAAAGTCAACTTAATGAGTCCATAATGTAATTTCACTGCCACAAACTGAAAGTCATTTGCATTTCTTCAAGTTCCCCCATTTTATCTTCATCTAGTATTCACCAATATGTAACATACCTTCTCAAGATCTTCATTACCACTTAACCATACAAACTTTCTTCATTAGGCTTGAAATATGAAAAATAAGTCTCTTAGTTCATGTTATACATGTGATAGATAGGATGCTTAGTCCTGCTCTTTTTCCTCTCTGATAAATTTGAAAAGCTTGGGCTCCTTTTTATACCTTAGATTAGCCTTCACTCATCATTTCTTACAGCATGTATCTTGTTCCTAGAAGGCTTAACTAACTAAATTGTTTCCTCCCCCTTTCTCATTTCTAACACCATCATTTATCAGAAGGGGTTTGTGCATTTCAGCAGAAAATTTAGGCATGTTGTGCTGGATAAATCAAGAGCTTACTAACAATCATGGAAACCCCAAACAGTATCAGATATATGGCTATATTTTAGATTCCATTTCACCAGAGGTACACTATCACCCCATATTTAACCTTGAATGCATTGTCCTTTTTCCATAGTTGTACAATTGAAATGTGGAACTGGTGAAGGTTGGACAAAACCTACCCCAAAATTTTGATTACCAAAAAAAAGCAGTGACTTTTTCTACTAAGCAATTGATTATTTTAATGTCACTTTACCTCTTGTGTTTAGGAATATTAATTGTTTCAAATATTTTCTAGACATGACACAAATACTATGTTATTAGCAGGAAGGTGTCTCTTGAGCTGCCCACTTACATAGAGCCTTTGGTAACTCACCACAGAATTTCTCACCAGTAATCAGCAAGGTGTACTGAAAGCACCTTGAACAAATGCAGCAAACCTTCCGTAACACATACTGAAGGCCAACTTCTTTCTGCTTTTATGGTCAGGTCTTAATTTCCTCTTACACTTCACTTAATCTTTAACAAAGAGTTTTTAAGTCAGTTAAGGCAATTCTATCTGTAAGTATGACTGTGCAGAAGGTGCAAATCTCCTCCCAGCAATGTCAAGTACAATATATCAATGTCACGGAGCAAAGGCTAGACTGAATTTCTTCCTCCTGTCCTATACTGCCAGTTTATTAATAGAGGAACATCTCCTGCTTTCAGGGAATGGTGGCAGACAGCTTCTATCTTTCACTTCTAGACAAATCAAGAAAGGAAAAACTCCTACACAAGTAATTGTATTTCAACATCATTTTCCTGCTTAAATTCTAGTCAAATGGAGTAACCAACTCTTGTTTGGCACTTTCTTTGGAGGAAAAACACGATCCATGAAAAACATCATCAGGTATAAAAAGAGTGACTTATGTTGATCTGAATCTCCAAATGGGACATCCAATTAAAATGAAGTAGCCAGCTCAAGTGACTAACACACCTGTGAGCCAGTAGTCCTTTGCACACTAGTTGGGATCATGCCCCCAAACACATGACCACTGATGTCAAAAATCTCTTCTGCAGGAAAAAACTTGATTATATTTACAAGTTAACTACGTGTGTCTGTTGGATCAGCAATTCCATGTTCTCTGCTGCTCTTGTCTTAGAAATGTGCCTCTGAGATGTGCCTTTGTATAACAGGTTTAATTTATTGTCTTTAAAATTTCAAACAGTTTTGGATTTTTTTATTTGCAGTATTTGGGATCCAGGGTATTTGAGGCCAGAATTTAAACATTTTGGACTTGCCTAATACATTTCAGACTTATCTAATGTATTTGCTTATCTTTCTACTGCTTGCCTTTCATCTTCCCAAACGTGACTGCCTTAGACCCAGTGTAAGCAGCAGGTACACCTGCTATTTCCATGCCACGGGTTTTGACTAATTACTGACTGCTAGAAGTAGTATGTACACTGACATTTATAGACCCTAGAATTCAATGGCTTTTAGTCATGGACCTATTTGTGTTTCACACCTGACATTTTGTCTTGCATCCATTTCTTTAATAACCATATAAATCCCCCATATATAGTATGATTTACATTGATCAGAATTAATAATGCATTTACAGCCTTAAGCACAGGCCCTACTTCATCCACCAATATTTTCTCAAATCCATGTACAAACCTCTGGATATTGTATGCTTTCAGCCTCCAGCACTATACATTTTGAGTAAAGAAATGGAAGTTTGGAAATTATTTGAGAATGAGTCCATCCCTGGGTTTTGGTCTTGTATTTGACAAAGTGCTACTGAAGCAAAAGAGACACAACTTGTAATTCCAGAGCTGTCAACTCCAGTCAACAAGCACGATGATGGCATGCTGATCTCTTTGGGGGTTTTCTGTAGCTAAGACATAGGTGAATCACACAGCATTTAGTTGATCTCAGTTTGTACTCTGCAATGCAGTTTAATTGCAGATGAGAAGTTCTGAAATAAAGAAGTCACCTAAAATATTTCACAATAAAGTAGAAATACCTAGTTGCATTGGGTTGTTAACGGCCAGTATTAGTAAGAGTGCAGCCATCTTATTTCAAGCTCCTGAGACTTGAAGGGCATTTTATGAGTAATATTCCCTCCTATACTATGTAAAAATCAAGTAGCTGAATTTTGAACACAATTGCCTTTTGGTCCCAATATATTGGATATGTTTTTAACTTTTCTGATATGTCCAAATTCCCTAGTTTCAGAGTTACCTAGCTGTTAGCTGCACACCATTCTGTCCCCCCAGTCCATTATGCTTCTAAATAATGCTCTCCTCTACAGTTTAACAGAGTAAATGATCTAAACCAATATGTTATGTAGCTCATGGGAAAAAAATACAGAAAATTAAGGTTAAGCACACAACTTGCTAATACTAAAAATGTTGTTTTATATCCAGAATGATACATCACGAATTGCCTTTTAATCACATTTGACTCTTTCTCAAATTCACCTTTGTTTATACGGCTCTTTCAGGCTCTTATTCAAGTTCACATAGTTCCCATTATCATTCAACCACAGTTTCAACACTATTCTGTAGGATCAGAGAGAGCTAAACCAGCAAATTCCAGCTTTTTGATGTTTCATTAAGTATTTATTACTAGCATTACTTATGGTGTCCTGTTTCATGAAAAGAAAAAGATTACTTTTAGTTACATTACCATGATTATGAGGGAATATCATAAAAGGGCAAATTATAATTAAAATTATGAGGAAACCATTGTATACCATAAAAGATACTAAGCCAATTATGCCAGAGAGAAAAATTATGAGCACCTGGTTAGTGAAACTACTTTCCCTGAACAATATTTTGCTCTATAGGTTCCCATCTATCTTTCTTAGGTTTTTATAGGTTTTTTGTTTTACTTTGTATTGAAATTACAAAAAAAGCAAAACAGAAGTTTTCAGAGTTGGAGTTTTTCTTCATTCCCTGAAGTACATTTAAATACACTAAAATAGCCTAAAACTTTATGCAGGAGTATGGCCAGCATATTTTGTTCATTAAGGATTCTCATTTCCTTAGGTCTTCCTTTAGGGCTATTGTGCCTAAACACCACAGAACACTTATCACCAGGGTTCAAGCTGGAAAAGAAATCAAAATAAAACTTGCTTGTTCCTAGCATGTTTCTCAAAGTGCCTCTTTTCACTAAAACGTTTAATTTGGCAAATTAATTTTGTTTGTTCTTTAACAATTTCTCAAGTGCAGATATTTTTGAGTAATGTTCAACTCTAGCAACATCAGTAGGATAATCTGATGGCCCTACAATATTTTGCTCATTCAGAGCAGCAATACAGTCTCCCACCAACTGAAGTTATACATTAATTTCCATCAATTCCACCCAAGTAAAGCCAATAGCTTTTTGCTGTATGCTCTCTTGAATGAGCACATTCCCAATCAGTACATAATTTTACTTTCTTAGAAAGCTGCTGCTTACAGAGTTTGACTCTGCATTTTCAGTCACTTGAACAGTCAAACTGAAGGTAGCCAAAAAAGCAAGGAGAACCAGGCTCTGGGATTGTAAGCATGGCAGCCATTAGCTTTCCAATGAATTGCTGGAAGTTAAGTGACCTTTATTTGCAATGACACAGGCTGAAGGTAATTCTGTTTGTATCATGGCTGGATTTTTTTTTTTCATTAATATGAGGACTTAGATTGTGATGGCTGTTAACAACTGAATACTGATTATCCCTAATGCTCCTTAGCTGTACCCTTTTTGTTGCAAAATGCCACAGTCCTGAAATAGGTCTGACTGCCTTTCTGTTCAATTTTACTATCCAGATGGATGATATAGAGGGAACACAGATCTTGCTGATTATTTTTAAAGCATTTCAAGAAATGAGACTAATCATAGCGTGAGCCATATGCCATAGCTATTTTATACCTCTGGGTGTTGAGCACACAATTAAGAAGTTTGGAAAAAATTCATTTTTTAGGCCCTTCCTTGTGATATGGGACTCTGAAATATCATTGTTTATGCTGTAATACTCTTACTAGTCACTTCCATTTCTCTGAGTCCATCTTCCCAACACCAGAATGACACATTTTTGCTTTTATTCCCATAACAGCTAACCGAACTAGGCATGGATAAAAACAGTTTTTCCTGGTCTTAGATAAAGAGGGGAAATAATTACTTTCAAATAAAAGATTAAGATGGAGGTTTTAGTTATTAGATTTCCTGGGTTTGGGTTGGTTTGGGATTTTTTTGTTTGTTTTGTTTTGGAGAGCAGGGTTGCTTTAAACTAGGTAAGATTCAATGGTATATTAGAACTTTAGCTTTCCAAATGCATGTGCTTCCTGAACTTAAACTAATTCAGTGAGAATTTTGGAAATTTTCTTTAAACTGTTTAAGTTGTTCTCTATTGGTCTTCATTTAAATTTTGGCCTGACTTTTGAGCGTGTAGATTATTAGGTGGAGTTGCATTATATCATTAGGATTGTCTGAAAAATAAGGCAATAACAAAAAAACCCCAGCATTAGGTGGGTACTATAATATGTCTGAGAGACCAGTCACTACCTTTTTATTTGTTGGGCACAGGAGGGATGAAAATGTCATTGTGAATGCCACAAACCCCTCTATATATGACTTATCCTAGTGGTTCATTTCCTACAATACAAATATTTTGGGCTGGGCTCCTCTTTGGTTTAATTCAGCTGAGGCACAAAGGAAAATTAAAAATATTCTTTGATCTCAGAGATATTCTCAAAACGTTCAGATTGGCTTTTCAACAGCAAGAGAGCAATTCTTTCATTTGTCTCACCTAGGGAGATGTGTCCCTCTGGGGACCCAATCATTTTCTTAATTAGGTGAACAGACAGCAGCCTTAAAACATTTCCCAATTATATCAGCAAAGATTTGGCTGTCAAGGAGTGAGACTAAAGAGAAACATTAAAACAAAATAGTTCTGATTAACGGCCTCTTTCATAACACTGTGTGGAGGATATGGCACAAGTGTTGAACAACACAAAGTGATTCATGAAGCAAAAATAGCACATTCAAGTTATCACTACATATTAAATTTCTTGATTGAAGTAGAGGTAGTTAAGTCTGTCTTCTATTCCTGCTGATAAACCAAGAGTCATATCAATAATAACCACTTTTGAAGGTTGTCAAACACCTTCATGGTAAATTTCCAGTCTCAAATGTCAACAATTACGGGGATCCTCCCCCGCTTTCTAACAATTGTATTAGGGAGTTCCAAAGTGACTCTACTTTACTCCTTACTCATTGCAGCTCCTGCACTCTTCTAGCCACAGAAGCTCCACCCTTTTCACCCCTTTTACTCCTTTGTTCATTCAGAGGAAATATTTTGCGAGACTGTGCACCTCACATATACTAGCAGTCAAAGCTGGTGCATAAAGACAGGTATTTTTTCTGACATTTGTCTAATTATGGTCTAACTTTCTATAACTTTCCTACTTGACTTACACTATAGGAAAGAATTCAGCAGCGCTAAATTAGGATAGTTAACCAGAGGCACTGAAGCTCTTCACTGAAGTTATTTTCCCCTCAGAGCAAGCGGCAGTTTTGGAACAAAAAAAAAAAAGATAAGTAAATATTTTAGCAATTACTCTTGAAGTCTCCTATCACAATTTACTGGGCCCATTTTCTTTCTAGTGATTCAACAACAAGAAACACATCCACATGTCAGACATTTTAAGTTAGGTATAGATTTAACTAAGAACCCACATTCTTCACCATGTGAAATTCAGGAAGCTTTTAGCAACATAACAAAAATACAGATTGGCATTTGAAGGTCAATTTCACCTTAAAACTATTGAACTTTTTTGTTCAGTTCTCAGTGCATGGCTTTGCCTCTAAGTCATTCTTTCCAATGAACCCAGCTGTTGAGCTGGGACCTTCAGTTTCTCCATGGAGTACCAATGTAAAGGTCCTTGTCTATAAACAGAAACATTAAATCAATTTTGAAGGATAAGCAAGCAAAAATTATAGTTATTTATTTGTTCTGCTTATTGTAGTGTATTTCCAGTCATAGTATCAAGGTATTTTCCACATCTTAACAATGGCAAATCAGTGCTACTTTGTTACATTTGCCTGGCAGTCATCAGCAATACAATGCCAGGTTTCAAAGCTGAGATTCTGGATACCCTTTAAGGATTAAAGCATTTCTGAGGTCTTAAAGACTGTCTAGGCATCACAACTGCTCCTGCTTTTTATTTCTGGATGCTCTTGACTTCAGCTATTTCACATTTCTTTGTCTATGAAGTGCAGTGCACACTGACAGCAAGGACTAACACCTCATACTGGAAAGCTTTAGGAATGCGGGACTGGTACCCAACCTGCATTGCTGCTGGTGCCAGGGAGCATCAGCCGTCCCCTGCCACCCTCCCTAAGCTGCAGCCCCCAGTTTGCAGCATAGGACTCACCATTCAGAGCCACACAGCACCTGATACCTGAAAAATGCTATTTGTTTTTTTAAAAAAAAGCTGTGGGCAGTCTTTCAAGATACATGTGTTGAAAGAAAGCTCCATGAGTAGCAGTTCCTTCTCACTGCATGGACTGCGAATCAGTCAATGTTTCCTAGTGTGTACCAACCCATTCAGCACAACCATTAAGGCAGGAAACCATACTGAAGGAAGTCTCCGGTCATTTTTTCACAGAAAACTGGTTTCCTTCTGGTATTTTCCCCAGATTTGCCCATGCTAATGTTTTCAAGACTGTAGGACCAACAATGTCAGTGTGACTTTTTTGGCATTTATTACCTTCCATTAAAAATAAAGTGCAAAACCCCAAAGATAATTTAGAGAAATATCATTTATACCCTACTTTAATTCAAGTTTTTGACAAGCCTTGGAAAGACACTATCAGCTACTTCAGTAGAGAAATACTCTAAAAGTGGAGACAAGATAAATTACCAGCTCTTATCTAAAGTCCTAAAGAAGAAAAAAATCCTCCTGAAGGGACTAATAAAAATATAAGGCACATGAGAAAATATTGGCAGTCAAAAGACTGAGATATTTCCTAGTCAATTATCCATCTTAAAACATGATTGAAGAATTCACAATGATGGATTACAATTCAGTAACCAGGTATTTTTATCAATTTGTACAGATTATTTCACCTCAGAAATGTGGTACAGCAATGTGCAGGGCTTTGTACCAGAACTGCAGCTTGCAAAGTCAAGAATCAGACGTGCACTGTTAAACCCATTGGCTATATGCAAAAGTCTAAAATAACAAAAAACATTCCGTGGCAGTAGCTTGACAGGAGTCCTCTAAAGGTGTAAAGCCACAGAAATTGAACGGCAGATTCAGTTGATTATATTTCATTTAGGAGGGGCTACATGCAGAATTTTTGCCTTATTGAAAATCAGTGAGCTTTTATGGTAGGCTTTGTTTCTAAAGGAGATAAGGTGAGCTTTCAAGACTGTTAAGACCTTTTCAGATACAAGTAGCAGTTCCTTTTCTCTCCATTTCTACTGCTTTCCAATTTCTGAGACTATAATATCCTGCATTTTAAAGCAATCTTCTGTAGTCTTCCAATCTTCTATTGAGACACTGGACCAATTTTCAAGTTTCATTTGATGGTAGCCCTATTCCTTGTGTCAGAAACCCACACCCATTCTGCACATTTCATCAAGGATTTTCAAAGCTGTTATACCTTGCCTGTTATCTCCTCCCTGCAAAGAGAAACTATTATTTGTATAGGAGACTTACCACATTTTGTGTCATTCCTTGGTTGGTGATTCATCCTCTGAAAATTAACATTACTTTTAAATGAACTATATTTCTATGACAAGCAGAGGTACAGCACTTGGGTGTTATATAAGTATCATTTCTCTTTTCCCAACTATGCAATACATAGGTCCCCAGTAGGCAGGGCAGTTTGAACACTGTGTATTATCTGAGAAGAGTAGGAAGCAGTACTGAATATTTTTCCACTGACTGCACTGTAGAAAATATAAACACAGAGCACTGCCCATTCAGAAATTAAAAATGGAGGGGGTTTTTTTGGTTGGGTTTTTTTGGTTTATCCTATACCACCATCAGAGATTAGCAATGAGCCTTGTTAATAACTTCCGGCTATTACACCCCCACCTTTTCCCTGTAGAGGAACACCTTCCTGAGATTCTGACACAATTTTCAACAAGTTTGGTTCTGAAACAGTTTTTCAACAAGGGACACAACCAAGTGTCCCTGCAGAGGGACACTTTCCACAAGACTTAAGAGCTAAAGTGACTTCACACTCTCCTTAACTTCTATCTGTTTGAATGATTCAGAGCTGAGGTAGCTTCAAAATGGACTGCTGGTTGTTAGACATTCATTTTATAGCAAAAATAAACCTCCAGTCAAAACCTGTCTTCAAGTTGTCTTTCACACATGCTGATGATATTACTGCTGAAGATATCCTTCAATTAATTTTCCCCAAGCTCTCATACCAGAGGTCTATTTCAGATTTTCACTGACACACATTTCAGCAAATACTTACTGTAAATTCTTTCTGTGACTCTACCTATACTTTTTCCACACTTCCAAAATCACTAAGGAGCAGTTAACAGATTCTTTCATGCCTTGACACAACTGGAAAGTCTTTACTGGTGTCAAATGAGACTTGTAAGACTAAAGCAAAACAAAAATCAAACTAATCAATTACTTGTTTCTAGTAGTGAGGATTCCTAGCACTTATTGACTATCACAGGGCCCAAAAGCAGAAAGGCAGTGCTCTCAAAAGCTAGTCAATGGGAGGTGTCAGAGTTTAACTGCAGGATGTCATAGACTTGGAGGAACTGCCTAATTCTGACTCTCTAGTCATATTTCAAGAGCAAATAGGCTAATAATAAATTCTCATATTAAAAAAATCCCCTCATAGGATCTTTTTTCCATTCATTTCCTCTTCAATTGCATCAATTTCATTGTCTGTCAAAGCAAGCCATAATAGCTATATAGACAAAAGCATATAAGCAGTGGCTGTTAAAATATATAAAAATAAAATCTGACACCAATCCTTTTTACCCCCCTTCAGAAAACTGTATAAAGTATTAATTTCTAACTGAGAAAAAACCAAAAACAAAACAAAGTCTCCCACACTGCAATTACACTTAGATATATAACACCATCTGCCCATTTCAAAATAGAAAAGCATCAGTTGTTTCATTATTTGTCACTTATGGGATAAAAACCTAGCAGTTATTCCTACACATGTGATAACTATTTACACCATTTAAGAGACTTGAAAAGAAGAGAAACTTTCATAGTTAAGTCTTACAGTTCCTTATGTTGCTACAAATTCTTTCCTGCACCATATAAAGTAGTTACCAGAAAACCAAAATCAATCACAGATTTTCATGTCCAAAAGTCACTGAAGGTTGTAATCCATTTGGTTTCAAAGATGGGAAGGAAGTACACAGATGTCCAGGTACCTACATAACAAAATTCAATTTTTTAACTTGTTCAAAAAATGAAATGCTCATGCTTGATTAACAGGTTCACTTTTTATGAGCAATTGGTTGTATCCATACAGGCTCTTGACATAAGGATAATTTTGCACCCCTTACATTAAAGAGTAAAATGTAGAAGTTGACTTTATCCAGCAGACTCATTCTTTTTGAAGCTTCTGTATCTTAAACTCCTTGTAAGAATATAATGCAGAAAAGCACTGAAGTAGTTTACATATGAGCAATAACAGCAGTAGTTAAGTAACAATTACATTTTCATTCCACTGTAAGCTAAACAGCACGCTTAAGTTTTCTGCATCTATGGGTACGAGCACAGAGTTTCTCTATTGGCACAACCAATAATTGTAATACGGGAGAAAGACAACATAAATGAAGGGTAAGCACCACGTATTCTCCAACTCACCTCAAAAGAAATATGATTAGTATTCAGCAAAACATTGAAAAGTTGTGATTTGTGAAGACAGTAAATTGCAGGGCAAGGTGGCATAGCTGTGTTCTATATACTTTGCACATGTTCATTAAATTCAAGTTCAAGCAAATTAAACCAATTTGAAAAAAATTCAACTATGTCCCTATCTACAAACCAAAAGAAGAGATAGTTATATTTATGCCACTATCAGGAATTGCTAATTACAAGAAGTGATAGAAAAAACAGATTTTTTAAATTGAATTGCTATATTGGGACAAAACTTCTGTATTGTCTGTGCATCCACTTTTTATTGAAAAATCAAATTTGAGCAGGTGAAATACATCTCCAAGGAAAATGATAGAATATGAGAAGTGTTTACATGATATCAAGCACATGGTGCATTTTGTGTTGTTTCAGTCTTCTAACGAGAGGAAATACCTATAAACCTCCAAGAAAATACTATATCAACTTAAAGTACAGTAGTGATCCAAGTGTACATTATTACACTTCAAAGTCTAACCACTTCAAAGCAGGTAGAATGATGCCTAAATGATCAGTTGCCAACCTAAGGTCAACTGAGAAAATTCTGGTTCAAAAGCATTGGTTAAATGACTCAATACCAAATGACTTGCTTCCTCTTCAGACAGAAAAAGGAGAGCTGTTACAGAGCACAGACTCTGGTTACTGAACTATGTTTGCTTCTCTTGCAAGAAGTGATAGAAAGGGGGAAGACAGCAGCCTGGGAAACAGTACACAGCTTCACAGACAAGTCCAGCATCACAACAAGCCCAGTGCTGGCAGCCAGAGTGGTGGGATCAGAGCTACCAGAGGGAAGATGTAGTTACATGCTCCAGCAAGGACTGCCTCAAGCTCAGGCCAGAGCAACCAAGACAGTTGTGCAAGATGACAGGACAGTCTCCCACAGACTATGAAAACTTCCCAGCCCTTTTATCTAACCAGCTTCTTGGACACAGACCTGGCAAGCATAGCAGGTAGCTGAAAGTGCAACAGTGCCATCCAAAGCATTACACACACAAACCACTGGATTCTCTTCCTGTAGATTCTCGAGTGAGATACACTCCAGTTGAACTGCCGCCTCTAGAAAGCTAAGTGGATCTTACCATCGGGTTGGTGGTGATCCCAGCTATAAAGTTACATCTTGGGTTTGAGAGCTATGTAGGGAATGCAGGTGTGGACATTACATGAAATCAATTCCATACTGTTGGTGAGGTTTTTCTCCCTAACAGCTTAAGCTTTGTCTGTTATACTATGGCAAAGGCAACAGGCAGCTAGACAAGAGATCTTTGCATCTTGTTCAACAGTGCTTATCTTTCCTTCCAATACAAGCTTCCTCCATGCCTCCGCTCTCTAAACCCCCTCCTAACTAGCATGACTGAACATGGAGTGTAGTTGCCAGAAGGCTCACAAGAGGCACCTTTTTGTGTCTCTCCAGGCTGTTAGCAGGCTGCATATATTAATTGCTAGATATTCTTCTCACTGAACTGAATGCCCATTTTCTGAATTCCACCAGCAGCACCTTAGCTAAGCCTAAAAAGTAGTCCTGCATTGCTTTCCACATAAAGGTGCTGCTTTCTGTTTGGCTAAAGCTTATCAAGCACCTAAGAATAAACAACCCAGGTAAGAATGACGACTTCCGCACAAATGCTAATGCCTCTAAAATCAGATTGTAAATCCAAACCACAGGTATGGTCTTGTCAATCACACAGCTGGGGGCACTTAAGACATCAAGAATAGAATAAAATTCTGGTTTTGGTATTAGCAGTTCCTTTTAAACAAGGTATTAATTTAAATGTAGGCTACCTTAATTGGCAGAGTGTAAATGCTCTGTAAGGATCAGAGGTTGATTAATAATCTGTAATTTGGTTGATATAATTTTGCCCATTAATAGTTTATCCTCAGTTCTGAAAAAATGCATACCCTTATGGCCGTTCCTAAAATACCAAATGATACAATATAATTCAAAGCCTCTCTCTTCTATTTTCCTGCTTTCTCTAAAACATTTTTTTACACTTAGTGTTATGAAGCATTAAAGATTTTTTGTGTAATGCAAACTAAGAACTTGGAACAAAAAACTAGGATATTCAAAGACTCAAGATTCAGAAATTATGTCTGACATACTGCAAGAAACAGAGGACAACTGTTTATACCAGTGCACCATCCTAGAATGCAGCTAAATAGCAGGCTCCAGTGAGTCAGTGCACCAGTGCTTTGCTGTGTTTGCAAACTAATGTTTTATGCAAATTGAAGAAGCACACAGGGAATATAGATTTCTGCTGATTCCAATATAACAGGTCTAAAATATAATAGGCAAATTTTCAAAAACTATTTTGCTGTTAAGTAATAGTCCTCAGAGGTGCTTTCCTCAGACTTCCTCAGTTTTTGTTTCTATCCCACACCAAGAGTTTTCTGTAGACAGAAATCCAGCAGTGCTCATACAAGCAGGGTGCCCAGATCATGTTACTTCATCTTCACCCCAACCTCTACATAAGCTTTTTTAAATAAGACAAAGAAGGGATTTTTTTTAAACATGCTGATCAGTTCTACTTCTGATGCAAGACTACCAAAAGCATCAAGAATTTCAATTAATGCAAAAAATATTAAAGTTTAACCAGTGGCTCCATGCTAACTATTTAATTCACAGCCTTTGAATGCTTTTCAAGTAAGAACATTTAGAAGAATTGAATTATTACTAAGAGTTTAAGAGCTGTAAGCAACTGGAGAAAAAAAGTGAATCCAATTAGTTTCCAAGTTTAAAGGCAATGCATTTGAAATCTGAATTCTTACCCAACTCAACTCCCATCATCCCATGATATTTCCTGGAGACTGACAGGAAGAAAACCATTCAGTTATACAGAGCAAAAGAAGGGTCTTAATTTATTTTCCTGTGATACCAAAATATATATTATAATATATTTTATATAATTATATAAACTATTATACCTTTATATAAGACCCATTTTTCTTGTTTGTTTAAAGCCTGCTACATGATCTGTTGTGCTCTGTGACTGAGCAGCCAGGCCGTCCATATGAGATGCAAGCTTGAAAGTCCAAACTTCAGGTCATTCATTAACTGTGAAACTTATGCCTCTATTTAGTGACAGCAAACTTATCAGTGCAACTGAGTTCTTTCAGGTGACATCTCTACACTCAATCTAGTGAGATAGGCCAAACTATCACACTAATTAGTGTCAATAAACAGAAAGTGAAAAAGGGAAACATGGCTATTCGGTATTATAAGATAATATTAAGATTATTAATAATGTTCAAATACCGTTGAAGAACTTCCTTATGGTTTCATACACTTTTTCATACAAATTTAGGCATTTGGGAATTTTGCCAGTTCAGAACAACAGATTTCATCTCCCTCCACCCAGGAAATACTTGAAGATTGAAACGGCAGCCCATCAAATGTATTAATGACAAGGTGAGCTCCGTGTACCAAGACAGAGACATGACATTTAGAGAAAACTTGTGTTAAGTGTCAAGCCTTGGAATGGCTAATATCTGACATCTACAAGTTTGAGAATCAATGATACAGCATCTTTTATCATCTCCAGATTTTTTTTTTTTTTTTTTATTCAGAATATCCTATTAGTTACTTTGTCTGAAAAGCAGAGTTTGCAACCTGATCAAAGATTTTTTTTTTTCTCCAGAGCAGCATCAAGCTAATTCTTCCCATAGGGGAAAGAACCCCCAAAACATAAAACAAATAAAACAAACCTTCCCCCAAGTACACAGGCTCATTTCCTTTCCTTCAGCATAAAGACCAGTGCATTCTTTCCAAGCACTGCAAGTGCAGCTTGGGTTGACAGCTCATAGATAACCCAAGTCTTGGATGCAGCCCAGTGTTGTGTGACAGCTTCAACTAAATCAGCTGGGGAAAACAAAATCTTTCAGTCTGAAACAGAGAAAACCATGGTAGTTTTGATGTTTTTGAAATAAGAGAAGTAAAAAAGTTTTTCAAAACAAATGACCAAATGGAGGTGTTTTGGATAGACATAATTTGTTGACAATTTCTTAATCAATTCCACAACTAATCAGGGTAACTACAACTTTCATTTTCCTTCTGTCTTTCATAAACATATTTGAAATGGCAACATAGACTAACAAATGAAGGTGGCTACATATGACATTCGGGGGTTTTAGATTTACATCACTATTTTCAAATGTAGTTTTTTTATTTAGATTTTTTTTTTAAATGAGAACTTTCACAGAGAATGTTCGCTTTTAGATTTTTGCTCTGTAAACTCAATTCTACAAAATAATAATGGATGTTATGAGCTGGGAAGCAGAAGAGTGAAGTTTGCACATCCTGGATATAAATTTAAACACCTCTGTATATGTACACATGGACATGATATTTAATTAGTGCACAAAGTTTTGAGTCTGTATTAAAGGTTTCTATTATTCCTTCCAAATACACATTTCTAACTAGATCGTTCTGCTCAGTCACTAAACTTTAGACAGAAGTAGAAACTTCAGTTCACGGAAGGCTACAATCTTGTTTGCAGTGTCATGCAGGACAGGTTTCCATGTTGCCTCAGCTTGGAGTATTAACCCAACATGAACTTCACTATGCACATCAAGTTCCTCAGAAATTAAGGTGTCAAATTTGATTTCCTAATTGTGATTGATCCACCTGGTTTCTGGTAGAGCATATTCACTTCTGGGCAGATTAGTTTCTTTCTTCACTTCTTGATTCAGGATGAACATGGACTCTTCTCATCCTCATAATAACACCCATGGGCTTGCCGGGGAGCAAGTACACTGGGGTGTTGATTGGCTAAAACAAAAGTGCACCCTCATCATACACAAACTTCCTGAAATTTACTGAGCCACACACCAATTTAAGCTTGTGCTTTTCATCATACTGAGTCAAGAGCACAGTGATCCGGGAGAGGACAGCTGGAACCACAAACCTAGGGGCAGCAACGAGACTCTCATTGCATGCCATTCCCATCAGACACTTAGTCACTTCCTCTCCCAATAATCAATAACCTGACATTTAGCCCATTCTCAGAGTGCATTGGTACTGATGTGCTCATCCTGGTCCATCTTCTCTGACCTGAAAAAGCATTGTCTTGTGTCCATCCTCTTTAAGGGCTTCTCTCTAGCTGTCATTTTGTCTCAGGTAATCCACATAAGAAACCATAATGCTCCTCAACATCCACCTTAGACTAGTCATCCTGTTACAAACTCATCTCAATTACAGTGCATTTTTTTTTCTTAATAAAAAGAAACAAGGTTTACATGGAAATGATGTTATTTGCTCTTTAGTAGATGTCAACAGCAGTAATAAAAATTACCTTTTTTTTTCTACTTTTATGTATATAGTTAAGATTTTTCATATCAATTTCAAATTCTGTCTTGAAAAATTAACCATACAATTAAGTTAGAAAGGTCTCTTTTCAGTTTTCCTATACAGAGTTATTTTTTCCTCCTTCCCTTAAGAATTTTATATAGATCAACTGCACAAGATCTAAATCTCTGTAAATCTCACATTTGCTTTTTCTTCAGGATTTGAACTGCCAGTGCTGTTTCAGTGATCAAAAAGATCTGCAATTCCTCATAAATGCAGATTGCAAGCAAGGTATTTTGCTACCTGTGTTACTCCAGTACTTCTAACCAATAATTCATGTAGAAAACTTTTCTTGCAAATAAGGAAGACCTGTCACACCAACTTATTATGGAACTTAGCACTTCACAGAATTGCAATTTCTGTGCCAAACTCTTGCCTTTAACTGTGTTTGAATTTTGAAAACAAAACCAAACACTCTTTTAGTTCCAATCCACATGGAAGAATTTATCTTTCATTTCTAATTTGGTAAGTGGTCCACTCAAAAATATATACAGTATTTTTCAACTTTCAGCCTAAAGTGATTATTCTTCAACTAGCTCAGGACAAATAGTCGGTATGCCCAAGGGTCAGAAAAGTATATTGCAAACAGAATGGCACCTCCTTCCTACTTATGCACTTCTGCAAGTCCCATGTGGAATGAAAACCAACCAGTGACACACAAATTTTGGGACAGCATATTGCTGCCTTATTTTCATCTTCTATTCCTTAGCACTGCTTTCTGCCAAGATTTGGCAGCTGGCATAAAAGGTGGCAACACCTGTTTAAATCATGCAGATGAAAGAATTTGTTTTGTCCCTTGGGGATTTTGTATCTCTGTACTATGACCCCAAAGCCACTTGAGCATAAATTATACGATTCTTTTCAAGGAACAGGTGTGACCCTGTAGCCTTCTCTCTTCAGGGGCTGCAGTGGACACAACAAGCACAAAAGCTTGACAAAGCTTTAAGATTTACTTGGAGGTCCCCTAAAGTTTTAAAATAGGACTTTGGATAGCTAACAGATGCATGCCTTCTTTCTGAAGGCATAGTAAGACTCATGACTGACTATATTTTTGCAGTACAGGAGAGATTAATGCAAATAACTACTTCCTACAAACCACAGCCTAAAATTCTGAAGTGTGTTTAGGTCCTTGCTATTATTTTGTGAATATCTTATTTAAAGCAGCAACATATACTTCCTGGAGAGTCTTCTCTTGGTTTTAAGCAGAATGCCAATTTTTCAATTTCTCTGCAACACTTGTTACCAAAGAGTATAGGTTTTAAAAGGTGGACCTGTAATACTAATGATGCAAATACAAATATCTAAGTCAGTGCAATAACAAGCCTGATACTGAGATTATATTTTAAAAGGTCTAGTTGGGCCACTCAAAATTGGCAGAGGAAAGGGAATCAGGATGAAAATCCAAAAGTCAGCCACATAAATGTATTTGGAGCAGCAATCTAGAAAAGAAGATATGCTTTAAAAGGCAGTTCCAAGCAGTTTTAAAACAATTAGAAAATTATGTCTGGAAGAGGACATATGCAAGCATCCAAAATACCTGCGAGTCACATGCTTTTTGATGGTCCAAAATATAGTCAGTTTTTCTTTCAGGAAGGCTCCTAAGGAAAACCATGCATGTCTTTCTAGCAAAATTCTGAATAGCCTTGCTGTGTCTAAAATACCTGTACCTTCTGAAGGTGAAATAGACATATAATATGCACATCTATACCAGTCTATTTTCAGGAAGGCTCCTAAGGAAAACCATGCATGTCTTTCTAGCAAAATTCTGAATGGCCTTGCTGTGTCTAAAATACCTGTACCTTCTGAAGGTGAAATAGACATATAATATGCACATCTATACCAGTCTATTTTTTCAGGAAAAAAGAAATCTTAACTTGTGTTCTCTCACAGCTTGGTCTTAATTTGAGCAAATTAAAACTTCAATTTTTGCCTACAGAGGACAGACAATTTTAGATATGAACATTTATAACAGTTTACATGTTTAATAAATGTCAGCTATGCTATTCATATTCAATACAAGCTATAAAAAAATATTTCACTGCATCCACATGAGCTTTATCTGCATGAAGTCTGAGGTACTGTGCCCTTTTACTGGGGCTCTGGTACTGTAGCTTCCAGTACTGAAATAATTACATATGCAAGTTGCCAAACAGCTCTCAATGCCCCTTTCTAGTGAGCTCCAGACGTGAATAATGTGCTTTCACTCTGAGAGAAAAAGTTTTAAATCTAGGATTAGCATCTACCACACAATGATAGCACACATTCACAACTCTGAATACATAAATGTAACACGTAAAATATGTTGGCTTATTTTACAAAGCTTCGATATTCATAAATGAAAGAAATTTCTCCTGGGACAGAGGGATTGTGTATAAATAGTGGCTGCAGTCCCACCATGTGTCTTGCATTTCTTCCATAGTAGTAAGTGTGCATTTTAAGAAATAGCTGAACAGCTGTTTCAGTCTCCCTATCTGGTTTCAAGATACTTTGCTCCATTTCTGTCATTAAAGCACCTATTTGTCTATTGAAAGCAACTTCCTTAACACACAGCATGCACAAACTACCACAGACTTCACTGCATGCATATGCTGTCAATTAAAAATGTGTATGATGGTTGTTCATTGTGACTTCTTCCACTAGAGCTTGCATTCATTGTGATGCCAGCCATGGATTGACATCCCTGTAAGGCATACATGTTTGCATCCTGTCTGCTGGGTGTGCACTAAGAGATGCAGCTGTTAGCTACATGGAAACATCTGATCACAAAATGTGGAAGAGTATCTTTCCAAATTTATTATTGATTCATAGAAAGAAGGAAAAGTCTTTCAAAACATTTTTTATATGATTTTTAACTAAAAATTCCTTTTAGAAGTACATCTGAAGAATTTTGGTCACAAGTCAGAACTCTTCTACCTTGGTTAGAGCCCATAAAATGTTGCTTGTGAATGCTTTCAGAGACTGTTTCCATGAAAGAGCCTCTCATATCAGAGGGCAGAGGTTTACAACTTTAAATTATGCTTAGTCCCACTGATCATTTCCAGAAAGAATGACAGGAAAGCAGAAGACAACTTCAAAACCAGTCTGTTTTGAGGAGGGCTCTGGACTAGAAGACCTCTGGAGATCCCTAAGTTACTATCTCATTTTGCGATGTTTGACTTCATGTATATTCAATGACCTTTTCAGCTATCTGTAAATGGTAGTCCCAGTCCCATTCTGGAAGACTCAAATCTTTCTCTAGCTGTAGCTTTAAGCCTAAATTTAAACATCCTTTTATTTACCCAGTAAGCTTGTAAAGGAGGCTGCAAATGTGTTCTCTAAGTTCCCCTCCACTAAATTCATAGCTGTGCTCTTGCTGTTACCCTCTTACTGCACAGCCTAGATGCTATCAAGGCAGACCAAAGGCAATTTTGCAGAACACAGACAAAATACCCTGTCAGTCCTTTCTCCTAGACCCCTATGGAAAGGTCTCCTAATCAAATAGTTATAACTATCCTTGCTGTTCAACAGATCCCCTCAACACAGAACAATCTCATTTACACCTCTTTGAACACATGGCTAGAATTCCACACTGTGATTTATTGAAATTCTTCATTACCCAATGATCATGGGAGACATCAGTATCATGTGGAAAGGGGATGGGAGGCACGTGTAGGAACTTCAGCTCAGTGGAAATGGATAGCATGGACACCAACAACAGGTTCCAAATAATCAGTTTCTTGAAGCCCACAGACCTGCCATCTCCTGGAGGCAAACCTGCACCTCAGAAACACCACCTTACTCTCAGTAAGACATATAATCAAAAAGACCATGTGGCACAGCCAACACTCCCTTAGCTAGAGAATGGGATATATTAATGAGAATTATTTTTACTAAAAGCCAAGGAAAATCATGTCTGTCCTGATAAAAGTGTCCCAGGACCAGTGGTAAGACTCAGTCATATTTAATATTCCTGGAGGTGACAACCTAGGGACCTGAGATAGAAGTGTTGGAAGGAGTGAGAAGCAATGAAAAGAAAAGTTATCCCCTTGTCTCTGTCACTTAGTAGCAGACAACTGACAAGAGATATCAGATTAAGCACTGCACAGGCAACACAAGAATTATGGTCAGGATAAAACACCACCAACCCTGGGAAGACACCTTCCCTGTTTCCTGTCCCATTCACCCTCCCCCTCCACTCCTTCCCCTGCACTTCTGCAGCTAACTATGACAGTGAAATAAATTATGCTGGTAAATTAATCCATGTTAAACAAAGCACACCTTACAAGCATGGACATGGATATGCAAAACTTACCCTGATCCTTTCTCCATTTGTCATGTAGGTGACCTTCCTGATACAAGAGAGATAAAGCAATAGGCAGAGGACAAGTATCTGGAAGGGAAGGTGAAAGGAGGCAGACTCTTCTTTAAATTGCAGTTGCATTTTTCTCCCACTTGCAAAGATAGTAAGATTAGAATTACTGACCATGATTAAGGACACATTATCTTTTAAATCCCCAGGTAGCTACTGAATTTTAAACAAATAAGTTAATTATGGGCCAGTGGACAGTGGATATGCCAGAAACCAATAAAATGGAAAACCTTTGGAGTCTAATGGTATTGCTTCATTTCATTGTTCATTAATTCAGCTGTTCACATCTCAAGAGAAAACCCACATAATGTAATGGTAAGAGGACACGCTGCAGCATTTACCACACATTTAGAGTTAGTTCTGCAATTGATATCCTGGCTGTTAGTTATCTGAAACACTAAACTCCTTCCCCACTTCTCTCCCTTTATATTTCTCTGTTCTTGTAAGACTATACCTGGAGTGCTACATCCACTTCTGGGGTCCTCAGTGGAAGACAGACATGGACCTGTTATATAGTGGGTCCAGAGAAGAGTCATAAAGTCAGAGGGCTGGAATATATCTTTTATGAGCACAAAGTGGAGGTTGTTCAGCCTGGAGAAGACACAGCTACAGGTAAAGCTTATTGCAGCCTGTCAATATAAAAAGGGAGCTGATAAGAATGACAGAACCTTTTGCCAAGGGGCAATCACTTTAAACAGAAAGAAGGCAGGTTTAGTTTGGACATAAGGAAGAAGTTGTTTGTGATGAGGTTGGCAAGCCATTGGACAAAGTTGGCCCAGTGAAGTTCTGGATGTGCCATCACTGGAAATGTTCAAGGTCAGCTTGGATGGGGCTTTGATCAAGCTGATCTAGTGGAAGATATCCCTGCCCATGGCAGGAGAGCGAACTAGAAAATCTTTAAAGGTCAAGGCCAAATCTTTCTATGATTGCAATATGCTTCCCAATGCCAAAAGTAATGTTTTAATTCCCTTTATGGGGTAAGCAGATAAATGCATATTATTTTATTTGCTCTTATGTTGTGTGTTCTGGTGACTGTCACCAGAAAATTGTCTGATATCTACCAGTATTTCACTTGATCATACCATTCTCATGATACCTGGAAGAATTCAGAGATTGGCTCAGAACAGAAATCAGGATCATGCAGTCTAACTGCTTAATCCTAATTGCCATCCCAATTACTTGGGCTTTGTTCTTTCAGAGTAATTAGAAGGTGTAACTTAAAACATGAGGCCTAGCTTCAAATGAAAACTTGGATTAACTTAACCACAGGTCATGCAGAGTCTGAAATCCTCCCAAGAACTTGCTTGACCACCAACTATTTGGTCCCAAAAATTTCCACTCCTATCATGAATCTGCTCAGATAGTAATCAGGACCAGAGGTGAACACGGGCATATTAATCACATGCTGTGCCAGAGCTTCACTTGAATAGTGATGTAAAAACAACCGAGCTTCCAAACCCTTCATAATTAAACAAAGGTTTAGGGAATAGAGAGAGAGGGTAAGTTATTCTTCGAAATCCACTTTCAAAGATTTGGCTTATCATAGACATCACTGCTGTATTTCAATCTGACAATTTTGACAAAGGCTACCTAATCCCACCAGCCAGGAGAGCCACAAAAACCCTTCAATAACAGCTCCTCCACACACTGTTTTTTGCTTCTCACATTGCCTTCAGTGGAAATGTTCAATTAAAGATTTATCTTATTTAAATCAAATATAATAATTATGAAATATAATAGGGTACATATTCATGAGACAAGTGCTTGTACTATGCAGTTTTATAGCGCTAAATTAAGAAACCAGTAAATTACAGGAACTTTCAGCCAAGTCAAATGATCTGACTGTGCCTGATTAGTCAAGGACCTATGTTAAGAACAAAAGAAGAATGGTATCTGAATGTTGGACTTAAATTAGCAAGTTGCTGCTTTCTCTTGCATAGCAACAAAACATGACAGCATTACAAGGCAAATACCAGTCTGGGCATTATTAGCTCAGGAGAATCATTCCAGACCCCTAGTGCATGGGACAATTCTGCATTTTAGAAGACACATAGGAACATACATGGCTGGAAGGCCAGAATAACTCCCAAGCTCCTGCTATCATTTAGAGCAAAACAGGGTTCAAAATCTCCCACCAGAAGACCTATTTCAAATACAACAGTTTAAATTTGCTTACTGAATAAATTCTGGTAGTGGACCACAGTGCAGCTTTTCTATGCCATATATCAATTATAGTGGTTGCCATTCACATAGATTTAAAATCTCTTTTTTTTATGAGGCAGTATTCTGTCTAATAGATTTATTGCCACATACCAAGTCTGACATTTTGTAAAAGAAAAAATGTTGCTAGTTCAAACTACCTAAAGGAATATCTACTAATGATGCTTTTATGGTCTTATGTCAGATCTCCTGGTATAATTTAATTTTTCAATATTTATAATAGACTCAATAAGGTACAAATTCTACTGGCACAAAGACATGGGGCAAAAAAACAAATCATTTAACTGTTTCTAAGATTAAGAAAGATTCAGCATTGTCTGAAAGTAAAAGTGTCTATGAACAAAGCAAGTTTGAGATCAGAATCTGAATGTCCATTGCAGGATTGTTGTGTAGAGGCTATGCCAAACGAATTGGCTACAATGACTCACTCAAATTAGAGCAATCTGAACACTACTCTGTTTCCTACTCATTAGTCAAGCCCAGATTAACAAGAATTTAGTATTTGAAGAGTTTCCACATTGCTATCAGACAGCTGGCACAAAGAATAAAAATATCTTTTATGAAATTTCAAGCACTGTTTAGTCAATTAAATCAAGTAAATGATTTGCAGCTCACACATTCACTGTAATCCCATAGTAACATCTGTATGAAGTCCAATTGAGCATCATTCCAACAGAAACCATCAACAAATTTTAAAATTAGTATCATAGTATGTGCACATACAATATATGTGCATAGAATTATGGCTATATTATAATGGTCCACTTCTCCTTCCAGGAAAATAGTTATTTAGTAGTAGCTCTAGTAAAACTGTATCCAAAACAGCCGCACTATATAGTTAAATTCCATGAAGGGACTCAATCTCACTCTAATTTAATTTTTGCATTCGACTTTCACTTTATTCAATGAAAATTGTTCTTTATTGCACCTTATTTCCAAAGACCAAGACAATGGGTGCTCAAACATTAGACAACATTCAAAACTAGGGTGTGTAATAAGAAGCACAGAAAAGTAAATATAAAATATATTTATCCACTTTCTTTTGATTTTAGTAGTTCACTTGCTTTCTTATTGACAGTGTATCAACACTTACAGGGAACCTGCAATAGCAGCCAGGATTTTTTCAAAGTAGGAAGGCATCCATCTCTTCATATTGAATTCCAGTTGCCTCGTTTGTTCCATCTCCTTTACCTTCTCCCTTACACCCCACTTGGCTGTCCTTGAACAATCCCAGCACATTTAATCCACCATGGTTGCCTCAGGGAATCTGAGGACCAACTTGCTTGGTAACACTTCTCCCCATGTCATACAGACATGTCTACCTATTCTGCTATTCAGTATCTACTGCTAAGTGCCACATGCAAGATTAACCTCAGTTTTGTAGTTCTCTTGATCTTTCTATCTAGAATACTTTTATGAAGTTATGTTTAATCTGCAGCTTCCTACTTTCTTTTGGAATCAGAACTGCTTATGCATTAGGTTACATACAACACTGATTTTACATCTTGATACTAGATTTCCACGTCATCTTGTCTACCTGCCCAGACAACCAATGTAAGTTTTCCAGTTTATAATTATAAATAATTTAATTAAAATTAATTAATTGTATTTTAAAGACTCTGAAAAAAGGCAAGAGATGCATTCACATCAAATAGCATAACAGCAACTGGTACAAGGTGCAGTACAAACTTGTGTTCCAGTGTGGTATCACAGTTGAAAACTTTCCATGGCAGTCATTACAGATGTCTGCAGTTTTTCCCCCTGCACTGGAAACATGACTCTACTCCTCTAACTAGTTGCTAGGAGGGCAAGGAACAGACCATGCTGAACTGAAGAAAATTATGCTGGTCTACTAAAACCCAGCAGCAGGAGCACACACTAATCCTATTATGAACATCTTGACAAAAATCAAATGAACAAGAGTACAATTATTTTAATTGTTTCCTTTTGCACATAAGACATGTCAAAAGCTATTAGACCAAATCTATTTACAAAACATTTACTGCATTTGTAAGATTTTGTGTTCGCATAAAACATCAGAGGATACAGCGACCACAGTCTTAGCCCTTGATAGGAGGCCTGATACAGCCTTTCAACCAGAATAACTTTCTGCTTATTAATATAATTCCATGGGACAGCAGTTAGCTCATTTTAAATGCTTTGCCTAGGCTGAGATTTTAGAATGCTACGCTATTTACTTCATTATCATGGAGACACTCGAAATGCTTTCCCTGCTACACCTCACTGACTCACCCCAGCCTTGGGCAGGTCTTCCCAGAGGAACTGCACTGCTCACCCTGGCCTACCCTGCAGCAGGTCTGACACAGTGCTTACAGTGCTTTCTTGCTTTGTTTCTAGAACCTAGTAGAGGTATAAGGACTGCCTGTACAGAGATATAAAAATATTGAAAGTTAATAACCTTAGCAGCTCACCTGGAAGGACAGAGGGCTGGAAATAACACTGGAAAAAACCAAGACTGTCAATTAAGCGTGAAACTGCTTCTAGTCCAAATGACTGTACTCATTCTACACACGTCACATGTGATCTGCTCTTTTTAACAGAGCATTGCATGGTGTGAACATGCAAACTGGGAAGCATCCAAGTGCCCTTTGCAATGCATTCAGTTCTGTGATGGCATTAAATCTAGGACCTCAAGTATGTGCTTAGGATGTGTAAATAAAGTAATTAACTAAAAAATATTAAAATTACAATGGATGACAACTACAGAAAAAACACACACTGTTAGTTAACTATTTAACATGCAGAAAGGAAGCTGCAGACAAAAACACATCTTACTGTCGCCTTGGTATACGCCATCCAAATTCAGCTTGCTACCCCTTATACTCAAATAATCTGGGGCCCATTGTTATACTATGAACACTTTGTAGAAAACTGACTTACCCACCAAATACAACCACAATATCTGAAGTGATTATTTATGAGGTAAAGTGCCTGCCTATACAATACGCAGATGTCATTATGTCCATTTTTATTTACCAAGGCTATTCCTTAGATCTTGCTGTGATTTTGAGTTACAGTGTCAGAAGAAGAGCAGAATATTTTCACATGCAGAAAGCACAAGGAACCAGACTCATTGTTTCTTTTCTTTTGTGATACTAAGGACTGCTATTAGATCTGTTGCACATATTAACTGGACAAGAGGAAGCAGTCCCACAAACTGTGAGCAATTATCAATGACACTGAAGTCAAATAAATAACTTTGCAGTCAAATAAAAAACAAATTGCATCAGAAAAGTCTACTTCCTGCCCAGCTCGTCTAATCACCCACTGAGCCTACTGAAGCATCAAATCTTCTTTGGGCATCTTCTTCCACTATAACCAGTGAATGTGCCACCCCCTGAAGACATCTCCACACCAAAACAAAGTTGACCTGCAAGGTCTGACAGTGTCTCCTAAAAAAACCAAACCAAACCATAACACAAACAAAACAAACAAACAAAAAAACCCAGACCCAAACACTGTTTTAACTTTGAGAATTTCTATTTTTATTGACTTAAAAAATTTAAAAATCTATTGTGTACTGAGTGCTACTAATACATTCTCTGGGACAGCAACACAAACAACTCAAGCTGGTTCAGCCCTCAGTGATCTGTTCTCCCACCTGTTACCAAATCCATTAACCAGAAGTGTTGACAACTTCAGATACCACGCTGGGTGTCAGTGCCAAATGGATATTCCTACAGCAACCCCCATGTCCAACTGACTCAAACATTATATTAACATTTTGCTACACAGTTATCCTTATTCTATCACACCCACTTGGTGGTTAAAACAAGAAAAGTTTTAGAGGTATTTTCATTTGAGACTGATAGAGAGGCTCCAAAACCAAGATCAAATTTTAAGACCCAAGGAAAAAATCAGTATAGAGAAATAAATTTACTTGGAGCCAAGATAACTCTGCTCCAATTTCAAAGGAAACTTTATAGTAGTCTGTTCCTTGTAGAGCAGAGCCCAGAGCATCTCTCAGTACTCACAAGTCTGCATTACATACTGGCAAAAAATTGAACTACATGCCTATTTTTCAATAAGCATGCATTTTCAAAGACTATCATTATACCTGTTGCCTTGGTATAATTGAACAAATTAAGATTTAGAAAATACAATGATCTCTTGATATTTATAAAGATCATTTAAGGAGATTACAGACATAATTTTGTGGGTACTTTTAACAGCCTGCAATTATTAACAATTGTGCAGACTGTAGCACATAAATGACTTTTTCCTTTGCTCTCATTACTGATGGGGAACATTATATCTTCAAAGTTAAAATACCTAATAATACAAGTTTTACAGCAGTTTTAACTGTATCCTTCTAGGAGACAGGAAGATGAGTTGTGCGTATCAACTTAAGGGGAAATAAGGAAAGGACAAGTCTTTAGTAAGGTTCAAGAGAACTTCAGCTTGTTTTGAATGAGTTGACAGATACAAATAATTTTGGGATTGGCTGAATAGAAATGATATTGCTTACTCATTACTTCACAGCCTAGGTAAACAGATATAGACCTAAATAGAGCTGAAGATACCACTATTTTACTTTTGAGAAAAACTACTTAGCAGTAACCTGCAAAACTGAGAAATAAAAGCAATTTAGTGGAATCAGGAAGTGTTAAGACACTTCAAAAGCAGGGAACTGTTATAGAGTATTCCCCCAGGAAAATATTTCCACATGGTAAGTTCAGCCTGCATGATGTACACATATGTGATTCCATGAAGATCCATGTACTAATCCCAAATATTAATTTCTTCATTTACACTGACATTTTTGTCAGAATGAAACATCAGTAAGTGCTATCAGAATGAGGCTTGGAACATATTCAGACCTAGCCAAGCATTACATACAAAGCTGAAAAAAATAGTACTTGGAAATTACCTTACCACTATTTTATCTTTGTGATTGAAATTGTAGTCAAAGAGTTGTGGTTGCTCTAAATTAGGACAAGCAACGAGACAGGCACAAGTGAATGAGATCAACATGAAGCTACTGAAATTTGTTGCAATATAAGAAACAAAAAATTAATATATCAAGGTGTTACCTAGAATCAATACTCAGTGTGTTTATAGCTATACAGAAAATATTTCCCTCCAGGGAAATCCAGAGTGATGCTATTGTACAATCTATTTCTTAGTTTTTAAGTATGAATTCACTTATAAATAACTAAGACTCATCAGAATATTAATGGAAAGAATGCAGATATGCTATCAAAGTTATTTTTCATGAAGTCACCTACAACAAGAATATTTCTTACGCAGCATATCCTTTCCTGCAGGTTCAAAGCAACTATTTTAAGCTCTTGCACATGTATACAATATTCAGGGTAGAAAAGAATTTTCATCCGCCCCATGCAATTCCATGGATACTTAAAGCTTATGAAACGTGAAGGTTGATGCATATCCTTTTCGCTCTTTATATGGGGCATTCATATGACTTTCAGTAACTAACCTGTGTAGCTACTCCTCATACTTCAGTTTATCTGATTTAAATATAGAATTTCAAGTGTACTATTTTTCCTTTTCCAAAACATCCTCCTGGCATTTCTTCCTGTGGCACAGAAATATCTGAACTTCCTTTAAAAGCTAATTTGTGCTGTGTTTGAAGATTTGACAGCCTTTAAAAGAGGAGAAATGTTTCCAAGTCAGGGACACAAATCAACATGTAGGATTTTTTTGACACCTGCCTTAAATTACTTTCTCAAAACAGAGGTCAGTAACATATTAATTAAGAATGAACTATGCAATTCCAAAGGGAAACAATGACTGGAGATGTAAAAAGTTGTGTTTAAAAACAAGGAAGAGGAAAGGATTTCATCTTAGGGTTACTGACCTTCATACTGCAGTTCATCTACACCCAGATATAAAATTATGGGTTGATTTCAAACAGCTGAAAGTTGATGAGCCACCCTGTGTTGTTAGTGGCCTCTGTGTAACTACTTAAAATAGCCCTTTGTGGCAAATACAGGTTTTTTATTCACAACACAGGATAAAACTCAGTTCAAACCCTGCAGATCAGTGCTTGTTATGCAACACATGATTAAGCAGTATATTCAGCCTGAAGAAGCCGTATGCTCACAAAAGCTCCCTGCAGATCTCTGAAGCAGCTGAACTTCTGTTGGTTTCTTAAGAAAAATCACACACCTGAAAAAACACAATGGATCTGATTTCAGGCTTAAGGCTTCATGTGTTAAAATGTATTGTCCTCCCAAGCCTTCTGTTTTTATACTTGTAACTCAACTTCAGAACACTGTTTAAGAAAAATAAAAGCAAACAGAAGACAGGCTTTCTCAGAATGTATAATAAAGGACATCATAAAATTTCTAGTGGACAAATGAGATAGCAAACTCTTTCAAGATGTTCACTCCACAGAAAATAGAATTGAGCTGAAGGTTCCCTGAAGGCCTTCATTTAAAATCCTGCTTTCAAAAAATAAAAACTTACTTACAAGGGGCATAAGACAACAAACAAGGACAGAAGTACACATTCCTCTCCAGTGAGTTCCCTGGAAATTGTCACAATTATTTTTTAAATTAGTTTCATTTTCTCAAAAATATGTTCCACAATCGACATCTTAAACCAATGCATCCTGCACTTCTAAAGCATTCACGCAGCTAGAATTTTGCAATAAACATTTGAAATACATATACAATATGTATATATTATTTTCTTTTCAGAATTCAAAAATATTTGGTACATATGTAAGTATTATTATACAGTCTAAATAGCATCTCATTGCAGTTACTGGTGAGCATTTTGACAGCCTCTTGGCAATATGTACATGGTGCAGTTTGCCTAGAGACAGCACAAGCACAGAGCAGAGCCGAAGTCATGGGAGCCTCTGGATCAAGCACAAAGCCAGGATGCAAACCACACAACTACAGAGCTGTGCCATGATTAGCCACAGCACACACAGGTTACTGATAGCAAGTTTACTCCCAGCTGATCTGTTTCTTTGTTTTCTGGATCTGTGTGCCTCACTAACATACAAGTATCAGGACATGCTGAAATTACCCACTGACTACATGTTTCATTTTCCCCTTTTCTATGGGAATTCATTAGCTGTCCAATAAAAAGGCACATTCTGCCTTTGGTTGCTGTGAAAATCCCACGACATACATTGCCAGCACCTAGCAACATGGCTTAGGTAATAGGAAAAAAAGAAAGTATTCTTTAAAGTCTATTAAAAGGATAGCACTTCCCTGTGTCTTTTCCAACAGCAGATTTTTCGTGCAGGTCTCCTTCCAAGAGAAGGTATCTTGGTAAATTCCCCTTTCTCCACATGAGGATGAGAAAAGTATTTCAAATTTGTTGCAACACAGTTCCACTGTGGTGAAAAAAGGTTGAAGATAAACAAGTTTTCATATCTACCTCATAAGGACACTGGAGACTATCCATTCCATCAAGGCCAACAAAGACGTAAATGGCAGGCCAAAGAAAGTGGACAATTTGGGGAGGCTTTCCTTGGCTGCAAAGAAAGCCTCCTGCCCAGGAAGACCAAATAGTCAAAGACCCACTTTGAGAGAGATAATACTTTAATTTTCACTCTGTTCTTTCCCAGCAGGTGTCCATCAGACACAGCCTCAGGGCATATAAATCCAACCATGCACTTCACCGGGTAAATTGAGCAACTGCAGAGCCACAGGCAAGTAACAACACAGACACATCTCTCTGGAAGGGAGATGTAGCTTCTGCCTACCCCTCCCCTGTAGTCATTCTCCATTGATCTTCACCACCAGCTTTCCATTGATTTGGAGCTACTTCTCCCATTGCTATTGTCAGAAGAAGATGCTAATACAGTCGTCCTCAGTAGTCTGAAGAGGTAGGGCAGCTACTTGCCCACAGGAGATTGTAGCTCTCCCAGATAAATAATTTTTCAGGTAATTAAAGACTTGGGGTCGCCAAAATTTTTTAGGTTAAGCAGGAATTCTGACTACTTGTGTTTCAAAACTTACACAGCATACTTGGGAAGGAAGCACAGAAACTTATTTACATTTGGGGTATTTGCTGACAGTATCACAAAAGTACAGGAGCCTGTCAGCCCACCAGCACAGATGAACTGGGAGCCAGAGGTGGCCCCAGCAGATGCAGCACCGTCACCAAGAGGGCACTACCCCAGGGAGTTTGAGCTGGGTGAGGCGAGAAGGATGGATAGCAGCAGATCCCAACCACAATCTAGTGATGGCCAGGCACAGGCAGCAGTCTGAGACCAACCCCAGGAGACAAACCAACAGCTCAGGAGCAGAACTGGGCACAGGCACAGCTTCCTCCATATCAGGAAGAGCTATCCTGGCAGCTCCTGGCAGCTCCCAAGACAGATCTGCTGCTGGCCAAGGCCTGGCCAATTAGAAATGGTGGTAACACCTCTGTGATAACATATTTAAGAAGAGAGAAAACAAAAACTGTTGCACAGTTGTAGGTGTGACAAGAGAAGAGTGGAGTAAGAACATGTGAGAACAACTGTGCAGACACCAAGGTCAGTGGAGAAGGAGGGAGAGGAGGTGCTCCAGGCACCAGAGCTGAGATTCCTCTGCAGGCCATGGTGAAGCAGCTGTGCCCCTGCAGCCCATGGAGATACCATGGGGATGCAGAGATCCACCTGCAGCCCATGGAGGAGACCCACACCAGAGTGGGTGAATGCCTGAGAGGAGGCTGTGACCCCGTGGGAGACCCTTGGAGAGAGGGGCCCTGCTCCCATGTTGGAGCAGCCTGTCCTTGAAGGACTGCACCCTGTGGAAGAGTGACTCATGCTGCAGCAGTTTTGAGAGGAGTGTTGCCCATGGGATAGACTGATGTTGGAAAAGGTCATTGAGAACTGTCTTCCGTGGAAGGGACCCCACAGTGGAGCAGGGCAACAGCTCCTCTTCCTGAGCAGCAGCAGAAACATGTGATGAACTGACCATAATCCCCATTCCCTTCTTCCCTGTCCTGCTGTTGGGACAAGGTAGAGCTGGGAATGAGGGAGGGCTGGGGGAAAGGTGTTTTTAAGGGTCTTATTTTACTTCTCATTATCCTGCTCTGATTTTGTTAGTAATAAATTCAATTCATATGTCTAAGTTGAGCCTGTTTTGCTTGTGACAGAATTTGATGAGCAAATTCTCCCAGTCCTTACCTCAACCCATGAAAGCTGTGTTAAAATTTCTCTCCCCTGTCCAGCTGCAGAGGGGAGTGAGAGAGTGGCTTTGGTGGGTGTCTGGCATCTAGCCTGGGTCAACCCACTACACACCTATTAGTGCACCTGGGGCCATGACACAACTCTTAAAATATTTACAGACCAATAAGGGACTAAGCACAGCATTGGGCTCTAGGGAGAGAGGGACGCCCCACCCTTCAGATACACTCAGTCTCAGCAACTCATCCATTGCACTATAGTGTAAGGACCAAAAGGTCCACCCCTCCTCCTTTCATGACTCCAGGTTTGCACATAAGTGGACTCCTTTGTTTCTATTTGTATTAATCTTGGCTCTCCTTCCTTCTTTCCCACTCAGTATATTGAGAGCAAAATCTTGTAAAAAAACCCAAAACAAAACAGCGAAAATTAAAAAAAAGAAGATCCTTCAATACATTAACCTAAAATTCATTTTCATGTTTGACTTTTATTTTTAAAAAATAAGCCCAGATTGCAGGCTCAAAAACATTGTTCAAGAAATTAATTCACCTAAGCCAGCTGAGACTGGTCAAGGCAATCAGTCCTTAAAGCTTCTCTCATCCTTGCTGAATTTCCACACCATTATTTTAAAACTGTTCCTCCTGTGGGTAAAACCAAGGCACTTGGGTGCACCTGGCACTTTTCCAGGTGTGGAAAGGGGTCACCAAGCTCTAGTGACTTGCTTGTTAAGATTTTCATATTTGTCCCAGAAACCTGGGAGCTATCTTTCCAGGTGTAGAGATGGGATGCCCCCTCTTGTTCTATGTGGCTTCTTCCTGCTAAGGCTGGTCCCCACCAGCCACCAGAGGAGCAAAGACATCCCACAGCTTTTAAGATCCAGTGAGGGGAGCTGCAAGGTCAAGCTGGGCTTATGCTCAAACCCCACCGTCCCCACGGAGGGAGCTGGACTGGCTACCTCTGCTGTCACCGAGTCTGTTGCTGTAGCCTCACATCTACCACGTGTGTGGCTGACCCAGGCAGCAAAAGGCACAGCAGCTCCAAAAATGAACATGTTACCCCTCTTCTCTGAGCTTCTGTCCCTGTAGTCAAAAGCCTCAGTGCCCCCAAAATGGGAGAGAGATGGGGATGTTTCAAGGTAAGATAGCAAATAAACCACAACTTTCAGTAAGAAACACAGCTTTAAGGACTCTCCCGTTTTATTGTAGGCTAGCCTTCCACCTGTGGTCTTTACTGACCTTTCCATTTATTCACAGTCTTGCAGATGGTGATTAAGTGTTTACTAGGAGCTTTATCAGAATGCTACACATGTAACAGTGGTGGCTTCATGCATACAAAATGCACCAACACCACCAGAAGCTCGTGAAGTGGTTTTGTATCAGCAACTGCATTGCATGGCATATTGGTGCTCTGCAGCAATTTAACTGCTTCCCATTATATTAAACACACAATATGGTAAAACATCACCCCACAGTTCCAACTGAAAATAAATGCTTTTCACACCTCATCTGTGGACTGTTTTTTGCTTGGTCACACAGTTGTCCCTCTCCCCTTCCTTCTGTCTCTTTAAAATGTGTGTAGCTCCCCGTGGCTGTGGAGGTAGGGTGACAAAACATAGTCTGAATTTGATGCAA
The DNA here is from genome assembly GCA_024500445.1 of Entomyzon cyanotis. Classification (NCBI taxonomy): domain Eukaryota; kingdom Metazoa; phylum Chordata; class Aves; order Passeriformes; family Meliphagidae; genus Entomyzon; species Entomyzon cyanotis. The sequence goes on from JAKEPQ010000739.1 coordinate 4,600,603, forward strand.
GTTTTCTGAAAGCTTTCAGGTCACAAGCTATGAATGCTTTTTAAGCAGTTAGTCTACCCACTGTGATTTGAGCTATCAGATGTCAACAGTAGGACAGTTTGTGCAACTAATTATATATGATAGCACCTGTAAGGAGTGATGTAAGGAGATTTTTAAGAGCAAGGATGTTTGAAGCATTTCTTGCTAACTCCTTTTGACAGCTGGTATCTGTAGTGTGCCATTTTTCTATTATTTCTAATGTGTTTCAGGATCTCACTAATTCAATCAAGGTAGGAAATTATCTCAGTTCAAAGGTTACACTTTGTTAGGTAGGTACGGTCTCTCTAGTTCCTTATTTGCAATAATTACACAGATTTTCATAAGGATTAACTTGAAAACAATTATTGAAGCTATACCTTATTTCTTTCTTCCTGCAATTAAATTACTGGTTTTCTCCCTTGAACACTCCTTGAGATTTTATCCAGACTTTCAATCCCCAACCATGTCAAGCAAAGCAGATTATCCAAGTAAAATCAACTCTTTACTATCATAGCAAAATTAAATCTATAAAGGGTCTGTAAGCAGAGTTCTTTGAAAACAAAACAGCCAGCTGAACTGAGTTAAGTGGAGAGGTCCATGTGCTGGAGGGAAAGAATGCCATCGTGAGGGACGTTGACAGGCTAGAGCGCTGGGCCCACACAAACCTCAGTGGGTTCAACCAGGCCTTGTGCAAGGCCCTGCACCTGGGTCAGGCCAGCCCCAGCATGAGCACAGGCTGGCTGTGGCTGGTTTTGGGAATGAAAAGCTCAACATGACCCAGCAGTGTACACTGGCAGCCCAGGAAGCCAACCATATCCTGAGCTCACCAAAGGCAGAGTGGCCAGCAAGGGGAGGGAGGGGATTCTGCCCCTCTGCTCTGCTCTGGTGAGACCCCACCGGGAGCACTGCGCCCAACTTTGTGGTGCCCAGCGCAAGAAAGTCCATAGGAGGGACACAAAGATGGTTAAGGGACTGGAACACCTCTCCTGTGAGGAAAGTCTGAGAGAGCTGGGGGTGTTCTACCTGGAGAAGAAGGCCTTGAGGAGACCTTATAGCACCTTCCAGTACCTAAAGGGGCCTGGAAGAGAGATGGAGGCCTGCAAGAGAGTCTTCACAGGGGCAGGCAGTGACAAGGGAAAACAGCCTTAAGATGAAGGAGGGTAGGTTTAGATTAGGTTTAGATTTACATATTAGGAAGAAATTCTTTTGTGAGGGTGGGAGGACACTGGAACAGGTTGCCCAGAGAGGTTATGGACTCCTCATCTGTGGAAGTGTTCCAGGCCAGGCTGGATGGGGCTCTGAGCTACCTGACCTAGCAAGTGGCATCCCTGCCCATGGCAGGGGCGTTGCAGCTGGGTGATCTGTAAGGTCCCTTCCAAGCCAAACTATTCTAGGATTCTCTGATTCTATGGCATACAAAATGAGTCATTTCTTCAGTGTAGCTTGAACACACCATGGAAGGGCAGATGGTTCAAAGTTTCAATACCCTATAGCCTAAAACTTTTATCTTAACCTAGAAATTGTTAATTCAATAAGTAGCTTGTCTTGTCCCTATTAATTTATACATCCACATTATTTGACACATGTTGATAGGCAGCAGATTAGTGAGACATAACTGAGCTCAGCATTCTCTTTCCCTTGCATTAGAAATCAGTACATTAGAATGAGCAAAAAATGATAGAATAGCCCAGTCATCATATTGCAGAATTGAGCAGCCCTGAGAGGTAGAGAAATGCGTGACATCTATGTCAATTAAAAAAATGCAGTAGAGACGTAATATTACTGACAAATTTGCAATTCATATAGTTTTGCTTGAATAAGGGCAGGAGTAAACCCAGTTTTTCACCCAGTGAAAGCGCAATATATTACTTGCAAATTAGAGAGGCTTTATGTACATTTTCAAATACAGCAGATCCATCAGGTCTACCAGTAGCACCCATCACAGAAGTCCAAGATGCTGAATTTAATCACTGTCACTTAGCTAGTCTGTCAGCACTTCAGCCATGGTCACTCACTCAGTACCTCAGTTAGTTGTTAAGTATTTGTCTGCTTTGGAAATTTATGACACCTGGGTTTATAGAAGATTTTATGTTAGGAAATATTCCACTAGGCTTTGATTGCAATTTTTTTATTGTAATCATACTGTTTGCATAATTGGCATAGGGATCTTCATAAGATTAAAATTTCCAAAAGTGGGTTAAAGTCTTAAGAAGTTTAAAATGTAACAAGTTTGTGAGGTGAAATCAGGTACATGTTAAATAAGTAGACTTTACTAGCTGTAAGAAAAGCCCCTGCTGCAGGTTTTCAGGATAGTCCCCTAACTCCCTTTAAGTCATTTCACATATTAATTTTGATTTATGTGTCTGGTAGGTTACTGTTAAAGCATTTTGCAGCATGCCCTGAAAAAAAAAATAAAATAAAAAAGGAATCAATGCACATCTTATACTCAGTAAGCTGAAATATTACAAATGGAAATCACTTGGTACTTACAGAATTGTTAAAGATCCTCTTGCATGTACCTTCTTACTGACAAACAACTTTGAAATGTCATCAGCAGCTTAAGTTTGTTCTCCTTCTTCCATAGTTATCATAGTTACAGCCTTTCTATGAGAAAAGGAAAAGTCACAAGAAACCAAAGCAAGACAATTTCCTTTTCTGTCCTAGCCTCCTTTTTTTTTTGTTAGTATCTCGAAAAAATAGAAACTCACCTATTTTTAATAATTGCACACCTACATTTTCTTGTGTATGCAGAGGATTTGCATGCTCAAAAGCCATCTCACTAAAACTGTGCATTGATGTGCCCACCCAGTCCTGGCACAAAGGGTCCAGTAATAATTTTCCTGCAAGTGAGAGTCAACGTCCTTAATAAAGCAAATTAATATCCTGCTTTTCCGAAGCTGACCAGAGATATGTCAGCAAGAGCTGAATTGGCCTAGGAAGTATGCTGAGACTCTGACTCCCACTTTGGGATATATTTTATTTCATTGAGACTGTGGCAACTTGCTCTCTCCTCATTCCTCATAATTGGCAGCCATCTTCATGAGCCAATTTTTTTCTTATTTTTCTTCCTCAGCTAGATTAGTTTGCTGATCCCAGTGCAGGGAGTCAAAGCTGCTTCAGCCAACACAACCTCATGTACAAAAGGAAAACATCACAGACACCTTCACCTTCTACCCATAGTCCATGCCTAAAGCATGTTAAACTAGCCAAATAAATAAATATAAACTAGGAAATGCTCTTGAGTACATAGCATCCTCACAGCCCATTCCAGAATGGAGGACTGTGGGCTGACAAGGAGGGGTGGTTTGCAGGCATCACTGTTAAAAACAATTCTCTTCTGCAGCAGCAAAGAGGAAGCCTCACTACTGTTGCTCACAATAGAGGGGCTGCAATGTCTTTCCACTTCTCCTAAATCCATTTTTATCTAGGAATTTACCAGCTTTGGATAAGTCTATCCAGAAGCAAAAAATGAGCCGATTTTGTTGTTTCCATCACAGACCAGCTGTAACTGAATCAGAAACTACAGAAAAAGTAACTGAAGAACAAGTGCTTTTGTAGGTTGTCTTAAGTGGTGCTCTACAATTACTCAAGTCTTCAAAGTAACTGAGCTTTGATTTGAATGTCTTTACATCAAGAGGAGCTTTCTATAATACTAATAACTGAGATCTTAAAAATTACTCAATACAGCTTCTCACTTCCTCATTTAAATGCATTAAGAATGAGTTTTGCTTCCCATTAATATTTTTTGCTGCCAGATTTCTGTGCCCATTCTTACAGAGTGAGGTGGCAGTTAAACCCCTTTCAATAATCACACAGGAAAAACAGGATTCTGGGCTACCAATAGTGTTTTTTCTTTCAAGTGACAGAATATAGGCAGTCCAGGTAGTACTAAGCAAACACATATGACAGCACTATCAATCCCCTTTTCTTCCCTCAAAAAAAAAGGTTGTTGAAGCTCTAAATCTGTTAGTTATAGTTATGACTATTACCAGCTGCAAGTATAGTACTGTGAAAGGAAATATTAACCACATAACTTTAATGATTTATATTTTATAGACACAGTACCACATAGAAAATTATTACAGATTTTGGTAGTCTCAGTGTATTGCATGGGAGGGCAGTAAAAAAAGTTGATACCAGTGGCAATATTTTCTAGTTGAATCTTGAAATACCTACTCTTTGAAAAAAAGTCTTGGGGTCTAATGCCTCTGAAATGAAAAATTAACTTGGTTTAATATTTTATTAGACAAGACAAATATTATTCTAAAATGCAAAAAGGTTTCAGTTCTCATTTTGGTAAATGCCATTTGATTACCTATCAAGAAATGAGCTACTGATAATTTGAATACCTTAGAGAATTTAGAATCATTAATTAACCTAGCATCGTACTTAGGCAAGCTCATAAGTGTGGGTGTCTGAATATCTTCAATTTCTGGTGTGAAAATAATAAATCTGAGGTAAATAGTTCTAGTATTACCAAATACTTCCCCCCAGAGTTTTGTTCCCATTGACACCAGGACTGAGAGGAGTCCTGTTTTAAATCCTAATCTCTTTTCCACAAGCAAGGTAAGGCAGAGACAACAAGCCCTGAAGAGCTAGGCAGTACATTCACCAGCTAGCACAACATATGTGCAATGCTTACTGAGAGAAAAGCAAGAACTAAGGTCCTACCCAGGGCGTGGTGATGATGTCCATGCTTTAATCAATACATCTGAATGAGCATTTTCTTGTGAACAACTAAATAAACTTCTTGTTTGCTTTCCCCTATCAGCTCCATTTCTCCCTTTTCAGGTTTCAAATTCAAGGCACTTTCTTCCTTTGTCAAAGCTTAATTATATCCCCTCATTTGTTTTTCATGGCTGGTGAGGAGTGATCAGAAAAGACTAGCAGATATGAATAAGAAATCCCTGGAATACAGGGTAAGCTGTGGAGTCTGTTAAATTTTAGAAGAAAACAAATTTCAAATGAACCCATTTAGGGTTAAAACTGGCAGTTTGCACCTTCTTTTCCCACTCTCAGCTGTATGTTCTTTTAAATAGGGCATCTACTGAAATAGCTCAAGACTAAAGTTCCCATTGAAACCATGAGGGACTGAGGGAAGCTGGATACTGCACGTATTTCAGAACATTATCTGACAAGATGGTTGCAATTTGTTCAACCCTTCAGACACAACTTTTCCTGACAAACTAGAAAACAAATGCAGAAAAACAGATTACCACTACTTGTTTCCCAGGCTTGAACAAGCAGATGATCTGATCTATTGCAAATCTATTGAAAACACACACTGTGGTACTCTATTACCCTTTCCAAGTCACAACCACAGTTTCGAGCAGCTGATTTTTAACCTCAAAACAAACGCAAAACTGCAGAAAATGTGCAAAGCCACAAACCTCAATGATGCACTCCTCCACTTATACAAAGGAATTATTTCTTTTTTTGTCTTGCCACCACGTCCATGGTAAAAGAGGGTTTGATTTGAACCAGGGGAAATCATCTTCAGTGGAAACAATGTAAGCACAGTCAAGCAGATGTCCTTTTTGTATGGATGAAGACAACGGTGAAGACATCATCTTAATTGAAGTGTTCAAGAAAATTACTTGATTTTTCACTTCAAAATTATACTTACAGGTAATTTTCCTAAGACCAGCTGTATTAAAACTATGTATCAGAACAATATGAACATAGGAGCATTTGGTTCTTCATTTTCACCAGAGATCCGCAATTATCTATTCAATGATTCATTTTTCTAAATAATTTCATCTTCAATGCAACAAACTGTAAGTCTTTTTTCTAGTATTCAGCTAATGCCAGAAACATATCTTAAAGTAAATATTGATTACATTTCCTGATTAACAAGGTGGGGAAAGGCTATGCATAATGCCAATATGACCAAATCATTTGTAAACCCAAAAAACAATGGGTAAGGCAACCAATTAATTAGGAACTGGTCAAGACATTTGTTTGAAGGTACTAATTGTGGTTATAGCAATTTTTCATTATGAGTCTGTAAAAGTATTGTTAGTTTCACAAAGTTAACAATTTTCTCACCTTTTGTTGATTTCTTCAAAGGTAGACTTGCTTCTCTTGTTCATTATCTGTTGTTTAAATGGCTACTTTGATATTTTGATGCTTTTATGCTTTTATGCTTGTAAGCAATTCTTACCAGCTACAAAGGCAGTTAGTGTTTTAAAGTACCCTAGAAATAAACATGTCAGAGAAAAATGTAGAATCACAGAAATGCAGACACTTCAAGTAACACAAATAATGGCCTGTGTTACTGAGCCTTCATCTCTTTCCTAAAGGCTGCTAGCACCCTTCCAATTTTTACTGCATTACCTCCTAAGTACTGCTGGTTGAATCTAATTTTGCTTTTCATTTTCATTCCTCAATCCTACCATGGCACATCAAATAGAAAAATGGATTCCTATGTGTCTTTTCTCTCAGACTTGACAGCTCAATATGCGGGGTGAGCCTTAAGGTAATGTTACAGTACAAGGGGTTTCCTCCTGCTGCCACCCCCCTGCACAGCTCCAAACCCATTTAGCACACCCCACCTGCACTCTCATTACTGCAGTCTTTCTCTTCTGTGTCCTGTGTTTGGCAATGCCAGAAGAAATTTTTATTCTTGTAACAGTGCAGCCTTTTGGAACACAACATGCTCACAACAGAAATCACTCACAGCTCAGACAAGACCCAGAGTGTAAACACAAAAGCTGCAGAAGGAGCCACAGCAGTCGCCCCCTTTTCTATCTGGGCTGAAACTTATCTTTTTCTTCCTCAGGTTTGCAGATGGACACTGAATTCAGAAACCTATCTCTCTGAAATTACTGTTTTTAAAACTTTTCAACTTCGTCTCAACTCAAATAAATTTAAACTTATGTCCCCCTCTTCCCTCCATTTCAGTTAGGTGAGCCAGTACCTCTCTCTGTTTCAAGGTGTGATGGTTCCTTAGATCTCTATTTCATATAAAGACTTCTTAAATATGCAAAATTTTTTCTATCCTTTGGCACAATTTTATGTAAAGATATTTTCACTAAGGTAAGATAAAAGTCATTAAGAAATTCTTATGGTGTCTATTTAAGTTCTGCCTCTACACTCCTAAGCCAACATTTAGAAGAGGGTGAGGTTTATTTCATTATTATTACCAAGATTATAAATCCATAGTTCAACTATTAAACTATAATTTGAGCTAATGATGGTTAATTACTAGAAGTCATAGAACTAACTTCCAATAACAAACTGGTTGTATGGCAAGAAAACCTGAGTGCACTGTCTTATTCTATCTATCCACCATGAGCTTTTGTAAAAATATTTTCTTTAGCCAGTATGAAAGAAATGTATGGAATTTTCCATCCTTAGAGCCTGGTCTGTGCTGCAGACTAAACCCTGGACAAAACTTTGCAATGCTATTGTAAACTCCCAGGGTGAGAGTATTTCTTGTCTAATTCAGTCTTCTTTCCATTTAGTCTTGAACTGTAACATTCAGTACCACAAAGTTTCCAGTATATAGTACTGCTACAGACTCGTGTTTGGATTCACAAGAGGTCAATCAGTGCTGCCTACTGTTCGAGCTGCAGCTCCCCTTCAGAAACCTGTGAACTAATGTGCATCTCTCCAAACTGGCACTCCCAAATGCTGGAGCCTTCCAAGGCTGAGCTACACTTCTATGAAAAATCCTGTCGTATGTCTACATTGACTTCATGAAACTTTAGTTCCCACCTGAGTTTTCATCATCAACATTCAGAATCCACCTAGTGAACAAAGGATGTCTCACTCTTAGTTCTTCTGCTAATAAAGATGACAATATATTCAGCTGGCTAGAGTAAGGGAGGTCTGTCATGTGCAGATATGTATATAGGGCAATATTGTATGGCAAGTGTAATATCCAGTGTTTAAATTTAGGCTTTCAGTATGATTTCAGGCTATGTCAAGTACAAGACAGAACAACAAAAAGAGTGACTGAATACCACCCATGTTGTTTTGAAATGGAAATATAATCACAATTGGAAGTGTCAAACAATATTTGTCTATAGCCGCAGATACCTCAGCCACAGTTAAGTAGGTCTTGCCAGGGTCCTTGAAAATAGGCCATGTTGGCTCTAACTATCTGAAAGGGAAATCCAGATTAATATAAACCTTTTTATCACTCTGTCTCTGTTCACAGTCAGTATAAATTCACAGTTTTTCAGCTTTTGTATTTATAGCACATAGGACTTTGACCACAAGAAGCAACATCCATTTTTGCAAAAGTGTCTGAACTGTGATGCTTCTGTTATATGAGCAAGAGTTCCTAACTTTGATAGCCTTTGAATCCCAAAATACCTTCAATATGCTGGTCCATTGATTAAAATATAAGTTATCAGTCTGACATGATAAAGAAATAAAAGTGATAGAGAGCTGAACATTTGTCCTAGAAATTCAGTTTGAATATAATTTTAATGTTTTTGATGGTATTCACAGGGGCTCTTACCTTTTTCACCTAAGCATTTGAAGGACCCTGAGTGCTAAAACATACATTATGACAATGTCATGGCAGGTCATCTCCCAAAAACATCAACACAGCTTGTAAATTTAAAATGCCCAGCTAAGGTGAGATATTGAGGGATGGTCAAGGGCTTTATTCTTGTGGTGCCCAACACTCCTGTAAGTTTTGAGAGCACCAGCTGGAGGTCCCAGATCTTTTCCATCATATAACACAAAGCAATTTTTACCAACTCTGTGACAGTAGTGTTTCACACATGGGCCTGGGTTGAGATGTGTTTCTGGTGGGCCCATAGCTCATCCTGAAATGAACCAGCATCTTTTTATTAATTAGAGGTCTGCTTTTCCTGCAGTACAATAAACACACATGCCACCTTCTCATGGATTTGTAACAATGTGCCCACCAGTTTTTCCATGTTTTTGGGTGCCAGATTTTGATACATTTCTGACAAGCAGCATGAGTATAGATAACAGGACATAACACCATCTGTTCAGAACTGATATTTTCTCTGCAAAATCACTTTATGTTGTGCAGCTGATTCTTGTCATCTGTTATCTCAAAACTTCTAATATTTCACTTCAGCTTTAGCTATGAGCACACATATGAGATATACATGTTTCCGACTGAAGAAGCAGATGAACAGTTACTTATTGGCTGCAGTTTTACATTCAAGAAAAGACAAGTCACTTTCACCCAGTTCAGCCAGGAGCATTCTGAAGCTTTTGTGTGTTAGGAGTATTGCCACTTCTATAAAATAAAATATCATCTAGAAGGTTCTCATACATTGCTGTGCTTCATTGCCCCATTCACTCTTCATTAGAAATTATTCATCAAATATTTAGCTACCCAGAGATATTCCCTAACCCTTATTAAATATGTCAAATAATTTAAGAGTACCTGGCACATGTTTATTTTGCACTTGTCCCTGTCCTTCTGATTTTTAAACATTTTGTATTTAAAAGGACTCTAAACCCAGAACTGTGACACAGTTTTGGTTTGAAGCCTTTGCGCAGGGTAAACTCAATAAAGATTTCCTAATCAGTATCAGCAATGCACTGGTGCGAGAAAGAAGAGTAACCAGTCTGAGTATATTCATTACTCAAGTAGGCTAATATAATGCTTTTCTCTACGCATCTATAGAGTATCTCACCAGGCAAATATCTGTGTCTTAGAGTAAGATTGGTAAAATATATTGTATAGCAAGGTTAAATTGTTAAGTTTGGATAATCATGACTGAAAAAGAGTACAACTGCTTGTCATGAAAAGGTGGATGCCTTCAGCAGAGCTTGGAGAAAGAGATCCATATTTCCATAAACAACAGGGATTATTAATTCCAAATTCTTGTTATTTAGACTTTGACCTATGATTCATGTGGCCTTTATTCTTACAGCATCAGTCTTAGATGGGTGGCAGAAGTGCTGCTGCTCTGCATTCCCAACTTTCAGGGAATTGCTAAAAGCAAGCAAGCTGTGCCCCCTGACAATGAGGATTTTTCCTGGTTGGTTGGGTTCCCACTACAGTCCTTAGACTGTCCCACAGGCTATGTGCTTTGGGCTTGCCTCCTTGCCTCTCCCTAGATTTAGGACAGCAGTATTGCAACAATTAGTTTCACTGTCATCATGCCTCGCTGGCATTGTCAAGGCACTTGGAGAATGAATTTCATACATCTTTGGCTTAGGCCATGCTGTCAAGACAGAAGAGACAGATACCTACAGCTTCATCGCTCAGCAGCAGACTGCTGGGTTGGCATTTACCGATCAAAAGAAACATTGCCTGAAGAATTTCCTCTGTCCAAAGATAAAAGGAATACAATACTTTCATGGTAAATTTGTCTGAGTGCATTCAGTTACTATTCTTCGGGCATGAAATAAGAAGCTGTTTGTAGAAATCATATTCCCAAACAAAGTCCCCTGTGGGAAGAGCCAGATGCTCAAAGGTAGTCAAGTAACACATCTTTATCTTAGCTGTCACAACATTCCCAACCAGAATATATTTTCACAGCTCCCTCCACACTGAACTAGGTTCTGCAGCTATTTATCACATATTGGTCAAGCACGTGCAGCCCCTCTCCTAGGGTGGGAATATAAAAGGTATACAAATATACAGAAGTTGTCTTTGTTGCCTGTGCAATATGTTGTTCAGTGGGTCAGCAAGAGACCCCCCTCAAGTACTGAAGCTGCAGCTGTTGAAGGGATTAAGAAATCTTAAGCAAAAAGTCAACTTCTGGAGGCAGAGTGAGCTCTTCTATTACTGTGTTTCAAAGGCTTTTGAAAGCCTTGAGGCTAGTATGACTCATACCAGTGGCTTTTATACCAACGCCTAAACAAAGAAAGTTTACTTTTGTGTTGAGCATTTGTAAAAGTTTCAGCACAACTGAGGACTACCTTTTGCTGTTCTAGCATCAGGTCTCTGCTGGGCACTCCTAGCAGTCCTTCTGAAAATCCCATCAGTGGGAAACACAAGGCTCAGCAAGAATTTGGGAAACAAGCACCTGTCATTCTGCCTCACTGTTGTGACTCAGGGCTTTGCTCCTCCAGTGTCTTCACATAAAACATACACTCACTAAGGTTCACAGCCTTTGAACCTCAGCAAGGAGGCCAAATGTTTGAGTCATTTAAAACCCGGTGGAGAAAGGAAAAACGCAGCCACCCCCTGCCAGCTGGAGCCTTACTTAATTCACTTACACTTCATTTCAGCATGCTACATTTTCAGGTAAGCCTCATACAGCAGACGTGGGTGGCATTTACCATGCCATAATTTTTCTTCTTTTAGGTCCCTTTGACCTGGCCCCTTATGGCCTTCCAGTCACCCTGTTAAGTACCTCATGAATTCATCAATGGTCACGAGTACACACCTTCCAGCCCTCCATTTTACTGAGTCCTTGTGTGATTGCTGGCTCTAGTAAATCCAAGCATGTTAAGCAGAAAAATGGTTGTTCATAGCAAGTGAAACCAAGAATAAAACCAGAATGAGTGGCTCAGCTGTTGATGTGACTACTGCCTAATGCCATAGCAACCTGACACGCATTTTAGAGCTTTCATGAAGGCCTAATGAGGAGCTCTCAACCTCTTTGAACAGAGCAAAGCTAACTTCATTTAGGTACATTTAAACACTTTCCTTATGTGTGATCCCTTGAAATATCTGATCTTATGTTCTTGCTTCAACTTTTTTAAGAGATCCAGGAGCAACTTGCATTTGCACAGCAAGAAGGACACAGCAAAGTTAATTTTATAGCCTGCCTTTCTTAATTCCCCTGTTTCCAACCTTTTCTAAGTTTTACTCATGTGTTTTCCCTTTCATCTTCCTCTTTTTAGTTGGGACATAGATGAAACACAGAGAATGGCAAAATAGGGATGTAGTCCACACCCCAAGCCTTTAGTTGACGAATAACAAATCCTAGGGCTCTTGGGAGCCAGTTCTCCTCAGTCTGTACAGATACACTGCCTAAACCTTCTCATCTGCCTCAGTTGCACTGGCAGCAAAATGCTTACAAATATTTTCATGGGTTCCAATTGTTCTTATGCATATGACACATATCTTATTCAAGCTTGCTCACTGGGAAAAATGAAAACCCTCGTCATAATTAGAAAGTTCATCTGAACGACAATTTAAAACCTCCTGATCACAAAAGCATGTGGTGAATCTTACCAAATCCTTACCTTCCCAGTATTTTGACTTCAGTTTTTGAAAACCATTTCTAGACTTAGAAAACCTGTCATATTGACGACACCAAAGCTTAGCCATTCTGTGTATACAGAAAGCAAGTTGTATTGCATCAGGGGAACTTAACCCATCGCAGCTGGTACAAGCTTATCCATATGGTTTCAGTTGACATACATTTATCTTCTTTATCTTATCCTATCCCTTCAGAAATTGTGTTTTGCCTTAGAAAATAATACAATACTGTTAAAACAAATCCTGAGAGTATAATTTCTAAAGTGTGGCTGCTGAAGGCAGGTGACCTTTATGTTAGGAAAAAAAAAAATTATTAGTCCAAACAAATGTTAATAACATTTGGGTTAAAATAGGTAAAACTTTTAGTCCTGCAAGCACTAGAATTCCACTGTTGAAAGATCATATATAAGTTTTGTACTGCAATACACCGTTTCTGTTTCAGTATTTCCATGACCTTTTCTCCAATCTGTAGCAATTCCCCAGATTGCAGGTGCTTGTCCTAGACTAGTTTTTTCTATTATTTCAGTTATATGCTTGCCACAATTAATTTATTATAGCTCTGGTATTTACTCCTCCCCTCCACCTTCTCAAATGATTCTTTACCACCTTTGAGCTCAACCTTACAGATTTGCCAGTGCAGATATGACCAAAAGGAGTGGGCCCAATGCTTCCCACATCACACTTACTGCACGTGAAGAGTCCAAAAAATGTGCACACAAGCTGTAAATATCCATAATCTACTGCTGAATATGTTACTCTCAGCAGGTCCTTTCATAGCCAGCTCTGTTTAAGGTGACCTCAGCATCTAGACTGAAGAACACCTGTGTGTTCTTTAGTATGAACATGTTACTTAACTGGTACAGGGCATTTCTGCCCAGTTATTTGGTGTAAATGTCTGTGTTCTTTCACATAGCAGATAGGAGTTCAGAAACCCAGTCTAAAAACCTTTACTTCACTGTTTGTTTATGCTCCTCCAGATCTTGTAAATATTTGAGTAAGCTGTTTTTTCAAAGTATCCTATTAAAAGGACTTCTTTTTCAATTTATATTGTTCTGCTGAATAATAAATAGTTTGCCATTGATAGCACTCATATTGGCGGGGGAAGGCCTAAAATGTAAGGGTAATTATCTGTGTAGGTTTCTAGTTGATTGCAATTATTGTATCTTCTTTCTTTATTAATAACTCGGCGTAAATTTGTCCTGACTCTCAGTATTGGTGATGGAGAGTGAAGGAAGCACTAGAAGCTGCAGTCCTGGCTTACAGGACTCCCAAGGGATGTTTACTGTTTTTGTTGCACCAGACCTGCATATTTTCAACAACATAAGCACAAAAATTAGCTCCATCCAGCACTGATTAGCAATAGTATTCATAATCAGTTTCATTACGCTTATTTGCTCTTTCTTAAAGAGGAAACTGTGCCATTTCAATTTCTCTTGCAAAATCAGTCTCTAGCTAGAAAGGACTGTATCTGACAAAAAAACATATTGGTTAAAGCTGACTGCCCCCTTCACTCTTTAGTATTTTTAATTAGCAGTTTACAAAAATGCAGTTTTGGAAGTAGAGCACTACCTTTTCCTCTTTTCACAATACTTCCTAATTACTGTGAAACGTGCACAAGTGATACTGTAGCTCTCAGTCATACTAGAGTTTTCTCTCTCAACACACAGAGGCCTTTCCCCAGTGGGGCAGATTAATACAGTTTTCCAGTACCTTTTGGAGTTTTCCTATAGAACAAAGCAATTCTTTTTGGATGTCTCTTTGTGATCAAAATTAAACCTTTCCAAGTCAGAACTCAGACTGACTTAATTTTTTAATTAAGACATTACACACAGGAGAGAGAGCTTTCCTTGGTAACTTGCTTCAGTTTGTTACTAGCCCCACAGGGTGCCTGGGAGCTAATGAAGTGAAGGAGGTCCTAATTATATAGCCCAGTGACAAAGTACCACTCCATTCAGGGCAAAGCAGAGGGATGAAAAGGTTAGGATGACCTTTTCATCCCTCTGCTTTGCCCTGAATGGACCCTTCCTGTACAAGTCTTAGATAACCTACAAAAAGGAGAGTTGAAGTCTGTGTTGCTTCCAAGAGGGACAAAACAGGAGGAAAAGCGACAACCTTAAATGACCTTTTGTTGAGAAGGAGAGAGGTTATCAAACCAAAAGGTGAGAGGTTGTTTACTTTTAGACTTGAAACAAAACCCGTGTAATTGATTCAAGTGATACTAAGCATCACATTGTCTCAACAGTTTACTTAGGACGCTTTTGATCAGCATTTAACTGATCAAAGTATTAACTCAATTATTTAGCTTTGCATTTTCAACAAGTTATTTATCTTTGCATTTACAACATAAGCTATCTAATTAATTGAAGAGTTTCTTGCTGTGTGCAGCTCACATTTCTTTACAAGTCAAATAATTTTTGCTGACTAGGGACGGTGTCTCATATAGGAAATAGTTTTCATAACCTATTTAATTAACACTAGAGTCCTGCAGTCCTGCATGCCTTAACTTTTGGCTGGGGGTAAGAAGCAATACAGTATCCTGCCCATTTCTACGGGGGAAGAGGTAGAGAATTTAATTGCAGTTTGGTAAAGAAAAAAATAGAGAAAGGTTAATTCTTTTTGGTTCCTTTGATATACAATAGAAATATTCCTTCCATGTGTCATCTTTTCTAGAGAACAGAGTTGCATTGACAGAAATCAGTCCAGAAACACAATGATTAGGGAGGTGTGCAAAGGCAGACAAAAAACTTTATTTTTACTGCAGACCTTTCAATGTGGTAAGTTGTGTGACAGCAAGTGACTTCATGCACTATTTAATTTGCGAACTTCTTCAAAGAAAATAATTAATCCAAATGCACATTTCTGCAGCTTGTATTTTGCCTTTCTCTTGGTTCATGTACTATTTCAATATGCTCATTTCCATATCTGTTATTATTCCGACACCAGTACATCATTAATTAATGGCAACATGTTTTTCAAATTGCAGACTGAAGACAGTTACTCAGAATATGTATAAGACATCCTCCTTCACTGCACCAATGCCTCAGGTATCACATTCAAGAAAGCAAAGGTTGCTTGCTAATTCAGACTTAAGATAACTGTTCATTAATTGCTGTCTGCGTGAGATACAGCAGAAGCTTTATTGGTTTTCTTGTAGCTTGAATTTTCAAATGAGAGTAATTAGGGAATATTTTTTACTAAGTGCTTCATTTATTAAATATACCTGTTCCTTAGAAATGCCAGAGAAGCTTGTTACATGGATAGTCTTGAAGTAATTAAGGTTGATAGGAGCCTATCAGAATTCATTTTCTAGTCAGATAGTATTTACTCTGATCCTAAGGGCTTTCTAGTTCATTTCTGTTTAAGATTTTTGATCTGTGCTCTTATCATCTGGGAACATGTCTGAGCAGTCAACTAAGAACACCTCTCATCAAAAGACACACCTCATGTGGAAGAAGAACTGATTTTTTTGCTGCTCATTCTATTGCTCAGAAGAAAACTTGATGCATGATGTAAAAGATCGACCTCTTCAAGTTTCAACAAACAATCTACAGCATGAGAATAATTAATTTCTTAAATTTACAGCTATTGGTTTCCGCCTCTGTTTCTTGATTTTGTCTCAGGAACTTACAAGTTAAGACTTTGCAGGAGAGAGAGCCATCTCTGTCTAGATATTTCCTGATAGACTGTGCCAGTGGAGAGACTTCATATGGCAAATATTTCTGGAGATAAATAATTTAAACCTAGGGCCTGCACATATACACAGAAAGGAGGAGAGGGAGAGAAAAATTAGCTGTGTAACTAAATTAATATCTCCCAACACAAACTGAGAACATCAGCTCTGTGGCAGCAGCTTGCAGGGGATCGGACTGCGAGCTGCCAGCACCCAGCATGCAAAACAGCTGTTCAATAAAATTTCTGTCACCTTCCCATGGGGCTGGAGCATTAGCAAGCTGCCCTGGGACACCCCTCCACCAGGGCCAGCCAAGAGGTGTCAGCAGCCTTGCACTCTCAGCTGGGTGCTGGCCAAGGGATCAGTAACCCTGCGAACACCCACCTCCTGAGAACACACCCCAGGCAGCTGCCCAAGGAATATGTTGTCCTGCCATCGCTCAGGCTAAAATTATGCTCTGAGCAGCATGAGGACCAGGCAACAGGATCAACTGTGCCCAAGTCAGCTTCGGGAGCTCCAGCAGACCTGATGAAACAACGCCTTTTTGATAAATGTTTCTAAGATTCCATTCCTGAGCAAAACTGTTGCACCTGTGGGCAATGGAGATGGGCTTTCCCCATGGCAGAGACTGCAACATGTGCTCACAGGCTGGCAGAGATGCAGCATCTGTGCCCCTGCTGCTCTGAAAAAAAGGCTTTCCACTGCCAAACAAGATGAGAAGTGATGTCTGCAGTACATAACTGAGCAAGGCTGGGGCCAAGAATTCTGTCGTCTCTTGCGAGGCCCTGAGAGAGCTCCTATCTGTGTTCATCTCCAGCATTACCAAGAACCTCCATTATGAGAGATTTCAATTAATTTTAGATACGGCTGACAGTGGTTTTCAAGTTACCTGACAGAGAATAGAAACTTCACTGCCCTTCCAGCTTCCCTATAGCCTACTACACCTCAGGCTTGAAATCTACTTTTGAAAAGCCCTGGGATTTGTACACATTTCTTTCATCAGTAATTTCTTGCTGCTGAAGATTGAACAGTGCATTCAGGTTTTCTTTCAGGCACATACAAACTAATGGCATTTTTGTTTCTCAGTATTCGTGCCTACTCAGACACAAGGTCACTTTGCTCTCTGAGTTTATTGCATGGATCTACAGTGGCCTCCTGTAAGCAAGTTTCTCCAAGATAAAAATAAAGCATGTCTGGTCCCCATTAGTTTGCGCACTGACAGTATCTCATAGCTATCTACTTGCTTACCAATCCAGAAATTGTTCCACTTAAAGCACCTCCAGCTTGTACAACAGCTATTACACTGAAAAAAAAACCCCAAATCTGGAGTCATAATGACAAAGGACTTACCTCACAGGTTTCACATACATCTGAATCACTGAAGAGGTCACACTAGTTGGAAAGTACCTGAGGAAAATCATGTAGCACAGGAAATTCACTGTGGCCTCCATGTCTTACAAACAAAGTTTCTTCAACACAGTTATTTCTCCTGACACGAAACAACAAATCACTAAAATCCAAATCTAAACAATGCTACTTCAGGGATCAATTTAGGATAAGAGTAGATTTGGGAATCCCTACAACAGACTATACATATCCACTTCAGTACAAAACTTTGAATGCATGGCCTTTAACTCTTTCAATTAGTTATGTGAAACTGAAAAAACATACAGTTTTCATGAGCCTAACCATGGATTTAAAGTTTGTACCCACTGATCTACAAACTCTGCTAGACTTGAGGCAACAGAGATAAGCCAAGAGACAAAAGATCACAGTCATGATAACAGTAATTCAGAGAAAAGTCCTGTTCAGCATCCAGTCTCTAACTGGGACCATATGTGGATATCAAAACAGTAAAAATACAAAAGAAGGACAAGAAAAGGGCAAAACCAAAGATCATAACTATTTGGTATTTAATTTACTTTGCTTGTCAGTGAGCAACTGGTAAAAGGAAGCCACTTCAGCAGCTCCTTGCTGTGAATGTTCCTGTAACTTCCACACAGTCCAAAGCTACTAAAGCTACTAACTGTGTGCACTATATATTTTTATACGCTGCACTTGGTTCAACAGGACGTTATGGGACATAAGGGCTCTGAGACATGTAATTGTGCTGCAAGAGGCGAATATTTGGCTTCCACCTGGTGCAATGTTTTCATCAAACTGAACTTCTTTCCTCATTTACTTTACTCTACCTGTTCAGAAGCATACAGTTAATGAGACATCATTTACTCATTTCATGCTCATGGCAGTACCATCTACTACATGGTACTGATTATAGAAGTGAGCAGACTTTGTATAAGTCAGTTTTGTTTGTTTTTCACTCTTTAAGCCTCAATGCAATTTTTAGTTTTATCTGAATAGGGCAAATTTTTCTTATTCAACTAGTGCCTAAGAAACTTAGCAATTCTTACACTTCATAGATTTAGTCAAAACATTTTTCAGATTTTCACTTCATTGATATAATTCCTTTTCCAATTGTTTGTGATAAAAATAGATTTTTTTAAAATTATTTTCAAATACTCCAGTTCAAACTTTAATGTTGCAAATGACAAAGATTTGCTGTTGCCATCAGAAAACTGTCCTTTGAAGAAAAGGTCTGACATGTTCCCCTTCATTTTGTTTTCCTCCGTGCCTCTGCAAAGGAAATTAAATGAAAAATAGGGACAGCTGATTGAAGCACAGTGCATTCAAAAATTAGGTATTGTACATAACATATTTTATCTTAACCTTTTATACTGATGTTTGTTCATGACATTGTGTTTTTATGGTTTTTAGTTTGTTCTAGAAGTAGTCTTCATTATATATATATTCAATATATATATTATTTAATGTTTTGTCATGTCTTTGGAACTTGAAGACAGCTATTGCAATAGTTTCAGGACTTCTTTAGCAAAATAATACATTATATTCATAGTCATAATTTTAAAATATCTGAGTGTTAGTCTGAGTTTTGAAACTACATTCACCTAGGGCTGTGGAGAGGAATAGGAGCAGTTGCTGTATTACAAAAGAATGATTACAGATTGCTAAGGCTGACTTGAAAGCAACCAGGCCAAAATGTCAGAAATAGTGGTGAACATGCACAAATTATTCCCCAGGCAATTCAGCTACACCTCTTTTCTGTTAGTCCGAAAGATTTCCTATTTCTTTTATCTGAAAATTGTCCTTTCGTGCAGTTTTAGGTGGTATCTTTTGCTAATAAAAAGAACTTTGTATTTGTCAGTTAGAAAATAGTTTGCTTGTTTAACCAAGTAACATTTTAAAATCAGAATTTTCTGTCAGCCATATCTCATTAAAAATACACAGAAGGCACAGTAGTATAATAGGACAGAAGTATGAAGAATTTAATTGACAATTTTCTTCTGTCACTAGCAACTTTTTGGGGCCTACTTTCCTGTAGAAAAGTATTATATTCTCATCAAGGGGTATGATACACTAAACTCTATGTTGCTATTAAAATTGTCAGACTAAATCAAGACAAAGATCTATCATAAAACACGTAATGTTTGGATGTAGCTAAATAGCAGAATAATTACCAGCCTAGTTACGAGATGTACAGACAACTGTGCAACCCAGCTTATTAACTGGCATAGGGAATTGTTTAAAATGCTTCACATGGACAGTTTATTTCAGAAATAAAGACAGCACAAGAACTTGAGTAGCTTCTTCATTTTTGCTATCTAGAGAGTATAATACTTTAATGTCAATTGCTGATAGTGGGTTTTTCCACTTAACTACATGAACAAATAATTAAGAGTTAATTAAACCATTGTTTTTTACTCATGGACTACTGATAATTGAAGTTCTACAGGCATTAAGCTTTTGAGTCATCACAGGATAAGATGATGCTTCCTTGCCTCCTGGAGATCTCTTGACACGTTGCCTTTATCAGAAGGCACGGGGAGGTGTTCACCTGGAAAAATATTGCTCCATATCCTGGCATTCAATGCACCCACTCACACAGCTGGGTGAGAAAATTCCTCTGCCCTGTCATTCTCTTGTTGTCTGAGATAGCAAGCAGTCAAAATAGCTTTCTTCAAAACTCCTTTTTCTCCATAAATAGTGAATGCTGGTGAGATGGACTCCTCTGGTCACTTTACCCTAGGTAATAGGACACCAGGCAAGCTTAAGACTGCATTTATTCTTGGAAACAAGGGACCGAGTTCTTGATCACAACTTGAAAACATTACAGAAGTGCCTCAAAGTACTCTTTTGCTTGAGGGTCACCTAAATATACAGCCAACAGTAATCTCCAGCTATCATTTCCATTTGAGACATCCCTTAGCCATGGAAACAAATGACCAACTCAAATGCAGTCTGTCTTCAGAGGGCTACTTTTAGCATAGGACCCCAGCTCCAGTTTTATAGCTCTCATTTGTCTGGGGGCATAGGTTTTCATTGCTATGGAAGCAAACAGATTTCAAACGCTGCTTGGCATGTGTTAGTATGCCAAGGAAATACTCTTAAAAGTTTGTCAGAGACTGATTCCCTTTCATAGAGAGATCCCTCTTGACATCGTGCGACAGCTTCCCACATTTACCTTCTTTTAGGAAGACAGCTGACACTACTGCATTGTATGACACTACAACATTGCTGTTATAATTAACAATTTGCAAATTGCATGGTATATTTCTTACCTTACAGGAGATTCAGGTTTTTTGTCTACTAATTTCACAGAAGCCAAACATACCAGTACAATGATGAATAACTAACACTTCATTTTAAAGATTTTTGTGGCATAGGTCTCATTTTAGCATTTTCTTTTTAGCCTCGGCTCCTCTCTGTTTCTCTTAAAATTTCACTTCTTAACAGTGTATTCTCATGGTCATGGTAATTTTTCTCATTTCCTTCTAAGTTACAGTTGTCTGACACCTAATAGCTTATTATCTCCCTGAAACCTTGCCCCCTTAATATATTTCTCATCCACCTGAGAGAAAGGCTTGGCGCTTAAGGAAGTGCTGTTCAATTAGGCTGTGCCTGAGATAACAGGGGCCAAAGGTAGTGTGCTTAACTTGTTTTGCAACAGCTTCCTACATGTCGTCAGCTTAAGCTGACCTACCTTGAACTCTTGTCAGCTCCAATCTGGTTATAAATCAGTGTAATCATATCTAAGAGGAGGTCTTGATTGAAAACCTCCTTTTTTGATGGGCAACTGTATTATCTTAAGCCTCCCTGAAATCTGTTTAAATCTTTTAACTAGTGAAGATGAGTCAATTTTTTACAATAAAATTGAAGTCATGTTTTATTAATGGCATGCTTGGGATTGCTTCACTGTTCTTTCAGCTGATTATATCTGTGGTAGCTCTATGGTTTTTAGGTGCTCTATTTTAGGTGATTTTAATATACTCATAAATGGCATTGAAAATCTTGGTATTTCTGTAACAATTAGCAACAGGTAGATCAGGTGTATTTTAAAGCTAGAAAGCAAAAGTTTATTTATTTTGTTTGACTGAAAAATAGCAGCTTTTAGGACACAGGACATAGATACTGAAAGAGTTTTTAAGACATTTGAATTAACAATAGAATTTTTCAGTACTACGTAATATTATTAAAGATTTTGAACTAAAATAGAAGCTTGGCCCAGTTTACAAAAGGCATTCATTTGCATGTGTTTTTTTACTATCTAAAACTTGACATGGTCCCCAAAAGTATTTTCTCCTCCTTTCTGGTCATGCTATTTGCCACGGTAGGAAAACAGTAAGGTTTGGATATGTTTTTTTACCTTCTTGCTTGTAGCCCCTCCTTGCTGTTAAAGCATCATTATAATCTTTCATTATAGGCTGAAGTTAACATAATGCAACAAGGCTTTTCTGAAAGTTTACTGGCTTTCTAAAGGGTCACCTTCTTAAAATTGTTCCATGATTCTCTCAAGCGTGAGAAGTACAGAACATAAAGGCTATAATATGAAGGTAATACTGTAGAGGGAAAAGTACAGAATGGTCTTTTAAAGTAGTATGGTTAGACTAGAATCACTGAACTAAAGGAAGGCTTTTATTCAGAAATGGGCTGATATGAAGATTCTTAACTAAAATTTTGCTATATATTTGCTCTGAGAGAAATTTTCTGTTGCTTATTCTCTAGGAGTTTGAATATCAGTATTTCATTAGCTAGCTTTTGTAAGCGGGCACTGCCTTCAGATGTTAGCATAATTAAGCTAGTTCAGGGGGAAGCAAAAATATGAAATTCAAATGGACTTTCCAGTCCTCACCTATTAAACCTTCCTAAATGATGTGCTTTACCTCCTAAATGAGGCAATGCATTTACCTTAATATGAAGAAGATAAGATACATTTAGAAAGAGCTACCTATTTGCATTGAAATCAACATACCTAAAATTTCGACTTTCCTGAAAGGAAGAATGACTATGGGGAACACAATGAAAATTAATGCAATAAGAATCTAGTAATGCATTCAGAAGGAAAGATAAAAGAAGAATAATCCAGTGAAATTCTAGGTCTCTGGAGATGTGAGTTGTTTCTTCAAAGTGGGAGTAATACAGCAGCAAACCCAAAATGTTTTTTTCTTCAAATTGCAAAGGAATCACATACCTATGGTTAGATGATGCCAATAAAGTAAGTATTTATATGTGCACAGCACTGAGAATTCAAGTTGGAAAAGAGAAATTAATAGAGTAAAGATTTGGCAAGTTGAAACAACCTGAAGGGATATCCACTTGAGTAAAGCTGGGTAAACAGTTTTTACTCTGAAATTGAGCCAAAAGTTATAGGGAAGTGGGAAAAAAGTGGAATAAGATAGCTATGTTTTCAAGGCTGGGTTAGCAGCTGGCAAACATTTGCTTATTGAAGAGTAAAGAAGAGCTGACACAGCCGTGAATCCAGCAGACCTGGTCAGTGAGTTCAGCTAGAGATTCTGTGGAAAGGAATCAGGAAAACAGCACAAGATTCTGGATAGGCGCACAGGCTGTCTGATTTTATCAGTCTAGTGTTTCTAGAAGATGAATACATGGGGCAACCTTAAGGTGGAATGCTAACGGAAAAGTTCAGGAAAAAAATTTATAACAGTAAGTGTTACTTCTTCGTGAAGCCCTTGTAATCCCCACACTCTTACTTCAAAAATTCAGCCCTTGTAGTCTTGTGACAATTTATGATTAGGATCTTAACTGGTGATTGCAATTAAAAGAGGGACAGAGTCCCAGAAATGTGATTTTCCTTTCACCTTTTTTTAAGTGTCCTTTCTGCTGTATTCTTAAATTGATTTCAGTGCCTCCATTTGGCATCTGTCTTCCAAATCAAAGCATGCAGAGTGAAGATTCAACATTTTCAAATGGGATAAATAGATGGGCATGATGTCCCCACATGACTCAGAATTGCAATGGAAAAGTAGTGGCCTCCAGCTCCTTCTGCATATTGCTGAACGATGTAACTCTGAGCCTGTGAAAAAGGCAATGATGCAGCTTGTTCAGAACAAGTAGCCGAGAATTTGATTTCTTAGCAGATGCAGGGAAGGCAAAGAAATGCTTAGTCAAATCTATTAAATTTTCCTAACTGGGACAAGGTATTCTTGTTTCCAGTGTCTAAGCAACAGAATATGATTAAAGTGTCTGAAAAGCATGATGGAAAGAAGTCTTAATTTAATTCAAGCAAATGTGTTTATGTATTAAAGAAAAAGACAAGCTAGAGTAGCAGCTGCAATTGAATATCAGGTTCCTGATTTGCAAACAATTAAAACTGGAAATATATGGCACTTTTTGTTCTTCCATCTTAGAAATCTTAGTCAAACCTGTTCAGTTCTGCCATCATAAACTTTGACGAGGCCATTGCTTAGAACTATGCAATTTTAAATTGTTCTTGAATGGAAAATGGGCATTAATTTTGCCTTTAAGAAAAAACATATTATAAGAGTTGAGAGCAAATTATAGGGAAATTCTAATGTAGAAATGAAGTTAATTTAGTGATTTTGACAGGAGCATAGAAGTTAATTCAGTGATTTTGACAGGAGCATAAAATACGTTTTAAATTATTTGAATTTTTTTTTAATGCAGTTTTGTTTGGGTTTTTTTTTTTTTTGCATGTGGGACTGGAAGAAAACACTAGAAATATATTGCATTAGGTCTGTCAAATCTGTCAGCACAGTGAGATCATGCAAATCTTTCCTCAATGGTGATACAGATGGACTACTGCAGGGGATGTACCAGTATGGATTAAAAAAAAATCCACTAGGAATTCTAGAATAAAACTACTCTAACTTGATATTCCAAATTAAAACTCCCTTTCTATTGGAAAAATACTCCTTGTAACTGGGCATGGGAGGAATGTTCAGCCTTTCCCTAGCAAGGTTCTGATTGTCAGATTGAAGTTATGTATATTGCCTCAGAAAAAGTATCCTTTATCTCCTCACTCCTTTTCTCTTATACATGCTATCAGCTGTGGGGAGGGCTCAGGAAAACTGGCTGAATTGATTGTTTATTTAATGGAACTAACACTCTTCTAATTTGGGCAACAGAGCTGAGTCATGGCTCACATAACTGCTTAGGCCTATTTCTCTCTTTGTTGTTTACAGCTCAGGAAAAAGAAGCCCGAGTGATGTTGTTTCAAAGGCTGCTGATATTGAAGATCAGATACCTGATCAGTGGGGCCTCAGCAGCAGAAATGTCTTTAGCTGGAAAATTAAACTAAGAGATTATACCTGTCACCGACACAAGCTCATAAAAGTATTATTAAATCTCTCCACAGGACTAAGGAACTAATAAATTAGCTAGCTCCTTAAATGGAAACTACTAAGTATCAAACCCAAGAATGAACCTCACCAGTAAATTCTGAATTGTTTCTCCCACTTCAAAAAAAAGCAAAGATCCTGCATATTTACTTATCTGTCTATTCCTAATTGTCTGTCAATTACAGAATCAAATTTGAGTGTCAAAATGTTATTTTAAGGCTTGCTTAGCCTCAGGCACATTATTTGATGTGCCACTGCTCATGCAGCCACTGTGTTAAAGACAGGGTGAGGTGTGCGGAGCTGGAGGAATGGACTATGCTGTTGGGTAATGCCCAGAAATACTTCCTGGTGTTTTGTTTCAGAATGATAATGCAGTGAAATATCAATAAGTCAGGGTGAACTAGCTTGTTCAGAGTTTACCTAGAAAATGTGCCTCAAATATGTTCTAGATTTGCAGAGCTATACAAAAGATCCTGAGGTTATTAGACTGTTCAAATAGTTGAAAAGAAGCAATTTCAATTATTACATCTCTTTTTCTTTCAATTTCTTCCCTGAATTCACAAATGCATGGACAATTTATTAAAAAAAAAAAAGAAGAAGAAGAAGAAGAAGAAAGAAATTAAAAAGGGACCACATAATATGAAAGAATGAAAGAGCTCTGGACATGAAAGGTTCCTTTGAGAAAAGTAATGGGACAGTCAGGGAAGGACTGCATCTGGCTGTCAGGATAGAATCCTGAGCTGCTGCATATATGAGAAAAAACACACTGGGCAGTGCGTTAGTGTCAAGTTATCTGCTTTAAAATCTTTCATGTTTCTCACTGTTGGTGTCATTTTTAATGAGAGTCTCTTATATTGTGTCAGGAGAAGAAAAGAGAAGAGCTCTCATGCTGCTCAGGATGATCCAGAAATGAATCAGTATTGCAGATAAGGCTATTATGGCTTGAAGGTGGAGGTAGAGGTGCTGTGTCCATCACACAGGAGGCAGCAGATAGGAAGGGACTCTTGGCTACAGGCAGGCTCCTGACAGTATCCTGCAAGCCACAGCAAGGCTGCTACAGCTACACTGCACTGCAGCACAGAGCTGGCTCCACTCCTTGCTTCAGGGACTGAAGCACTGCGGGAACTCATCTGTGCAGCAACTGCATATGCACAACAACCTCTGTAGGAAAGAGCAAGCATCCCTTTGTGCTGCTATTTGTTGTTTTCCAACTTATGCTAACATTTACAGATCTCTAGCACTTTATAGTCCTGGCTGGTATTAAGAGCATTCCTAAAAGTCCTGCCGCAGTCATTTGAATGTTAGGAGTGAAAGAAGGGAAAGAGTTTAAAAGTGAGACTAACATGAGAATCTGCTGCTGATACGCCAGAGGTAAATGACTAAAGTGAGGGACTACTCTTCATTTTGTCCACAGAGATGTGCACATCCCAGAGAGCCCTGATGGACAGCTGGGTATCGTGGTCTTACGGAGGTTGTCAGTCCATGAGTCACCAGCACCCAATGGATATTATCAGCACCCCATGGACATTATCAGCACCCCACGGATATTATCAGCACCCAATGGATATTATCAGCACCCCATGGACGTTATCAGCACCAACTCCCACTGAACCCAGGCATGTGAGCAAATGCTCCGAGCACAGGGTGGGTACAGCAGTGTAAATCTATCAGTGCAGGTATGCTGCAGTGCACTGGGGACCATTACACAAAGAATGTGCAAGATAGCCAGCACCAAATGAGCTGACTGCTCCTCTGAAGACCACTGCACACAGCGGAATGGAGTGCTAAATAAAACATTGAGATACTGACTTGTCATGCACACAAAGCGTGCGGCCACAGAGACCAAAAGTTAGTCAGGTGTGCCTAAATCCCAGGACTCTGCTCAGAAATCCTGGGTGCTCTTCTGACACATGGATTAGCAAACAAAAGGCATCAAAGATGTCAAAAGTTCAAGTGTGTTTCCACAGAGCTCTATATTGTGCTTGTCTGTACTTTTAATTGGTTTTGTTCATTACTGCAGCTCTTTTACAAAGAAATTATAAATTAGTAGTGAAGGGCATAGAAGCTATTTTGATCCAAGATATCCTTTGATTCACTTGTATCCTACAGTGATTACTAGCTCCTTTGTTCTCCTTGTTGCTTATTCTAATATGGATGAAACACTCATATTTTGTTTTTATTCTGACTAGGCCAGATTATCTCATCATTGTTAAAGAGAAAAATATTTTAAACAGCATGTGGCTTTTAGTTTCACCACTGCTACAGCAAAAAGAAAAAAGACGGTAATATATCTCATTTTAAAACAATTCATCATTAAAAGGCATGTACACTGAACAGCCTTTCCAGCATACATGATTTTGCACATAGATTTAATTTCTTTACATTAAGACTTGGTAGTATTTTACGTATGTGATGTCTTGAAACTCCGCTATTAAGACAATTAAAACATTTGAATGAAGAACTGCGACAAAATGCACTGGACTTTCTTCTCCAAGTTACTGTGTCCCTTTGTTCTTTAGCCAACTGCAAATGCTGCAGATTGAGAAGACCGGAGGGAGGGACTGAAGTTTACAAAAATTGTAACTAGCATAGACATTGACAAGCATAAACAGAGGATGATTTTAAGGATATTTTCATTAAAAATTTGAGTCAAGCCTACTTGTGTCCTGTAAAAAGATACACAGAGCTGTTGTCAACTCTTTCTTAGTTTCAATTCTGTGCCTGCTTGCTTGATCTGGAGTTTTTATGTTAAATTTCACAAACTGAAGACTCATTTTCAAATTTTTACATATACATTATTTTCTTGTTTCCAGTACTTTAACATTTTTATTAGTACATTTAATAGTTATAGATTTTTTAATGAAAGGTATTAAAATGTCCATTATAAGCATTCTCATTTTATCCAATAAGCCCAGTGTAGGTGCAGTTCATATTTCCACAGGCTTTTGTAAGTGATCAGGATCAATAGGAAATTCTGTGTTGGTTTCTTCTGCTCTTCTTCTATATGAACACATTTTACTGCAAAATGTTTCTGGCAGCTGGTGCTGTCTTTACTACTGGCACAAGCGCACTTGATCTTGCCCTTGGCTTTCTTATATGAAGGCTATTCAGGCTTTTCTAAATCCAATCTAGTTGGCTTTGTTTGTATAACAAGATGGGCTTCAAGCTCCTTTATTTAACAAAAAGTTACCTATTTATTCAACAATATGGACATAAAGTGAAAGCAGATGGGGTTGATTTCAGACACATCCAATATCCACATTGTTTTCAGTTGACAAAGGGAGTTTTATGAAAGCCCAGAGAGGCTATGAACTATCATGAAAGGCTGCCTAGGCTGAAGGTACAAGTGGCCAAGCATCCATGACAGCAGTGCAAAGTCAAAGCTTCCCAAGTCTGACTTCTATTAAGTGTCCTCACTTTGTTTAACAAGTGCTTCATTTTGTATGACCTGAAGCACTTTCTACAAAAAGTACAGATTATAGGCCTAGTTTAAGCTTTTAAGCTTTTAATTGCCAATAAACAACTCTTGGCTCATTTGACTTATTGCCACATTAGCAGACTTCACTTTACTTCCAAGTTTCGTTTGAGCTTACCAGTGATTCACAACTGCTGCTAACAGAGTCGTTCTTGATGCAGTGGCTCCAGAGAAATAACCTGGGGGGTTTACAAGCAAGGCTTCTGAAGAGCTGAATCAGGATAATTATCCAAAAGGGTTATAATGTTGCTGAGATCTGAAGACCTGTTTGGGCTGAGCAGAGGACTTCTGTCCACGGGCAGCAGGTCATCTTAGAATTTATTGCAGGAGGTTACTAGAGAGCCTGGTGACATCACTGAAGTTCCGCACAGGCAAAAGTTTTGTGTAAATTTTATATTAGAGAAAAATAACCACGGAAAAAAAAGCAGTATCCATCAGGCCAGCAATCAGGGAAAAGGTCAGAAAATGATTCATTTTCTCACCAGACCCAAGGGTGAGCCTCAGGTGATGATTTCACTCAAAATAACAGAAGGACAATATTTTCTAATCTGTGTAACCAAGAATCTAATCCTTTCTCTTTGCTTGTATGAAATATGAGGTTTTTTCACTGTAAGCTTGTGTAAATGTATAAAACAGACTAAAATAAAACTGACAGGCAGTAAGCATTCTCTGTTTTTCCAACACTACAAAATACAAACTCTAAAGGACTGGCCACTCCAAACAAATTAGAGGTTCTCAAAGGTTGGTCTGTCTCTCCAAAAATGGACAAGGATTATTTTGACATAAAAGCGCATTAATAACTCTGATCTCCAGCTAGTTACTTGTCACTTGGGCAAAATCTGAAAAAGTATGCACTACTGTTTCTTCATGAGAAACACATCCTGCTTTTTTATTAACTTTTGCAATATTAATTGTTAAAATAGAAACTTTTAAGTTTTGCAGCTCATTTATGTACTACTTAAAGTACTGTCCATTAGGACTCACAGTGAACATGCTTGCTCTGTAGTTAGAAGCACAGCTAAAAACACTTAAGGTTCTCCTCTGCTTAGCTATCAAGACTGTATTTGTGCATCTCATCTGATGTAGCTAAATTCTTTGAACTCATTCAGGAAGGCTGTATTTTATGATTCAGGTTCCACCTCTCAGATCTTTCTGGACAGTTGTGAGATCCCATATCTTTTTGATCTGTTGATTCTTCATTAAAATCTTGGGGTTCCTACTGAATGAGGAGGACAGAAAGGGTTACTAAGGTCTGTTTGTGTAGCTGCAGGCAGAATTTTCTTTCAAAACCTGGGAACAGGGGAGAAGATGTGTTGAGGAGGAATGTGTTCTTATGAACTTCACTGTATTCATGGATGCGTAGCTTTGGTGGCTCCTCCTTACAGTGTCAGAAGCTATTTCTGGTGGCACACCTCCCTTCAGCTCCATGCTAATAAACCCTACTAGTTCAAGCATGGTTTTGCTAAAATCAGTGTATGAGCTCAAGTAACTTCCACCAACTCAACAGAAGCTTGAAACTAGTGAGACATTGAGGAAGGATTTACCAGCTATTAGCCTTGTGGTCCACCTATTTCTTCTGTAGAGTCCAACCTAAAATACACCTTCAGCACCTCACATTGTGTTGGAGAGACTGAAGATGAGGAAGGACTTTGTTTAGAGCCTGGGTTTTGTTGTTTTGTTTTTTTCTTTAACTGAAAGAAGGAAATTTCCTTTCATGCTCAAGGAAAGGAAAACATTCGTGCTTTTTATCATTTTAGGGAACTAAAGTGTTAATTTATGCTACTGTGCCTACCTGTAAATTTGTCTTGTATTCACATACATATGCTTCTTGCATCAAATTATGAGACCAGCTGTCCTCTTCCTAAAATCCAGTTTCCCTCATATGAGTAGCACCTACCATACTCCCCTGGCTAGGTGCTACTCCTATATCTGCCAACAAGATCTGCTTCTTGTCTCTCTTGTCTTCTCAGCTTGTCTCTCTCTCTCATTCCATCATCGTCTGTGGCTTTGCAGCTTGAAGGGATCCCTGGAAAGGCATGTGGAGCAGCTTACCAGATCCCTAAAACACGTTGTTGTTTTTACCACCAAATTGAAAAATCTGGTCACGAAATTGAACACATATGCCAGGAAACCTTCAGGCAGCCTCTGCTGTGACAAAATCCAAAGATATTCCTCCTCCTCCCTGCTCTGAATAGACAGAACACAAATAAAGAGCGGTGGGCTGCTCCTGATAGATCTGCCCCTGCCCTTCACCAGCCTGCTTCATGGGAACGATGAAGTCAGTCCTTGGAGCGATTTCATACAGTGTGGCTGGGGAGAAACATGGATGTATTCCTAACATGGAGGCAGAAAGTAACACCACTTCTGACAGCTTCACCAGTTTGTATGATACATTTATGGTAGAAGTCCTAAAGAACACCTGAGAAACTACCTGTCTTTCTGGCAAATCATATTTCATCAATAAGCAGAGATATCTCTTGCACTCAAAATGTTCTTGGGAAGTAGAGCTAAGCCTGGGGCCATTAGCAAGCATCCTGCAGCCTTAGGTGTTTGCAGTGGTGAACATCAAAATCAAGAGCATGATAATTCTTATGCTTTAAAAAGAGTTGTAATTTCTGCATTATCTTAAGTCATGCTCATTTCAGCATAGAAATCCTAAATTTGGTTAGACTTTATCTCAATTTCTCACTAATTTTCACAATATTTTTCCAGCCCTCGTGTTCCAAGCTGAGTTTTCTCTGAGACTGAAGTAATACCTGCGCTAAGAAGGCTGGAGTTGAAGCCCTGGTCTGCTGAACATGAGCAGAAGTGTTGTAGTATTACCCAAGATACTTTTATTTTCCTTATGCATTGCAGTAGCAGAAAGAAATTACCAACAGCAAAAATTTCTTTTTCTGGTGGCAAGTGCTAGGCAGTGCCATCGACGTACTCTTTAAGCCAGTGAGTCAGATGGGTGCACCCTTGGAGATCCCTAGAGAATTTTCTTACCATTTCATTTCAAGTAGTCTTCTTTTTTTTAATAGTTATTTTCTAATGAGAAACAGTGTGTAGCATTGTTAAGCCTGATTACAAATTTAATTGGCTATAGTTAATGTATTTGTACAAAAGAAGTACTCAGCTTAAGTGTGGTCCTTAATCTTTCAGCAGTTTAGAGTAATTTAAATAACCACAAAGTCTTTAACTTGCAATGGACTGTATTTCAAGTAACTTCTTCTATTGTCTCTTCAGCTGTCCCTTAAACATTGTATACTTCCATTTCTGACATGGGTGCTCCTCTGTTTCCACATCCCAGGTAGCTACAGCCATATCCCTTTCCTGTACTCTGATGGTTTGGGCTCCTCTCTGGTATACTCTGGTATGAAAAACACATTTTATGGCTATCTGGCATTCTCTAGTTTAGAGTTTTAGCATTCTGGATTACAGACAGCAGATGTAATTAGTTTCTCAGCACAGCAGCAGTGCTTGCCCTGATATTTATCTCCTTCATCTTCCTGTTCATTAAGCTGCTGCATTCCCAGAGCTCCTTCCACCATAGGGGTCTGCAAGAACATGGAAATCAGAACAATTGAACCTTATACTATAGAGCTACATCAGGATAACAGATTTTCTTGAGGAGTATTTTAACCTTCCTAATCATCACTTTCCCTCCAGGAACTTATCTTCCTTTTTCTTAAACTTGCTTGGCTTCATTTTTAGTTTGGCAATGCTCAGCAGAGAGGTGGCAATACAGCAGGACAGCCAACATTTAAATAGTCAGCTACAAGCATCTCCAAAAGAACAATCCTCCTTAAAAGCAATTGTTTGCTTGGTTGTTATTTCATACTTCCATCCTAGCTATTATGACCTCAATACATATCTGCTCTGGCTACTCAATTCTAGTTATTATTTCCTCTCAACTAATAACACTCTTGTTCTGTTCATGGTTCTCCTATTTTTATCTTATAGGTTTACATTAATTCTCACTTAATGGTCAAATGTGTCTAAATGCCTTCTGATGTCTGTTATTTAATTTTCTATTGTATTTTATCAAATGAACACTTCAATCAGTAAACTTAAACCTCATATTATTTGAAGCATGTGGTGTGGATGCTGAAGAACACACAGCTGACTGAAAAATGCATCCCTGCTTCAACATACTCTGTATGGTTCATGCCTAATCATATTCTAATTGAAACCAAATTGAAACCAAATTAGAACACAATTTGTTTCATTGGTGTTGAATACTATGTCCATGCCTATTGGTTTTCAGAGTACATCTCTAGTACCTGCAACAAAACAAGCCAAAGTTGACAGCTGCAAGGGGCTGAAGGTTTCAGCTTGCTAAATCTGTCCCCCTGTCCTCAAAACAGTGCACAAGCATGACATAGCCAAAGGGCAAAAGGCCTCTAAATTTCCAGTGTTACAAAAATCAGAATTTTAATACTGACCGTGTTTGTTTGGGTTTTTTCTCTTCTGAAATTTAATAAGGAATAAGCACTACCAATGTACCTTTGCTGGTCAGTGACACCCAGGTCATTATGTGATCTATCATTACTTATATGTTTTCTGTCCTCCCATTATTTTCAACCTGCTTCTTGTAAATGGTGGTGGAAATTATGTTCTACACTATGTTCATTATAAAAAAACTCTCCAGGCATTACATTCAGCTTATGCTATCATAGACACTGTACAGAAAACAACCAATTCCCTCTCTTCATTTCTATTCTCTCCTGTGGCATGCTTTTAAATGTACCTGTGCATTAGAGACATATAATCCTATTATTTCTGCAAGGTTCCATTAGTATATGAAATAAAATTCTCAGGTATTATGCTGGTCATCCCTATCGTTATGTAAATGAGCAACCTTTTGAAGCAACAGTGCATAAGTTTCTCTAAAGGAGGTTGAAGAAGTCTCTTAACTGCAATATACAGGGTCATTATTGCTTCATTCTCTACAAGGAACACCTTTGGCAAATCCTAGAATTGTCTATAATAACCTTTGCTACAGCCAAGCTTTTCTGTCTTTATGCCATAATAGACTGAGAATTCCAGCTTACATTATCCCCTATCACACAAGTACAAGACCTTGCCTTTTGCACTGTAAACTTTATTCCATTTTTGCTATGTCAATTTTTTGCAAAATATATCACTTCCAGTTTCAACTAAAGATGCCCCCAAGCTTTGTCTTAGTGCATGTTATTAGCATACTTTTAGTAGTTTTGCCTATCTTATTCAATATATATATTTACTAAAGGTCCCATGACGGATCTTTGCTAAACATAATTAGTTAACTCCCTCTGAAATTTCTAACATTCTCTATTTTTACTCATTAGAAAGGATTGCCTATTTTATATTTCTTCTGCCAATTTCTGTCTTTGTCTGCTCTGCACCATTTTCATTTCTTTGTATTCTTGCACACTGACAACCACCCTGTGCTTGCAATAACCCATATTCACTCTTCTGCTACTGCAGCATAAAAATGGCCTGAAAAAAGTTCCTTTTAAAAGCTCAGCTTCACCTCCTAATTTCTTACCTAGCTTGGAAAGAGAGGGGGCTATTTGGTTAGATTAGGGGGTTTTTTATCTTCAGTGTTTCTTTAGAAAGAATTGAAGACTTTTATTTTGGTAATAGCTCTCAAATGTATGGTAAAAGTACTCTCTAAAACAAGATTTGTATATTATATTCCTTTTCATACAAGACTTCACAAAATAGATGCTTCGTTAAGGGTCTTTGATGCCTGTGAAGAAAAATCTCTATGCAAATCAGCAACACCAAGGTGCTATAAAAAGTCAAATCCTCCAAGTAAGGATTACATGTTTCCCAAGAGGAATAAAGAACATCCAATGATTCCTTTTCAAACAGACCAAGAAACTGTTTTGTGTCCTGTTTAGAGAGTTAATAGGACCTCAATGAGTCAATTTAAAAGTTCTGATGTGGATCATTGTTTCTGTCTTTTAAGAAAAGTATTCAGAGGAAATATATTTTTATATTCCTGTTGGGGTCACTGCATGGCCTATTGCCTGGCGCTTTAATTCTTTCCATAGTCTAAGGCTATACAAAGGTTACTACCAGGCTACTCTTCCATTCACCTTCTTCATATCTTTAGTTATGCACTGACTTACAAACCGGTTTAAATCATGAAGCTACTGCTTTTTAAAGAACTATTTATTCTGTCAATCCATTAAATTTCACACCTTGTCAAAGCAAGTGATGCTCAGTCAATCAAATTATGTAAGTATATATGTTAGTGTACTGTTTCAAATTCTTCATTTTCTTAAAAGTTTAATACTAGCTGTTTTTCTGGTATCAAATATTTGGTTATCGTCAAGCATTTTTCCCGTAAGTTTCCTGTTTAATCCCAACCTGCAGAATGAGTTACCTTGCCTATTTCCTCTAAAGGTAATGGTAAAGTTCCGTGTGCAATTTGTTCTCATTATAACATCAGTTCTAGATATATCTCAGACAAATAGACCTCACCCACATGATGTAGACACTTGTTAAGCAAAACAGTAGGCTGAACATATTAACTATTGAAGTGTCACACACAAATCAAATGAGTCCCACTGAACCACTGTCACAAGTTTATCAGTATACCACAAATGCAGATACCGTTTCAGAAGCTCATGTTGAGATTTGTAATCTCCTTTTCAAGGTTTCCCTACCTGTCTCCTTGTGGTCTCCGATGTTAATGGAAACAGCCTGCCTTTGAGCAACTAGTTCCTTGCTTTTGACAGGAAACATACCATGCAATAGAAATGTTTTTTCCATTGAGCTATCAGAATTACATATTCAGCATTTCCTATGAAGGATGAATGTGGACCCATGTGCATCCAACAGAAAGCACAAAACAAAAGAATAAGTTTTCCCCTTATTGGTAGACCCATTTTAATTTTTACTCAATTTCCAAACACTATATGGTGGAACTAACTAAGTGGCCTTTATCTGGCAGCCCTGCCACCTGTACTGTAACTCCTTCATCTGAGGGTCACGGCAGGCTGAGGTCTCTGCAAGATGTATAAACTCTTGTTCTCTCTTGCACACAACCAGAACTGGGGCTCCACGCCTGCTCTCTGTGCCATGGATGACCACACAGCAGTAAAGGCTGCACTCCCTCACTCTTCCTGGCACAGGCTGCACATTAGTTCCCTTCTAACTGTGGCTTGTCTTCTCTCCCTCCCTTGTAACCCTGGGCACCACTCTAGGAAAACATTACTGATGGCCTCTGACAGCTTCCTTCTCCCTGCCTGGCATGCTGTATACATCTATGCACTTTGTGCACAAATATTATAGTTTCTGGGTTGAATATCTTACTGAAAATCATGCAGTCTCTGAGTGTGATAAACACTGGGCCTTTGCATTTTCAGTTCTTTTGTCCTTCCTACTCCCAGGACAGCTCTTCTATTTATTGTTGCTTTTCTCGGTTTACAACATGCCCCAGAAAACCTGTTCAGCTAGTTTTTCAGTTTCTTTGATTGATTAACTTTCTGTTACTAAGCCAGGATCAAGCCTGCTTTCTGGCAGTGTTATTCTGTCTTCCTGTGCTAAACTTTACAATAGGATCAATCATATTCAAATAAACTGGAGGACAATGGTGAAATATGCATTGTTTGGTGTCTTGACAGCTGACCATTGCTTCTTTTTACATCAAGCTCCCTACAATAATGCAAGTTTTCCTGCAATAATGAATTTAGTATCCAATTTCAAATAAATGGCTATATCTCTTTGCAAAACATAGACCTGTAGTTTTCAGTGGTAATCTTAACATATCACCTTACAACTTGTCTAATTTTCTCTTTTGCTGGGCATTGAATAACATTAATTGGCATACTCTGGAAACCTGAGTGATACTTGACCATTCCACAGGCAACCTGACTCCTTATTTTTTGGGATTTTTTTCTGAGCAGGTTTCTAGCCAGGCCATGTTGCTCTCCAGGCCAAAGGGGAGAGGCCAGGAGGGACTTGGATGCATGCCGTAACAACATGGGGATTCTGCCTGAGCAGCTAACAAGTGATGAGGGAGACTGCCGCTGAAGAGAGGATACTAGAGCTGCACTAGGATGTTCCCACGATGCTCAAAGCATGAAGACAAGCAATGTGGAGACCTCTCTGAGCTCCTTTGCCTCTGGATCCTGGCAGTCATGTTTTCCCGGAAACCTGGGCTAGCGCTTACACAGGAGGATCCACAATTTAAATTCCATCACCTCTTCCATTTCAATGCTTCTAGACACTGAAGTTCCCAAAGATGGTCAGGTACCTAACCCCATTAGTAGTCAGACCTTATTAATTTTCTTTATAGTTTTCTGATCACCCTCTGAGCCATGTAAAAGAAGTTGTTATTCATATGCAACAATGTTTATACTGAAGGATTTTGATTTTGTTTTAGTTATGCTAATGGCATAAAATCTAGGATCTTTATTTTTTTTTTCCCTGTACAGCTTTTAGAGCTGTTAGCAGCTTTTAAGTGCTCCAGGTATGTCATTTTCAAGAGTTAAAATCTGGCAATTTAACTTTGACAAAAATTCCTCTTTTGTATCCTGAAGTCTAAAATGTTTGCCCCCTCCTCCTCAATCCTGCTTTTTAGTACATGGCCAATTGGTTTTGCTTTTGTGCTCCTTACATGCACAAAGACCTATTCTTAACCTTTCCCAGAATTTGCCTACACAAACAGTCACATTTAAATTTCACAGCTCCATGGTATGGGAGGGCAATGCATGTTAAGCTTTCAGTTTAACCTCTTCTACAGCATTATGACATATTTTTCATGACATTTTGTTGGGCACTAAAGCATACAATTTTTTCCTCTCACAGCAGCAGCAGCACTCATTTTTTTTGTCTTATTAAGTAGCAGAAAAGCCAAACCATATGGTTCTTCTATTACTTTTAGAGATGCAAGAATACAGAAAAAAATCGGGTTTTTCATGCCCTTCAGAGTAGAGAAATACTATTTTTTTCTATATTTATTTTGTGGCAAAACTGTGGACTATTGGAATATTCTTTCAAAGTATATTGGGAAAATTAAGTTTCAAAAATCTTCATGTCAAAAAAATCATAATGAACATGGTAAGTCCAAGTTTCAGTTAGTTCAGGTGTGATCAAAATAGAATTTGAATGCTGCTCATTAATTATAGCACAGCCCCACAAAGTTTAACAAAATTTAGATATTTGCTGATACTTTTAGTTAATCTTTAATACAGTGCTGTGCAAACTACACCATAATATGTCCAACATGTCTTCCTTGTTTCATAGGCTTTACTCTGAAAAGATTTTCATCATGTGCATGCCCATTCTGCTGATATATACAATTTCTAAGTCCTACAATAATGACACCTCTTTGTCTAACAGCCAAAAGTATCAATACCTCCTCCTGCACCCCCCAACATTGTTTTTCCATTTCTTTAAAGATCAAAATTACTCAAACCCAGCAAACCATATATTAAGTATCTTGGCATTCATTATTGCTCCATCTTTGGTAGCCACTAATGACATAATGACACACTCTCATTGTCACTATGACAAAGCAAGCTCAGAGTATTTATTTCAGAAATCTGCTTTTTGCATGTCAAATATATCTGATTAGCTGTAGTGTTTAGGGGGGTTTAAGTCATTATTGCACAAGGTTTCCCCAGTATTCTCCTCCCTGCTTCAGCAAAATTCTTGCAGTGCTTCAGGACTTCTGGAAACCTTCTGGAATTCATGTAAGGGCTCTACCATGATCCATCTAAGTTACTACAATAAGGACACCAAAGCTTTCTTAGTTACAGGCTTGCCACTTACCATATTTACACAATAAATTAGAACACTTGCATGAGCCTTCTGCAACATTTTGGGTCAGAGTAACTCAGAGAGAGTATTTCCACATTTTATCTTTGCAGAGGCAAGTCAGGTTCAATGGCTACAACACAGTCATTTTGTTGCATTTTTGCTCCTATGCTGGCAATTCAAAAGTTATCTTCTGTGCACTGTCACCATCCCCACCCCACAAGCTGCTTTGCTTCTCTGTATAGATTTTTCACATCCGGAAAGAGACTGGATGCCACACAATATTTAAAGGTAGTATAGGCAGACCACTAATTTCTGAGTCTTTGCTTGTGCCCCAAGGTTGCTTCCTAGTCATCTAGGATGCTGGGTGCAAATTTTCTAATGCATGTTTTTCTCATGCAGGCTTAAAGTGCACTGTGAATGCAGAGCTTGGCATCCTCCTTGGCTCTAAGGGTGGAACCAAACCCTCACAGGAAACAGACATCCCATTCTGTGTGAATACCACGACTTCACAAAGTCACCAGCAAAATTACATGCCCCAGAACTGGGACAACCTGTCCTAATATGGCTTTAAAATCCCAAGAAGAATACATCTAACTTGATGCTGACAAATAGAAAACATCAAGGGAGAGGACACAATAGATGGCAGGTTGTAGACCACTGTCCTGATAGCCTTAGTGTGCAAACTGGGTTTGGACAGATATTGGAGGGCAAAACATCCTCAAAAGGAAGCGCATGTAATGATCTATTTTTTCAATACGAAAGTAATAGTTACACTAGAAAAAACAAACAAGCAAACAATCAAAAAACCTCAAATGACCAAATTTTGGTTTTGACCTTCCCAGAGAACAAAGGTTGTAACAAATGTCTCTAAGCTCATTTATGAAGATGAACTACTGGACTTACTAATATAGGCTTTTCCTCACGGTGGTAATATCTGTTTGCAGTTATATGTTTTTCCTTTGTCAAAGTTGCTGGTATGGTAGTTATCAAAATCAAAAGATTTACTCATCTCTTGAAGCCACCCAGTCTGGTTTTTGCTGGCTCACGTGCTTGCCCACACAATGCATTCCTCATTTCTAACTCACTTTACTAGCAGCAGATGATAGTGCACTATTTCTGAGTTTTCAGCTCTCAAGGACAAGCTGGAATTTAAGGGCTGGTGACTCCTTTTTATGCTGTTTTGTGCCAGCCCTAGAAGGGCCTGTGAGCAAAGGAAAGCCAAGCTGCTTCCTAACCAATGATCCTTTAACTGATAGCAAAAGTGACTTTCATTACATGGAGGAAGAGAGTTGTAACTTGTCAGAATTTAGCAGGGCTTGCATTTTAATCTGCATGCATGAAAATAATTTGAGTCTCTGTTTTATGTTAAGATGCAGTGCTACATAAGGATTTCTATGCTTGTTTTATTGTGTGGATTTGAACAGATCTTAGGCAGCCACTATCTCTGTCCCCTTTGTGCCTCAGGCTTTATTAATTGTGAACAATAGGTCACTGTCTCTGAGAATGAAGAGAGGCTAATGCTTCCTAAGTACATTATTGCCTACTCATTTGCCCTTAAAATCGTTTGGCTGAATTTCATCTGTTCCTCCATCTGTGAAATCATCATTTAGCTGAATGGTGATTATGCAGAGTTGCTTTTCAGTTCTTCATTACTGTTTAATAGCTGTGCTGTCTTTAAAAGATTGTCTTATTTATACTATAGTTCAAATGCTTCAAACAACTGTGCCTTCATATATGATGAACTCTCTCCTTTGTCCATCACTGGTGGGAATGCTAGGGTAGCTCTAGTACTGGGAAGCACTGGGGATTTTTTCAGTCTCCCTGTGTTCAGACTGGAAATGATCAGGTTTAAGGCTCTTTTTCTGCACTGAAGCCACTGCTGTGGATATTGAGCTATAAGAGAATCTGAGCTAGGGTTGAGCAGAGTTTTAAGTAACAACAATTTTACATAATTTTAATATAATTTACCCATCATTCCATTCCTTTAATCACAGTGACCTTCTCTGGCCCTAGAAAGCCTTAGATTAGATGAAATGAACTCCTATCTAGTACTATATTTTAATGCTTGCAGGGAGTACAAAGACCACGCTGTGAAGTTTATTCTTTCACTGCCTGTTTTAAAACCTCATCTGTACGGAATATTTTATTATGTTCATATTTGCAATGAATCATCATATTACCATGCTTTTGTCATCTATTGAAGCTATTTGTTATATCTTCTTTTGCTGAAACTAGAGAGGAATTACATTCCTCTATTAATAAAACTAATCTGTCTTACAGCTGATTTCCTAGGAAGAGTAAAATGTAAAAAGCAAGGGAAGGCTGTATTGTCCTGCTTGTCCTAGAGCAGGCAGTTTCAGGTTATTGAGCTGTTAGCCACGGCCAGCTTGTGACCGGTACATTGCATTCTAAAGGCACAGCTCAACCTGAGCAACAATCCCCCCCTCCCATGTTTGACTACCACTTGTCTCGTGGCTCAGCTCCATCAGCAGCTTCAGCATACAGCTTTTCTGCACAGACAAACATGAGTACTGTCTTCTAAAGCTCTTTTGCCACTGGCAAGCAGATCTCTATTCTCCAGATGTATGCTATTAATAATTAACAAAAAAGTCAGAAAACTTTTACTTCAAGTTGTATAGATTTTACATTCTACCTTGTCACAACCTACTCTCACATTTGAGAAGCATGATAAGAGGCCAAGAGCTTTCAACATCTTTCAAACAAATGAGCCACAGTCCTCAAACCAAGAAAAAAAGTCTCCATTTGGGGAGGAAGAAAGAGTCACTTTGTTCACTGCCACAGGCTTTCCTGCCCAAATGGAACTTAGGTCTACACAGCAAAATCAAAGAAACTGTGATTGCAGGAAAATAAGGCACATCTTATGCGGCATCAGTAGATGTCTCATGTCAGGATTATAGCTCACTGAGGGTCCTGGGAGCTCACTCTGGGAGCAGGCTCTGGTACCTGCATTTCACAGCGAAATTACACAGAGCTGGCACAGATCATTAGGAGGGTTCTTCAAGAAGGTATAAATATAGTCATTAACTTAACTGAGGTTTTGCTCAGTGAGTATAATCTTAGAATATATATGTATATATATGTTCAAATTACTCTAAAGTTCATAATTTGAAAATTATTAAGCTTTTGGTAGAGAATAATGACATCTACTCTTTCAGGTCACTGGTAAGCTATCTCAAAATAGTTTGGTGTTATTATATTAATGTAGATATTCATAAACCAACTTTGAGCTAAGCTATGTTTTGAAATTTGTCTTGAATTTCAGTCACGTCAATGATCAACTACATTCAAAACTATTTGCATATATCTCATAAGACAAACTAGGAAAGGGAAATACTTTTTTTCTTTTTCCACAGTCCATGGTGGGCCTGTGCATATTTGTTTATTTTTTAAATGCAAATATCTGTATTGGTGGGACTGATCTGTGACTACTAATACACAAGACAATTAATTTTATTGAACAAGCTTACTAATGGAAGTTCCTTTCTATTTCTTGCTGATCACACTCCTAGGATGCACAGAGAAAAATGCAACATGCCCTGTACTTATAGCAGCATGAGCTTATATTTTTCTGTGCACAGACATTCCGAGGCTGACCCCCATTTGGCTCTGACCAAGTCAGGTCTCCATGCAGTCTGTCTTGACAACTCAACAGCAGGAGGCTAAACAGGTTAAGTATACATTTTATCTTTATTGGCTGCTAGGAGAATTAGCATCAAGTTTTACTTTATGGGATCAAAACTTCTGCCCATAAAGAGGGTATGGAAAAACTGGAAGTGGTAAAGCTGCATATCTATTAATCAGTCCAAGTAATAGTCAGCAAATGCCAGTGAGATCACAAGAGTTTTATTCATATTTCCAGCACTAAATGGGTGTAATCAAAGTGTAATCTTAACTGGTTTACTCTATAACACATCCTTCCCTTCCCCTGCCTCCAATAAATGTAATGATAAGGCTTCTCTTGATGATATAATTCTGTTTGTCTTCAACATATACGTTGAAGTTCAAGTTTCCTTAACAGACAAAGGCCACTGTCTTTTATTAAAGCTTGTTCTTTTCTTTAAAAAAAGTGTTGCTATGAACTATTTTACAGGTTCAGTTTGTTTTTTCATTCATTTTGGCTTCATCTTCATGACTCTTAACAAACATCCAGCTGTTTCTGTTAACCACATTTCACTGTGGTTAAAGCTAGGAAAACCTAGCTATCAACATTATGTATGTTCCAGATCAGCAATGTGCGCTGAAATGACCATTAAAAACATCCGTATCAATGTAATTATCAAATATCACTGGGCCAGCTGATAGCTATGCTTATAGCATGTCTGCAGTCTTCTGAAAAAAAAAGAAAAAATGCAAGTATTGATAGTCCAGCTCCCACCATTGACAAGCTTCTCACCTGCTTCACAAGAAATGGGGACTTTGAGGAGCTTAACCAGAAGGTGTGTTTATTAATAGTGAAATTTCTTCTGTAGTGGGCTACAAGATTGTTATAAAGCATAGCAATTCTTCAGTTTGTGTCGTAGTACAGCTCAGCAAAACTAGTGTTTGGTAAACTAATTATTTAGTGAGCTCTTTCTTCCAGCTGCTGACAATCAGCCTCTCTTCATCCATTCAAACAAGTTTATCAGGGCTCTGTGTCCTTTCTAAATAGACACAAATTGTTGTTTTGCCCTTGGGACATCTTGCTTAAGACTAAAGCAGGTTGGAAAACATCTGGTTACTCTTGTTGTTTCCGAAAGGATTTGGTAGGCTGTAGCTAACTTCTCTCTGCAGGTGTTTTTTTTATCAGTTGTGACTTTGCCTGCAATGCTGCTGTCTGTTATCCATGGATGAACCAACTGGATGCATCCACTAACACAGGCATTGCCCCAACAGTCTTCCAGGTAAGCAGTGCAGATTGGCATGTATCCTGCCTGACTGCTTTACCTCTTAATTTTTAATCTTTTGAGGTTTAGTCATTATCAGGTCTTGTATCACACATGCCTGAGACCTTGAAAGTATTCCATTCTCAGGCTTTGGACAAAAGCACTCTTTAAGAAGGGAACTATGTTATTCCAAACTTACCAGGATAATCAATGACTGAAAAATACTGGAGTTTGAAAAAGTCATGCATGTGATTTGTGATACTGTGGAGCATTGTGGAACAGATTAGAGAATTTTAAAGACTCACTGTTAAAAAAACATGGAAAGGAAGCTATGACTAAGAACTTCTTTCCTCTAGGATTTTTTAACCTGGACATTTGAAAAAGTCTGCTCATCACCCACACTTCTCATCAATAGTCAAGGAACAACATCTGAACTTAATAAGGAACAACAACTGAATATTTATATAATATCATAAATCTATAGTACATTTTACTTATAGCAGGCACTTGAACCTTGAGGGAGTTTCAAGCAAAAATCTGTAATGAAAATCTTCAGTTAAAACTCAGCCATTACACCAAGTAAGATAGTCAACTATCAACTAAAACTGGCATTTTATCAAGAATACTGTTACAATATTTATTTCCAGTCATTTCATTATAAAGTCTTGAAGTTTGAGGTATTATATCAGCACTTTTAAAGCAACTATCAATTAAATGGCAATAAATAATTCCCTGTCAAAGACAGAAAACCCCCAAAATACTCAAAATATGAAGGCCTTAGGAAGCTGAAAGGACTGGAGCAATGCTCTTCCTGTTATCTCAACAGAGATCCAAGGAACACCAAATAAGTCTACACGTCAGACTCATATTAAGCACCTAATCACTCATCCCAAAAAAAACTGCATGGGTTTTATTAGCATTTGCTTCTATGCAGAAATAAAAATTAACAGATAACTAGTTTTTCTTTTTCTGACAAAAATATCACTTCGTTCTTTGTATTACAATGTTGGTATGAGAATAAGAATCTTTGGCTTGCACATGACCCCAGAAAAAGAGAAAGTGAAAGAAAAACATGTGGCAGAACAGGAAAAGAAATTGACATCTTGTCATTCACAAGGCTAGTCACCGTGCTCTAGTCTTGTAAAATTGAGATTCTGGTGACCAGGTTGCCAAACCTAGTGCATCTCATTTATCTGGAGGAAGAATTATAAGAAAAGTAAATGAGCAGTCTTAAAGCTTATTTTCTAAACAAACAAAAAAAAAAAAATTAAATTAGTAAATAAATAAATTTTTAAACCATTAAAAAAAATATGCAAAGCCTCTCAGAAATAGAGCAATCCCATTCCAAATCTCTGCACAAGAGTTTTAATTTTAAGACTGAGGCCTTGAAATTTCTAGCAATGGGAAACAAGAAGTTGATTATTTTTAAGGAAAAGAACAAGAAGTCATCAGTGTATTTCTGCCTGCTATATCCAAACATGATTTTTGCACCTGTTATCACTGAAAAAGAGTTTTTCTTTTGGCATCTGATTTTTCAGTGATACAGGTACTGTTTTGCAGAGAGCATGCTGGGATAGACATTGTTACTGTAATGTCAGCTGACTTCTAATGAGAATTAGGCAATATTTTCAGAATGAAGTATGCACACATGTTTTTGCTTTCTGAATCTAGAGGAAGACAATTATTTTTTTTTCTTTTTTATTTTAATCAACTTTTATGTTTGAGCAAGCAGCTACCTCACCAGAAGCTTCATTGTTCTTATAGTAAATTTTACAGTGCACAAGAAAAAATTAAAGCGTACTAGAAGGAAATTAATTATAATGTCCTTGTGACAGTCTTTCAAATACACACACACACATGCCCAAACACATGCTTGAGTTGGGACTAAAATCTACACGTTTCAGATTCTGGAAACATTTCTGTCTTTGTAAAGGATGCAGTTCCCAAACTAGCACATACCTTCCAAACAAACTTGGACTGAGAGCATAGATTCTCATCACAAAATTTCCAAATGTTTACATCTGGCTATGGAGCCAACTAACTCACCTCCCATTTATATTACATGACCGTATAACTAATAAGTCAGAAAACTGGGTTGCATTCCTGATTAATGCAGCAATTAGAAATAATTC
The DNA here is from genome assembly GCA_024500445.1 of Entomyzon cyanotis. Classification (NCBI taxonomy): domain Eukaryota; kingdom Metazoa; phylum Chordata; class Aves; order Passeriformes; family Meliphagidae; genus Entomyzon; species Entomyzon cyanotis. The sequence goes on from JAKEPQ010000739.1 coordinate 4,645,354, forward strand.
TGCAAATATAGCATCACTGAATTCTCTCCCAGTCGTTTACATTTTAGCTGATCTAGTTTTCTAGGGAAAACAGTGATTTCATGTCTGCTGTCTCCATCAGCCACCTCAGATGTGTCAGTCATTCCTGAGGGTTAGATATCCACCTCAGCCCCAAGCTCCAGAGGTTTTGATGGTACAAGAAAGTACCTCACTATTGTATTAGCCTGAATTTTTTTTTTTTGCTTATAAAAGTGAAATGCTGACTTACATATTAACTGAAGCAAATTAAAATAAAGCATATTACAAATTTTATCATATACTTTATAAAGTGTATATATGAATATATATACATATTTTATAATATATACTATAAAATAATAATTATAATAAATTTAATTATATATTAATATCATTAATATAAGTTAATGATATTGATTTAATATAATTGAATTTATTATATTTAATAAAGAAAGTATAAATTTATCTAAAAATTTTATAAGTCAACATTTTAATAATGTAATTTGGTTTGGTTTGGTTAAACTTTTTTGTACAAATGCTTCAAAGTGATTCCCAGGAGAAGACAGAGCTTCTTTATCCACAGTTGTATCCATATTTATATCCACAGTGTGTGTATGTATATATACATATATATATTTAAGTGGGAAAATTGTACATCAAACCAACATGGATTCTGGTTTTCACATAGTAAAGCAGTAGCACTATATCAGTGATTTTTGGCTGTGGAAGAAAGGGTCATACACAGTTACCTCTCAAAAGCCAGTGTATCAAATATCTGTAAGTAAAATACTTTACCTGTTGAACATTCTGTCCCTGTACTTTTGCTGGAGTTAAACATATTTAACTAGAGGAGAATTTCACCTGAGCACAAATATAATAGGTAGCATGTCCTTTCCTAGGAGAGAAACACAAATAATCTCAGCTAGTGCACACTACATTCATTGACAGGACAGAAGCAAAAACTGAAAAAAATTAAAGACTCTTTCATCACAAAATAGTTCAGAATGGGAGGAGAATACCTCATCCAAACAAAAACTAAAACACTCTTGGAGAATGAAGGGTTGAATACATTCTTTTTAAGCAAGTAAAGTTTTCTGGCTCCCTTTTTAATAGCTGGGACCATAACAAGGTTCTATTTTGCTTGTAGAAAGGACGTTGCCCAGCCCTCATGCAAAGCACATGTAAGTTTGTTTTCCCATAGTAACTGTGTATGACCCCTTCTTCCACTTCTCCCTTAGTGAGATGTCGAAAGTCCATGTTTCACTACTGAACCCAGTCATATTGTTTTAATGTCCTGGATTAACAATGTGAAAAACAAATGTTACACAAATGTCCTTCCCAAAGCAGCAAGAGTAGAGCTCCCCAAATTCACAAGACTTACACAGACCGAGTGGTAACTGAAATCAGAAAAAAAGTTTTAATTTAATTTATGCTGTCAGCAATGTCCAAGTCCATTTCTAAAAGATTTTGACATATTAAATGGGTCTGTCAGAATGCACTGACAAGTGGAAATCACACATAATTGAATATCTCCATTTGGACTTGAGCTGTTTGCTCTTATCAGGACTGATTTTTCAGTTCACATCAGAGAAGTTTCCAGTACTCCTGGAATAACATGTTGTCTTATATTATCTGTGTGAGCACATATGGTATCTCACAAAACACAAGATAAGAAAAGTATTTTGCTACTGTACATCACCAATAATGCATCTGTTTTCAGCATGGCTGCAGCAGAAAAACTGGTACTCAAAACTCCCAACTCTTCTAAGAAGACTTCATTAGAAATATTGTTTAATGTAAACCATAACCAAGCAACTGGTAAACCAGGAAAATGCCTAATGCAGTGGTCAACACCATCATCTACCACTCAGCAATGAAGTGTGTGACAGAGCATGATACTTTGCACTAAAAAGATGAAATAAGAACTGCTTGTGGGATTACTCACAAGGTCTAGGGAGAGAGTTTTGTTCTGGGAGAACATGGAAAGGAAATGTTCATGCTGGCAGAGCGTCCATTACTCTTTGCTTCATTCCTTCCTTAGGTCTCCCCAGAGGCAGTGTGAATCTTTGTGATCTTTCAGGCTTTTTCTGTCTTCCCAGTTTTGACAATTTAGAGTCATATTTTTTACTGATGACTATGAGAACTTTGGAAAACCTAGCTTCACTGGCCTGAGAACCCTTCAGGAATGTACAGGTTGAAACTTCAAACCCATGATTAAAGCCCATAAGACTCTAAATTGACTTGCCAGCACAGTGCAGTTATACATGCACTGATTTCCACTTCATTTGTTAACACAGTGAAAAAAGCAAACCTTGTTTTTATGCAGTCCTGCAATTCATCTTCAGTAAAACTACAGCTTCATTTTTGCACATGAACACGTGCCAGGAGCTGGCATTTTAACATAATCATTTCTATCTAGCTGTGATTCTAGCAAGACTGGGAAATGTGTACACATTGTACACATAAGCAAAGAAACACTGGCGAACGCTGATGAACACAGTGATGAATTTGTAATCTAAAGCCAAGCCATGGTGTAGTAGTGTAACCAGAGTTCATAATTCTTTATGCAGGCTAAGGAATGTCAATAGGCTGCTTCATAAAATAATGAATGTTTGTAGTAATAATTTCATGGGTTGACTGCAATTTAATAGCCTTTATTTCCAATATAAGTTCATGAAGGATATCAGCAGTAAACAGGTTCTTATGAAATACATTCAGTCAGAATTACCATTAAGCTCTTGTTGGTGTGTTTGGTGCAGTTTTTACATGCTCTCAATGTTTATGTGATGATTCTGTTTCATAAAATTTTATGTGCCAATTAAAAGCTGGACATTTGCAATGGCTATACTGAATATTCTTATTGATCAGCTAGGAGCTGGCATGACTCTGTGTTGCATCAGTTTTATGCTTGTCCAATACAAATTACTTCTGAGTGGCTTTTGATTTACGCAGCACGGATCCATAGACACTTTGCATCCTTTCCCTCCATCTGCCTGAATTTGTGGTGTCAGAGAGTATCCCAGTCACTACCCAAGGGATTAATTTTCTCATTATTCAACAGGGAAAAAGCAAGCAGCAGCATCCTACACACAAACTGCCAATGTGCTCAGCCTTGACCCACCCCCAGGGCAGAGTGGGTAATGCATTCCCTCTGCTCTTGCCTCTTTAATAAGAGCACTAAGAGCAAAAATCACTGCTATTAGCACTCCTCTGCTAAGAAATAGACCTCAGATCTTTTACTTGTGATTTGAACTAGTGACCTAAAGATAAAAACTTTGTATGTTTTTCATGGAAGCTTTGCAAGACATAGGTTCTGCATTTAAAATAAATACTTGTTTTACATTCAGCATGTCCAGGACACAGAGAATTCACTGAAATATTCATGTATTTTTTATGACTAGCAAAGCTGGAGAGGGTGGTTCTCATTGCCCATTGCCACTCCCTCCCTACATACCACTCTCTCTGTTGTGAATCAACAACTGTTTGTGCAGTGAATCAGTTTTAAAAATGGAGCACCATGAAAAAGTTATACAGGAGAACAATGTGAGAGCTACGTAAGCCAGTGCTGATGCCAAAAGAAAAATATGTGCTACCAAGTTCTTTGTTCATCCTCTACCAGTTCTGATTAAGCTGGCCCTAATTATTTATAAAGTAATAATAGTACATAGTACAGAAATTATTTTTACATTCCAAAGCTTTCAGAATAAATATATATAATAAAATAACAAATCATTCTACAACTGCTGTAACTTATGCTCTGTGTGTAAACAGCAAAAAAACCCAAACAATGAACTATTATATTGGTAGTGAGGAGGATGCAGCAACATATGACAATGACAGCAAGAGCATGACCAGCATTCTGACTCAGCCCTGTGCAAATCATTTCCAAGTGCTTCATTTTTTCCTTTGAAATATAAGGAAAGAAAAAGAAATCACCTTCCACTGTTAAGAAGCTCTGAGCTCTGGAAGCCAGGAAGGGAGTTATGTAAGTGCAAATTACTGTGCTTACTCATTTATATTAAGAAAACATCAGTTTTTCATTAAATGTTTTTCTTTGTTCAGAAGTCCGTATCTTGATGTAATAAACCTTACTCAGCCCACTCAAATGACCAGAATCTGTGATTCATTCACTGCGTACAGCATTAAAGCTTTGCAATGGCTTTGTCAGAGCCCCATAGTGAGATGGGCTGTGATGTCAAAGTCTGGCAGCCCAGGGCATGATGTGAGCCTCGATGGCAAATCTTCATGAATCCACGTCATACCCTTTAACATTTATTATATCCTTCAACAAGTGTCATATTTCCTTGAGTCCATGCAGAATTAAGACCTCGCTTTGCAGTGTGCTTTTGGAGGTGTTCTTTACTCAGTAACAAAGCAATGCCAGGAACACTGCCGGACGGGCGGGGTTTGTGTTCTGTGGTGCTGTTGTTAAAACAGGGATACTTGTAGAGCTCAGAACCCTTAATAGCTGCGAAGAAACATCATGTGCCTGTTCTCTCTTAGAGAAACACCAAATATTACAAGGTCTTATCTTAACTGCTGTATCTTATCTTAATCCCCTTGTGAAAAACAGGGTTTCTACACCTCCTGACTGTAAGAGTAGCCAACCGGCTAATTCTGACACAGGGCGAACAGCCAGCCTGTTGCTCAGTGGTTCAGAGGTTGATATCCATTCTCTTCTGATCTATTCCATTTTTATTACTGTTTCTCATCTCCATTCTATTGGCAACCTTGGATTTGTTCCTCCTCAATCCACTTTGATGTAATACCAGCCGCTAACTGACTCACCAGTTAGCAACCACCATCAGATAAGGTCCTGTTCTCAGGGCAGCTGTTTCCAGCTCTCTGTAGTAGGAAAATCTGTAGGGCCACTCCAGAACCATTTGTGAACTGTGCATTCCATATATTCACATGTTACCTACACATAGATTTTTTTTTTTTTTTAATTGCATTTTATTTTGGCTTCTACATGTTTTAATAATCCGCATCCTCTAATGTGATGAATAGTATTATTGCCAATGGTAAAAATGAGCTGTGCTTACTAGAATGGGCCCAAAAGATTGGAATATTGAGCTGAGAACTCCTCCAAAGCAATGCTACAGACAGAACAGCAGGGAGGGGAGAATAGTCTCAACTCGCTTGAAGTGAGTTTGAACCTACTTTGTGACCTGACGCATCAGACGTTGATCTCAACCCTCCTGCATCAGAATAGCCTCAGAGGTGCTAACATGAGCTGCTCATAGCTGAGAGGAGTGAATCTACCCTCACTGGAGACATCCTGCTATTTTACAATGTGTCCACTGGGCTGACAACAGAAAAACAACCTAGAAAGAGGGTGTTAGCTCTGGATATCCTAGGAATTTGGCAGTGGAGGGAGGGAGATGCGCTAAGGGGGCAGACACACTACACTGGGGAATCAGGAGTAAAAGGTTCCAAAGCAGCCTGTATTTGACTTACAAATCTCTAATGCCATAGGTATTCCAGAAAAAAATGTATAAATGTAATATATTGTCAGGTTTCATCTAGTATTACTTAATTTCTCATTTTTCTGATGTTTATGTTGTAATAGGTAGTAGATGTGCTCAATATGTTAAGAGTAATTAATGCTTACTTGCCGTTTCCAGAGACTCGCTGTTGGTATCCAAAAGCACATCCTGTTCCATGAGTGCTAGCAAGTCTATGCATTACTAAAGACATCCACATAGAAAGTTTGCTTATCCGAGCAAATAACGCTTAGATGCTTAACTCTTGCTGTGCAAGCTGTTGAGCTTGCTAGTTCTTTCACACCAAGCTCAAGAGAGATCTAAAATCCAGCCTAACAAAAGCCAAACACCTGCAAAATGTTCAGTGTCTCTTAAACCAGTAGTATTGATGCAGTGTCCTGTGGATTTATTGGTGAGACTTTTGCAAAGACATGAGAAAGATGGCAGTCCTCACTTTTCCTTCCTTAGGATTGCAAAGTATGGATATGCTTATGGCTGATGGCTTCCTTGAGATGCTTAGATAAAAATTAACAAAACCATGCATTACAGGATTTTCTACATGTTGCGTGACTATATGTCTCACTTCTGAGGTGAAGAGGGAGCTTATACTTGAGCTTTGAACGGAAGTAAGGGAATTATGTTTGGGTGTGTCAGTGATGATGTATGTCATCACAAAGGATTTTGAACATAAATTACATCAGTGGCAAATGCAAACAAATCTTTCTAAACCGTAAATGGAGATCAATATTCAAAGAAATATTTCTGTGTACCGTAGATGACTATAAATCCAAGTCTGGAGTTATAAATGAAGTGTTGTATCAGTTGCAATCTGACATAGATTCTGAACTGAATCCAAATCTGAAAGTTTCATCTTGCCCTTCCCCACATCTGCTTTTGTGTCTGAAATTCTGTGAAGTCAAAAAGTAGGTCTCAGCATTGTTGAACCCAAGACTGTTTCTTGTACAGGCTTCAGAGCTGGACTCCTTACCCCAGAACATCAGATTTATAAATGTTGGCTCTGTGGGCCAGAAATACTACCAGGGATGGGAATAAATGGCATTGCCTCTATCAGCCAGAGGGTTTACTTAAACTGATCATGACATTACAGAATTTTCCCAAATTTAGTCTTCAGAAACTGTAAAGTGAAATAACCATTTGCATGAAACAGGTAAATGGTTTGGTAATGATTTAAAAACTGAGTTTTGGGCCTAGAGTATACATTTTTTGTTAGAAAGTTGACAAGTTTCAGTTTAGCAGGGCAAAACAGGTATGAGTAAAAACATAAATTAGACCCTTAAACAGCCCTGCAACAGAGCCAGACCTGTAAGTCTTCACAGCCCAAGTGACACAGCAGGCAAGAAGTCTCAGGGTCTCCTATCTATGCCTGAAATTGCTGAAGTTGTTGCAAGTTGTTAAGTCACAAGTTGTGAGGCTATCAAGTTGATCCCTGCTGCCAAACATTTTGGGCACATTTTGATTTTTAAAAAAATCATCCTTAGAGGAGTAGCCTAAGGCCATCTGATGTACTTAAAAAATGGTTTGTAAGCACATGCACACTCCACTTTGCTGACTTCTCCTTCATTTTTACTGCTGGCAGGAACTTGTCAAATCAGTATGATCCAAATGTATCTGGTCATACACTTGTGGTGTTTATATTTTTATCAGGAATATATATGAGTGCTGTTTTGTCGTCTCCTTCGCTCATTGTTTCCACAGCAGGAAATCTTGGCATATTTGGCATGCAGGCACATCAGCTCAGTACCACCTCCAGTGAGCACCAAGAGGATTTCCAACTTGAAGCTGATGAATCCCCAGGACTGAAAAAGAAATGTGAGAGGGGAAGCTTGGTCCAGTTCCATCGCATAGCTCACTCGGGAGACAATTCCCAGGCTGCTGTTCCCCAAAGGCCCATCGCCCTGCTGCTGGAGCTCCCGTGCCAAACTGGCTCTGCAGCTCCCACAGTCCCCTGGCAGGGCATCATAGCAGGGGGGCAGTCACAGGGGACAGGGATAATTATTCATTAGCAGTAAGGGAAATGTCCACAATGAGGACACTTTGCAGCAGTTCTTTGCCTTGGGGATGTCCTGTAGCAGTCACTGCACTGGAGGCCTCATTTATTGCAGCCCTTAGGATCAGTACTTCTGCTTCATTATTAAACTGTTTCTGCTTGTCCGAGTGGTGTTTGCTCTCCTAAGGCCCCAAGAGAAAATAGAGAAGACAGGCACTGGTTTCATCTGTTAGGTCCTTGATGTGTCACCATGTTCAGTGCGTGTCTCTTTGCTGAAAGAGTCCTTGGACACTTCTGGACATTTCAGTCAGCCACTTCCCCATGCTTTGCTGGGTGTCTCTGTTTGCACTCAGGTATTGCTGCCTCATTCTTTGTATTGTTTTCTGCAGTGAGTGGAAAAGGCATGTTGCCCTGCATGCTAAAGGTGGTGCAGGCTGTTCTCAACAACACTTAACACTTTAACAGAGATTTTGGTATTTTGTTTTGATCAGCCCAGAACTTTCCCTGTTTTGCTGCTGCTGCTACAAAGCATGCAGGGCTCTGAAATGGCTGTCTGCTAAAGGCTTGCTTTCAGGAGACAGGAACTAGCATTTATCATTCATTCCAGTACGAGGCTTTAAAGGAAAAGGTGCTTTTTGACTCATTTTGACATGTAGCTTTTGATTTGTTCTCCCAGCCTGAAGAAAAGGTTAAAATTAGACAACTGCAAGACAAACATGTCATTTCACTTTCACAAATACTGTATTATGATTCCAGCACTTAAACCAGACATTTTTCTGCTGACCACCTCACATGACAACCTACCAGAACATAAATTACTGACTTTTTTTATGTAAATGTTTGTCTTTTGTTTTTTCTTCTTTGCTTGTGTTTTTCTCTTATTAGGCAAAGGAGGATAGAAAGAGGGAAATAAAATTGAGTCAGAAAATGATGAATGACTTCTAAATGAGTTGCATGGGAAAGTTAGAAAGTTCCAAAAATAAGGGCACTGAATTAGGATCACATGTGTTAAGAAGTAAATGTAATAGAATTAAAGCAAGATGTAGATTAGAAGTTCACATTTCTGGGGTATAACGCAAAGGAGATGATAAGTGAAACAAAGATTTGAGGAGGCAGCAATCCATGTTAAATTTAATATGGTTCGAAGAGAGAGAAAATTAACAGCTAGGATGAAGGGGTTTTTGACTGGGGTAAAGAAAGAAAGAAAGTGGTTTCTGATTGTGGTATGCCTTCCACAGGAATGAGACAATTGAGGATCTGAAAAAGCTGCTACACTGATGACAAGGCAGAAGGATTAAAAAGAAAATCACTGTATTCTACTTGCATGTCTTTGCCACTGAGGGCATAAGCTCTGGCTGATTGCACAGCTTCAATGTGGCTGTGAAAGGGACAGGAGGAGAACAAGCCTGGGCTCTGGAAACTCAAGAACTGCTCAGGGGGCACATGCCAAACAAAGAATCAGATCTTTTTTAAGTGAGAAAAAGCAACCGTGGTCAGGGCAGGGAATGACTTTCATTTATTTCATTGCTGGATAAGAGTTCTAGTTAATTTATGGTCAATGTAAAATCTTTAGGCAATATTTTCAATTTTAGGTGGTTAAATGAAGGGTTTTAAGTCCATTTTCAGCACAGAAATTAAGGAGGCCTGGTTTTCAAAGGTGATGAGTTCAGTGGGGCTTTTTGGTGCTCTGTCACTTCCCAGCTAGTGGCCAAAATACAGATTTAGGAGCCCAGCCATAGTCAGCCAAGACAAAAAGTCTGACCACAAAATATACTGCTGGGCTCTGTGTGGGTGCCTTAACAGCCCAGAGGCTTTGAAGAAAAACACCATACAACTTTTGTTTCTTATTAAACTGTGTGGGTTGATTTAGATTATTATTTTATATGTGTTACACTATCAGTTTGTAGATGTGGTCCCTCCAAACAGGTGGATTTTCTCTCACCACCTTGATAAGACACCTTAAAACTTTGGCTTGTTAAAACTCCAGGGTTCATCTATTGCAAGAGAAACTGGTCACTGCCATGGCCCGGTCTGACCCCATTAGCTGAGCTCTGGCAGGGGGACCAGAGCAGGTTCTTGAGCAATGCTGGGTGGAGAAGGCAAGCCTTGGACCATTGCTCCCCAGTACAGCACCCCATCCCCAGCCCAACCTGCTTCTCACTCTGCTCTGGTTTCCCTCTCCTCGTGTAAAGTCTGTGGAGTTGTCAGCAGCACAGAGAGAGAGAGAGACTCATCCATAGAATGCAAAGCACCTTCTCCCCTTCTCCCCTGAGAGAGAGAATCACAATGACTCCCTCACTGCCCTGGCTCTGTGTGTGCCCAGCTCAGACTGACCAGAGGTGGGGACAGAGAATGGGCAGGAGAAGGGAGAGCGCTGAAGCAAAGCCATTGGTGAAGTTGTTACCTGTTTGAATTTTGTGCTCCTGAGAACACAATACATGACAAATCCTAGAATTCCATATGTTGCCTTTTTTCAAAATGTATTCCCTTAAATAGTTTTAAGTTTCTCTGTACACAGGACAGGACCAAACAGCTCAGGAATAAAATTAAATGGTTGGTTTTTTTTCCTGAAATTTGTGGGTTTTGCACTGCTCTGTGGAGAATGACAGTTCCTGTAGGCTTCCTCTCTAATCAAAAGGCAACAGTCCTTTACGATATGGAATGATTAACAAATTAAATGAAAATATTAAAAAACCCCGCCCCAACCAAACAAGATAGAAGAGGTATCATTTAGTTTATCTGAGACAACTGTAATTAATTTATTCTACCTCATTAATTTTTGGGTTGTTGAAAACCTAGGATGCAGCTATTTGAGAGAAAGATTAGATTATCCCTCCTTGTTGACTCATGAGTTTTTCATATCATTAGAAAAAGCCCTAAGTTAAAAAAAAAAAATTATGAAGCTTTGTTTTTAAGGAATTCCTAAGGTTTATCCAAAAGCAGTTTCCAGCTCAGCACTTCCTAATATTGATTTATCTGAAAATCAATGAGGAACACTGAGCTACTGAAAGCCAACCATAGGTAAACTGAGGGATCAAAAAAAATTTTGGTCCTTTCTAGACAAGGAGGATTGAACACACTGTTGTTCTTTTGTCAAATTAGGAGACCATATGTGATTTACAGGCCCCTGGCAACACTGTAAAAGAGCTCAGGGGAGTGCCTTGTTGAGCACGATGCGTTTGATCAATGAAAAGCTGGCAGCATTCATACTGCAGATTACACTGGGGTTGCTGCATCTGGGCACATCTTCTGCCATCCGTTAAAGGTACAGGTTAACTTGTTCCTTTTTCACATCAGCATTTGAGCACCTCTTTGTGAAAGGAGCTGGAGAAAATGAAGACCACCAGAAAAAGAGAACAAAGCAGTCTGAAGTGCAGATGTGACTGTCCTGTAAATAGCTGATAGAGGTTTTTGATAGAGACATTATCCACACAAGTGCACTAAAAGCCACACTGAATATCCTTCAGTGTGACTAGCTGCAGGATGAATTTAAGCACCAGTTGAATAGACAGCTAGTCAGGACATGATATCCGTGTTCGAATCCCTGGATTAGTCCCACAGTCCCCCTCAGTAATCCCTGAGGTCCACTTTGTAACTGTTTCTCATCATCCAAGGATTTCCTTTGGATTAATGAAAAGATTAATGTCTGGAAATCCTTTAAATTTCCTTTCAGCAGCATAAGGAAGCAGTGAAGTTATTTGCCCAATTAAACATCTCTGTTTGACTTCCCACCCTTATTTTAAAAGTGGTGATTTGGCAACATAGATAAATGAATATTAATGACAGTTGTCCACCCTTCCTTGGCTTATCTGTGCTTCATCCTCAGCTGTTGCTAAGATGATTTGTGATTTTATTTGTATTTAAATGTATGTAAATAGAGGTGCAAATTGGAGTTCCAGTTTCTGATGAGGCCCAGAAAAACCTCATTCCAGAGATGCTTCTTTTTAAATGCACAAATGTGAACAACTTGCTTTTCACAAAGTCCTCCCTAGACAGTGAACTGCTGCTCTCCCTCACAGATTTCTATCAGAGGATCGTTTAAACAGCTGACCACTTTCAAATCCTGCTATTGTCCCTACCTGCTACAAATAGCTTAGCCAACTTTGAATCAAAACCAGTCTTTTCACTGGATTATGCATTGCAAAAGGCTTTGGATTATTTTGTATGACTGGACCCCTTATTTATAACAAGAAGATTATGGAATTAAACAATAAAGAATTTTTGGACTCATGAGGGTTCAGATCTTTTAATTAATTTGCTAAACACTTCAGGATAGAAGGCTCTTGGTAATCTTCTAGTGCAATTGATACCATAGCAATTGCTATATTTATGAACACTTTAAAAAATAGTATGTGCTGCCCCTCTGATACCCTAGGTGGCAAAACAAGTCCCACTCGCTTATGCTGTGTAGATACTGACTGCAGCACTCAGGCTTGTTAACTTGGTTACCAGTTTTTGAAAAAACAACACTTGGGAACTGATAAATTCTAACACTGGTTATTATTCTGTTGTTATAACACTTGGCTGTCTCACAATCTTTCCATTTATTCATGGTTATTTACCCATGGGATTTGTAAATCAGATGAAATTCACAGTGGTAGAAGAAGTCCCCAGTGAAAAGTCCATTGCACAGGAGGTTCCACAAGTGCCAGACTGACGAGGCTTCATTTTTTGTGAAGTGTTGTCTCATGGTTGACTGTCTTTGGCTCTTTCATTCTGAGACCAAAGTGAAATTTCTGCCATGGACAGACATTTATCAAACCCTCTACTGTGTCTGTTTTCATGTCTGTATTAAGATCTTAAATGGTAGGATTTACCATTAAAAAGTGCAAAAAGGGTCTTGTTCACCTCTGTGACCCCTTATTTTCATTATATTTGTAAGAACTGAACTACCTTTTACACCTTTATCTCTCTTCAATATTATTGAAATTGGCCAGCTAGCTCCACAGTGGCAGGAAAGGATTTTCTTTTTTTCAGGTGGAATAAGTGCGGATGCTCACGAAGAACACCAGCTACTTTATTTACACCACCACTGAAACCAGCTCATGACCCACTGCCCTACAGGAGTTTTGGTCCAGCTTTTCCTTTAATGAATGCTGCCCCATAGGGCAGCAACCCGGAGAAATGTCTTTCTGCTCTGCCGTGCAAGCTGCACTGCCTCACAATCTCTTCTCTTACTATAATAGCCAGAAACCATGGAATGATTTGAACTGTAAATAACTTCTGGGGCTTATCAGACAAGGAACAGTGTGGAGAATGATAAAATTGTTACTGTACATAATAGTCTGAGAACTGCAGGTCAGGCTCACCTCCAGCAAGGCAACTAGCTACCTTCTCATGAAAAACAACAGCGGCTCCCTTCCCTGAGACAAGGATCCATGCTTTGAGAACAGATGGTGCTACTTTTTATGCCAAGCATTCTGCACTTCACTGTTTATTAAATTGGCCAGACAAGACTGCAAGACCAGCTCTCAAACAACACACGTGAGCCATGATGCCTGCACTGTGCACACTGAACCCCAGTCACTCTGAGGACCTTTTACACTGTGAAGGCATGGAACATGCACATGACTGGAAATCAGGACCTCTGGGAATTTTCTTCCAGATGATTTGTTTTTAACTCTGTTTCTATTTAATTCATTGATTTTTTTTCATTTAAATAATTTCTGGAATATCGTGGCATCTGCTTTATAATGCCCCCAGTACAGATGGTGTCAGTGTCTAAAGCTGGTGGAGAGGAAGCACTAGTGCTTTGACTTCACATCTTTCTGGCTCCCCTTTGAATCCCTCCTGTGACTTAGATACAGAACTCTTCATGACTGCTCTACGTCTTCCTAAAATAAGTGCCAAAACTCCCATGTCTTCAGCACTAGCATGCCCACAATTTCCAGCAGAGCAGAAAGCAAACCTCCCAGCTTTCCTTTTGCTCATGCCCCCAGTAGTGACCCAATATGCTGAAGTTTGCGACACCCACACAGGTTACAGATATTTACTGTTCTAGAGGCATTAATTGAAACATTTACATAGTTGGCATTTCTCAGGATTCAGCTCAGTTGTTAGCATATTCATCTTCTCAATTTCAGCTGCCTTTTCAGCACTGTAATTTACCACAGTTTTATGATCCAAACAACAACCAAAAAAAAGATACCAAACTGAGTTAATCTCTGTGAAGCAGCAGTTTCTGGAAAGAACAATTCCTGTTATTGATTTTGGCTATTTGGTAGTTTTGTGTTTTTAGAGATTGCTCTGAAAAGAAAGTATGACCCTGAAATAGAAGTTTATGGCACTTCACAACAGCTTCAAGTACTTGACAAATGCAGTTATGCATAACTTATAATCATCATCTACAGGAGGGTCTCCTCTGCCCTCAACTGTGAAAAATCACATACTGTTTCTTTAGGAATGCCTGGCAGTGGTAAAGTTCCATAGAGAGGCTCTGGACTTTCAGCCTGTGCATGTTGACTGCTGAAAGATGAAAGTCATTTAACAGGGCCATGCCTTCTGACCACTTCTGCATTCACTGCTTTGGCTTCCCTTCCTTTTCCTTTTTTAATTTAAATTTTTAAATAATCTGCCTCGCAATGCATTAAATACCATGTTTGTGTTTTCAGTTTGAGGACTGAAAATGAATCTCACTACAAATAGACATACATTTCTGGACAACCTATCTCTTACTCTTCAAGTAAAGGTTTCCAAAGTCTATGAAGATCAAAGTGGCTAAGAAAATATTAAACTGGGGAGTTGTTTAGTGGTCAAAGTTTAAGATTTATAAGCCAGTGGATCCTGCATAATCAAATGAGGTCTCTTAAAGTTGGTTCCAAAGTCACATCAACAGGCAAGTTGGAGAATTTGCAGGATGGGTTTGTTGAAACCCAGCAGCCTCTGGAAACAGCTAGCAGCAGTCAGAGTGGAGGGAGAAGGGAGCCAGCCAAGCCAGCAGGGAAGCAGCAGAGGAACACTGACCTAAGATTGCTCACTTTGTTCAGTGTGGCTGGACGCCATTCTTAGTTCAGGTTCATTATTCTTCACTGGCCAGAAGACTTCAGGAAATCAGCTTTTTTCTTCTTTAGTCAGTTCCTGGCTAATGCACAAACAGAGCTTTGCTTGCTAAAAAGAAAAATTATTTACTGGAATTTTGGCATAAGGTTGGGCTTGCATGGGCAATCAAATCTACCAAGGAGGACAATGAGTCACTGGCCAGTGGCAATGGGGATGTCTATTGCGAGGGACCTAGCAGTGACATCTTCCTCTGGGTCAGGATAGACCCCCAAACCCACAGTTTCATGCAGTTCTTATAATCCAGCAGGCCATGGTCCTACATGACCAGCACAGCACATGCATAAGTCATTGCTCCTCATACACCCTTACATGGTAAACATTTCTTAAATATCATAGCTACAGACATTAGATATTCCACATGGCCATTTCTGGAGGAATAATTTCTATTGTCTATTTACAAATATTTTATCTATGCACAATCCAATCACTTTTGCAACAGGGACACATTGGTAGACTCCAGCCAGGATGTCAATAAACATATTTAGGCATAGAAATTGGACTAGACATGAGCAGGAGTTTCATCAGGGGCAATTTCTAGATCAGTCCACAATTCCCACCAGGTGGGCTCAGGTAACAATCAGTCAAGCACTGTATTATGAAGGCTCAGTTAACCACTTATTTTCAGGTTGGTCCATTATGTCATCCATGATGAGACAGTTGGGATATTCCTGAACCCCTCACGAAATTCATTTTTTGGTGTGCACACAGGCAGAGCCCTCTACCGAGCTGCACCACAGTTATAACTAAAGAATGAGAAAGCTTGATTTCCCTATTTATAGCCCACAGATTAAGTCTGATAGCTCGTGTCATACCTGGTTGCCCTGAATGGGAGGGAAAAGATGTGGAATAGTTTTCCTACTCTAGATTATAAACAATGATCTGTATTAGAATGTCTCACTTGCAAAGAATTGTATCAGCCAAAGCAGGGGGTGATCACTCAGAGATTTGCCTGCCCCCCTTCTAGGTAGCTGTGGGGAGCTGAACTTTGAGCTGTAAGATGGAGTATGATTTCTGACTTCTGTAGTTTGAAGGGAAGACAGCAATTCTAGCACACCTGTTATTTCCTCTGCTCTGAGAAAAGAAATAATTGAGACCATGATCTGGACTTTGATTTGGCTGCTTTAATTAAAAGCATACTGAACCTTTCAATTCTCAGCCAGGCTGAAAGAAAACTCGGATTCAGTCTTCATTCTTCTACTGGAAATATAATTTATTAGTATGAAGTTAGCTTCTTCATATTTGAGAATTACAGTATCCTATAAATTCTATTAGATACTTACATTTCATAATGAGTATATTTATAAAAAGTCATCCAGAAAATGGTCTGAAGAGATGAGGGAGAGGGAGAGGGAGAGGGAGAGGGAGAGGGAGAGGGAGAGGGAGAGGGAGAGGGAGAGGGAGAGGGAGAGGGAGAGGGAGAGGGAGAGGGAGAGGGAGAGGGAGAAGGAGAGGGAGAGGGAGAGGGAGAGGGAGAGAAGGTAAAAGGAAAGGAAGGTTAAGGAAGGGAAGAGGACCTAGGGATGGAGGGAGAAGGGAAGGCAGATGAGGGGAAGGAAGGGGAGAAGGCATTTTCTATATATTTCAATGTAGTATCATTTATTCTAGCAAAACTGCCCTGTTTCATACCACATGAGAATCTAAACTGAGGTGACTAAATTGGTATACAAGCTCAGCTCAACTAAAAACAAAAAAAAAGAACCTGAGCACCCACTGATCCTGGCACTTTCCCTTTTGATATGCATTTATGTAAAACAATCATTAAAGGTTTTTATGGGAGTGCATTTACTTCTTTCTCTCCAAATAATGACATTCCCATGGTAATCTTTCTTATCTTCAAAGCTTTCATCCTAGCTTTAGAGGATTTCTACTTACAACAGCAATGTTCACTGAAGGCTATCAGCAATGATATAATTCATCAGTAGATATTTCAGTAAATGTTCTTTGGGACAGTCATCTTCTAACATGAGAGGAAAGATGTAGTGAGAGGGAAAATAATATTAACTTCTCTCCTTAGATCCAGATTCTGCAAATACTCGAACATTCTCAGTATTAATTGATCAACACATGAATGCACAATACTGAGTTCCTTGGCAGAAACGATCTGCAGCTCACAGAATCAGATATTTCGTATTAATGTTGAAGTGGCTCAAGTAAATCACATATAGCTGAACAACATTCCCAATTCAAAATTATATGGTTGATTTGTATCAAAACAACAAAATCTTAACCATAGGTATTCAGACAACTGTGACTTTTTGCATGAATGTAAATGTTCATCAGAATGTCCAATAGCTTCCCTGAAAGATTAGTGATATTTTACTCTGGGGTTAGCTAATAAAAATAAATTGCTGAAAGCAAAAACAAAGCAAGTATAATTATCACGGGAATTGGATAAAAGGATTCCTGATAGAGTTCTTGGGGAATAACTCCATTCCTTCCTGCTCCAGCAATCACCTCCTGAACAGTGTATCAGTCTGTGTACAGCATTATGTGTGATTTCACAGAGTGTGACATCAGCTTCTTGTTTCTACTGATTGCCAGCACCATATGATGCATTTACTCATTTAAGCATTCACTTAAAATACAAACTTATTGGAAGTGATTCATATCACACCCTAACTATCAACAATATAGTGACACAAGAAATCAACTGAAGTCAATATTGTACTTTCTACATGTCTGCATATGTCCAGCTACAAAGAAATTATATTCATAATTTATTAAATCACCTCAGGTAACTAGATGAAGTTTGCTGGAATGAACGAATATAATATCAGTAAAACTCTTATATGTGTACCTGAAAAATATGCTTTTACTATTTTGGTGTTTGTATTTTATGAATAAAAGTATTTTCTTACTATATGTTTTATACTCACAACTGGTATAAATCAAGGAGATCAGAGTGCTAGCCAGCTAGTTGTCTTAACTAAAATTCTTTCACTAAGCTTTTGGTTTCTGCTTTTCTGTCCTCATTACAACAAAGATCTTCAGATTTGAAGTAATAAAATACCGTGCATTCCCATGGACAAAACCAGAGCTTAAAAAAAAGCTCAGAAAAGATTTTGCACAGTTCACATGTCAGACAAACTTGCACAGGCTCAAATTGCAACAGAAGACAAAGATCAGAAATTCCTAGCAGTCTGTACATATGCATTCACTGAAGTTGGCTGTAATTTTCGAGTGATATTGGCATAATGTTGCACAGGCACAGAAGAAACCATGGGCAGTTTACAAAATTCTCCTTTACTAGGAGTCTGAGAAGACAAAAGCAAGCAAAGACAATGAGAAGCCTGCATGCAAATTCCAAAGCTATTTCAGTCATGGGAATGCAAACATGGGTCAGTCGTGTTTTTCAGTAAGATGTAATGAAGTGACTCAGAGACCAAGTACAAATTAGCATGGTATTACAATGGTGTGGATACTGAAAATGGGAGAATTACATACAAATATTACTAGGTGAAAGAGAAATCCCAGGTTTCATCATTATTTGCATAAATAAATGTGAGTATATACACCATATGCAGATTCCCTCCCCCTGACTTCTAGTACAGAAAAACTTAAAGGGAAATTGTGTTTTTCTTACACTCTTTTACTCACACTTGTTCTTATGTTGGGCCACTTTGTCTTCAACCCTGTTTCCCACAGAAAGTTGGAAAAGGAGGTTTCGTCAAGAAAATCCAGTAACAGTATGCTGAATGGGCAAGAGAAGTGACTTTTATCTAGCAGATAACTTACCTTAGAGGTTTACTGTCTGTAAGCAGCAGTTCTGCAACAAACACCATTCAAATTATAATCAGAAGGGGTTGGGGGCCCCGTCTTTCCTAAGACTAGATAAAGCTGTAGGAGTGCTTCAAAATCATGGTATGCAGCTCACATCCTAGATTTTGATGCTTTGCTTGGCTGTCAAATTTATGTCTCCTGAGAGAATTTCAAAGGATGGAAACTTAAGCTTTGTCTATGTTTTGGCACTTGGATATCCCTTCCTTCCCACCAGCACCACTAGGTGAGGAGATGTGCCACAAATTCCCATGCTTCCATGGTGCAGGAAATTTTGCCAATATTATTGCTGCTGCACACTATATAAGCTGCATTGTACATCTCTGGGTTCTCAGTGAAAGGCAAAATAATAGAATGCTTTTGTATAGAGTGCTTGAGTGTGCATTTATGTTTCCTACACTTATTCTGAAGTCCTGGACACACTGTGGTATAATTGATAGTGATGGCAATGTAGATTACAGTCTGGATAGAACTTAATATATCCAAGCCAAAATCATGTTTAGTACTGATGTGGTTTCACAGTTATATCAATATGGTTTCAGAGGTCTGATAAATATCAAGAGTAACTCTAACACTGAAATCTAATGACTGAAATGGCTTTTTTTGCACAAGAATTGCAAAAGGAACATAAACTGCATTCTTGAAGTGCACTTCTTTCTCTAATACATATGGGTGTTAAGCAGGACTAGACACTGAATTTCATTTTCAAACTGGTCATTTTGTAATTTTGCCACATATAGCTTAATCATGAGAAAAACAAATAAGACTCACAGTTTTTACAGAGGTTTTCACCATAATATTTATGACTAGAGGAATTTCTTATTTTCACTTAGCATCCCTGTGTGGAAGATTGTAGTTCTGTACCATCATTACTCTGAACAGTAAAAAACCATTTTAAAAAATGTTTTTACTTAAAGTGAATATCACTTAGACAATAAAGATATTAGCTGCTATATGTGAGAAGTAATGACCCAAATGGAAATAATGAAAATAAGCATCTGGGGTGATGAACATAATATTTTAATATACCTTGTCAAGATACTGATTTAGCATGAACTCTTGAGGGACTACCGCATCTTTTTATACATCAGTATTCTCTGGGTTTTTTTATTGGCCTATCTTTTAGGTTCCTGAGTAATCAGTGACCATAAATAGTAACAGGATAAAATATGTTAGAGCACATTTAAGTCATGATAAGGTGTTCAACCAAGATATCTTTCTGAGACAGTATTTAATTAACTCTATCATGGCAACAGGAGATCATCTCTGCTTAACTTGTCATGTTTTCCAAACAAGCTTGTCCAAAGAACTCAAGCTTCTGGTCACTAATGATCATAAAAGTGTCTAATGAATTAGTGACACTCATAAATTTCAATAGTCTGGTCAAACCCTATTTTAGAAAACTATGTTTCCATTAAGTCCTCTCAGATTTTCCATTGGGATTTTAATTTTCTCTCCTTTAAAATATCTTAGCTATGGCACCCCTTCCAAACACCCTTGCCTTCACTTGGTTAAGTTGATGTCCTAACTTTGAAGAAGTCTCGTGAGAACCTGTGAAACATCAGCATGTTTAATTGTAGTTTGGTACGATTTCTTAATTATTATTTTGCTTACTGTTATTTTCTTTGGTAGGTAGTTTTTATTCTTCAAAAGAAAATGTCTGCACTCTCTCAAAATATGAAGACATATCATTGGCCATCTCAATATTAATCTGATTTGTGGTAAAATGGTGAAAATGTTCCCTTCTGGCAAATACAGAAGAGATGTTAAAACAGCCGGTGGAGTCAGTTGATATTGAATTGCTACTGTTTGATATGGGTAAGAAATTTTCATGATGACCTGAAACGTGGTACATGGCTCAGATTCAGAAGTTACAACTCAGTGTCATGACTGAAGTTTTAGTGTATGGCACTAAGCTGGAAAAGAAATCAGTATGAGGTCAATAAAAAATCACTTTGATTGTATGTCAGTGTGCATAGGTCTCAAAAGATGTTAGTCTCTCCCAAACTGTATCCGTCAGTGGAACTAAAGGGTTTGTCATGTGGATTAAAAATGTAAGGATATATTTTGCAAATTACTTCCCTTGTGGGGTGCCAGAAAACAGAGAAAACACCATCCAGATTTCACATTTGAGATGGATGCCTCTGAAGGGAGAAGTCTTAGAGTGGAAAATGGGTTTGTAGCACCCTTTTTTATAATTAGTCAAGGGTAAATCTCAGAGAAGAGGGCTTTTAGGCATGAACTCATGTGCATTTGTACACTTATGTCCTCATAAACATGGAGAGAAGAGCAACAGCCCACACCATTACACACCAACATCCAAATGAGCCTCTATGTCCTTTAGAGCCTGACACCCCTGAAGGTGTGTCAGATTAAAAGATGCATATACAAGAGCTGCACATCCATAGTTATACTTGGGATTCATATCAGACAAAACCTCAGTATGGAAAGAAGCCTGATGATTATTAGAGTGTCCAAGGTTTCAACAGAGGCTCTTCCTTACTTCGTGTGTATTCCATGAATTTGTTGCTCTCAATAGCTTCCCTGTATGCTAATAGTGCTTATATTCTTATGGGACAGTAAAAACTAAGAAAAAACCTGACAGGAATGTAATTTCAGATAAGCAGAAATAAGTAAGAAAATTCAGAACTTCCAAAAGGTAGAGTTACTGCATTGCTTGTGCATCTCAGAAAACAGGAGTCGCTTCTGGCAATTCTTGGAGTTGGTACTCCACAGCAGAGTTGCTCAAAGATTCAGCACTGGGACACAGATGGCAAGAAATCCTGCACCTTTCCTTCTGCAGCTGTTGTTACTCTGGGTTGGTTACAGCGTGGTGCCGACAACTGGCATTATAGCACAGTCAACAATGCATGCACCCAGCAGTGACCAGAGGGGGCTGTAACAGGGATAGGCAGAAAGGGTGCAGTATCTCCTCTCTTTGCAGCCCCTTTGCAGTTAAAGGATGCCCACACACTCTTCAATTTCTTTTTCATGCCTGTGCAGAGAACACTGAGGTTGTCTCCAGCCACATAAAGTCTTCTCAGGTGCAATCTTCATATATAAATGACTTGCATAAATTATGATGAGTCTCAGCCCAAAATATATTCATAAGGACTGGACTTCCCTTTCCCTAACTTACATGCCTATAATTCCAATGCCTGTACATGAGCTAATTAGTTCAGGTTTTCTAATTGTTCAAAGTTAGAAGCAGTTGCTTTTAAAGGTATGTTTATCTACTTTATTTTGATTGTCCACTTTAGGATAAGATGCACTGCACTACAAAGATGCCTCTTCCTCTAAACTGTCTTTGAAGGAAATCTAGAATGGAAATATTAAATTTACTTTTCAGCAGATTAATCCCTCTGTGCTTTTCAAGTCAAGCAACATCTTATAAAAGCCATTTCTTCTAGGTGTCCATAGCATCATTCTGAGCCTCAGTCTTTATGTACAATCTGTGTGACAGTTTAATGACCTTAGCTGAGTTTTTCCTATCCTAGTCTGAAATTTTTATTCTGGAGGGTTATGCTGGGAGAAGGGGGGCACTCCTTGTTAAACTACTACACTTTTTAAGAAGCTATCAACTGTTACATGACTTCCACAAAGCCATATCATATACTTTCAAGGGAGGTTACCATAACCTTCTGAAAGGCAATTAGCCATAAACTGTGGCTGCATTGCCAAGCACCTTTACGAGGGTTCCTAGTGGCAGCTGGATATGCTACAGACACGCAGTCCATGGGTGGAAAAGTGCAGTTTCCCTAGCTCTGTGCTGTGCTTCTCCTCAGGAAGAAGAATCTGTGTCAGCCATCCAGAGGCTGAAACTGGATCTGTTGTGTTGCTGGGGCTCCATCCATTAATTACCCTGAGGATTATGCTTAAGGCCTTCAGCTGACTTTGGAAATGGTGTGGAGCCAAAAGGAGGAGAGTGGCATGAACTTCTCTTTTGCAAAATCTGAAGCTAGTCAGCAGAAAGTGTTACACTTCACAACACATGAATTTGTCATCTTCACCTACCACTGCAAATTCTGTGAATTATAGTTTCTTTACATGGAGGCAAACAGCACAGAAATAATTTTTCTATTTTTTTAAATTAGTCCCATGAATTTTTACTTATCTAAAATATCCGAAAGGTACATATTTGCACCTACATGGGCATTTTGCTTTTATTAGTTATCTACTCTGAATGAATCTGATCAACTATCAGCTGAATTTTACATAGAGAGCAACAAAGATCTTTTTGTTAGTGGGAGAGCTGGTTTTGAATGTTCACATTCCTGTTTAGAGTGATCTATGGGTAGTCTGGAATCTTATAACAGGGAGGATTTTGTAGAAAATAGCTGGCTGCCTGATAGAGTCAAAAAGAAGCTACTGCAGCAATAAATCTCTGCTATAGTTTAGCATAAAGGTATATCTAAATGGGGAAACAGAGTCTTGCATTTTAGAAACACATATGAGAAATGAAAGTGTCACAGGTGACAAAAAATGGGTATTTCACCTGGGAAGGGATACATATAAAATCAAAACATGCCATGAAATTGGACTCTATGAGACATTTCAAAATGAGGGGAAAACCAGCAGATTAATGTTGTTTGTATATTTTCAGCAGTCCTGCAGTCACCTTGTACTTAGCATTAGCCATGAAACGACGGCAGAATCAAACTCAGTAAATATTTATTTAGCTCTAAGGTATTAAGACTAATCCCTTCAGTATTCCCCTCTGTTGTTCTTTCACACAAATGTGAAAAATTTGGCACATGCAAACTTTAATTCACTAGTGGTAACCCATGGGGATATAGAGCCATTTAAACTTACAGAGGTACTTGCATAAGCAGTTACAAAATCAGTACAGTGTTGCTGTAATGTAGGAGGAAAGTTTAAACTTTGTAGTGTGGTGGCTCTGAACTGACTGGTGGATCAGAGGCTTCTGTACAAAGGCCTGAACCCCAGCATTTCGTGAGGAGAATTTTGTACTGAAGATTTCTGTGCTGCAACCAGGAGCTGACAGATGCTTGGTGGGGTTTTACTGGTTCAGCTTCACATCAGTTCAGAAAAGAATAAGTGAAAGATCATGGTCCAAATTCTTTTTCTCTTTTGCATCAGCACAGTTTTTTTAATAGCTAACACTTGTACACCCTGGAATTCTGCCATGTATCTTAACTCCTCTCTGCCCATTTTATGAGCCCTGCATGTTCCACTTCCATGCCAAAGCTCTGAAGTTGGGGTCCGGTGTGTTCCAAACACATCTTCCAGATATCCACTTCTGAGTGCCACAAGATTTCTGCTCCTATAACTGTCCCATTATGCTTCTTCAGCAGATCTCCAAGACTTCAGGAAACAAAGCAAGCTCACGCCTCCCCTTAGATCTGTACAGGATGGCCTTAAGCCAGTCTTTCAATGAACTCTGTGGGCTCTTGATGAGCTTTTAACCATGGCAGGTTTTTTCTGCAAAGCTCCCTGATCATACTCTGTACATCTTTTAAAGGACAGTTTGAATTAAGCCATGCCAGTTTGCAGTCCTGACCTCATTCCTTGCTCTAACATACTTCACTTCTGAGGACCTAGTTAGACTGGTCATGCATTCACACATGGTCTAGCCACCTTTAGTCCATTGTGTTACCTGTGAACATTGAAAAAACAAATTAATTTCATTGTCACACATTTATGAGGTGTTTTTTTTCTCCCAAAATGTAATTGGGTCTAAATTGATATGCATACACTGGGTTCTTGATACCTACAATCATTACTAATACAGCAGAGCAAATTATGATTCTATTTGGTTCAATAATTGCAAGAAAAATATGGAAAAAATCCTCTACATTGAAATAGAAATGGACTTACTGCGTGCATTTTTCACTGAAATGCTGCATTGTGTTCTCAGATTATGTACCTCTAATTATTTTGTCTTTAAAAAATATAGAACATTTGCCAATAAAAAAATGTTGTTTGAAAGAAGAAACCCAAAATGATTCATTAAAATATGTCAAAATAAGCAGTTGGTGATTTTGAAATGAAACATTTCAGATCTTTTTACACTGCTTCCATATTTTTTCAGCTGTAATTATTTGCCAAATTACATTCATTGGTGTGAACAATTTCGGTCACTTTAAAACTGTACTTGCAGTGACTTTCACAGTAATTGAAAAAAAAACTGCCTCTCCCTGCTGTTATAACAATAAAGGATGTAAAAATATTCTCTGTAAAATGGAGCGGGAACAATAGACACAGTCATAACAGCTGAATAAGAAACAATATTTCTGTTTCATGAAAGTAATCCAGTAGGCATTTTCCAACCTGTCTGCGTTTAACAGTTGTGAGTGGTCTATAGCTATATCTAAAAGCTTTCTAGCACCTCGTGTAAAACATTTTTTCATCTCCCAGGCTGAGTTTCCTCTCTTGCCTGAGTTAGAATCTGCATTTGAGTCTCAAATACATATCCCTGCATCAGTAATTTAGCAAATTCCTTCTTTAACAGGGTCCATGCTGTCTTCTCTGTCTAGTGAAGATGTTTAACGTAATAAACATGATTTGGTAAATAGGGGTTTACATGTTTCAGACAACCTTTAGTCTTGGAGATTCTCCCTCTCACCAGAAATTCCAGCCTGTTTGAAAATGGTGTACACTCCCTTGTGAGAAAGTCTAATCTGAATTCATCTACATTTTCTGATTATAAAAAGTAATTTTGGTGCAATTTCCCAACTCACAGTAATCAAGTCAGATCAGCGCTCCTGCACTGTTAAGGTTAACACATAGGCTGAATTCTACATATGCCAGAGATGTGGCTTTGGTCATACCAGGCATGTAAAATAGAGCATGTGCATAAATCCTTGCAGGATCAGGTTACTCATAAGGCAAGTTCCATCTAACAAATCTATTTAGATAAAAATATTCATACACAGGTAGAAAGATGCAACATATGAGAATGATGACTGGGTTGCAACTATAATTCTATTTTGCCTAGAACACAAAAAATGTTCCTCTGGTAACATATAACTAGAAAATCATAAATTACTGTCTGTCTTCTACCCCTGTGACCTTAACTTTTTTAAAAGACATACTTATGCATTACTGGTCAGGGACATACAAATATTTAATGGCATAGAACTCTCCCCATAATACATCAAAATTAAGGACTATAGCATTTTTTCCTCTTGAAAAGCATATAATTTATCCTATTTTCCACACATACAGGGGAGGGCACAATGTCTTCTGTTTACTGACTGAACAGAGCACCAAAATCACCTTTTTGGTCAGAGTTCTAACATCCCAGTTCTCACGCAGGGTTCACATCCTTACAAGTGAAATTAGCTATTAGTGCCTCACTGAAGTTGGTTTTTTTCTCATAGGTTCCTTATGGGTACAAGTTACTCCCAAAGACATTCTGATTAGACACAAGGGGAACATTTTTCACAATGAGAATAATCAGCCATTGGAATCTCCCCAGGGAAGGGATGGACTCTCCAATGCTGGGCACTTTTAAGATTCAGCTGGACCATCTTTTGCAGACCATGCTTTTGCCAGGAAAGATTGGACCATGTGATCCTTGATGTCCCTTCCAAGCTGGAATTCTGTGATTCCATGAATCTCATTTCTAAGATTATTAATAAGATTATTATTAATCATAATACAAGTCAGCCTGATTTTGGAGAAGCTTTATTATCTGCCTTTCTGAGAACTTATGACCTCGATGGAGGCGCCATACAACCAACAAACAATGCAGATAAAAATGGCTGTCAGGGTTTAGACTGAGTGTTTTAGATCAGACAAGAATCCTTGTAAAGTCAATGCCAATTGGTGATACATTTTGTGCTATCAAAATGTGAAACTTTTCTGTCCTGGTGGAAATGTGCTTGGTTTCTCATTGAATATCTTATGTTTTTGGGGGTTGTTGGCATTTATGCCTGAACACCCCCTCTCCCCAGCAAGATCTGTTAGAATCACTCTGTTACTGATATAACCGCAACTATTTATGCACTTTATATAAACCCCCTGCTAATAAAAGCATTGCATCATTATAGAGCTCATGGAAAATCATTCGTTTCTGATAGGTTCAAGAGAGTCAGACTTGGGGTGTCAAGGGCTCAGGATAACCAGGACTATCTGCTACTTCTCTGCATTTTCCATTTTACTTACTGTGAGTTTCATTCAATTGACTGCCAGCAGAGGAAGAACATAACTGGTTAAAAATAAGCAATTGCCAGAAATAAAATAAAATGGTAATAGCAGTTTGAAATGGGTAAGTTAAATTTCCGACCCACTCAAGGCTAACGGCAGTAGTCTATAATGGAATGTGTAATCTTCTCTAAAAATTCAGTTCATGAACTGGATGCTGTCCTTCCCGAACCACATGAAATCATTTACACAACAGAACTGTAAATATTAACATGCTTTTGTGATCATATAACCATAAACAGGTAAGAAACAAAGAAACTATCAGAAAAAAAAACCACGAAATTCCATTCCCTGCAAAGCCATTAGTTAATGGCTTTTCTCAGATTTGTCATTCTAGGTATCTCTGCCCATGTAAAGGGGATTGGAACTAGATGATCTGTAACATTTTTTACAACCCAAACCTTCCTATGATTCGATGATTCCATGATTCTTTGATTCCATGATTCTATGATAACAGGGCTGACAGCTCTTACTGCCCCAAAAGTGAATACAGCCACCATCGGAGTGTTTCCTGACCGAGAAACTTCAGGAGAAAAATCCGAAAAACAGGATTTGTCGGGTTGGCATCACTCTTCATGCTCATCAAACTGTTTAGAGAGCTTAGCTGAAGTAAAAAGTGAAACAGCATAGCAGCTGGTGCAAAAAGATCCTTAAACATTTGATAAAGGAATGTATGTGAGAGAAAACATTGCTCTGGCTGAGAGAGGGAAAACTGCAACAAAGACCCGAATTTATTTTTGCCATTCTGCCTATTATACCTAGGATTACAGCAGAAAACAAAGAAATAATGGCGTTGTTCCTTTCAAGTGCAAAGCGTGACTGACTGCATTTCATTCTGTTCCATCTCTTCTACAGAGTAAAGCCCAAGAGTGACGACTATGTTTTCACACCAAAATATAGATACATAAATAAATCACTAAATAAAAATCATCATCTGCTGCAGGACAGATGTTAACAAAGCACTTGTGGTACAGAAGTGAAATTTATATAAAAAACATTTCCAAACAAATCCATGGCTGGCAAGCAAAAACCAAGAGACTCATATTTAATGTTGGTACTTTTCTCTAATTCAGATATATTAAAAAAAGAGACACCATATGCTCAGGGGTGGGAACAGGGTGGATATACCAAAGTGACATTATATAGAAACTATAATAAAATCACTGTTGAAGAATTGATCCCATATGACATGCTGTTGAATGTGCTTGGATGTAAAGGAACTGAAAAAACCCAGATAAATAAATATATAATTAGGCCTTAAAACTTGCTGTTGAAGGATAGTAATGAGGATGCAACTAATTTTATGAGGCAGTAGCAGGTGTGTTTGTGGGCAGGAGAAATAGGTTTCAGAGCCTGTGTTTCTCAAGATATTTACATGCACATGTTTCTTAGAGTGTGTTTTCTTTTAACCGTGTTCCTTTCATTCCTAAAGTCACATACAAGTGTGTTTTACCAGTCAAGTCTCTATTTCTCCTTGATTGTGTCTGATAAATGATGACATCAGAAGAATGTCTGGTGTTTCAGTACCGTACACCTAATATAAAATATTCCTTTACACTGGCATATTTTATGTGTGTTGAAAAGAAGAATTTTTTATTTCTGTTATACAGTGGGATGATTTTGATTACTTAATCCTTTCTGAGTGGATTGCTACAAATTAAGGGAAAAAAAATTCTCTGACCTTGTGAACACTTAAAGAAGGTGTAGGTATACCTTTACTCCACCCTCCACCCCTACCAACTTACATATTACAAATCCAAACCTCATTTTTGCAGAATGTGAAAACATTTGTGAATTTGGGACAGCTTCCAGAAACTTGCAGAATGTCTCATTCTGAAGGACTGCAACAAGGAAACAGTAAATATTTCTGAAATGAAACACTGATACTTCACGTTTAAATTATGCTTTTGTTTAAAAACTGACCTAATTTGAAGGGGTCAGAAATGTGTATAAAAGCCAAAAAATTGAGTAATTTTTTTTGGCACAACTGAAATTACATTTTTCCCTGGATGACCAAAGGAAAACATCCACTATTATGTGCTCTTAATCTACACGAGTTTTGTCCTTGTTATGTAACAATTTTGATCAGGAGGTGATTTCTAGGTAAAACAGTTACATAATTGCAATTTAGGTGTAGTTATTATCAATAAAGGTATTTTTCTTTTCCTTACAGGGAAAAGGCTTTTTTCTTCTTCATAAATGCAGCTTTCTCTTGTATATGGGAATAATTGAAGAGGTGCAAGATATTTACATAGATGAAGACTTCAGCCTCAGTGATGCCATCATGTGTACCAGTGCTGCTTCTCTTGGTGTAAAGACACACCTTGGGACAGATCTCAGGTTAAAGCAGTTTTTGAGGTTTTCTGTATGTTTCAAACACTGTCCATTAAAAAGATGTATAGAAATTAAGCACTCTGTGCACAGAGACTTGTTTTTAAAGTTTAATAAGGTTCCTTCAGTTTACAAATTTTTTCTCAAAGGATCAAAAAGTGTGTAGGTGCATTCTGGGCTGAAAGTAGAAGGGGAAATTCAGAATTCAATTATATATGTAAAAGTGTAAAAATAAAGTGTAAAAGCTGTCTAAAATTAATATGCATTCCTCTTTGCCACTCAAAGTCTTAAAATTCTTGATGGGTAAGTGAGATAAAATGTGCTCAAAAATCATTCAGACACTGAAACCTTCATTTTGTTTCAGGCCAATGCCGATTTTTATAGATATTCAAAAAAAGGCAGGATAGAAAATGCAATGTATACAGGCTTCATACAGTAGAAACCTACAGGTATAACACAGTGACCTTTTATTACTGAACCACACTATGTTTCAATCTTATGCTGGTCTTTGAATTCACAGAAGTTAAAATGGTTTCAAGTACCAAATGTGGATGTAAATAGCAGGAATACAGCATGTTACTGCAGTTACCTTGTGACTTTACCTTGATGCATCTTTCACACACTACATCTCCAAGCTGTTTCCCCAAGGCACAGGCAGGCATAACATTTGGGTTCATGCACTCCACTCGTCATACTGTGGAAAACCTGCTGCATTTAAGTATCCATCCACAGAGAAAAAGATGAGGGAAAAGAAGAAAAACAAAGTAATAAGTTTATACCATTTTTAGTAGTTAAAATCTTGCCAAGATGTGCTCATTTCTAAGGATAAGAATAAGCACTCTCAAGGAAAATGAAAAGACTAAGGGAGGAGCAGTTGAGAAGATGAAGAGAATAAGTCTGAGAAGAAAAAAGAGCATGCTCCTCCAGGGAATTCTAAACCTGCTTCTTCTCCCATAATTAAGTGAAGCTAGTGTAACAGCGCAGATACTAAAAATGAATAAACGTTCACATTAAAATGAATGTTAAAACCCCCTTTTCCTTTTCCTTGAATCAGGAACTAACCTCCTGCTGGGACTGAGATCATGTCAGTGAATTGGCATAATGAAAATATAATTGCAAAATTTAGGTATGCACTATAAAATTGTGACTTCATTGAGATATATATTTCCTTTTTGGAAGTAATCTTTCTTTTTTTCTGACACTGTAGAAAAGAAAAGTGATTTTGGTTATCTTCAGTTATGAGGGAAACCTCTATGAAGACAGTAATAATCCTCTTACAGAGCTGGACCAGGACTACCTTGGATAATTTTCCCTCCCTCCACCACTATGCCACGGAGGGACTGGATGAACCATGACGTCAGTCTCTCCCTGGTGCAGGGAAGTCAGCCAGACTGTGGAGGTGTGCCTGGAGGTGTGTTTGGCCACTGGAGAGACCAGTGCCAAGGGCAGGGAACTGCAGCATAGGGATGTCCAACTGGCATCTGGCAGACTGGCAGAACCCTCTCAGCTTCTGGCTAATGGTTTTGGCCAGGGAGTATTCCCAGGGTGAGAAGCAGGCTTAGCATCCTCCTTCTGCTGCACCAGCTACTCCCCAGCTATAGACCAGGGTATGGTCTTTGGGTTTCTTCCCCTCTTTCTAACTTCTAACCACACTCCTGCTTTTAAAATGTCATAATACCACAACAAGGCCTCACTCACTCATTCTTTTTCCTCTCTTCTCCACCCATTCCCTTCACTGTTCTCTTTCTTGCCTTCTTGTGCTCTCTTTCTGCTCATCTTAGGTATCTAATGCTTGTGCCTAGAAAGGCTGAAGTTTTAGAACAAAATATGCAAATTGTGCATCTGTCCAAACAGTCATGTATGCATCAAGGATATTTTTATTTATTAGTATAAAATATCACACTTCAATATAAGTCCAAATAAATAGTTAAAGAGGAAAAAAGAAAGGCAAGAAAACAAGCATACAGAAGGAGAGCTAGAGACTACAGTAAAGGGAAGCAGAGCAGAAAAAAATGGGGAAGTACTGTCTTGCAAATATGCCTCTGAGAGGAATCCTGAAATTTTCTGTTCTCTTTGTCAATGAGGTAAGTGGAGAGAGATGTAACTGGAAAGTCTACTATTTCCTTACCTATTATTTTTTGTCTGCCAAAAATGCACGAAGATTGGCTCACTTAGTTGGCTGTGAGTTTTAAATCTGTTGGCTGAGATAACAGGAATCTCAGTTGCACTGCAGACTGGATGATATGTATTCCTAATCACGGGTATGAAACCGTGCTGGAGAGTGATTATTGTCAGTAACTGCATTACTCTTTTGTGACAAAAAGCCTGGGGTTTGGAACTTTTCTGAGACACATAACAGCTCTTGCACAAACCTGCAAGAGCTTGACCACTCTGTGAGCAAGAGAACTAATTTTCTAGTTGTACTTTGCAATGCAGAAGGAGTCAGACACGCATATTTCTCCTTAAAGGGATAGTCTTTGATTGAAACAAGGTTTAACTGTGACATCTTTAATAGGATTGGCAAATAGATTTTAATATCCTATACCATGCAACTGTATGTATGTAATTCTTGGCTAAGCTTGTTTATGTTTTGAATCAAAATATTATGATAGATTTTTTATGAGATGACAACGCACATCATTTTTCATTATACTGCATGCAAAGAGTGGGAAACATGAGAATAGTCCAGCTTTACAATATATTCCTAATTGTAATAATTTCTCAATAACAGTAAGGGTTACAGAGCATCCTTCCCCCAAAATTTCCTATGTGTGTCCAACACTATTAAAAACATACTCTACCAGTGGTAAGCCCAGCTGTGCTGTGGGGTGTTGTCTGAGCCCTTCCCAAA
Source organism: Entomyzon cyanotis (assembly GCA_024500445.1). NCBI lineage: Eukaryota > Metazoa > Chordata > Aves > Passeriformes > Meliphagidae > Entomyzon > Entomyzon cyanotis. Next base: position 4,677,029 of record JAKEPQ010000739.1, read on the forward strand.
TGCATCCATGGATGATCAGAGCAAGGAGTGCACCCCTGGGTCAGGAAATGCATGCACATAAATATGCAGACCCTGTCCTTTGGTCTTGCTGGCACTGCTGTCAGTCACGCCTGCTGCACAGCCTACAGAGATGCTTTTCCATTGCTTTCTAGACAAGGAATTGGACAGGCACCTCTCTCTATATAGTACAGAAAACAGTCCCTCAGGCAGCAGTTTTGCTGAGGCACACCCAGAGACAGAATTACTCTGACTTCAGCTAGAGGGAAGATGCAGAAGCACAACCACCTGTTAGCAAATTGCAGAAACTCCGTGCAATATCAAGCTAAGTATCTCACCCAGCTGGAAGCACATGGAAAAAAGCAGCAGGTTTTGTTTGGGGTTGGTTTGGTGTGGTGTTATTTTATAGGGTCATAATGGGTGGTGGTGTGCAAGCATCGCCAGGGAAGCCCTGTCCCATCCATTGGAATGGAAGGAGAGTTTGCAGAAAAGCACATTGTTCTGCCACAAATCTATTTGCCCATACCCACTGAAGTGAATAGCCCTTCATTCCAGTGGGAATTTATGCCGTCACTTCAAATGTTATGCATATAAGTTAATTTCACACTGCTTCAGGACTTTGTTTTCAAACTACCAAAAGGGTTAAGAACTGAGAAGGAAACACTTGCCAAACTCCCTGCTCTAAACTAAGGGTAAGGGATTTTTTTTTTTTTTTTTTTTTTTGAATGGGGGGGGAAGGGCAGGTGGGTGGATAATGGCCAGAAAGAGAGGGAAATAGGGACTGAAAAGAAAGTACAGTCTTTTGTATTTCTACAGCTCAAAGATGCTTTGAACAGGACTGCTCCCAACTGTGGAAAACCACCTTTTTATGGAAAAAATATGGTAGCAACAACAGATTTACAAGATCTGAGCCAGTGTGTCCTATACGCATTTATTCCATATTATGCAAGATTAATTGTTTGGAGCATCATGCCTTCAGGAGTGTTCTAAGCATCGGGGAGCCAAATTTAGCCTTGATATCATGAAGTCAAATTTCCTTTTGTTCCACAAAGTCCCCAGGATGCCTGATTACAACAGTGCTGAATCTGGCAGTGGAAGATGTTACCTACAGACTGGGCACAGTTCTGTTTAAATATGACAAATTGCATTTGCTTCCTTAGCCTGCATGAATCGATGTACACATTTTGGTGCTAGACCTTCAAAACATTTTATTTTAAACAGACTTAATGCCTTTTGTTATTTTGGAATGAGAAGGAATAAAAATATTATAGCAGATGGCAATTTGATTATAGTTGTCACAGATAGGATTTTAAGGCTGCACTCTCAATTATACTATGGCCCTATTATATTTCCTACCAATCCTAAGAATGCCTTAAACTTGGTGTAAATGTAATTATGAAATGTAATTTGTTTCAACTGCTAACTATAAAATGGGATTTATCTATATAGGACTCGTCTATACAGGGAAATGGAATAATTATACACAATTAAAACACCTACCTGGGATGTTACATCAGCAAAGCCATAGCAGTATAAATTATTATGCTACAATTATGCTCATTAGTTTTCCCATGCAAAAAAGGTTCTTATCATAAATAAAAATGGGTCTCTAATGATTATTTCAGTATTATATTTATCTGGGTTTGTTGGCATGGGGGAATGTATTGGTTACCATGGAATCAAAAGGCATAGTCTAACAGCAGAGTAAAGGATCAGGCATCAGAAGTAACAGTAGTGTGAGAAAACCTCTTTTAAACAAAAAGGTTTGCCGTACAAACCTGTCTATGAACTTTTGTGCAGCATCCCATGTACCTCCCGCACTAGCCCATGTCCCTACTGCAAATTGGAGTGAGAACAGTTTTGCACTAGCTGATGATTAGACATGCAAAATTACATTGATTTCATAAAATTTTGAGTCCTGTCAGTTATGTTAGTTTTCAGAGCAAAATGTTAAGGAATGTTTGACGTCCATCATAGCCAGCAATTTGGCTGTAGTGACTCTTCGGCTGAATTCTGTTTTGTTTCACAGTTACAACTTAATGAGGCCAGTTAATTGGCAAGCACTCAGTGTGGCTGAGGACCGAATGAACATATTATTATGAGCATCTGATAAACTTAGCCAGGCGTATCTTTGAGAGAAACTGCTCTTCATGTTCACTGTCGAAAGAAAACATCAAATATTACACTATTTTGGGGAAAGTGTGGTGCTTATGTGGAACCCATTCGCCCTAGATGTTTCAGCAAGTATGATATTTATAGTTATTCAGTATTTACAATCTAGCACGCCTAGATAGTGAAGAGGCAAGACTCAAGCCAATTCTTTTAAGGTTATGCATCTTGTTGTTGACAGTCTCATTTGGGGATAGATCCATTGACATTGTACCCACAAAACTGACGATCAGCATCGAGATGCAGCCAAGAAACTGCTTCCTTAGAAAAATCACCTTTAGTTTGGTGTCCTGGTTACAGACTGCTCTGATTCTGAGACAGCCCTTAGCTGGACTCCTGGAACTTTGTGCAAAGGCACGAACTCCCTGTTCACCTCGAGCGGCCGCCTGGCCCTGACAATACTCGGAGCTTCGTTCTCTGCCCATGGCTGAGGCACCATCGCTCCCCGCGGAGCAGCTCTGCCCTCGCCGGTGGCAGCCTTTCCCAGAGCAAAGCTGAGTGCTGTGCCACAGCCAAGAATCCCTGCAGGCGTTAGCGTGACAGAAACCCTGCCTGCTGTCCCCGACCCCCGCAGGCCCCTCTGCGCGGGCCGCACAGGGCCGTATTTGGTATTCCTTGGTGAGCGCTGCACAGGGCTCGCTCCGCTCCCGGATGGCTCCGCACCTTCGGATGCTGCCATCTCTGGCGGGCTCGGCATGGGGGCCGCACCGCCTCGTCCCCGAGCGCTCCACGCTCCCCTGCACAAGCCCCGTCGGGAGGTGCTGTGCGAGAGGAGCCCCTGCCCGCTGCACGCTGCGCACCCCGCACGGGGCGTTTGCCAAGGGCAGCGTGAGCGACGCGAGGACAACGCCGGCAAAGTTTATGGTCGGCAAAAGCACGGGGCACGGGCTGCGCGCCCGCGGCCAGCGGCCCCAGCCAGGGTTCCAGCCCAGCGGGCAGCCTCCCCCGCCGGGGAGGAACCGGCCCGTCCCCCCGCGGCCAACCGAGAGGGGCCCCGGCCGGATCCCACGGCGCCCGGGAATGCCAGCGCCCGACGCCTGGCGGAGCGGGCAGCGGCCGGTCCCCAGCCGCTCCCCGGGGCTCCTCGCCCGGGGTGTGCGCTGCTGGCCGGTCCCCAGCCCGCGGGGCAGTGGCCACCCAGCCCAGCCCGGCCCGGCCCGGCCCGGCCCGGCCCGGCCCGGCCCGGCCCGGCAGCAGGAGCGGGGAAAGCAGGAGGCGGAGGGCGGCGGCGATAGCGGGGCGAGGGTGCCGAGTCCTGCCGAGCGCCCCCGACCGCGCTCGGGGCGGTGGCGGGAGGGACGGGGCGGAGCGGGACGTACCAACAACCCCCCGGGGGGAGGACACCGTGGCGCCCCCTCCCACCAGCCTCCCGCACTGCCCTTGATACCAGCGGGAAGCCCCCGGTGCGAGGGGCGCGTCTGCGAGTCCCACCGAGAGGGGCGGGGAAGGCGCGGGCGAGGCGACTCGCCCCGGGGCGGGGGGGAGGTGGTGAGGGTCGCGGCGGAGGCTCACGGCACACGCGTCCCGCCTTTCCCCGGTCCCCCCTCCCTGCGGCGGGTGGTGCGGCCCGCTCTGAGAGGGCGGGAGCGGCGCGCCCCGCCCCGCTCAGTGACACAGGCACCGTGTGAGGAGGCGCCGGCGGCGCGGGCAGCGGGACCGGGTGGGACCGACCGGGCGTCGTAGCGGCGGCGACTGTGAGCCGAGCCCGGAGCATGGCAGGGGTTGGAGCCGCTGCAGAGGCTGCTGCTGGTTTCCCCTCTTCGCCGTCTCCTCCCGCCCGCCGGGAACTTTTCCTAGCGGCTGGTGGCGGTGCCTCCCCCCGGTGGTGGCAGCGGCGGCGGCGGCTGCTGCGTTCGGCGGTGCCTCCCGGGCCGGGGCTGGGGCTGCTGGGGCTGGTTTTCTCTCGTTTCTGCTGCAGTAAGTGGAACTTTTCCCCTTGGCGGACGGGCGAGGGGGCGGGTGGAGGAGGAGGAGGAGAGAAACCCGAGCCCCGGCAGCGCCGGGAGACGCGGCCGAGTTGAGGGAAACTTTGTGTGGCGCCCGGCGGCGGGGAGGGGTGGCGGGGGCTGCCGGCCGCCCTGCGCGGGGGGAACCGGGCGGGACGTGGCCGGGATGGCGGGGGAGGGAGGGATGCGAGGCGGGGTCCGAGCCGGAGCCCCACGGCGGAGACCCACGGGCTCTCTGCCCCGGGAGCAGCCGCTGCGGCCGCCGCCGGGAGAGGGGCTGTCCGGGGAGGCCAAGTTTCCCTGGCGGTAGGGCTGAGGTGGCCGCGGCCCGCATGGGGCAGCAGGGGAAGTTTATCCGCCGGGGCTGGGGCTTCCCCCGGCGGACGGCAGGTTATCCGCTGTAATTCCCGTCCTAAGCGGCGGGATTTCGCTTGTTTGCGGGAATTCACGGGTTCTTCGCCCCGTTCTCCTGTCCTATCCTGTGGGAAGGACAGAAGGGTCTTGGTGTTACCCGGGTGCGCCTGCGGGGAAGAACAGTACGCGCTTTGCTTCTGGCGGTGTGGGCTTGTGTCGTTGTTCGTTCCCTCTCACTGAGGGTGAACCCCGGGCTAGTTTCGGTGTTGGGTCGCTCGCCGCTGCTGCTGAGGTGGGATTGTGTGCTAGCTCTACATCAGCCGCATCCTGAGCAGCTGCTGCCGGGGACACTGCGGTGCGGGGCCCCGCCGGGCTTCGCGTGACCATCACCGACCCCCCTTCCCGTGCATCTTCCTGTGGGAAACAAACAAGCGACGTAGCAGTTGGAAACAGAGCCGTGATTTATTTATTTATTTATGTTGTACTGCATGCGGTGTAGTGTGCGTAGTGTCTTTTTTTTACAGCAGTGGATGATAAGGGATAAAAGTAGACTTGGAGAAGAGCAAATCGAAAATCCTCATCCTGCCGTTGTATTCCCAATGCAGTAATGAATAGTTGGCAAGGATATTTTATTGTAGGAGACACTGTGTCCCTTCCCTCTTTAATGAAGGAGGAACAAGTTAGAGGAGGTAGTCTCTGGAGGTTCATGTGATAAAAATACCCAGGAACGAGCAAGCCATGCCACCGTAAAACACTTGTGTAGTATCTGAGAAATGCTTTCTCAGGGAGGGAGTTGAGGCGCTGCTGCTGTAGGTTGGTGCTCGTGCATGTAATAGTCTCCCCCCTCTGGCAATGATGTAGCTTTCAAAAAGATGATTGTTACTAAGTTTGTAAATATTGAGAAGGCATCACATTTCAAAACTTTAAAGCTCAAAGACTTAGTTTTCTCATGGTTGACGAACTTTTTACACTAGCGCTTTTCTCCCCTCCCTTTGTTCAGAGTTATTTCTGTTCTTTTGCAATTAAAAAGGTGAAGTTCCAGACTTGACATAACCTTGACGAGCTATTTTTACACCTAAATGTGAAGATAATAGTAACAATGGAGTTAAGAGCATCCGTGCCTAGTGTCACACAGCGCCTCAACCATTTTAGTCCTGGTGATTGTAATTCGGATGTCAGTCTTCCCAGATTTTTTTTTGCATAAGTGAACTTCACTGATAACACTTCAGAATATCCACCAGAAGCGGCAATGTTGTGTTGAAATAATTTTGTTCTTCGAGTACAGAGTTTTGAAGTATAATCTCTGGACAAAAGGGAAAACTGAAGAAATTGCTAATGACTTTTGGACTTTGAGGTAATCAGCAGGGGAAGGTTTTTTTGGTCAATATCTTAGGTTTTAGTTTTCTTTTCACTTTGAAATTTCCCACAATTGTTTTCATTAACTCTGTAACTGTAACATGTGAGTATGAAGGAAAAATATTGTCACTGTCACTTTTAAGAGTGCTCGTAAATATATTTTAAGCATGTTTCCATGTTGATGGAACTCAAAACTGCTCATTACTTTTGGTCGCCTTTCATCTACTACTCAGCCAATTCTGATAATGCTAGCAAAAGGAAGATTTGAAAATGGTACCACAAAAAAATCCAAACCCTAGTAGGATAATGTCACTATAAAACCAAATCAGTTTTTATCCAGTCATTTCAATTGACAGTTAGAAACAATGATTTATTTGATCTGTGATTCCTCAGAGAAATATTGCTAAAAACCTCTCAATGCTGACACCAAAAACTGGTGGGGGGAAGAGAAAACATATCAGGAATCTGAAATGACAGCAGCTTCTCTATTTTTTGATAAAAAATAGGCCTACTTTAATAAATGCTGCTCCTTTTAGGAAAGCAGGACTGTTGGGTTCAGGTTATATGTACAAGTACTTCTTCCACTTCTCAGTCAAACAGTGCATGATGCAGTGAAGTGCATACTAAACTTACATGTGTAGCCTTGAACTAGGGGAGATGAATGGCTTCCATAAGAATCATCATCATCACCTGTAATCTATAAAGTAACTTACTTTGCGTTGCAGCAAATGCTTTTCAATTATGCTGTAAATGAGGACCTGTGTGCTACTAAATAACAAATTCCTCATCATTTCAGTGCCTCGTTACTTTGCACACAGTGAAAAGTTTTTTGCAGTTTTTTTTAATGTAAGCATGAATTAAAAATAAGCAAAACCATAAAGTGAGGTGAACACAAAGGAAGGATGTACAACATGCATTTTATTGAAGAAGCAATTATTTTTTTCAATTTGAAATGTTGTTTATGTTAAGCTTCTTAGTAAGGCCAGAAAAAACCATGAATGTATGTTTTTTAAGATCCCAATTAATTTTTTTTCTTAAAGCAGCCTGTGATATAGAACTCCAGATTGGTAGTGGAGCCAGAAGGATTGGATTATAAAGATGTGGATAACATAAGTGTGCAATGTACCATATACAAAAATAAATTTTTAAAAAGAGAACATTCCCTAGTAACTATTTACCAGAACAATCTGACTGTAAATTTTTTTTACTGCTTTTTCTGGTTAAGTCACAGCAAGAATAGGATGTCAAGGAAAGCAGGTTACTTGGAAATAGGAAGGTGTAGTAGAGTGTTGAGAATGACAACAGAATGTGTTTTTTCCTTATTGTATGTTAAATGTAATGATAATAGTTTAGAAATTCCTGTCACAATATGCATTTATTTTTTGAAAATGGTATGGAAGTAAATGTGCATTTGAACAGGTGTTTGGTGGAGCAATATGACATCAGAGAGAGAATAGGAATGCTATAAAAGGTATTTGAAAAGTGGGAATGAAATAGTGCTGAACTATGTCGTAGGTTGGGCAGTGTATGAAACTGCTGTGTGAAGAAATGGAGCAGCTGCGCTGGTAGGAACAATAGGAGAGTTTAAATCTGGATTGTTTGATTATTAGGGAAAAAAAAAAAAGCTGCCGGGGGTTTGTCCACTCTGTATTTGAGGATAACTCGTTGGAATGTTGGAATACAAAGTGTGATTCTTCGCTCTGTTTCATTGTGGTAAGTCTGTCATTTTCAATGTTACTGTTACACTGTGATGCTTCTGGTGTGCAAGAACTCCCATATATATGGAAATTAAGTACAATGTTATTTGAGTTAACATCTGAACGCTTGGAGTATCGTAAAAGAATTGTGATGGTTGTTTAGCCACTTGTGCTACATAGAGGTTGAACAGTTACTTGATTTAAACAGTGTTTCTCTCTTGCCTTCCTAAACAACTTAATTTTATGTCATGGAATATAGATATTGTTTGATAGTGAATAAAAGGTGGCTTTAGCAGGATTTACTGTTTTTGAGGTTAGAGAGTCAAGTATCCTGTTTAGAAATATGGTCAAATCTAGGTTGTTTTCTTTCTGATCCCTTTTATGTAGTTTTGCTGACAGGATGATATTGAGAAACAAAGGACTGTTCTGTAGCAGGAGAAGCAAAAATATGTTACCTTTACAGAGCACTGGTACCAGCTGATTGCCCTTCAGGTGCTGGTAATAGAGCTTTTACCATAGGCACAATGAGATGTAAATCACATCTGACGTGAGAAGGGAAAAGGAGTTGGGAGTGTTGCTTCAGAAAACAGTGTGTGAAGCTGATGAGTGGAGCGTCTGTGGAGCTCAAAGGAAAAATAAGTTAGAAGCTCTAGAATCAAAAGTCTAAATCTCAATTTTAGAAACAAAATCCAGAGTGAATGAAATTAGGCTAAGAGAAATACAAAATGTGGTGTACAGAAGGTAATCTTGCTAAGTGCCAGCTACTTGAAGTGCTGTTGGTAAATGTTGTCTTTCTTTAGTACTGATTTGGTTATCTGTTGAAGTGCAATAAACTTGGGGTATTACTTTGCATCTGGTGTTACAGCAGCCTGTTGCTGTGAAGGTGGACTGACCTGCTGTTCTGTGGCTGAATCCAGCTTTGTCCAAACAGTGCTCTTTATCAGAAGGTACAGCTGCAGACTGGGTGGATAAGTCTGCCAAGAAGTGAGAGCGCTGAGATTGTGTTGTTCACTTGCTCTGGAGCCCCCATACATTGCCCCTTAACCATGGCTGTGTGATGACAGATTACTCTGCTCTAGCACTGTTTGTGTTTGTACCTCTTGTTTCCAGCTTTGAATGAATGTGCTGTATTGATTGAGGATTATTGGAACTTTTTTGGTTGGGTTTTTTTTTTCCCCTGATGACTTCTGTACTTATTGGTATGTGATTGTAATGCCAAAGTTTCTGTGAGGAATTTTCTAAGGCACCTGATAGTTGGTTATGAACTGAGTGATGAGATTTGCTTAGTGAAAAATAGGTATAGGTGTATGTAATTAAATAATTATTAATGATTTGTTATGCCCGTGTTGTTGGGTTTTGTTGTCATTAGAAGAGGTGGAGGTGTATAACTATGGTCTTTAAAGGTACCTTTACCCAAAACTGTTCTGTGTTTTTATGATTTGGTTTTGGTAGGGTTAGCGTAAAACAGGATTTTTGAGCAGTACTTACTTGAAGGGCAGTTGTATTCCGAGCCTCAGAGTTCATAGGTATCTGAAATGCAGTAATGTATTTTTATTAAGAAGATGGTGATGAATTCTTTGATTAGGCATGAAATAGGTTGATCAAGCTTTCTTGTTAAAGGTAAAGGGGTCATTAGTATTATTCTTTATTCCTGGTTAGAAAGCAGAAGGACTGCCTAGAAAAGAGTGTCATTTGAGTATGGGAAGAAATCACAAGAGCTAAGAAAGAAAAGATGGCAATAGTTGAATGTGGAAAAAATGCAAGGAAATATATGAGAAGCAATTGAAGAGTGAAATGTGCAGTAAAGACTCTGTCAGGGAAAATAATTATTCTGGTTTTGTCTGTACGGTGGGGAGAGATAAAAAAGCTGTTGTGTGAAAGCTTGTCTTACTCCCCTGGATGTCCTTGGTGGTGAAGGTGTAAAACAGTGCATTAAAAGGAGGTGTAGATGTCTATGAGTGAGACTCCTGAGTGGGCTCATGGCCAATATTTACATTGATTCTACAAAAACTGGCCCAGTGGTCACCTGTTACACAATTTAGTACTTAAAAGCTCATGATGAAGAGCTTCAAGGTGTAACAGAACTTCCAAGTCATGGTGAAAACACCAAACTAACATTTTTGTATTATCCAATATATGAATGCTTCAGGAGTTATTTTTCAGGTAATTAACTTTCAGACTTTGGACTGTTTCAAATGTGAACCCAAAAATTGGTCTTTCAGTCCATGAGTTAGCAAGAGAAGAAAATACATTCAGTCTTAAAGCTTCTGTTGATGTCCTCTATCCTTTTACCTTGTTTTTTCCAACTGTATGGGAAGGTAAAAGTAGGTGAAGTTTAGTGTGTTATCAGGAAGGTCACTTTTAGTTCAGATAGTGAAAAGCAGTAACAAGCTTCCAAACAATCCTCTTTTATCATAACTGCATTCTTCTGTTCAATGTTTTTGCTTCTTTTCAGTTGTTTTTCAAGTAGTGTATAGGAGTAACAGCAATTTTAATTTTGTAATACTGTAAAATAACATGTTTCTTATTCTCAGTATGAAGGCTAGTCAAGCGTAACTCCCCTTGAGTTGACGGGGTACTAGGATTATCTGCAGCAGTAGACAGCTCTTGCCCATTTCCCTTTGCCAGCCCCCCTCCACATCAGATCTTCATTATGTGGCATTTAAGATAACTTTGTATGTCTACAGGGATTCATTGTTTTCTCATTTTGCATTTGTCAAGGTTTGTAGAACATTATAGTTTTTAAGCTAGTCCTGGGATTAGTTTGTACAGAGCAGAATGTTTTCCTAAAGTGGTGGTTGTTTTGAGTACTTGGCAGGTGCTAGTGCTATCAGTGTAATGCAGTGGTGGCATGTGCAAAATTTGGAGTCTCTGAAATGGAAATCTCCTGCTAAAGGTGAATAGAGACTAGGCAAGCAGGTCTCCATAGCTGGTATGTGTAGAGATAAGTGGAAAAAACAACTGAGCTAGCCTGATGAACTTACTAGTTACTTTTGGATTTGTACTTTTCATTAGCACCTCAGTTAGAAGATTACAGATTAGTGTTGGGTTTAACTTTTCCTTACTCCTGTATTGTGTGAGTATACTTTGCCCACTTCTGTCGCTTTTTTTACTTGAAATACCACCCATTCTGCATGTGGTTAATCTGAAAACTAATCATTGCTGGGACAAGCATACCTAAAAACAGTTTATTGGATGAAGAGGTGCTGGAGAGAGAATATGAAGTTGAGATCATGTTCAAGATGGGTAACTTAATAACTTTTCAATGTATACAATTTGGTAGAAAAATAGTCACTTTAGTCAAGTATAAGTTAAATTACATCAAATACCAAGTTACTTCTTCATAGCAACAGAGTAACTGAAGAGAGCAAGACTTCTGACTCGTATATAACTTGGAGTAATTTCTTTCCCCAAATTCCTTTAATTTCTCCAGTATTGTCTGTTGGCCCTTGCCACAATAAATAACTAGCTCTGATAAAGTTTATTGCTAAGGGTTGGAGAAGTCCAATGGAGAGCTATTAAGCTTAATATAATTTTTAAATATATTTTTAAAGATTGATAATTGCATTATTAACCCCACTTCTCAGCCCTTCACCAGTGATGATATTTGTGTTTTAAACACTTCAGTGCACTTTTGACTTCAACAGATAAACCTCCTTGAAACAGAAGTAATGTTATTATGGCTTCATTAAGGCAATTTAGCATTTAAAGAGACACTGTAGTTCTAAAGCAGTCAACTATAAGAAATTGATGATTGTGACCATACCATTATTCACTTTTTGGGAAATTTAAATGCATCCTTTTTAAAGTTTTGATGTGTTATTGGTAGCTGAGGTAGTATAAAACTATCCACCTCCAGTAGCTAGCAAGTGTAATATAGCCATTTATTCAGGATAGGATGTATAGGAAGAAGCATACTAAGTTCTGTGAGGTATCAGAGGTAGTTCAGCTTTCTGCATGTGGCTTTTATTGTCTGGTTCTAATCTTTAAGGTCCCTTCCAACCCAAACAATTCTGTGATTCTATACGGATAATGCAACTGTTAAATTCAACAGCTATAAAATAGCAAGGTTTTTTACTATGACCAGATTATCACAGTTGATGTATCAGTTTTTTCGCCTGAATATTCAATAACTTATGGTACCTTTTGATAAATCAGGATGTAAACTGTTGTTGAGAAACAGTTCTGTGTAAGTTTAATGGAAAATCTTTAAAGAGCTCTGCAGAGTGCTCTACCTTGCAGAAAGAGGTGAGGACTGTGTGACTGTAGAACTGTTAGTGAAAGTTCTTTTTGTGATAAATTTCCAGAGTTACTCTACAGCTGTGTTTTTTGAGTCTCAAGGGACATGGCTTAGGTATAATAAATTGACGTGTCTACAAATAGGTGGAAACTGAAGTGAAGTGAGGAGAAGCAGTTACGGTGGTGTCTCTACAATCTGAGATTGCTGTGAAAAGAGGTCCTGAATAGATTGCTGTAAATATGTAGGACAAGACACTGGGCAAAGGAAGAACAGTGAGTTAACCTTAAAGAGCTTTTAATAGGGTTTCCTAAAATTTCCTTGTAGCCAGACTGGTGAGATATGGTTAGAGAAGTGAATTATTAACTGGGTGAAAAACTGTGTGTCCTGCTGAACTCAGAAGGTTTGGATCAGCTGTTTGGAGTCCACCTGGAGGTTTGCTACTGGTGGCACCAGTGCAGGGCCAGTTTGCATTCTGACCTCTCTTCCAGGTCGTTATGCACTGACAGCAAGTTTGTGAGTACTGTGGATGACTGTGAGGGTCAATTAATCTGCTGGAGACTGGGGCTAATTTAGTGGGATGTCTGCAGGTCAGAAATAACTGTTGGAAGCCTTGTGAAATTTGAAAGCAAGTGCCAACCCAAGTCTCTCTACGGTGGAATGGCCCCATGCAGCAGCAGAGATGTGGTGCAAACTGGTGAAAAGTACATTTATAGGAAAGAACATAAGGGTTCTTGTGGGTCAGTATGTGCCTTTGTGGTGCAAAAGGTGAAGAGAACACTGGGCAGCCAGTTGAAAGAAGCAATTATTCTCTTCTGTTTGGAGATTGAGACAGCATCAAAAGTACCATGCACAGTTTTGTGCTCCCAAATACGAGGCTGGTGCTGAGGTGCCTATGGAAGGTCACTAAGGTAGGGAGTCAGCGCATGATGTATGAAGACCGCTGGAGAAGTGAGTTTGTTCAGCTTTGAGAAATGTCTGAAGTGGGGGATCCTAATTGCTGCTGGCTCTGTTTAATAGTCAGTGAGAGGGAAAATGAAGATGAACTCTCCTTAGCTATGCACAGGGAAAGGGTAAGAGGCAGCAGACACAAGCTACAGCAAGGGAAATCACTGTAATGTTTTAGCAGTATGATTTCCCACACAGAGAATGAAGCACTGAAACAGGTTGTAGAATCTCTGTTCCTGAAAATATTCAGAACCTGACCATTGTATGACCCCTGAGCAATTTGATCTGACTTCAAAGTTGGCCCTGCTTTCAGCTGGGTATGGGATTGGATAACCTCCAGAAGTCCCTTTCAGTCTAAATGAGCCTCATAGTGTGCATAGGGGGAAGGCAAGAGCTGGTATACTACAGTTGCTAGCCCTGGAAGAAAAGTAGAAGTAGTTGGAAGTCTTAGATTAAAATGTCCAAGTCAAGTCTGAAACAGGTTTTTCCTTTAAAACAATTTGACTGCTAAAAGTTTACTTTAAAATTGGATCCCATTGTTACCTCCTAATGTAATTTATAACTGTTAGAGAATTTGTTAAATAAAGATCTGCCTACATCTTTTCTATTACTTCAATAAGTAGCCAGTAAGACCAATCCCATAGAGCATAGAGCTGAGTGTCAGTGTGAGATGTACTGAAAATGTAGTTTGGCAGTAAATTGAGGAGATATTAAACAGCATTCCCTAGACTTACTGTCGTGATGCAGTTCCTGGACAAAAAAGGGTTAACTTTCTGGAATGGCCTGCAGCAACAGTGGCCTTAAGAGCTAAAAAAAATCCAGCACTGTCAGCAATGCAGGGAGCAGCAGGCATCCCATAACTTCGTAATGTAACTGGTAACTCATCAGATTTTGTCATGGACAGCTGAGATTTGCCACTCCTGACAAAATAAGTTTATTTTATATTTAGTTGCATGACCACAGTTCTTCAGTATTGGAAGATAACACTAAAACTTCACAGTAAGTGAAAATGTGAAGTTAATATTTAGCGGTCTTTCTGAAGTTGCTTGAGACTTTGGTACGTTATGTAGTGCAAAGTACAACCTCCCTTTTTACACAGTGCAAAGTACAATCTCCCTTCTCTTCCCCCAGACCTCAGTTCTCCTGAGAGTAGGTGATATGTGGAAAGGCAACTTATAAAAAGTGAAGGAGTGGTCTGCTTAAGGCAGTCGGGGCTTTCCTAAGGGTTAAAGGTCTTCTTCCTTCCTCTAGAAGGACATCACACACACGTCAGTGTTCCTGACCAACTTTTAATGGCTTTCTGGTTTCAATGCAGGAAGTACTCTGCTGGGGGCAGGGAGTGCTGCATGTTTACAACCATTACTGAATGCTTAGAATTTCAGGTACTTCTTACTAATTTCACAGAAAAACCGAAACAGAAACTTCCCAGAACCCAAAATGCTGATAACAGAGTGCTTATTTAAAGCAATTAATCTTTCTTGTATGGAAGAACAGTTCAGAAAACCTTCTTTCCACCCCTACCTTTGAGTAGGTAAAATATGGCGTAGTTCTAGGACACATAGCTTAAATGTGATCGCTTTTTTATTAAATCTTATGTCTGAACGTAAAGTTAAACAGTAATTGTGAAATTCAGAAATTGACAGTTAATTGTTTCTCTGAGCCCACTTAAGTTTGCCTTGTTAATGATTGGAGAGGTGGAGTCTGAGAAGTGCAGTATAGCATGGGAAGAACAGAAAGTATATGGGTATGGAAAATTAAGTTACTGGATAACAAAATAATTACTGATCTAGAACTGCACAAGTCTGTAAATACAGACAAAGAAATATGCTAATTCTTGATTTATATCTTTATTGCTTCTCCTAGCCAGCTGGGTTGACTGTCATTTCAGCATGAGTGCTGTGCAGTTTTATAATTAATGCATAGATTCTGGCTGACCACTGCAGTGTTGCTGTGCTGGCTGGTATAAATACTGTGAAATGCATGAAAGATCAGGTATTAATTAATTGAACTTCTCTAGTCATTGAACTTTCCCTGAGGAACAAGGACTGCTACAGAACCAGAGGCAGGGTCTGTCTGGTGAAGTAAGGTGGAGGTTTCTTTTCCAAAAGCATTGCTAACTTGTGAGGAGGGTTTTCAACTATGCATGTTAAGATGACCTCTGATTTTTCTCTAATCTAAACAGAAGCAAAGATGCAAGCATCAATCAACAGGTGTCCAAGGGGAATATGATGGAAGTTGATTTTATCCCTTCCACTGTGAAGGCAGTACAAATGAACACTTACAATCTCATTGGGATTCCAGCAATGCCGGGGATAGCTTCCATGACTGGAGTCATACAATTAGCTGGATTTGTACTTTCCAGGAAAGGCAGGCTGGGAAAGTGAGGAAGAGGTACATGAGAGTGTCTAGAATGCTTGGAGCTAGACTGGCATGGCTGAGCAGAGAGCTGGAATTCAGGAAAAGGAGAATTCATGAGCTTTGGAAGAAGCAGGCAACTCAGGAGGACTACAGGGATGTTGTGATGTTTGCAGATAGGAAATTAGAACAGTCAAAGCCCTACTGGAATGTAATCTGGCTGCTGCTGTAAAAGAAAATAAAAAATAGTTTTTACGAATACATGAGCAACAAAAGGAGGGCTAAGGAGGATCTCAATCCTTCACTGAATGTCACAGAGGATGAGGAAAAGGGTGAGGCACTTAATGAATTCTTTGCCTCAGTATTTAATGTTAAGACTAGTTGTTCTCTGAGTACCCAGACCTCTGAACTTGGAAGGCAGGGATGGGGAGCAGGATGAAGCCCACATAATCCAAGGATAAATGGTCAGTGACCTACTGTGCCATTTAGACATGCAGATCTGTGGGGCCAGATGGCATCCACCCAAAACTACTGAGAAAGCTGTCAGAAGTGCTCACTAAGCCACTTTGAATCATTTACCAGCAGTCCTGATTCTAGTTCACTGGAAGTTAGCAAATGTGATATCCAGCTACAAGAAGGGCTGGAAGGGGGATCCAGGGGACTACAGGACTGTCAGCCTGATCTCAGTGTCAGGGAAGGTTACGGAGCAGATCATATCGAGTGCTGTCACTCAGCATGGGTAGTTGTGGCACTTAGGACATAGCTTAGTGGTGGACTTGGCAGTCTTAGCTTAATGGTTGGACTCAGTGAACTTAAAGGTCATTTTCAGCCTAAACAATTCTGTGATTTTTAAGGCCCACATCTGGACTTAAATAACTCCATTCTTCAGTGTGGGCTGCAGTCCAAGGTGCTGGAAAGCAGCTTGGCAGGCACAGGTAGAGAGTCCTGGTGAACAGCAAATTGAGCAATATCAGCAATTTGTCCTCACAGCAAGGAAAGGTGACCTCATCCTGGGCTCTGCTAAGCATGACAGCAGATTGAGGGAAAGGATCCTTTACCTCTTTGTCCACTGAGTCCAGTTTGGGGCTCATGGTAACAGGGGGACACTGAGCTACCAGAGCCTGGCAGTGGGTCGCTGTTGGATGGGGGCTGGAGCACAGGGTGTGTGAGGAGACGCTGCAAGAGCTGGGCCCTATGAGCCTGGAGAAGGAAATGGAACTCTTATTTGCTGCCTGATGAGAAGGTAACAAGAATGTAGATCAAGGCTTTCTTCAGAGATGTGCCACACAGGGCAATAGGAACAAGCTGGAGTGTGGGAAATCCTGAGCCAATGTATGGAAGTAATACTTTCTGTGAGGGAGCAGATGCCCAAAGTTCTTGAGGTGGTGATATTCCAAACTTGACTAGGTGAATCTCCAAGCAGTTTGATATAACTGAACCTATTTTGAGCAGGACTAAGTGGCCTCTTGATGTCCCTTGTCTCTTACCTACATGAAATCACTATTCTCTACATCAGTGTTAGAGCTTGTTTGCCTTTCTTCATGATGCATTTATCATTGGCAAACCTGTGCCTAGGAGTTCTCTTGTGTGTGTGGTAATTGATAGGTGACCTGGTTGCAAATAATCACTATAGCTTACACCTGTGCTGGACATGACCTGTCAAACACTCTCAATCCTGGAGACCTCACAGGATTTCTGTGGAAGTTCAATTGGCTGGGTTTTTTCCTCCCCTCTACAGGCTGGTATTGATGAATAATGATTCCTGGAGCTTGACTCTGAATGCTTCAGTCTCACAAATGAAGTCAGATTGAATAAGTCAAGAATATCTTAATAATGCTCTGAGTTTAGACTCTGGGATAGACATGAGCTTTTTGGGTAATCTAGCAAGACACACATTGTAGTTACCCTAATGGTTAGGATGGCAGCTTATGTATCTGTTGCTGTGTAGCAGAAAAGTCACTTGCTTCTTTATAATGAAAGAGAACAAACAGCAGTGACAAGAATCCTATACTGAATGCTTTGTATTGTATTTTTGGGTTCTGATTGCAGTTGCCGTGTTTTATTTCTGTTAGTCTGTGTAATGGCAAGTTTATTATATGGTAGTGTTGAAACAACAACCATATAACTTGGAAGGAAAGTTGGTTTTTGGACTGGGTTGGCATCTGGAACACCAACCCACATTTTTGCAAGTTTGTGGCTAGATGAAACAGAATATGCTGTTGAATATGCTGTGTCATTGGTAACGTCCACATTTTGAAATGAAGCAGAAGTGATGGGCAGCAACTGCGCAGATTTGTGTGATATTTAGTGCCCAATCTTTCATCCCCAATTTCTTTTTCCCTCAAAAAAAAAAGGGATATTGTGATAGCATTCAGTAGCGTTAAATCGCTTTTCCAAATAAGGAGTGGAGAGGTGGAGAGGTCTGGAGTCTGAAAGGAAGTGGCAGGGTATTTATCCAACTAGACTGTTACCAGTCACCACGGTTGGAGAAATTCTTCTGGAAGAATTCATGTGATAGAAGCTATAGTTGTAGGTGGTGCTGGAGGATAGTAGGATCTTATCCATTGCATTTCCTGGAATATGAGGTGCCCTAATTTTACATAACTACTAGTTGCTGATAGCAGGCTGGACTAAAGATGAGTTACAGTTTTAAAGTACCTTATAAGAAAGTGAGTGATTGAATAGTTAAGCTAGCTGATGGATCCTCAATGATGCCCATGAGGCATCCTTTGTGGAGGAGAGTGTTAAGCATCATATGTATTATTTATTATAAATATATAATATTTGTATAGTTGCAGAGAAGGCCTTTAGTATGTGATGGTCAGTTCTGTGAATTTTGCCAGAGGTCTGGCTTGAAGGCAGCTGCCTGTACAAGGTCGGAACTAGGCAGTGCACTGCTGGGAAGCATGTCCTCTGTCAAGATATTGCGTTGGCATCCTCTTTGAACTTGAAGTGTAGTAATGCCAGCTTTGAAATTTCATAGCTCTGAAGAGTGTACTAGAATTGAAACCTTTTAAGAATAAACTGATGTCCAGAAAGTGTCAAATATTTGTGTAATGTGTGACGTTGTCTACATCATGAAAGGCAGTTGGTCGTAGGTGATGGAGTTGGCTTAAAGGCCACTGAAGTTCTGTGTACTTGATTTATAGAAGTCAGAAAAGTTGAAGCATTAGCTGACTAAAACTGAGTGATTAGAGGTTACTGTATATCTCCTGAATGGAATTTCTGTCATCACCTTGAACTCACAGCCCTGCAAATAAATGAAGAAATTGAGCTTTTAAAATAAACTTTAAGCAAGTAATACTCACCTAATGTCTAAGCATATCGTTATAACTCCACTGATTACTGAACATGCTCAGAACAAGTTACTTTTTCCAAAGCTGAAGGCTATCATTTCTCCTAAATTGTACTTGTTGCTGAGAATGAGAAGACTTGTTTTTAAGGAGTGATTTGAGGATGCCACAATGACTCAGCTGAGGACAAACTGAGGCTAACAGAGGTTTCATGAGGAGTCAAATGAACTCAACTTTGAAGAGTTAAAAGCTTTTTACAATGTACATGATGAAAGATTAATATCTGCTTATGGGCCAGAATTCAAAAAAGTAAGTCATAGAGGAGACTGGTCACTTGCTGTGAGTTGGCTGTGTCCCTCTGATGAAGATAAGAACCTCTACTGAAAAGAAGTAACTAAAGGATACAAATAGAAGGAAATGAGAAATACATTTGATAAGAAAGTAGCTATTTGTTTGAACAGGTTGTAATATTCAAGTTAAACCCAAATGCAGTTGACCTGAGGATGAAAAAAGTATCTGAAAGTGCTGTTTTAACTGTGTGTTAGCTGAAAGCACTGGTGCTCTGAGTTCTACTAACTGAGCCTTAAAAGCGAAATAAATTTGCCATTCTAGATGTCTTCAAAGTTAATTTCTATTTTGTGTTTTCATTATTTCCTTAATGTATAACTGGGTTGGTTTGTTGGTTTGCAAAGCAAGGTAGAATAGTCTTAAACAGGTGAAGAAGCAGCAGGTTGCTAGGAAGAGAATTAGGAATGAGACTTGTAAAATAGTGTATTCTGAAATCTTCTCACAGTAACAAGGTCTGAGTGAACCCAATAGTCATGATAGAGCAAGTGATATAAGTGTATGGAAGGGAATGTTGCAAGTAAGTTCCTGAAATTAGAACTTGTCATGAAGTCCTTCAGCACATATGTCATATTGGCTAACAAGAATTTGAAGGAACACTGGATTATTACTTTACTAAAAATGTCTTAGTCTTACAGTAATGAAGCCAACAAAATCCTTGAACATGTACAGGATCAGCTTAGATTCCTTAGGTTAGCTTTTAATTGCTAAATATCAAACCTTTCTAAACGTTGTAGAGGTTTGTAATTTTGGCCAGAGTGTTCATTTGAGGAATTCATGTTCTGTAGCATCAAAGGTTTTCTTTATTTCAGTGGGCTTGGTAGCCTCTTTTTTGTGGTTCTGCTTTTGGCTGTTTTACTGTTTTTAATGGTTTACTGGTTTATCTCCTTCCTAATGTTCACAGGCATCCTCAGTAGTGCAGGCATTCTCTTTTTGCAGTGTAAGTACTTTAGGACCTTTATTGGGTTGCTTTTTATGAGAGAATAATAATCAGTTCTTCCAGTCCTTTCTTGTAGGTCATGTTTTCTAGGCCTTTGAGCACACTTTCCTTTCTGACTCTCTAGATGGCTAATATATGATGTGTGCTGTTCAAGCTCCAGATGGAGCCTCTCTGCTGTTGGCTGCAGCAGAGTATACTTCTATATTAGTATATTCTATAGTGTCACTTTCAATTCTTGAACTGGAATCACCATACACTTGCTGTAACTTTCAGAACAGTCTTTGCTCTCTAACCAGTTATTTAACGTCCTGTATGTGTTACTTAGATTTGTTCCTGCTGACTGCTAGTCTAATCTGGACCCTCTACAGCTTGAAGGTTTTTTTCTGCCTGACTGGGAAAGGTTTGCTATGTGTAACTTCACTTGTTTCTCTGTATATAATGCATTAGTCAGCAGCCCCACCAAGATTCAGATGTACAACACTCTTTTTGACCTCCAATTATCTGTTAAATATTTTGGTTATGTGTTTAAACTGGATGCCACAAAGGAGGACTTCAACCTTTCCCAACAGATCAGTTTGTCAGAACTATTGACTCATCTTTTGTGTTTCAAAAGATTTGTAAGATCATCTGGAACTCTTTAACAAACTTTCCAGTCAGAGGTTTGAGTTACATTAAAGACTGCTTGTTTCAATCTCTTCTGTGTATTTATACCTATTGCTCTGATACTTAGAGATCTGAATTTATTTCAGTGGCAATGTGAAGCATTTTGTGGTGGCTAGGGGGTAGTGGTGTTAATATGGATAACTTCCGAACTACTTGTTTACACTTACTACTACTTTTTTTTGAGTGAGTGGGACTTAGAATGAGGTGTTCTCTTCCAGTCCTGCTTTTGAGCCTGGCCTATTTGTTGGAAAAAGAGTACCTCATTGTCTTGCTTATTTCCTTTTAAAGGAGGTGGAATTGGAAGATCTGGTTAAACAGAGTTGGAAATATTCATTACAGAGGAACTTCCAGTTGCCTCATAGCATGCCTTGCTTATTAGTTCAACATGCTTTTGTAAACATCTGAAAGTTCAGTATCAGGATAAACATGTATGTCTTAATTTGCTATGTGTTAATATGTATAGAAGATTGTAATGTAAGAAGATGGAAAATGGACACTGATGGTTTAAGCTGAAATTCCAGATGACATTTCAAAGTTCGTTGGACTTTGTAAACATTCTTGGTGAGTAGTTAGATTTAAAGTTTTAGCCTTATAACAGTGGCTTGCTAAGAGTGTCCTTCCCAACTCCATTTGAATAATGAGCCTAACATTCTTTTTTAACTTCCTCTAGAGTCTTAGATTTTCCTGCTGCTTGATACTAGAGGCCTGTGCAGCATAGTGGGAAGAAGAGTATGCAGGGGCACAGGTGCTGTCTTATGTGGAGTTAAACCAGAACAGAAGCACCTGTTCACATGTGAAAATGGCATTCTGAGATGGGAATGGTGGGTAACAGCCATGCCTGGCTTTTTGAAGCTCCAACTCATTACTGTATGAGTTGGGCTCAAGCTAATGCTAACTCTGAGTTGTAATTATATTTTTCTTTAACTTTGTGTTGCTTTGGAGTAAAGTATCTCTTTGAAATCTGTTTCTTTGTGTTCAGTGTAGTAAATGTCAGTCTTGCTGATTATTGTTTATTGTGGAGTTGAAGAGGTTTGCATATTTTGTCATCTTTGACTCCTTTGTGCTATGATGGCAGTTCTTTGTCCAGTATTGCATTACCTGGCCTTTTAATTGGCAGTATGAGTCCCCTCTCTGGCTCTGGATGCTATTTTGCAAATGGTAGCTGTAGCCTTCCCAGCTATTATTATTCCTTGCTCTCTCTCTCACTGTGTAGATACACATGTTGATTCAGCAGGCAGAGAGAGATAACTGACAGTCTCTTCCATCAGCCGTGGGGAATGAAGGAGCAGAGTAACACAAGCCTTCTGGCTGAATGGTGTGATATCTTGTCAGCTGTACCCTTAGGAGCACCCAGATGGAGGCTTAGTATTTCATAATTCTGCAGAACATCCTGTGATAGCACTTAACTGAGAAACCTTCTGTCTTGAGCTCAATGTTAGTAAAACCCCTCCTTCAACAGCAGTTAACTTTTGACTGAGACAGCACTGGAATTAAGAGACTGACCTTTTCATGCATTCCTGTACTCAAGTAGTTCTCGTTGCCAGTCTCTGATTTTTAGGTTGCTTGGAAAAGATTTAACTTTGTGCAACTTTGTTTTATAATTTACAACCAGAAATTATGTTCGACTTGTTGTTTCTTTTATAAGAAATTAGGTGGTAGTCATCTAGAGAAGAGCTGCTCATGTGACAAACCATGTTAAGACTGGAACCTCATTTTGGGCCTTTTGCAGGTGTGAAAAGTTAAGATACAGAAGTTAAAAGAACCATTTCCAAGTGATGTATTTGCATGAGCTACATTGTAATGTTCCTAGTTTCCTGTTGGTTTTAAGTAAAGCTAGACCTCTGATTTAAAACGTAGAATCCCTTGAACTTCAGTAAAATGAAAAAGCAGCCTGAGAGAGCCTGAGAATGTCAGTAGTCTTGGCTTCAGACTAAGCTATGCCTCGTTTCACCAAAACTCTTTACATTCTGGTAGGCTTTTGTATGCCTGTTATATTGTGTGCTAAACACTGAACAAGGTTTTAAGATTTGCTCTCTGAGATGGAAGTAATACATCCCTGGTTTTCTTCTTAAAAAATATAAGGCAAGTACTGTAAAAAAAAAAAAGGGAACTTGAGCTGAGTCCTGTAAATGCAATGCTTATAGAAGCTAACCTCATGCTGTTTCTGTTCCCAGCTCACTGCCCCCCAAAAAGTTGATTGGCAAACTAGCGCTCCACTTCAGGCAAGGGCCATGACAAAGCAGGTCTTTAGGTGAGAGTAGCACTAGGTAGTTAGTAGAGTAGCACTACAAAGTGTAGTTTTTTCCAAAGTACTTGCTTAGCACTTCTAATTGGAAGCTAGTGTTGAGGCATTTTGTACTACTTAATCTTGAATCTTTTCCATTTCTTGGTTCTGATCTTTTTTTGACACAGTAATTTGATCGTGCCCTGGTGCTCGAAAGACACACACTGACCTCTTCCCAGTCATTTAAACATATATTTTATAAAGCCTCAAGTTGAGGTTTCAACTTGCTCTTTGCAGTGTCTTAAAGTGATTTTCTTTTCCAGCTAAACAAATGCCACTAGATGTACTCATTGCCTCTGTTGCATTGCCACTTGTGATTGACTGAGCTAATTCAGCAGGTTAAATCAGGAAGAGATCAAGTGAGTTTTTGTAGGTTGGGGTCTCTTAGGTACCTGATGAGTGCTGACACAGGAGGAGGAGGACAACAAGAATAAGTCTAAGCTTTCTGATGTCAGCTGAAATTAAACTGACCTAACAATAATGCTTAGCCTGACCTTAGAGTGTTTCACAGGAAGTTCTGCTGACATAGCAACTTGCTGTCACCAAAGTGGGATGTTCTTATTGTTCTGCACCATTCTTGATTGGAACTCTTCATAGTTCCCTGCCACTAGTGTGTGCTAAGGCCACATGTACCCATGAGCTAAATAACTTGCTGATAAAGGGGGAAAAATTCAGTTTTATGCTCTTCTGTAGTTTGGCCTTGTTGTCTTGTGGAAATAGTTGGCAGATTGTGGGAAATCAGTGGCTAGAAAGTGTCAGTGTGGTCTCCCTGGCTTGCCAGAGGTGTGCTGTTAAGCAGGTAACAAAATACATTGCCTTTATAATTAGACTTGTGCATGGCTGATTCATATAGAAAAATATAAATCTGCCATTTATTGCAACAAAATACAAGCCTGTAAATGTGGAAAGTATTCTGTCATTTCATAGCATGAATACTTTGTTGTTTCAAGAAGGTTGTCATATAATTCCTCAGTATCGTTTTTCCATTTAGTGGTAGAAGCTTAATTAAGAATTGCTATTGAACAGATTATGTCATCATTGTCAGTATTTGACAGCACGTAGTTCTGTGGCTTTTAATACTAGAAGTGAGCCTTAGGGATTTTTTTTTTTGTTTACTCTTCAAACTTTTTGTCAAGTTACGTGAATAGAATCAATGCCTTGCTATTTCAGGTAAGCTTCTTGACTTTAATGCCAGCATGGATTGGATCACTGTGTGATCAAAACTCAGTTAGTGCATAGCCTCTTGGGTGAAATTGAATCATGTAAAGGTACTTGAGATGGCAATCTCATCAGGCTGCATGAGAAGCAGTGCAGGACAATCTTACATATTCTGAGGGAGCAAAAACAAAAGGGAAGAAAGATCTGTAAAAACTTGGACAAATATAAAGAAAAAAGTAAGAAAACTTGGTGATGCTGTCTACTTTAAGAAGTTACAAAACATTTTGATTACTAAGTGAATACAAAGTGTATCCTTAAGATTTGTTGAAAATGACAAACTTCGCTATTGTGAATGTGAAGCAGAGAAGGTCAAATTTCAGTATTAAATTTCAAGAGGAGGAAGGCTAGGCCTCATTAAAACAAGAAATGTATATCCCTTGTGCCAGTGCTTTGGATCAGTTAAGGATGTGAATAGTGTGGCCTTGAAGTGTCTTGTCCTGCAGAACCTTGTTTAGTGTAAGCCTCTAAATGTGTTATTTTGGAGGAGACACGTAACTTGTTATTCCAGTTCAATCTCTGAGCAAAGTACTGACTCTCGAGTGGAAGTCTTTATGGAGAGTCCTGAATATCTGCATGGTAATTAGCTGGTAGTTTGAACTATTAGCTTGATTGCTCTGCAGCTAAAGCTAGTTAAATAATAACTGATGGAGATTAAAAAAAGAGGTACTGTTCCAAATCAAATATGTGGTGTTGGGGCTTCAGATTTAAACTAATTTGTAGAGCTTTAAACACTTTGGAGTCTGTTGTGTTGTGTATACGATATGTGAGTTCAAGTTAAAAGAGTCACGTAGATAAGTTGATTTTTTTTTTTTTTTTTTTTTTTTTTTTTTCCTTTGAGTCTGAACGTGTGTCAGAAGATGAGATAAATGTAAAAATTTTAAATTTGGAGGAGTGATCTTGTTAGCTCTACCTCCCTTGCTGGAGAAGGTGAAGGAAAAAGATTTGATCAACATTCCATAGCTGCATGTTTGTCTGTAAATATATATGGGACCTGCTTAGTTCAGGCTGTAAATCTTGAAAAGAGCAGCAATGAAAAAGTTTAACTTCTGAAAATATTCATGTAATTCATGTGAGAACACAATGTTCTCATGGCACAAATGAGCTGTTAGAAGTATTCTTTGGTGGCAAAATTGTTGAGTATTTACTTTTTAAATGTACTATGGTCATTTTTATGTAGCTAAAGCCTCCAATTTCTGGGAGCAGAGTTGTCGAGAAAAGGAAAAGGAAACAAGACAACTCATGTGTTTAATTAACTGGGATGTTTTTCCAGTTCAGTTTGTTACCGTCCCTAGAAGTCTGAGCAGTTTTTGTAAGTTGACTTGTGGGGCTTTTCTGTACTAAGTTGTTTGGGGTTATATACAGCTAATCATTATGTTGAAGTTTAATACAGGTTTGGATTCAGTAGAATTAAATGTTGCAAAAAGCTGATTTCTGAACCAAAGTGTGTTTTTTCTTTACTTAAATTGCATTATGTATATCCTGCACATTTTGCATTACATTTCTGAAATGCAACTTGTGAGCGTCATAAATAAGGTAGAAAGTAATCTTCAAATACTTTTGAAGGAACAATCCACCTTATGCTTAAACACAGCAATGTCAAGTGGAGAAAAAGTTTGGGCACAACTCTGCACATGCCAGTTGGTGTGCAAGTAGTTGCCCTCTTTCCAGGCCTGTCACAATAATGTGTTAGATAAGAGGCATGAGGAGAATAGAATGTTCTAGCACTGCTTGTCATGGCAGATATTCTCTATATGAAGCATATTAGGGATTTTTTTAGTTTACTGGCTGTTTTTTGTCCCCTCAGTAGTCCCTCTTAGTGACTGACGTATCAACAATATTGGGCTAAAGTTCTGGCTTATTTATTTGATTTATTTGTGTAACTTAAGGTGTTCATACTATTGATGTTAGTCAGTAGTTTTATACTGAGGAAATCCATACCTAAATCACTATTTTGGGTGACTTCATTGACTCAGAAATGGTTTGAATGATGAAAAATCAATTGATGGGAAGTGGAAAGCTTTTAACAATGGACTTGTACATAAAGGTGTATAGAGACATTTTTCCTGAATGTGTGGCTTCCCTTTTGTGTGAACTTGGTGAGTGAAAAGGCAGCTCATGTCTCAAGTTGAATGACTTCATGCTTATGAAAATGCTTCTTCATGCTACTAAAATTTAGTCTTGACTTTTGTTCCATTGGTGAACTTCATCAGTAACAGCTTGAGTAATTATTTGGTATCTGAAGAGAGAACCAGAGCATTTGAAATAGCTCTTTTAAAATCTGAGAACAAGAAAAGGAAATACAGTGTGGACTAAGACTTTCATTCTTTTTCATCAGGTTAGTTTGCTCCAAGAGAACTAATGAGGGAAGTTGCTGGAGCATCTGTTTGGCATAAGTTGTGAACCTGTAATTTACTGAACTTTGTCCTAGTGGATTTCCTTTTTTGAAAGGAGGGTGATGTAAAATGCTGAGCTCAGAACGTAGTGCTACTGTGGGAGGCATTTTACGTATTAAACAGAAATACATTGAATCCTAAGCAAGCACTTAACTATGCCTACTCTTGCATAGTTACTATGTGAGAAAAGATATCTTCTTGTGTGAAGGTGTCCCACTACACTGTAACAGAAAGATTGCCTATGTATGATGGTAAATGTGTTCATTATCAAGTAGGGTAGGAAAGTTCAAGCTGAGTTCTTTGTTTGACTGTCAGTGTAACCATGCAGTGGTTTGTGGGATTTTGATAGGGGCTTCTTTGTTTGTTTTTCAATTGTTGCTTTGCTTTTTAAGTATTTTCTGGTATGGTAAGTGCTAGAAGTTTCACTTATATGTTTCTCCATAAATATTGTTTATTAAGTCATATCTTTTGTAAATAGAAATAAGTGCAGTAGTTTAACTTAAAATTTTACTTGATGCTTTGTATCAGTAATCAAACTGTTAAAAAGTGCCATGTCTTGTTACTGTTTTTTTGGTAATTCTGAATTCACAAAATGTTCGTATCTAGTTAAATTCCTAAAAGACTGTTACACCAGTTACACAATTGTTGAGTCATTTTTATATGAAGTTGTGGATTAGTGATAGTATTCTCTGAAAAATGGTTGATCTGTGCCTGGCTTTGATAGTTTTGCTTGAAATACACTTCTGTAGTATTCCCACACTGTTGAGAATCAGTTATTGAGGAAAAAAGTAGGAATTCTCTTCTAAAATGGTTTTTACAGTAAGCCTTCTTCAGTAATTAGCTTACTGTAAAAACCAAGAGGCATAACTTTCTTGTGTAGCAACTAACAATTGCTTTGTTTTTAGGTGCCTTAGCTGGACCAGTTGTTGATCCACATGTGACAGCAGTTTGGGGGAAGAAGGTTGCACTGAAATGCATAATTGATGTAAATGAAACAATAACACAAGTTTCTTGGGAGAAGATATATGGTAAAAGTTCACAGACTATTGCTGTTCATCACCCTGAATATGGAATATCTGTTCAAGGAGAATACCAAGGAAGAGTGGCATTTAAAAACTACTCACTTACTGATGCAACAATCATCCTAAAAAATGTAAGCTTTTCTGATGCAGGAGAATATATTTGCAAGGCAGTTACATTCCCACTTGGAAATACACAGTCATCAACAACTGTAACAGTACTAGGTAAGTCAGCTTCTTTTTGAAAGGAGGAAAATTGTGCAAACTTACTAATAAGTTGTATTTTATCATTTTACCTAAAGAAAATGTGAAATGTGTTTGCTGGTCTTCCATTGCAGGTGTTTTATTTTTACTAATGTCATAGAGGAGACTTCTTTTGGGTCTTGCTTCTTTAGAACTTGCTCTTTGACTGTCTAGTTATTAAAAATAAATAACCTGTTCCTATTTAGGCACTGTGCTAATGCAAACATTTAGTTTGTATTAGCACAGTGCTTTAGAGCTTTGACAGACAATGCTGATACCAGGGAATTGTGTGTGTATGTGCTGAGAAGCTGCTGAAGATGACTTTAGCTACCACCTTGGCTAAATTCCCTCATAAATCCCCTCGGTTAGTACTGAATCGTCACTGGTCTTCAGAAAACTGGTATTTCTAAACCCTGCTGATGACTAATTGTCTCAGTGAAATAATCTATCATCTGTAATGAGGTTAGAGGTTCCCTGTGAGGTGGTAGGTGCCCCATGCCTGGAAACATTCAGATGGGAATCTGAGCAGCCTGGTTTTAGTTGAAGATGTTCCTGCTTATTGCAGGGGGATTGGACTGGATGACCTTCAGAAAGTCCCTTCCAACTCAATCTATGATTTTATGAATGTGTTGCTAACATGATAATTTAATATAGCTGCTTGGGGCTGGTGATGTAAACTGTTCTTTCACAGTGTAAATGTAAAGCAAAACTATCTAGATGACTGCTGGGAGTTGTGGAAATAAAGAGGCAATTTAAGCTCTTGACTATTTGTGGATAGTCATAATGTGAAGGTTTATAAACTGGGGGTTTTGTTTACAGTAATTTCGTCTTTCTCATTGAGGGTTGAGTATTGCTGTCATAAGGAATTAGTGCTGAAGTGCAGGTAAACTGAGGTGTTACTGCACTATAAGGGAAAATGATAACCCTGAAACTGAAAGCCTGTTATTGACTTACCCTCTCCTTACAGTAGTAATCCTTCTTTTAAGGTACTTCTGTATCTACTGCCAGGAGTCAAATGATATTTTCTATAGCTAAGGTGGTCATCAATGACTATTTTTGTAAGCAGATGTGCTTTCTAGGATCATCTCATTGTCTTTGATACCTGCTTTTCATAGTAGTAGAATACTCGATGGGATTAATCAGATGGCTGTAGCACAGTATGTAAAATGGTTTTCACCACAAGGTGGGGCAAAACAAATGCATCAAAGCAACTGGTGTAATCCAATTTGAAACCAGTAACTTGACCAAAATTCTCTGTGATGCACAAAGCATGTGATCTTATGGCTCTCTTTTTCATCTGTCTTCCACCTGTACTGCAAGTGGCTATGTCTGTGGTTATTGTAGCAGTCCTTTCACTTCAGGTTTCAGCTATTGTGCTTTGCTAGTAAGCAGTGGGAAGTTCTTACTGCTTTGCCTCATCTTTTCTAGTCAGTTCCTCTTTCTAAGATTATTTCTTTTTTTCAGATCACGTTAGTAGCAGTGTCCATTTTGCCCTTGTAATTTCAGGTTTCTGGAGGAACTTGGAAAGCACATGTGTGTCCCACATGTTTATTATTCTACATTTGAAAGTGTAGAAGAACCACAACTTGTTTCATTAGATATGTATTATGAAAAATTGCAATTGAAATAGGCAAAGAAGAATTGGTCAGGCATACAGTAGTTCTGATCATAGCTTTTTTCATCATTGATGTAGATGGTTGCTAATTGCTGTCTCTCAAGACTCGGTATCAACCTCTATGGCAAAACCCAGCTGTTATTTGCAAAGATGCCTTTCTATCCTAGTTAGCAGCAGCTTCACTTACACGTACCAGTAGGTAGCCGACCTTCTGCTGGACTTAAGTTCTTTGGCCTTAGCAGTGTATTTTTTGTCTTTCTAGAAACTTTTTGCTTCCCTGACATGTAAGCTTAAAAAGTGTAAAAATACTGGGCAAGTAACGATTTTCAGAATATCCATGTAAATTGTGGACTTTGCTGGCCTGAACTGAGCAATTACAAGCTCATCAGAATCTTAAGACATAGAATAGGTCAAATCAAAATTTAAGTCTTGATGTAACTTAAAATCATCTTAAAAGCAGTCTGACTGCTTTCTCCCACTGGTCTAAAAAACTCCCCCTTAAGTAAGGAGAGAAATTCCTGTCCTAAGGCTGAAGCTGTTTCCAGTTGAAGCAGCATTGCCTTTTTTCCTAGTGCCTGTCTGTTCTCATTTAGCAAAGAATTAGTTTCCTTCCCATGTGTAGTGGAGATACTGAATCATGTAGTAAGTGCTAGTACACTGTAAGGCAGAGACACTGAAGACAAATAGAAGAAAAAAATAACTGCAACATAAAATGCCCTGTATTTTGCCACATTGCACTGGTCACTTAAGACCATATTTAGAACCTCTTATGTGCCCCAAGTTTAACAGGCATGCCATGTTTGGTGACTTCTCCCACTTCCACTTTGTTCCATTTAGTGCTTCATGTTGTCTTAAGGAAATGCACTGTTAAAGAGGAGATTAAGACAGTGAAAATATGAACAGATGCATTGAACTTGTCTAAAACTTTGGTTCATCAAACTTACCTTGTTAAACTAGTGCGGAAAATGGCAAATCATTTTGTGTCAAACTGTTAGTTTCCCAAGATGCTGACCAAATAAGGCAAACTCAAGGTGTCTCAAGGCAGAAGAGCTGGTTTGATGCAGGGTAGCTTGCAGAGCTGACATAATTTTGACATTACTAACATGAGTGCTGTCCATGACTATTTTAAATACTTGGTTTGGTTTGACTCAGTCTTGCTTGGTTGGATTTCTCAGCATGGGTATTGATAAAGTAGGTGTTGTTCTTCTGCAGCCTAGCTCTTACAAATGCCTCAAATGAAGAATGAGCTGCACAGAGGAGTGTCAAAGGTGTAGGTCTGTCACCATGAATTAAATTCCAGACACTCTAATGCAGAAATTCTTCCTCTTAGGAATTCAAAGATGGTGCATGTCAGACAGTATAGACACTGGATCCTCACACAATTCTAATGAAGTAATGGTGTTTGAAAAATGCTAGTTGATGAGCTGTACATGTTCTTCTTAAGTAGTGCAGAATACTCTGGGCCAAGAAAAAGTATCAAACAGATGACAAATTAGTGAACTGACTGGTCTTAAAACAAACAAAAGCCCCCCAAAACTACTCCAACAACAGAACAACCTCAAATAAATAATTAAGCATTAATTATCAAACAGGATAAGGTACACAGAAAGATAAAGCTGCAAGTTTTGAGGCAAGAGAAAATTAAAAACTTGAAATACTGTTTTGGAAAGAAGTTAATCAAGTGAATGTCAGTTGTGATGAAGGGGATGACAATTCCCAGTGTCATGCTGTTGCCAAGGAATTAGTGAATTTAAGGGCAGGAGGAAATAATCTTGTTTGTGTTGTAATCATGCCAATTTCATCCAGACCTCCTGTGCACAGTGTGTGCAAAAGAAAAGTTTTAAAACTAACAGAAGCAATTGATAAATGCTTATGAAGTGAAGTACATGAAACCAAGAGGCAGCTTTTTGGCCTCAAAACTTAACGCAGTAGGATTTAAGGCTCTTTTCTGTATGCTGTATTATGTTCCTCTTTTTGTAAAGAAGTGTAAGGACTTGAGCAGTGAGAGATTTCTGATTTGTCCATTTTGAACATAAGGTGAAGGTAGGATAAGCAGGGTTAAATTAGGTGGTGGTCACAAGTCAGTAAAAGGGCAAGCACAGATGGACAAATTAGTTGACATCTTTTGAACAGCTGCACATCTAGCTTCCATGCTTCAGCCAACATGTCTTTAATATTCAAATATAATTCATGCCATAATGTTGCTCTAGATGGAACTCCTACACTGAGCAAGCAGGTCCTGCTTTTGGATCTTTGGAGATTGGTGGCTTCCTTTGCCAGACAAAGCATTGTCCTCATAGAAATGACCACAAGAAAACTTCCAAAGCCCATATGTTGGGTAATCTCTTTTCCAAATTGATAATGGTAAAACTGTTTTACACTGTGAGGGATGAAGCACCAATGGCCCCTTGTAATTACAGATTCATTCACCAGATATTTCTCTTAATCCATGTCTGAAACATCTATAAAGGCCATAGAATAAGTAGCTGGGCTTCTTCTGGTTTTGCTTTGGTTGCTGGGACAAAGTAGTCCTGAATGATAAACTATGGAAAGAAGTGTCCTAACAGCAGTTGCTTTCCATTTTTCAGTATGTGGCTATTTAGTTATCTTGTAGTTGGTGTGTACTACAAGAATCACAATTTATGGGAAAATGTGACAGTAGAAGCCTAAATATTTGTGAAGTATAAAAAAAGGTAAAACACTGAAACACAGGACTGGGAATAAGTTCATTTTATGAAGCTGAGTAATTTGGAATAGTTTACCTTTGTGTCTTTGACAAGTGTAAAACCAAGTATGGCACAATGAACTCAAACTGAAAAATCTGTGGTATCACTTGAGAAAGTAGGGTATTTTCCCTAATAATGATAATCATAGGATAAACTAGGCTTTTTAAATTAGTCTATCCTGCTTTCTGGCTACTTGAAGACATTTCTTTCTGAAAGTACCGTACTGATTAGTCTGCTTTGGGTCTTGAGATCTCTGCAACTTAGTTAAGAGTTCTTGTTTACTTATTACACCGTTCACAAAGAGATGGAGGAAAAATTATGCAGTTGTGTACCTTTTTTCTTGTTTTGTAAGAAAAAAATCAAAGGAGTAGAACATATCAAACTTTATTTCCAGCTGGAATTAGTGGAGTCTACAGTTTTGGCGTGAAATGCTAATGGTAGCTGTTAATCTAATTTTATTGTGATGGAGATCTTGGGAAGGGAGGAATACAGCAATAATTGGAATCTTCATGCATGCAATATTCTAAATGTAAATTTGTGTATTTACTTCTGCATTTTAGTAATACTACAGAAGTTATTGAAGAAGTTACTACTAGTGATTTGGGGAGAACAAGGCATTAGTGTCCATGTCAAATCAGGAAAACCAAATTGTGGGTCAAATAACAAAGCTATGTAATGTCAAATTCTCCATACGATGTTTTAAAGGCTTTTTGTTTTCCAGATGATACAATGCTTCATACGTACATCAGTTCAGATATCCAAGCTTGTTGCAGAAAGCTCTAGTTGTTGCTAGTGTGCAAGAGCAGAGAATTAGATTTTGGAAGAAGCTCTATTAGAAATGCTTCTGGTCTAGAAGAGTGAGTGTGGAACTTGGCAGAAAAACCTGCTATTGGCTTATTTGCAGTAGGGTTACTAACAAATCTCAAAGGGTAGGCATTGAGAGAAACAAAGCAGAAAATAATTTCATCTCAGTATCTGCCCAAACAATCTTCAGTTTCCTAACAATTTACATTATTCAAGCAGTTCTAAGCACAGAATGGAAAACACACATTGTCATAAGGTTATTCATTTAGTAGTTGCCTTTCTCTTTAGTGTGATTGAGCAAATAATAAACTATCTTGTTCTGATATGCGCAGTGTTAGACTGAGCAGAACAGTCAAAAACTGATCCTGGCACTGAATGAGCTCAAGCTGAAAATGTTTCCTACCCATTCTTTGCAATGTATAGGTAGCTGGAAAACTTGCCAGGTATTGTGAACTCTGCTCTATTTGATTTCAAGATATGTGTGTGGGTCAGCTTCAATTTATTGGAAAGAAATTCCATGAACTAACTTTTCTCCTTCTTATTGGACACTGAAAGGCACAGAAGTTGCAAGACTTGTCTCTGCTTTGAGATTAGTGAGGGCTGATCCACTGAGGTGGATTCTGAAGCATTATGGTGAGTAGCAATGACCTCCCTTCAGAGGACTCCAGTAGCCAGATTAGAGCAAAAGACCAGGATTATGGAATAGGCTGGTACACTACTCTGCACCTGTACCTTACAGAATTGGTGACACAAATGGGCCATTCTAGAACAGCACAACCATGGTTTGTATCTGAAGCACTAGGAAGTATTTCGGACTTGGTCTGTAACTGGTGGGTGGCTTGTACAGGGCCAAACCAGATTTGCTAAATCAGAATGAAAAATTTTAAAAGCTTTTTAGTCCTTGGCCCTCAGCAGTAGACTTGTACACAAGGAACTCAAGATCATTTTAGAAAGAATTGTGTTTACCAAGTCTCTAAAATTTTGGGGTGAGCAGTTGCTTTACAAGGAGGTCACATCCTTCTGTGTGCAGATTTCTTTAGTCTTGAACTTAGTATTGAGTTTTATTTTTTTGTCTTTTATACGGATTAATTCACAATAACATATATATAGGCAAAATTTTGCTTATATATAGAAACAATTACTTTGTAGATCAAAAACTCAGATCAAATTTATATATAATAATGTATATTTCTGCATATATATTAGATCTTTTATGTAATGTGTGGTGTGTATATATAATAAAGATGCAGGGTGGAAGTCATTTGTATTGTACTGATCAACAAAAGCTTAAACTCTTAATGTTGAATGTTAAAGCACTGAAGTAGCTTTCAAGTGACACACACTGACAATATAGATTAATTCTTGAACACTTGAACATGCAGCAGAATCTAAGCTTTTGGGGAAAAAAACTGCAGTGTAGCTTCAACCTAATACCTTAAGCTCTCTGTTGTCAGACACTACAACTGGAGCACTGCAGTTAGCGTTTTGGACCTAACAACTCTGGAATTCCCTGTCGGTGCATTAAATGTAGGGAATGAACAACACTGAACTTGAATGAGTGGACAAAGGGGGATGATGTCAGCAGGCCAAAGCTTTGTAGAGCTATCATCTCTTGAGATGTGCATGGTCTTATATTTAGGATGTGTGATTAAAATGAGCATTTGCAGATGGATTACATCTTGTCTAACTTTTACATAGTGACATTTTCAAAGATGTGGAGTCTGTTGTTTAAATCTACTTTTTCTCCCCCTCCTTAGTTGAACCTGTTGTGAGCTTAACAAAAGGACCAAACCCTCTAATAGATGGTGCAAATAGGACAGTAGCAGCCACTTGTACAGCAGCCACTGGAAAACCTGCTGCACAGATTGACTGGGAAGGAGGTCTTGGTGAAATGGAATCCACCTCTACTTTGTATCCAAATGAAACAGTGACAGTTGTAAGCCAGTATGTGATTGTCCCTACACGATTTGCAAGAGGAAGACACGTAACTTGCGTTGTGAGGCACCCTGCCTTTGAAAAGGAGATACGATACCCTTACGTGTTGGATATACAGTGTAAGTATTCTGTGAGGTAACTATTGCCTGATGTATATCTTGCAACCACCCTCTGAATCAGTGTATACCTTCCACAGGAAGGAGATGAGTGCTTTCTGCTTCAGGAAAATAAAGAAAATGAAAACTGATTAGAAAAGCTGTTATAAGAGGCAGGTCAGGCAGGAGTAACAGCCTAGGGTGTCTCTCTCTATTGAAAATAAAATAATGAAGCTAGAATATTGTTACATTTCTACTGTTTTGGATATTGAATAATGGGTAAGCATGAGGGTTGATCCATAAGCTGTTTATAGTATCTTACAATTTCAACAGTATTAAAAAAGAATGCTAATGAGGATTCATGTTTGAGATTTTAAGTTGAAAGTAGGTCTTGTGGTCAATAAATTCAGATTATTCACTGAGATTTGTCCACTCTCATTAGCGTAAGTAAACAAGAACATAATACATATATGCCTAGCATTTGTTATTCAGCTTCAGGTTGCTCATATAATTCAAACCTGTATTAGGCTTGTTTAACAAATGTGGCTTTTTAAACACGTGAATATGAAGCAAGGTGGCTTACAACACTGCTTGGTTAAAACCAGTTAAGACAAATAAGGCATGTGGTCCAGTTTTTGGTAGGCAGTGCATATGTAAAGAAAGCCAACTATTTTCAACGTGTTCCTTTGGTGTCCTGTCTCAGTTTTGTGCTGCTTTGAAGTTCCTAAATCACAGAAGTCTGTCAGTTCAAGTAGAACAAATGTGGTGTTTGGAAAATGTAGACTTGGCTATTTTGGTTTGACTAGAATTTGATTTTGGTTTGGTTTTGTTCTGCTTGGTAAAGAATCACTTATTTTGGCATAAAATAGTGATCACCACTGCTTTATTTTATCAATCTTAAAATGAAGTTCTAGATTGGAGGGCCATTGATACAGAAATAAATGTGCTAAAGATGATTTTTTCCCATTGTTGTCTCAAACAGTGAATAAGAAAATTGTTTCTTATTGAAAGTGAGGTGAGGATGCTAGCTGGTCTTAGTATTTTTATCTGAGATTAGTGTTGATGCATGTTTCAGAATTTCTAACAAAACTGTATAGTGAGCTACTCAGCAGCAAGTGAGCAGCAGTGTGTGCTCTTCAGTCTACCCTGACACCAGCTTTTGCAACTGCTCCTCCCTCTCCACTCCAGGAGCTTGTCCCTAATCATAGTGGTTTGTCTATTCCTTGGGTTTTGAATGTTTTGCCTAGGCCTCTATGAAATCACCTCCTGGCTTTTTAGAGCCATAATTATACATTTTTATGCCAGTGGCTAATTTAATCTTTATAGTTGGCATCTGTGAACTTTTTGGTGATTTCCTAATTACCTGGTTTCTCCCAAGGCTGTTTCTGATCCATTGCTGTATCTTGTTAGTGAGAAGTAGCCCTAAATTACCATTCCTCACTTCCCAAAAACATGAAACTGGTTCTTTTCTTCTGAAATCCTCTCACTTCCCCAAGGTGCTGTGTGGTTGCTCAAAAAACACAATGGGAAAGTTGCACTGATTATAACAATTTGTTCACTGCTGCATATTAATGCTGTAGCTTGGAACTCTATCACGTTCTCCATCCACTCTGGTAGTGGTCTTTAAATTAAAAACAAAAGGCAACCAACAACCAATGTACACATTCTCTTCAAAAAACAAAAAAAACACCCCAAAACCAAAATAAAAAACAACAGAAAAAAGTACCCTTCTGATCTACTGATCTTACACACATTTCACTTTCATTGTAAAAATTCTGATTGTTGATAAATGAAATCTTTTTTTATCAGATGCCCCAGAAGTTTCAGTGACTGGCTATGATGGAAACTGGTTCATTGGAAGAGGGAATGTTCAGCTCAAATGTAATGCTGATGCAAATCCATTACCTATGGAATTTATGTGGACCAGGTAAATATTTATGAAAAGGGACTTTCCACATGATTCAAGTGGTATAATCACTTTGCTTACAGTAAATGCTTGTTTTGAAAACAAAGAGTATATTGTTTGTGTTAGTTGTCATGGTTTTTTCCAGCTTTTTAAAAGGAAAATATAAGATGCATGTTTGTATGAATACAGGTGAGTAGATAGCTTGTAAATTTATGTGCCTGAGCAGTTTGTCATTACTCTCAGGGTGAGGTCTCTTTAGTTACTTGTGTTGGTTTTGCTTAGCTCAGAACATCAGCATCTTTAGCGTCTAAGAGAAATTTAAACCCTTCAAAAGCTGTTGTAGTAGGTCTACTCAAAGTAGACTATGTTCTGTGTGTTGCAGCATGTAGAGCAAAGACCAATAAATCTAGTAAGGATCCAGCTATTATTTACATATGCTTCTAATGAAAAAATTTAAAAGCTTACATAGTATCTGCATTTCATGAATCTGTGTATTGCCATCCCCAAGCCAGGCTTAGCTCAAAATCCAGTGTGATGAGAAATTTCAACACATAAAAATTCCTATGTTTAAAAAAAGCTCTTAACAGCAGTACCATTTGCTTCTTCAGATGCACTGTGTTCTCAGTTCTCTCATTTGAATATCAGACATATGTAAGAACTAATCAATACAACTTCTGTTTGCAATTCTAGAAGAAATAAACCTATTTTAATACATTTAAAGCCATTCAGGCTTCAGAGGTCACTGTTGGATTTCCTAAACCTTAAACAGAACAAACTTTTACAGGAAATCTAAATTTTCTGGAATAAACCTGGTGTGCCGTTTTGAGCAACAACAAAACCCAGCCAAAAAGCTGTCATACTGGTGAATGAGGATCTTCATGTGTAGGGGGGAATTCCATGTAAAAGATGGTAGCTTGAGCTTGAGGAAATGAGAACCACTGTGTTGAATTTTGTGCTGTCTTACTGTCAGATTACAATAACTTATAGATCTACCTTACCAACCAATTGTATCCCGTGGATTCCAAGGTGACATTGTATTTGCAGGGATAGTGGTATTTTCATGGTTAGTAATATTTTAAAGTATGTCACATATATGAGAATTTTATTAGAATAGACCTTTCAAACCAATTAACTGTTTTATAATGTTTATAGAAATAAATACTTCTGGTACTATGAATTATGAAGTATGTGCCCGATGGCTTTTATCAGCTTTATGAGGCTTAAACAATTCTGTGCAATAATCACAGTAACAGAGTAACAATGTTGTCTTGAACCACAATTTTTGGAGACTCCGTTTACTGTTAACTGTGGAGTGTTCTTTTCACATATTTTAAAATGTTGGGTGCTTATTGTTCAATACTGCTTAAAAAATCACACTTTCTAAATGCTTTCAAGATACTGTCATCTATTGATCATAAGTTTGAATATTGATTTAGGCCTGCTTAGCCGATAATAGGTACTTAGATAAATAAAAATGGGATGCAATGGCATGAAATTACAGTATCTTGAAAGCATTTAGCAAGTGTTTAATGGGCAGTTGGCAGCTCTGTTAAAATAGTTCCAG
This sequence comes from Entomyzon cyanotis, assembly GCA_024500445.1. Taxonomy (NCBI): domain Eukaryota; kingdom Metazoa; phylum Chordata; class Aves; order Passeriformes; family Meliphagidae; genus Entomyzon; species Entomyzon cyanotis. The sequence goes on from JAKEPQ010000739.1 coordinate 4,715,131, forward strand.
TGCCTTTGCCCTTTTCTCTTTCTCTGTTGTGTTTACAGAGTTGTAACTGCAATCTCAGGTAGAACAGTACAGGGAAGTGATAGAAAAAGTCAGTTGATAAATAATTTTTTTTAACCAGCTCTTTCTCCAAGTGTATCACCACATACCACATTCCATTTCAGTGCTGTAATTTAGACAGAAAAGTAATGGGAGATGAAAAAAGGCAGGTCAGGAGAGGAGAAACTGCTTGAACTCTTGCTCAGAAATTCTAGTCAAAACATCCTCTAAATTAAGTATGTATGGACAGAAATATTTACTGTGATAGCTCAGCTGGATGCAAATGAACAGGCAGATAGATAATCCTGACAGCATAAGAAATGCTTCTTAGACTGTTAGTTTTTAGAGCTTGAGTTGTCTTGTTCCTCCAAGTTCTTTTGAGGTGCTGTTTTCTTAGCTGTAGTAGTGTTGATTTTAGACAGCTTGCTAGTTCCAGCAGGTCTGACATTTAAAGGCTTTGGCCCAGAAATTAAATATGAAACAGGTCTTCAGGTGTACACTGAGAATATCCAAGGAGAGCTCACTGGCAGTGTTAGAGCAGAGTGAAAAATTCATTCTATAGTTTATTGGAAATATTATTTTAAACTAGTTGTAAAGATACACATTTGAAATATAACTGTGTTCTTCTAGGTTGGATGGACAATGGCCTGAAGGGTTGCTGTCTCTTAACAATACTCTGCAGTTCAGCAGCCCTTTGACTTATAACTACACTGGGACTTACGTCTGTAAGGTGACTAATGCCCTTGGTCAGAGAAGTGATCAGAAGACTGTCTACATATTAGGTAAGTCTTACTTCTCAGCAAAGACAGTGTGTTAACTTAGAACTTTTTGCTTGTCAGTGATTGAATTAGCAAACTGAAAATTGATGCGTGAAATACATCTGCTTTTTGTGTGAAAAGCTGTTGAAAGTATGGATTTAAAAGATATAGCACAATTTGGGATTAAACTGACTCTTGAATAGCAACATAGAGGGGAAATTCTTAAGGTTAAGGTACTTCTGAGATTATTATTTTCTCTTGGTAGGTAAACTGAAGGGTTTTTGCAATGTTAACCTGTGTTTGACAAGATATATTGACTGTAATAAACAGTACCTTGTCTGTAATAAATGGAAAAAACACATGTTGGCAGAGGGGGAACAGCTACATTTAGAAAAGCTAAAGATGCTCTGCTTTAAGGAAGTTAGGGTTATGTTCTGAATGTGTGCCTTGTACTCCAGTTACTTGTGTCATTTTTCTCAGGATGCAGATATCCATTAATCATCAAGTATCTCATGCCGAACTTTTGCTGATCTACTTAGTATCAGATAGCAAATTTGTGTGTCTGTTTAGCACTACTGCTGTCGGAACACACATCCTTGTATCTATCAAAACAATGTAATTAATGTTTTACTGTGACACCTTTTTTGTGAAAGAGCAGCATGACTTACGGTATGTGTGAATGGTGCTGTACAAGTGTGGAAAAGCTCTTCAGATATCCATAATGGATTAGGTAAATTAGCTTAATATCTAGCTTGATCAATAAATGCTAATATTATAGGTTTTTCTGAGGAAGATAATAGGCATGAAAATTAAAATTTCATTCTGTTACATCATTGCTGCTTTTCAGTAAGTTCTTGAGGTTAGTTATTTCATTAATGGAATTAAGTGCCAGAGTGCATGTTGGTCTGTTAGAGGGTACAAACAGACATGATAGATATAAACATACATGACTTCTTTGTTAAAATTCAATATGAACACTTAAGGGTTAAAATGAGAATGGGAACTTAAGACTTAAATTTCAATTATAAGATGTGTGAAGCCACATCAGTCAGAATTCGTTTTTGGTAGTTGTCTGCATCTTTAGAATGAATGATGATGTCGCAGGCAGACTGACATAACTACACTGTAAGCCACTGTGGAAAGCTAGTAAGTTCTAATTAACTGTCTAGTCAATGAACTAGTTAACTGGAAACTTACAAATAGTTTGAGACAGTTGAATTATTTGTAAACAACTTAAGAGCTAGAATTTTATATAATTTAAATTACTTCAAGTGCAGAAAATTGTTATGGAAGTTACTTTGGGATGTTTTGGTTCTAATGCTGCTTCTATGGAGAAAAATTCACAGCTGCATAGTAGTCTGGAAACAATTACAAGGACTGGCACGTTGTAAGCAGTAGATTATCATTATTAAATAGGGTGAAACATTTACCTAGAATGAAACATTTACCTAGAATAGAAACATTCTAAATACATTTAGAATGTAACTCTAAAATACACTTGCTCAGAAAATAACAATACAGTTTATAGCTCTGTTCTCAGCCTTTTTCTAACTTCAAGGAGTGGGGAGAAGTTTTTGCAAGTCCACTATTATTCAAGTTGTCAGTTCTGTGAATATCATCTGCTGTAAGTAGGCCTCATGCTTTTTACCGTGACTGTTGTGCATGAAAACAGAAGGATGTCATTCAAATTACATTTTCAACTAACAGACTGAAACAGGCCAACCAGGTAATCATAGATGATGTTTCCTAAAATGAATCAAGTTTTTGAAAAGCAGAATAGTCATACAGGCTAGTTGGGCTGTGGTGGCAGTTTCCATTGTAGCCTATGGCAAATGTTACACAGCTTAAACAAGCTCAATAGTGTCCATCAGTTCACAGCAAAGACCAGCTACTGCAGATAATTAAGCTGCAGTAGCTGGTCTTTGCTGTGAACTGGTGGACACTGTTTACATGTGTGCTGCTTTTCAGCTGTGCTCAGTGATTTTGTTGTGCCACAGTAAATTAACTGCAATTAGCAAACCTTAGCTGTTTTCAGGGAGTGGCAAAATTAAGCCTCACTTAGTGAGGAATGAAACAGGATCAAAGTTCTGCCAGTTTAGGTGCACCAGTAACAACAAAAGTTTTGGCTGATGGTAAATTTCAGTCTTTTAAAGTGAGTTTTATGTTGATCATGCTGCCAAACTCATTAAAAGCACTGTGTATAAACTTACCGTGTATAGGAGACTTGATAAAAATGAGAGAGGTGAAGCAATTATCAGTGTTACACCTGTATTGTTTTCAGAAACAAATATTAAGCGCATTTTACTGTAACTCTTAAGAATGACTTTTCACTGTGATTGGTTCTTTAAATAACTGAAATGCCCTTAAATGATGCAGGATGGGCAAGTGACTAATAATCAAACCACTTACCACCTTTAATACTGGACTTAACTCACTAGGTATCTATGGCAGTGATGTACTGTAAAGCAATAAGCTGAAATAATCAATTAGCTTATTTTTCTATCTTTGGTCTTATCCACTGTATAAAACTTGGCATGAAATATAAAGTGAAACTTGGAAGTTAATGGACAAAGCTGTATGATCATACCATCTTTCAAATTTTAATAGCGAAGCTGTCAAAAAGGTTTATGAAGTCAATGTTTCTGAACAGTCACAATGCTGATAGTTGTTAAGCTTTTTAACTGCTAGAAAAAAATACCTATTAAATTGAAATGTGTTTTAGGATTGGAATATAAGCTGAACAAAAAATTGCTTTTGGTCCTGATATTCATTGTTAAAAATTTAAAGCTGTACTTTCAATAAGTTCTGTTGTGCTCCTAAACTTTATTAATATTCTTGAAGTGGAATACAGAAATGAAAGAGAAGTAGGTGAAATTACCATTTAGTTCCTGTCAACAGCTTTTATTTTCAGGAGATGATACATCTTTATAGGAATAGAAAAATACTCAAATGGTGTTTGAAGCCAGATACTACTTTTTATTTTGTTTTTAAGACATGGCTATCTTTGCTATTTTTATTCATTCGATAATGTAAAGTTAAATGTTTTCCATAGCTATCCAGCAAAAGCAAGTCATGCTTCCTGTGTAGTTCAAGTGTTGAAGTAACAATTTTCTTAAAAGAAGCTGTCAGCTTGATATATAAAGCACTTCCTTGTACAATATTGATTTACTCAGTTTTCGTACACAAGGAATTGAACTTTGTTTTCTTGGCTCTGTGTTCCTTCACCTTCATGCTGTTTACTGAGGCTTTCCCTTTCTCCCCTTAGAAGGGAGAGGTGACCTGTGATACGTGCATTCAGGTAGGAACATACTTCCTCTGTCATGACAGCCTTTGGAAGAGATTACTTTTGTTAAAAGTAAAGCCAGCCTTTGTTAGGCAGCAATCCTAGGAAGTTGTTTGTAAGTACAAGGTCACTTTCTTGTAGAGTGGGCATTGTCAGGAGTAACATAGCATGGTTTTACTTTTGCTTCATATATAAACCTCTGTTCTGAGAGAGCATTGTGTATACAGGCACTCTTTTATTTTCTAAATTACATATTGGAAGGGATGTTGACAAACTGCCCTTTTTGTGCTATATAGCAAAGGGCTTTTGCTCCCTGGTCTAGCAGGCTTTGAAATTTCAGTGGTCCTCCTGAATATTCTTCCATGACTGAGGTTAAGTTAATAATAAGTTCCTCTTGTGTCCCAAAGAAATGCCAAAATCCTTTATTTGGTGTGTGAAAATCCCATCTAGAAACCACAAAAGTACACTGAACTTTGAAAGTGGATGATTGATGAAAGAAATTGTTGGTGCCAATCTTAGGATCATGCTGCCGAAATAGAGGTAGGGACACACACACTGAAAACAATCCTAAGGTAAATATTTAACTTCAGTGTGTTTGTTCCCCACACACAAGACAGTGTGGGGAGAGGGTTAAGCAGTGTCCTCCACTATTACTTGGCATTAGAGTAGCAATGGTTGGAGAAAGAAAGAATGATAATTTTTCACATCATTTACTCTCAGGCATTCATAGTCTTGTTTCATGGAAAGCTGACTTTCCCTGCTGTTGTAATGGAATTGCTACATAAGCTTCTCAGCAGCTGAAAGAAAGCGCCAGTTTGTAAGACCCAGCTGCATAGTATTATTATTTAATTTTTAAGTACTTACTATCTAAAGATAATTTAGCAATAACAGCAGGTTAAGACACAGTAGTATGTCTCTGTGCAAACATGCAAGTAATACATATACAGGCAGATACTTGCCACTCGAAATGATGTGCAAAGAGATCTTGTAATTTGTGCAAAGCCAACTCACTTCTGGATTAAAAGCAATTGATAGCAGGTCCTTGTCTTGTTGGAGGCAAAAAAAGGGACACTTGCATCTTGAATGGTGTGGAGTTTGTTTTTTCAACAAAGGGAGAACTGGTTTTGGCCACTTTGTTGTGGCTTTTGGAACTAGGAAAACTTTGTCTATGTAATATGTAACAACTCTCCAAGGAACCATTCCTTATGAAATTTTGTTTCTGTAATGCTTATATGACAAATTTTAAGCCAAGGAGATGTGTGCCAGTATTGAATCATCTTACCTGTTACAGAACTGGTCACCTTACCCCTCAAATACTTCATAGTGGGCTATATCCAAAATAGTTTGTTTTAAGAATATTGTGTTCTTTAGTTGATTTTTTTTTTTTTTTTTTCCAATGATAAGCTGGTAATACCAAGACAGGACTTAAACCTAAGACTTTGAAAATAGTGGTCTAGTTTGAAAGATGATCCCATCCATCTCTTTCCACATTCACCTGTCTGACACTTGGCTTATGGTTGGCTTTGAATTGCCACAGAAGCGGAGGTGAGTCCCTGACATTTGAAGGATGAGGTACTGCAGGAGGATTGAAGCAGGAAGATGTAGTGTTTGGGGCACAAAACATGTCATGTTAGCTGGATATCTGTACTCAACTTAATTGTAGAAACTCACCTGCCCAAGATAAGTTGTTGGTATTGTAAGAGCTGAGAAAACTATATTAAGAATAGTAATTTAAGAGAAAAATAAAAATATCAGGCTGATACTGTTGAAGGTTGGTACCAACTTTCAAAGGAAACATCTGGAAAATTATAGAGGGAAAACTAAGCAGTGCACAGGGGCCATGATCTTTTAGATTGATATGGTAGCAGAGCTTCATTTGAAGTCAAGAGCAAATCTTGCTTTTATTGGCAGAAAACTGTGTCAAAGGCTTTGAAACCAGCTAGGAAAACTTGGCTTCTTTATGTGTATGGAAGGAGCTAATTGACTTACTATATTCATACCACAAAATTGGTTTTTACTTTCTTCAGTTACATGTCTTATTTTAATGGAGGTGGTAGCTATGTAAAAGTAGAAGAAATTTTGTGGTGGTCTTTGCTTGTCCTTATCATTATTACCTGGTATATGTAATAAGCATTTGAACAGGGCCCAGAACATAGTGAGGCAAAAACTGAAGTCAAGATGCATTTAACCTAAACCCAAATACTTTGCAGAATTTCTGCTACTTTCAGCTCCCTGACCTGCTTGGATATTTTAATATGTTGTTGTGCTTTGTGCAACAACACAATCCTACATCAGTGAAAGACACAAGACCTGTTAAACATTGGGTCCTAACTAAACTGTTAAAGAAAGTTATCAGTAGGAAATTGTTGCTTTTGAATAAAGTGCCATGTGAAACAAAATTAAAATGATGCACTTAATGTTTTGTGGAAAGCATTAAGAACTCAAATGTATCAATTATTATGTGAAATATTATAATTAAAGAGCTTGCTGATATGAAATATTGTCTTTCATGGCCACAGATAAGAGTGGCATTTTCTTGATTTGTAGATGGCATATGAGATGTGATTTGCAAGTGAAATATTATGAGGTAGACATAAAACTTTGGCATTCCTGATGTTAATATTGTTCTCTATTTGGGAAACTTGCTTGGTACAGGAAGTTAAAAAAAAAAAGTTTTACATTTAGAAAGCTCTGGGTGACATCAGAGGTAAACTCATATATTCTTAGTTGTAATTGGCCTTATAAACAAGAAGGGACAGTTTTAATTTTGTCATTCTTCAACAATAAAAGGTACAGAAACAAATAACCCTTAGAGGTCTCATGGTTATGTATTGCCGGAATACGTATAAACAAATGCTGAATTGCTCCTGTGTTTGCAATTAATTTAATATTTTAATTAGTGCTTGTCAATAGTGCAGCTGGACAACCTGACAACTGGTGGATAAATGGGAAGTTTTGAAGGAAAAATTTTTTATAAAACACTGAATTTCTAATGTATTAATAAGATTGTAATATCCACTGTGCTTATTTCACATATACAATGGTTAAATTTGCCCGGATGCAAATACCGCATACTTGTGCATGTGGAGGGTGAAACTTTAGACCTCAGTATCAGAGGGAAATAAATTAACGGTTAAGAAGCCAGTTAATAAAAACCAAACAAGTATATATATACCCAGAAAGGATTTTGTTGGTACTGTTTGAAACTCTATTTTAAGCTCACAAATCTTGCTTCTAAAGCAAATGCCTTTTCAAGGAAGAGGGGTTTGAATTTAACTTCTTGACATAGGGATGTGTGGGACATAGAACCCTGGTAAACTTGGATTCTTTACTCTCTACTTCTTTGTTAAATTATCAAACTCATTTAAAATCAATTTTTACTAAAATCATAATCTGAATTCCTCTTACTCATTTTGGTAGTGCATCGCTCTTGCTCAGTTTCCTGTCTTCTGTCAAATTAATTCCATTTACGTATAGTTCCCTAATGAACCATCACTTTTTACGTAGTTAAGGAGTATAATTATGCCCTTTGTAAATCTGTGTAAAACTTTACTTATATCATGCTTAAATGTTGGATCCAGCTGCGAGGTGCAGTCTGAAGTGAGGTGTGTAGTGATCATGACAAATGTGACAATTCTGTCTAGTATGAGAGAATTTTATGTCTGTCTCTGAGTAGTAAGATTAAAAATCATTTATGGCTGTTGTGATTCATCACATAACTGAAAGCTTTACAGCGCTCTGGTTCTATCTGGTTTATTCTTTGTGGTGGTAAATTTAGGATGCCTCTAATGCAGTGATAGTGCTGCTTTCATGAATCTTGCTTATGGGCATTTAACTAAATAACATGATATAATGAGCTACTTGGCTGTCCATGTAATATTCTCTCTGAAAGGTTCATGCTATAATAACATGTTTAGTACTGCTTTATTGATTTTAAAATAATTAGCTTGCATTGGGCAAGACAAAAAATTTTTCAGTGTGGCATAGAAACAAGAAGTGGAGTTGCATATAATATTGTGATTGACTGGTATAATCTCAGTGTCATCAGCCTATCACTTGGAACCTCGTCTGCAATATAGATGCATACATCTCCAGTAGACCTAAAGAGCAAAGGGAAAAGCTGCATGCTGGAGAAGCTTGGGATCTGGCAGTCTCTTGTTTACATGCATAACCTTACATGAAATCAGTTGATATTTTATACTGAGGAATGAATATAGAAATTTTTTGTGCATGAGGGATCAAATTGCTTATAGAAGGAATGCATAGAAATAATTTTTGCTTCAAATGTTTCATTTTTATATTAAAAACCTGAAGTCTCCTTGCTCAACATAAGTGTTACTTCAAGATTAATACATGCCATTTTTAACTATGCTTCTTTCACTAATCCCAAGGTGGGGCTGAGTAAGTTTTATTAATGAAATAAATGTTTTTGGAGAGAATAGCTTAAAAATCAGTAGTTCACGTGCTCCTCACTGAGCACACAACTCGTAGTTTTTCATTCTTATATTCAGTGCCCTGAATAATTTCCGAAGGGGAATTTAATGTTGAATAATTGAGTTTGTGACATAATCAATTAATTTGATTCATAATTCCCTATGGCTGGATGGAAAGTTAGAGGACTGCTTGGGTTTTTCCTCCTTGAAGGAGATCAATAATGATGAACAGTCAACATCTGAGTGGAAAAACTGCATCTCCTTCCTTTGAGGAGGGCAAAGTGTATACCTGAATGTTATTTTTTTGTTTGCTCCCCATACTTTCTATCCTGCTGCATCTTAACTCAAAAGCATATGTAAGAAAGCTAGTTCAAAGCTTGTGAATAATTCAAGACTTTTTTTAGTGCCATGAACTTGAGAATGAAAAACTATTCTTGTAGAACATACCCATCAACTTTGCTTTCTTATAAACCCTTAACTGATTTAGCTCGCATTGACATTCTGTGCCTTTTCTGTGTCTTGTCTACTTCTTTGCTCTTTCCATTAGATCCTCCTACTACTACCACTCGACTGCCCACGGTTCCCTGGCATCCTTCGACTGATGGCACCACAGGTTTAGCAACAGAACCTAGAATAATAAATTTCCCTACATCAACCTTGCCAACAATGCAGGACGACACTTGGGGTACCATCGTCGGTTGTGTGGTGGGTGGGGTTCTTTTACTGTTACTTCTCGGTACTCTGGTTGGAGTTATCTGCTATAGGAGAAGAAAGACCTTCCGCGGTGACTACTTTGCTAAGAGCTACATTCCACCATCAGATATGCAAAAAGAGTCTCAAATAGATGTTCTGCAGTCAGATGATATGGGTTCTTACCCTGGCAGTATAAAAAAAGAATTAAAGCACCCAATGAACGTAATATCTAAAGATTATTTAGAAGACCCTGAAAAACCTGAGTTGAACAATATAGACAATACTAACAGGTACCAGGATCGTTATGAAAGACCAATGGATTACCATGAAGGTGGAACATTTGGAATGGGTTTTATGCATGGTGAATTTTACGAGGATGATGACTTTGTTTCTCACTTAGATGGCGCGGTAATATCTCGGAGGGAGTGGTATGTGTAGTAACCACTGAAAACTAAACATGTACCTGCAGTTCACTTCATTGGCTGGTCACTTTCAGATTGTTTATACTTATACAACAGGAGGAATAAACTTTTTGAAACTTTTTTTTGAAGGTTTTATATTGTGACTTGACACAATGGAAATACTGAATCTGGGGGAAATATATTTGAGCTGCTTTTTTTTCCCAATGCTGTACTACTGTTTAAGATTTGAGTTTTAACGCAGAGTGCTTATATTGGTCTATGTCAGACGCAAAAAGAAAGGCTAAATTAAAGTTGCCATTCAATATTGTTTAAGAATAAAAACTGTCTGTCTTGGCTCTCTGATTTAAAAATAAGTTTACCCAAGGCAATGATCAAATACAATCTTTGGGGGCTTTGAATTATTTCAATCTAGGTACCATCCATGGTAAACTTAATGCTTCTATATAGCAAATACTTTACCAATTAAAATTAGTTACAGCAGAATTAAAGCTTTATTTTCTAGGGTTTTTTTCTGCATAAAAATGAATACCTCTTAGCATTTTAATGAGCCTTCTTGTAACTATATACTTAATTTTTAAGTCATTGCACTGAAACTAACTTATGAACAACATTTTGAGGAGTAACTGTAAACAGGTCAAAGGCTTGTATTTGAATAAGATGAAAAGTTATTTTTTTATAGCCATTGATTTCTAAAGCTTATTCTAGTGTCTGTATATATACATACAGTGAGGTGTTTTGTTAGGCCTGTGATTAGCAGGATGTCAAAACTCATTAATGTATACAAGATGCTCTTTGCAAGTACACAGGGTGCAATTTTTGAGACCTGTTTTGGAGGCTTTGTGGGAATCTTACCATTGAATTTAAAAGCTGGTTAATTGGAGACAACTAAGGAGAAAACACCAATATAGATTCCGAAGCTGAAGGCTAATATGAATGTGCTTATTTTCCCAGGTGCCAAAAAGCATTAGAGTTTCTATGACCAGAAGTTAAAACAGCGGTTTTACGCTGCTTCCGACTAAGTTACAATGCCTGCTTTGAAGAGGGTAACCAGAGTTTCAGATTATTAGTAGGGAAATGGACACTTGCACTGCTACTTCAGGTATTGAAAATGCACTCTCCAATGGTGCAACTAAAAAATCTATGAAACAGGAATTCAGATGATTTGTGCAGTCTCTGTACCGCAGTGGATTTGTTTTCCCTGCAAATAATCAGTACTGATTTTACGTGTTCTTCTTTAAAGTGACATTTTATCCATTATATGTAGGACATCTTGTCTGACATCTGAAATAGTTCTACTTTGTCTTGAGCAGATTCACCAAACTAAATCTGCTGATTATGTGAGGATGAATGAAATAACTTTAGATGAATTGCAGAACACCGATAAATTCATAAGTAGAATAGTAGATCTTTTGAAGTGCCATTTTTAAGTGTTTAGCTTGAGGAAATTGAAGCTGATAAGGCTATTAGTATTTGAAACCTGAAAAGGGAAAAGTCTGTGCTACCATTGACGTGAAATAGGCTGCATAATTACAGCCGCTTCATGAGCATTCATGCTGGAAGTTCTTTTCTATCCTAATGATGTTTGGTAGCTTACAGCATTTAGAGCTTCACAAAAATAGTTGTATTGAGCGTTGTAGACAATACACTGTGATTGCATATGACTGCATGTCTTTAAAAGAGATTAAGACAACAGCTTTATTTGAAATTCAAATGGAAAAGCATCCGTAAACAACTTAAGTTTGGGTTTGGATTAATGGAGTACTGACACATGGTTGACCAAAGTCTCAAGAACAATAGCAAGTGATATTGTGGTTATCTGGAGTTTGAGTGCAAACACAAGGAAAGGAGTGAAATTTCTGATCCAAATTATTTCTGGAATAAGGAGATTATACCTCTCTTCAAATAAAAAATACTTGATATATCATCTTTAAAAGATGGTGTTACTTGGAAATAAACATAACCATAAACCAGTTTTCCACATGGGATATCTTGCTTTTGTCTCTGTGGATTTCTTGCTTTGATTTTTAAAATATATATATATTTAATTCCTATGGGTTAAGAAGTTGAAATGTTCTGGAATTGAAGTTATTAATAGGGATAGGGCTTACGCGTGTTGCGATGTTTTGTACATTATGTCTGCTGTAAAAAGAATTGATTGTACGTACAAATGGCTGTTGTGTGAATAAACTTTTTCTTACGTTCTGGAACATAGGTAGTGTTCAAAAATGTTTCACAGGTATGTTCTTAAAAATTTGACATGGAAAAGCACAATAAACCCAGAGGCTGGATAGAATGAACTAAAGTGTTTAAGCTGTTTGAGATGGGCTGTTTAGTATTTCCTCTTGGAGACCCTAAGCATATAAAACAAATGTCTTCAGAAACTCTTTCAAGAAGATTAAGAGAATGATAAATAGAGGTAGTTCGTGTCCAAAACATTTCACTTCAAGCACGGCTGAGAAACTATTTAGCAACTGCATGCTTAAAAAAAAGTCTTGTTTTTTCATTCTATTCTTTTTGTTTAACTGTATTTCTTGGAGTTAATCAATTCCTATCTATTTCTGACCATCTGGTGGTTAAAATGCTATGGAGATGGCACCATGCATGGCATGGTGGTGATCTGAGTTTGTGATCATTCCTCTGGTTAGACTGATAAAATGTTTTGCCAAAGCAATTCAAAAAATCAAATTAAGTGTGCCCTGTGGTAATTGCACTTAAGTTCCTTTGTGTCACTACACTTGCTGGGATATTACTAATTTTCCTGGTATTCAGAAGCAAATGGGTGGTTGTTGTCATCCCACCCAAAATGAGACTCAAGGGCTGGATTTCGATTAAAAGTAAATGTTCATGATGTTTTAACATTATAACAGAATTTACCAGAAGAAAAGACACAGTGAAGTTGGTATGAAACAGTCAAGAAACTCTTCTTGTAATCACAAGACCAAAGCCCCTTCATGAATTCTGGACCTAAGAATGTATTTTAGTTAGTTGCAACTTTCTCAAAGAAGAGGGCACCAAGTGTTAACTAAACTTAAGCCAGTTGAAATGCAGTGGTTAGGTAAGCCTTACACTGGTTCATGTCCCCATTCTTCAGGGGAAATTATGAATTATGCTTGTGTTGTATTTTAAACCCAGTTTGCAGCTAAGCCCCACATAACTGCTTTCTTCCCCCACCCCCCTCTCCTCCCACACCAGTGGAATAGGAGGGAGAATTAAAAGTAAAACTTGTAGGTTGAGATAGGAACCGTATCATAATTGAAATCAAAGTAAAATATAATAATAGTAATTGATAATGAAAGAGGGGAGAAAACAAACAAGTGATGCACAATACTCCTTTCTGGGTCATTTACCTGGTTTATATACTCAGCATGGTGTTCTATGGTGTGGAATATCCCTTTGTCCAGTTCAGGTCACCTGTCCCAACTATGCTTCCTCCCTGTTTCCTCTTGTGAAGCTCTTCACTGGCAGAGTGTGAGACATGCACACACAAAAATCCTTGACTTAGGATAAACACGACTTACAAAATGCCAAACATTGTGTTGGGTTATCAGCATTATTCTTACGCTGAATCCGAAATAGCACTGTACCAGCTCCTGAGAAGAAACTGACTTTATCCCAGCAGAAGCCAGGACAGTTTGTAGTGTCCAGGCTGGCGTCCAACAGACACATGGAGCTTATGCCAGGAAGGCTATTATGTAAACTGAAGGTGGTACATTGCATTCATCTTGAGGAGGGAAGTAGCTTCTGCAAGTTGTTACTCTATGACTTTCTTCCTTAACATTAAGGAAGTCACCAAAAAAAACTTATTTCAGTTTTTTTCAAGTTACTTAAGCATATCTTTGTGAGTGTGATCCCATGAGAATATTTCTGTTAGATCTTTCATAAGTAGTGAGGGGACAGGAATCCCTATATTAGAGTACAAGTCAGGTATTGTATTTTGGGTTTTTTTTTTCATTGAGAGATTTTGCTCAGCTTTCCAGCATACAGGCAGAACAACATTAGAATTCTGAGGAACTGATAAATCATATTGCATAGTTTTAGGGGTTTTATCTGTGAGTAGAACAGACAGCCAAAGAGACTCTGATTTTGTTAGGTGAGAGATTAAATTGAGAATCGTTGTGTTGTATTTGGATAATAGCTGAAGTAGACTGCTTTAGAAATATGTTGCAGGTATAGAGCTGTGTTAATTTTTAATTTTTTTGCTGTTAAACTTTCTAATTCAGTAATCAGTCTAAATCAAAGCATTATTTAATGTATGCTGCCTAAATTTTATAGGTGGGTGTTTATTCCAATTATGAAACTTTTTGTTGAGCCTGTTGGTGCAAGTCTGAAGCACTGATGATTTTAAATTGTAATATGTTAGTAGGTTTTTCAGCTTTGAGACTTACAAATATGTATTTCTAAGCATAGTGAAAGGAGTGGCCTTTAAAGACTGACAGGTATGTTAGTTCAGTATGACAGTTGTTTAGCATTGGATTTGACAATGCTAAGGTCAAAAGAAAAATGCTTTAAACAGAAAAACCCACAGTTTTTTCTCTCCCCTTATTAAAATTTATTTATGAAAATTACTTTCTTGTAGCTTGAAGTGTGAAGTCCTAAATACGATAGGTGGTCTTAGGGGTTGCTTTGATAAGCGCAACCCTATTTAGCATTCGTTTGCATGTTCATTGCTCCTAGTAGTATATCCTTTTTTACCCTGGTTTGAAGTTTTCCTTTTTGCTTTCTGCAGACTTAAGTGTCTTTAAAGATTCTCAATAAACCTTAGTCCAGGTTTTTGCATTAACACCTTGTTAGCTCATGTAAGTGCAAACTGTGTTTTGTAATGTCATCTTACCTTGAAACTGAGAATGAAAGCACACAGCTAGTACTTAATAAAAGTAGTCTATGAAATTTTTGAAATTAGGTTTTGTTTTCATGAACTCTCAATTCCCCTGGTTTTTTAGTTGGGTAAGTTGAGGCAATACTGCAGAAGTGCTAGTGCAGGACAAGGCTTTCTGTTTGGTGGTGGAAGGAAGAAGCATTTTTCAGAACAGCACTGAAGTACCTTATCTGAGTATTGAAAGTATATAAACTTCTTAAAGTTGTAATCTATGCTATCACATTGCAGATGTGCCCTTTAAGCAGACATCTTCTGTTGCTGTAGCAGGGGCTGTGATTGGAGCAGTCCTTGCTCTTTTTATCATTACCATCTTTGTGACAGTGCTGCTGACCCCAAGAAAGAAAAGGCCAGCCTATCTTGACAAAGTGTGAGTATGTGTTGGAGTTCTTTTTTTCTGTATTCAATTGAAGCAATATGCCGAAAGCATTTGTTCTATATGGGGATTTAAGTGTCTGACTTAATTTAGCAGCTATTCAGCTTTTGTAATTTCAGGGCTCTATTTTCAGAGTAGACAGAGTAGTGTTTATATGTATAGTCTTAAACATTTAAATTCTTTTATAATCATTTGCTTTCACTGAGAAAGTTACAACAGAAAAAGTCTTGCATGTAAGAATTGATAGTAAGCTCTTCTCAAAGGCTTTTTAAAGAAAGGCTATAGTTAAAAATGTTGTCCATGCTTTATCTCATAACTTAAAATCTATGATAGATACCAGTAGGCCCTAATCCTCCTTAGTTGGAGTGTATAGGGGGAAGCTCAGTCTGACACGCAGACTTAACACAGTGTAGAGTAAATAACAATCATAGGTGGTGCTTTTCTACACAAAGTGTGTGGCTGAATTGTTGTCAGTGGTGGACGTGTTCCATTACAATATGTCGTGTGTCATTGCTGACTGAAAGGCGTTTGTCCCTGAGTACTGAGTGTTGGGTGATTTGGCACTTAATATCTGACCATTCAATTAAACCTCACAAATATGACGTGTCATATTTCATTCTT